>CP094636.1:25249384-25927703 GCA_023657505.1 Camelina hispida | reverse complement strand
ATGTTTCTCTTTACTTCAGTCTCCATTTTTTTCATTTTCTCTAATTTTATTTCTTTCTTCTTTTCTTTATTTGTTTTTTTCATCATCTGTTTCTTGTTTCTCTTTACTTCATCTTTATTTTTTTCCCTAATTTTATTTCTTTCTTCTTTCTTTATTTGGTTTCATCGATCTTTTGCTTGTTTCTCTTTACTTTAGTCTCCATTTTTAATGTTTTCCATAATTTTATTTTTTCTTAACTTTCTTTATTTGTTTTCATCATCTGTTTTACATGTTTCTCTTTACTTGATCTCCATTTTTTTCCTTTTCTCAATTTTATTTCTTTCTTCTTTCTTTATTGTTTTCATCATATGTTTGCTTGATTCTCTTTACTTGGTCACCATTTTCTTTTTCTCTAATTTTATTTCAGTCTTCTTTCTTTATATGTTTTCATCATCTTTGCTTGTTTCTCTTTACTTGAGTCTCCATTTTCTGCTTTCTATAATTTTATTTCTTTCTTCTTTCTTTATTTGTTTTCATCATCTGTTTCTTTTGTTTCTCTTTACTTCATCTTTTATTTTTTTCCCTAATTTTATTTCTTTCTTCTTTCTTTATTTGGTTTCATCGTCTGTTTGCTTGTTTCTCTTTACTTTAGTCTCCATTTTTCTGCTTTCCATAATTTTATTTCTTTCTTCTTTCTTTATTTGTTTTCATCATCTGTTTACTTGTATCTCTTTACTTCAGTCTCCATTATTCTGTTTTCTCTTATTTTATTTCTTTCTTCTTTCTTTATTTGTTTTCATCATCTCTTTGCTTGTTTCTCTTTACTTCAGTCTCCATTTTTTCTGTTTTCTCTAATTTTATTTCTGTCTTCTTTTTTTATTTGTTTGCATCATCTGTTTACTTTTTTCTCTTTACTTCAGTCACCATTTTTCTTTTTTCTCTAATTTTATTTCTTTCTTCTTTCTTTATTTGTTTTCATCATCTATTTGCTTGTTTCTCTTTACTTCAGTCTTCATTTTTCTTTTTCCTCTAATTTTATTTTTTTCTTTACTTGTTTTCATCATCTGTTTGCTTGTTCATCTTTACTTCGGCTTTTTTCTCTAATTTTATTTATTTCTTTATTTATTTCCATCTTCTGTTTCTCTTTACTTCAGTCTCCATTTTTTCTGTTTTCTCTAATTTTATTTCTTTCTTCTTTCTTTATTTTTTCATCATCTGTTTACTTGTTTCTCTTTACTTCAGTCTTTATTTTTTTTCCCTAATTTTATTTCTTTCTTCTTTCTTTATTTGTTTTCATCGTCTGTTTGCTTGTTTCTCTTTACTTTAGTCTCCATTTTTCTGCTTTCCATAATTTTATTTTTTTCTTCTTTCTTTATTTGTTTTCATTATCTGTTTACATGTTTCTCTTTACTTCAGTCTCCATTTTTCCTTTTTCTCTAATTTTATTTCTTTCTTCTTTCTTTATTTGTTTTCATCATATGTTTGCTTGATTCTCTTTACTTCGGTCACCATTTTTCTTTTTTCTCTAATTTTATTTCATTCTTCTTTCTTTATATGTTTTCATCATCTCTTTGCTTGTGCCTCTTTACTTCAGTCTCCATTTTCTGCTTTCTATAATTTTATTTCTTTCTTCTTTCTTTATTTGTTTTCATCATCTGTTTACTTGTTTCTCTTTACTTCAGTCTTTATTTTTTTTCCCTAATTTTATTTCTTTCTTCTTTCTTTATTTGGTTTCATCGTCTGTTTGCTTGTTTCTCTTTACTTTAGTCTCCATTTTTCTGCTTTCCATAATTTTATTTCTTTCTTCTTTCTTTATTTGTTTTCATCATCTGTTTACTTGTATCTCTTTACTTCAGTCTCCATTATTCTGTTTTCTCTTATTTTATTTCTTTCTTCTTTCTTTATTTGTTTTCATCATCTCTTTGCTTGTTTCTCTTTACTTCAGTCTCCATTTTTCTGTTTTCTCTAATTTTATTTCTTTCTTCTTTCTTTATTTGTTTTCATCATCTGTTTGCTTGTTTCTCTTTACTTAAGTCTCCATTTTCTGTTTTTCTCTAATTTTATTTCTTTCTTCTTTTTTATTTGTTTTCATCATCTGTTTACTTGTTTCTCTTTACTTCAGTCTCCATTTTCTTTTTCTCTAATTTTATTTCTTTCTTCTTTCTTTATTTGTTTTCATCATCTATTTGCTTGTTTCTCTTTACTTGTCTTCATTTTCTTTTTCCTCTAATTTTATTTTTTTCTTTATTTGTTTTCATCATCTGTTTGCTTGTTCTCTTTACTTCAGACTTTTTCTCTAATTTTATTTATTTCTTTATTTATTTCCATCTTCTGTTTCTCTTTACTTCAGTCTCCATTTTTCTTTTTCTCTAATTTTATTTCTTTCTTCTTTCTTTATTTGTTTTCATCATCTGTTTCTTGTTTCTCTTTACTTCAGTCTTTTTATTTTTTCCTCAATTTTATTTCTTTCTTCTTTCTTTATTTGGTTTCATCATCTGTTTGCTTGTTTCTCTTTACTTTAGTCTCCATTTTTCTGCTTTCCATAATTTTATTTCTTTCTTCTTTCTTTATTTGTTTTCATCATCTGTTTACTTGTATCTCTTTACTTCAGTCTCCATTATTCTGTTTTCTCTAATTTTATTTCTTTCTTCTTTCTTTATTTGTTTTCATCATCTCTTTGCTTGTTTCTCTTTACTTCAGTCTCCATTTTTCTGTTTTCTCTAATTTTATTTCTTTCTTCTTTCTTTATTGGTTTTCATCATCTGTTTGCTTATTTCTCTTTACTTAAGTCTCCATTTTTTCTGTTTTCTCTAATTTTATTTCTTTCTTCTTTTTTTATTTGTTTGCATCATCTGTTTACTTGTTTCTCTTTACTTCAGTCACCATTTTTCTTTTTTCTCTAATTTTATTTCTTTCTTCTTTCTTTATTTGTTTTCATCATCTATTTGCTTGTTTCTCTTTACTTCAGTCTTCATTTTTCTTTTTCCTCTAATTTTATTTTTTTCTTTATTTGTTTTTCATCATCGTTTGCTTTGTTCATCTTTACTTCACTTTTTTCTCTAATTTTATTTATTTCTTTATTTATTTCATATTCTGTTTCTCTTTACTTCAGTCTCCATTTTTCTGTTTTCTCTAATTTTATTTCTTTCTTCTTTCTTTATTTGTTTTCATCATCGTTTCTTGTTTCTCTTTACTTCATCTTTATTTTTCCTAATTTTCTTTCTTCTTTCTTTATTTGGTTTCATCATTGTTTGCTTGTTTCTCTTTACTTTAGTCTCCATTTTTCTGCTTTCCATAATTTTATTTCTTTCCTCTTTCTTTATTTGTTTTTATCATCTGTTTACTTGTATCTCTTTACTTCAGTCTCCATTATTCTTTTCTCTAATTTTATTTCTTTCTTCTTTCTTTATTTGTTTTCATCATCTCTTTGCTTTTCTCTTTACTTCAGTCTCCATTTTTCTGTTTTCTCTAATTTTATTTCTTTCTTCTTTCTTTATTGGTTTTCATCATCTGTTTGATTATTTCTCTTTACTTAAGTCTCCATTTTTTCTGTTTTCTCTAATTTTATTTCTGTCTTCTTTTTTTATTTGTTTGCATCATCTGTTTATTTGTTTCTCTTTACTTCAGTCACCATTTTTCTTTTTCTCTAATTTTATTTCTTTTTCTTTCTTTATTTGTTTTCATCATCTATTTGCTTGTTTCTCTTTACTTCAGTCTCCATTTTCTTTTTCCTCTAATTTTATTTTTTCTTTATTTGTTTTCATCATCTGTTTGCTTGTTCATCTTTACTTCAGTTTTTTTCTCTAATTTTATTTCTTTCTTTATTTATTTCCATCTTTCTCTTTACTTCAGTCTCCATTTTTTCTGTTTTCTCTAATTTTATTTCTTTCTTCTTTCTTTATTTGTTTTCATCATCTGTTTACTTGTTTCTCTTTACTTCAGTCTTTATTTTTTTTCCCTAATTTTATTTCTTTCTTCTTTCTTTATTTGGTTTCATCGTCTGTTTGCTTGTTTCTCTTTACTTTAGTCTCCATTTTTCTGCTTTCCATAATTTTATTTCTTTCTTCTTTCTTTATTTGTTTTCATCATCTGTTTACTTGTTTCTCTTTACTTCAGTCTCCATTTTTCTGTTTTCTCTAATTTTATTTCTTTCTTCTTTCTTTATTTGTTTTCATCATCTCTTTGCTTGTTTCTCTTTACTTCAGTCTCCATTTTTCTGTTTTCTCTAATTTTATTTCTTTCTTCTTTCTTTATTGGTTTTCATCATCTGTTTGCTTATTTCTCTTTACTTAAGTCTCCATTTTTTCTGTTTTCTCTAATTTTATTTCTTTCTTCTTTTTTTATTTGTTTGCATCATCTGTTTACTTGTTTCTCTTTACTTCAGTCTCCATTTTTTTTTCTCTAATTTTATTTCTTTCTTCTTTCTTTATTTGTTTTCATCATCTGTTTGCTTGTTTCTCTTTACTTCAGTCTCCATTTTTCTTTTTCTCTAATTTTATTTCTTTCTTCTTTCTTTATTTGTTTTCATTATTTATTTGCTTGTTTCTCTTTACTTCAGTCTCCATTTTTCTTTTTCCTCTAATTTTATTTTTTTTCTTTATTTGTTTTCATCATCTGTTTTCTTGTTCCACTTTACTTTAGTCTCCATTTTTCTTTTTTCTCTAATTTTATTTCTTTCTTCTTTCTTAATTTGTTTTCATCATCTCTTTACTTGTTTCTCTTTACTTCAGTCTCCATCTTTTTGTTTTCTCTAAATTTATTTCTTTCTTATTTCTTTATTGGTTTTCATCATCTGTTTGCTTGTTGATCTTTACTTCAGTCTCCATTTTTTCTGTTTTCTCTAATTTTATTTCTTTCTTCTTTATTTATTTAATTTCATCATCTGTTTACTTGTTTCTCTTTACTTCAATCTCCATTTTTTTTTTTCTCTAATTTTATTTCTTTCTTCTTTCTATATTTGTTTTCGTCATCTGTTTGCTTGTTTCTCTTTACTTCAGTCACCATTTTTCATTTTTCTCTAATTTTATTTCTTTCTTCTTTCTTTATTTGTTTTCATTATTTATTTGCTTGTTTCTCTTTACTTCAGTCTCCATTTTTCTTTTTCCTCTAATTTTATTTTTTTCTTTATTTGTTTTCATCATCTGTTTTTTTATTCCTCTTATTTTAGTCTCCATTTTTCTTTTTTCTCTAATTTTATTTCTTTCTTCTTTCTTTTATTTATTTTCATCTTCTGTTTGATTGTTTCTCTTTACTTCAGTCTCCATTTTTCTTTTTTCTTTAATTTTATTTCTTTCTTTTTCTTTATTTGTTTTCATCATCTCTTTGCTTGTTTTTCTTTACTTCAGTCTCCATTTTTCCTTTTTTTCTAATTTTATTTATTTTTTCTTTCATTATTTGTTTTCATCATCTGTTTGCTTGTTTTTCTTTACTTCAGTCTCCATTATTCTGTTTTCTCTAATTTTATTTCTTTCTTCTTTCTTTAGTTGTTTTCATCATCTGTTTGTTTGTTTCTCTTTACTTCAATCTCCATTTTTTTCTCTAATTTTATTTTTTTTTTCTTTCTTTATTTGTTTTCATCATCTGTTTACTTGTTTCTCTTTACTTCAGTCTCCATTTTTTTCTCTAATTTTATTTCTTTCTTCTTTCTTTATTTGTTTTCATCATCTGTTTGCCTGTTTCTCTTTACTTCAGTCACCATTTTTCTTTTTTCTCTAATTTTATTTCTTTCTTCTTTCTTTATTTGTTTTCATCATCTATTTGCTTGTTTCTCTTTACTTCAGTCTTCATTTTTCTTTTTCCTCTAATTTTATTTTTTTCTTTATTTGTTTTCATCATCTGTTTGCTTGTTCATCTTTACTTCAGCTTTTTTCTCTAATTTTATTTATTTCTTTATTTATTTCCATCTTCTGTTTCTCTTTACTTCAGTCTCCATTTTTTCTGTTTTCTCTAATTTTATTTCTTTCTTCTTTCTTTATTTGTTTTCATCATCTGTTTACTTGTTTCTCTTTACTTCAGTCTTTATTTTTTTCCCTAATTTTATTTCTTTCTTCTTTCTTTATTTGGTTTCATCGTCTTTTTGCTTGTTTCTCTTTACTTTAGTCTCCATTTTTCTGCTTTCCATAATTTTATTTCTTTCTTCTTTCTTTATTTGTTTTCATCATCTGTTTACTTGTATCTCTTTACTTCAGTCTCCATTATTCTGTTTTCTCTAATTTTATTTATTTCTTCTTTCTTTATTTGTTTTCATCATCTCTTTGCTTGTTTCTCTTTACTTCAGTCTCCATGTTTCTGTTTTCTCTAATTTTATTTCTTTCTTCTTTCTTTATTGGTTTTCATCATCTGTTTGCTTGTTTCTCTTTACTTAAGTCTCAATTTTTCTGTTTTCTCTAATTTTATTTCTTTCTTCTTTTTTTTATTTGTTTTCATCATCTGTTTGCTTGTTTCTCTTTACTTCAGTCTCCATTTTTCTGTTTTCTCTAATTTTATTTCTTTCTTCTTTCTTTATTTGTTTTCATCATCTGTTTGCTTGTTTCTCTTTACTTCAGTCCATTTTTTTTTTCTCTAATTTTATTTCTTTCTTCTTTCTTTGTTTGTTTTCATCATTTATTTGCTTGTTTCTCTTTACTTCAGTCTCCATTTTTCTTTTTCTCTAATTTTATTTTTTTCTTTATTTGTTTTCATCATCTGTTTTCTTGTTTCTCTTTACTTTAGTCTCCATTTTTCTTTTTCTCTAATTTTATTTCTTTCTTCTTTCTTTATTTATTTCATCATCTGTTTGATTGTTTCTCTTTACTTCAGTCTCCATTTTTCTTTTTTCTTTAATTTTATTTCTTTCTTCTTTCTTTATTTGTTTTCATCATCTCTTTGATTGTTTTTCTTTAATTCAGTCTCCATTTTTCATTTTTTTTTTCTAATTTTATTTATTTTTTCTTTCATTATTTGTTTTCATCATCTGTTTGCTTGTTTTTCTTTACTTCAGTCTCCATTATTCTGTTTTCTCTAATTTTATTTCTTTCTTCTTTCTTTAGTTGTTTTCATCATCTGTTTGTTTGTTTCTCTTTACTTCAATCTCCATTTTTTTCTCTAATTTTATTTTTTTCTTTCTTTATTTGTTTTCATCATCTGTTTACTTGTTTCTCTTTACTTCAGTCTCCATTTTTTCTCTAATTTTATTTCTTTCTTCTTTCTTTATTTGTTTTCATCATCTGTTTGCTGTTTCTCTTTACTTCAGTCTCCATTTTCTTTTTCTCTAATTTTATTTCTTTCTTCTTTCTTTATTTGTTTTCATCATCTATTTGCTTGTTTCTCTTTACTTCAGTCTTCATTTTTCTTTTTCCTCTAATTTTATTTTTTTCTTTATTTGTTTTCATCATCTGTTTGCTTGTTCATCTTTACTTCAGTTTTTTTCTCTAATTTTATTTCTTTCTTTATTTCCATCTTCTGTTTCTCTTTACTTCAGTCTCCATTTTTTCTGTTTTCTCTAATTTTATTTCTTTCTTCTTTCTTTATTTGTTTTCATCATCTGTTTACTTGTTTCTCTTTACTTCAGTCTTTATTTTTTTTCCCTAATTTTATTTCTTTCTTCTTTCTTTATTTGGTTTCATCATCTGTTTGCTTGTTTCTCTTTACTTTAGTCTCCATTTTTCTGCTTTCCATAATTTTATTTCTTTCTTCTTTCTTTATTTGTTTTCATCATCTGTTTACTTGTTTCTCTTTACTTCAGTCTCCATTTTCTGTTTCTCTAATTTTATTTCTTTCTTCTTTCTTTGTTTTCATCATCTGTTTGCTTGTTTCTCTTTACTTCAGTCTCCGTTTTTCTTTTTTCTCTAATTTTATTTCTTTCTTCTTTTTTTTATTGTTTTCATCATCTATTTTCTTGTTTCTCTTTACTTTAGTCTCCATTTTTCTGTTTTCTCTAATTTTATTTCTTTCTTCTTTCTTTATTTGTTTTCATCATCTGTTTGCTTGTTTCTCTTTACTTCAGTCTCCATTTTTCTTTTTTCTCTAATTTTATTTATTTCTTCTTTCTTTATTTGTTTTCATCATCTATTTGTTTGTTTCTCTTTACTTTAGTCTCCATTTTTCTTTTTCCTCTAATTTTATTTTTTTTTTATTTGTTTTCATCATCTGTTTGCTTGTTCCTCTTTACTTCAGTCTTTTTTCTCTAATTTTATTTTTTTCTTTATTTACTTCCATCTTCTGTTTGCTTGTTTCTCTTTACTTCAGTCTCCATTTTTTCTGTTTTCTCTAATTTTATTTCTTTCTTCTTTCTTTATTTGTTTTCATCATCTGTTTACTTGTTTCTCTTTACTTCAGTCTCCATTTTTTTTTTCTCTAATTTTATTTCTTTCTTCTTTCTTTATTTGTTTTCGTCATCTGTTTGCTTGTTTCTCTTTACTTCAGTCACCATTTTTCTTTTTCTCTAATTTTATTTCTTTCTTCTTTCTTTATTTGCTTTCATTATTTATTTGCTTGTTTCTCTTTACTTCAGTCTCCATTTTTCTTTTTCCTCTAATTTTATTTTTTTTCTTTATTTGTTTTCATCATCTGTTTTCTTGTTCCACTTTACTTTAGTCTCCATTTTTCTTTTTTCTCTAATTTTATTTCTTTCTTCTTTCTTTATTTATTTCCATCTTCTGTTTGATTGTTTCTCTTTACTTCAGTCTCCATTTTTCTTTTTTCTTTAATTTTATTTCTTTCTTCTTTCTTTATTTGTTTTCATCATCTCTTTGATTGTTTTTCTTTAGTTCAGTCTCCATTTTTCATTTTTTTTCTAATTTTATTTATTTTTTCTTTCATTATTTGTTTTCATCATCTGTTTGCTTGTTTTTCTTTACTTCAGTCTCCATTATTCTGTTTTCTCTAATTTTATTTCTTTCTTCTTTCTTTAGTTGTTTTCATCATCTGTTTGTTTGTTTCTCTTTACTTCAATCTCCATTTTTTTCTCTAATTTTATTTTTTTCTTCTTTCTTTATTTGTTTTCATCATCTGTTTACTTGTTTCTCTTTACTTCAGTCTCCATTTTTTTCTCTAATTTTATTTCTTTCTTCTTTCTTTATTTGTTTTCATC
Organism: Camelina hispida; assembly: GCA_023657505.1. Lineage (NCBI taxonomy): Eukaryota > Viridiplantae > Streptophyta > Magnoliopsida > Brassicales > Brassicaceae > Camelina > Camelina hispida. Next base: position 25,918,654 of record CP094636.1, on the reverse strand, counting down.
ATCTGTTTGCTTGTTTCTCTTTACTTCAGTCTCCATTTTTCTTTTTTCTCTAATTTTATTTCTTTCTTCTTTCTTTATTTGTTTTCATCATCTATTTGCTTGTTTCTCTTTACTTCAGTCTCCATTTTTCTTTTTCCTCTAATTTTATTTTTTTCTTTATTTGTTTTCATCATCTGTTTGCTTGTTCATCTTTACTTCAGTCTTTTTTCTCTAATTTTATTTCTTTCTTTATTTATTTCCATCTTCTGTTTCTCTTTACTTCAGTCTCCATTTTTTCTGTTTTCTCTAATTTTATTTCTTTCTTCTTTCTTTATTTGTTTTCATCATCTGTTTACTTGTTTCTCTTTACTTCAGTCTTTATTTTTTTTTCCCTAATTTTATTTCTTTCTTCTTTCTTTATTTGGTTTCATCATCTGTTTGCTTGTTTCTCTTTACTTTAGTCTCCATTTTTCTGCTTTCCATAATTTTATTTCTTTTTTCTTTCTTTATTTGTTTTCATCATCTGTTTACTTGTATCTCTTTACTTCAGTCTCCATTATTCTGTTTTCTCTAATTTTATTTCTTTCTTCTTTCTTTATTTGTTTTCATCATCTGTTTGCTTGTTCTCTTTACTTCAATCTCCGTTTTTCTTTTTTCTCTAATTTTATTTCTTTCTTCTTTTTTTATTTGTTTTCATCACCTATTTGCTTGGTTCTCTTTACTTAAGTCTCCATTTTTTCTGTTTTCTCTAATTTTATTTATTTCTTCTTTCTTTATTTGTTTTCATCATCTGTTTACTTGTTTCTCTTTATTTCAGTCTCCATTTTTTTTTCTCTATTTGTTTTCATCATCTGATTGCTTGTGCCTCTTTACTTCAGTCTCCATTTTTCTGATTTCTCTAATTTTATTTCTTTTTTCTTTCTTTATTTGTTTTCATCATCTCTTTGCGTGTTTCTCTTTACTTCAGTCTCCATTTTTCTGTTTTCTCTAATTTTATTACTTTCTTCTTTCTTTATTGGTTTTCATCATCTATTTGCTTATTTCTCTTTACTTTAGTCTCCATTTTTTTCTGTTTTCTCTAATTTTATTTCTTTCTTCTTTATTTATTTGTTTGCATAATCTCTTTACTTGTTTCTCTTTACTTCAGTCTCCATTTTTTTTCTCTAATTTTATTTATTTCTTCTTTCTTTATTTGTTTCCATCATCTGTTTGCTTGTTTCTCTTTACTTCAGTCACCATTTTTCTTTTTTCTCTAATTTTATTTCTTTCTTCTTTCTTTATTTGTTTTCATCATCTATTTGCTTGTTTCTCTTTACTTCAGTCTCCATTTTTCTTTTTCCTCTAATTTTATTTTTTTCTTTATTTGTTTTCATCATCTGTTTGCTTGTTCCTCTTTACTACAGTCTTTTTCTCTAATTTAATTTTTTTCTTTATTTATCCATCTTCTGTTTGCTTGTTTCTCTTTACTTCAGTCTCCATTTTTTCTGTTTTCTCTAATTTTATTTCTTTCTTCTTTCTTTATTTGTTTTCATCAGCTGTTTACTTGTTTCTCTTTACTTAAGTCTCCATTTTTTTTTTCTCTAATTTTATTTCTTTCTTCTTTCTTTATTTGGTTTCATCATCTGTTTGCTTGTTTCTCTTTACTTTAGTCTCCATTTTTCTGCTTTCCATAATTTTATTTCTTTCTTCTTTCTTTACTTGTTTTCATCATCTGTTTACTTGTTTCTCTTTACTTCAGTCTCCATTTTTCCGTTTTCTCTAATTTATTTCTTTCTTCTTTCTTTATTTGTTTTCATCATATGTTTGTTTGTTTCTCTTTACTTCAGTCACCATTTTTCTTTTTTCTCTAATTTTATTTCTTTCTTCTTTGTTTATTTGTTTTCATCATCTGATTGCTTTTCCCTCTTTACTTCAGTCTCCATTTTTCTGCTTTCTCTAATTTTATTTCTTTCTTCTTTCTTTATTTGTTTTCATCATCTGTTTGCTTGTTTCTCTTTACTTCAATCTCCGTTTTTCTTTTTTCTCTAATTTTATTTCTTTCTTCTTTTTTTATTTGTTTTCATCACCTATTTGCTTGTTTCTCTTTACTTAAGTCTCCATTTTTTCTGTTTTCTCTAATTTTATTTCTTTCTTCTTTCTTTATTTGTTTTCATCATCTGTTTACTTGTTTCTCTTTATTTCAGTCTCCATTTTTTTTTCTCTATTTGTTTTCATCATCTGATTGCTTGTGCCTCTTTACTTCAGTCTCCATTTTTCTGCTTTCTCTAATTTTATTTCTTTCTTCTTTCTTTATTTTTTTCATCATCTCTTTGCGTGTTTCTCTTTACTTCAGTCTCCATTTTTCTGTTTTCTCTAATTTTATTTCTTTCTTCTTTCTTTATTGGTTTTCATCATCTATTTGCTTATTTCTCTTTACTTTAGTCTCCATTTTTTCTGTTTTCTCTAATTTTATTTCTTTCTTCTTTCTTTATTTGTTTCCATCATCTGTTTGCTTGTTTCTCTTTACTTCAGTCACCATTTTTCTTTTTTCTCTAATTTTATTTCTTTCTTCTTTCTTTATTTGTTTTCATCATCTATTTGCTTGTTTCTCTTTACTTTAGTCTCCATTTTTCTTTTTCCTCTAATTTTATTTTTTTCTTTATTTGTTTTCATCATCTGTTTGCTTGTTCCTCTTTACTTCAGTCTTTTTTCTCTAATTTTATTTTTTTCTTTATTTACTTCCATCTTCTGTTTGCTTGTTTCTCTTTACTTCAGTCTCCATTTTTTCTGTTTTCTCTAATTTTATTTCTTTCTTCTTTCTTTATTTGTTTTCATCATCTGTTTCTCTTTACTTCAGTCTCCATTTTTTTTTCTCTAATTTTATTTCTTTCTTCTTTCTTTATTTGGTTTCATCATCTGTTTGCTTGTTTCTCTTTACTTTAGTCTCCATTTTTCTGCTTTCCATAATTTTATTTCTTTCTTCTTTCTTTACTTGTTTTCATCATCTGTTTACTTGTTTCTCTTTACTTCAGTCTCCATTTTTCCGTTTTCTCTAATTTATTTCTTTCTTCTTTCTTTATTTGTTTTCATCATATGTTTGTTTGTTTCTCTTTACTTCAGTCACCATTTTTCTTTTTTCTCTAATTTTATTTCTTTCTTCTTTGTTTATTTGTTTTCATCATCTGATTGCTTGTGCCTCTTTACTTCAGTCTCCATTTTTCTGCTTTCTCTAATTTTATTTCTTTCTTCTTTCTTTATTTGTTTTCATCATCTGTTTGCTTGTTTCTCTTTACTTCAATCTCCGTTTTTCTTTTTTCTCTAATTTTATTTATTTCTTCTTTTTTTATTTGTTTTCATCACCTATTTGCTTGTTTCTCTTTACTTAAGTCTCCATTTTTTCTGTTTTCTCTAATTTTATTTCTTTCTTCTTTCTTTATTTGTTTTCATCATCTGTTTACTTGTTTCTCTTTATTTCAGTCTCCATTTTTTTTTCTCTATTTGTTTTCATCATCTGATTGCTTGTGCCTCTTTACTTCAGTCTCCATTTTTCTGCTTTCTCTAATTTTATTTCTTTCTTCTTTCTTTATTTTTTTCATCATCTCTTTGCGTGTTTCTCTTTACTTCAGTCTCCATTTTTCTGTTTTCTCTAATTTTATTTCTTTCTTCTTTCTTTATTGGTTTTCATCATCTATTTGCTTATTTCTCTTTACTTTAGTCTCCATTTTTTCTGTTTTCTCTAATTTTATTTCTTTCTTCTTTATTTATTTGTTTGCATCATCTGTTTACTTGTTTCTCTTTACTTTAGTCTCCATTTTTTTTCTCTAATTTGATTTATTTCTTCTTTCTTTATTTGTTTCCATCATCTGTTTGCTTGTTTCTCTTTACTTCAGTCACCATTTTTCTTTTTTCTCTAATTTTATTTCTTTCTTCTTTCTTTATTTGTTTTCATCATCTATTTGCTTGTTTCTCTTTACTTTAGTCTCCATTTTTCTTTTTCCTCTAATTTTATTTTTTTCTTTATTTGTTTTCATCATCTGTTTGCTTGTTCCTCTTTACTTCAGTCTTTTTTCTCTAATTTTATTTCTTTCTTTATTTATTTCCATCTTCTGTTTGCTTGTTTCTCTTTACTTCAGTCTCCATTTTTTCTGTTTTCTCTAATTTTATTTCTTTCTTCTTTCTTTATTTGTTTTCATCATCTGTTTAGTTGTTTCTCTTTACTTCAGTCTCCATTTTTTTTTCTCTAATTTTATTTCTTTCTTCTTTCTTTATTTGGTTTCATCATCTGTTTGCTTGTTTCTCTTTACTTTAGTCTCCATTTTTCTGCTTTCCATAATTTTATTTCTTTCTTCTTTCTTTATTTGTTTTCATCATCTGTTTACTTGTTTCTCTTTACTTCAGTCTCCATTTTTCCGTTTTCTCTAATTTATTTATTTCTTCTTTCTTTATTTGTTTTCATCATATGTTTGTTTGTTTCTCTTTACTTCAGTCACCATTTTTCTTTTTTCTCTAATTTTATTTCTTTCTTCTTTCTTTATTTGTTTTCATCATCTGATTGTTTGTGCCTCTTTACTTCAGTCTCCATTTTTCTGCTTTCTCTAATTTTATTTCTTTCTTCTTTCTTTATTTGTTTTCATCATCTCTTTGCTTGTTTCTCTTTACTTCAGTCTCCATTTTTCTGTTTTCTCTAATTTTATTTCTTTCTTCTTTCTTTATTGGTTTTCATCATCTGTTTGCTTGTTTCTCTTTACTTCAGTCTCCATTTTTTGTTGAAGCATCGCTTCTCCTTCTTTTCACTACCTTTTGTTGTGCCTCTTCACCCCACTTCCTTGAAGCGTCACACTCTTTCAGTCAATCATCACACTCCTTCGCCCTCATATATAGAGATTCCTATTCCTTTAGCATCTTCCTATTCAACAGTCACATATGATATTTGAAGTCGTCTTTAGTCTCCAGGTAATATGTCGCTGTCAGTTTTCATAGTTCTCCTCTTTTAGTTATAAACAGAGATGATAAGCAATTGAGCCAATTCGTGATTGATTCCAATTTTGAAAACCCAATTTGACCCCAAACAAAAAAAAAATCGAGAAACCTAAAACTAATTTAGAAAACGGCCGTAGATTTACTTAGTCTATCGTTCTTGTAGTCTTGTATCTCTTAAATATTATCTATATTTGAGTCTTGTAAATTTGGTCGATTCTATATATTCATATCTCATTGATCAATGAGCCGTTTGTGAAGTAGATATATGAATGATGATGATGTTTTCGAAAAAAATATGACGCTTATATCATCAACAAATTGAAATATTTTGATATGTTCCTATCATTTTTAACTTTTTGTTCCTTAGAAATTTTCTAGGCATTCTTTTTGTTTTCTGATTTTGTTCCGTTGAGAATAGGAAGATTCTCAATATTTCTGTGAGGTTGATTTTTCTACTCAATGTGTAGATTTTTCTTTAAACTGTTGAAAGAGAAACTGATGATGTTGCTGTTTAAACTGCTTATGTTCCTTAAAGTTCTAATCTATTTTTTCTTTTTCTCTAACCTTAATAGAGGGGATTGTCACCAAAGCATGTCGTAATAGAGGTGACAGAGGAATCTTAAACCTTAAGGTTGTTCGATGGGATCAGATTCAGAGGTGAGGGAAGATGTAAAAGCAGATTAGGAGAGTACAAGTGCGGAGAATAGAAAAAGCTGTTGAGGAGAGGAGAGAGTAGACCAAACATCCTACAGGTTGTGGGAACAGCTGGCGAGAGCCATGCCATGGTTGTGCCAGCTTCGATGATGGTAGAGGAACAAAGCCATGGTTAATCGCAAAGGGATGGGAGAAAAGAATGAAATGTGGGAGCAGGAATTATCTCAATCATCCAATGGTTTGAGAATTATACTGCCATAATTAGGCATTCAAGAGAGATGTGCTGGGGAAAGATATTTATCTGTTTGAATTGTTTTCATTTTTTGCCATGACACAAAATAATATAAAATTTTAATCTCAACAGTTTTTACAGTTTCTAAATTATTCTCTAGCATTCATTCTTTTAAAGGTAAAAAATTCTTCCAATTCTTGATTTAACAAAATACTTTTGGAATGATGAATCTAATTTACAACTTTTAATTAATTTTAAATATAAAATTTATTGAAAAATATCTACAGTTTTTTTTTTCAAAAGTTAGATGGATTATATAATGAGTTTTTGTATTTGAATTGTCAATATGGTAATAAAGATGCCTTCTATTTAAAAAATTTGTAGTTGCATCTATTTGTAGTTGAATCCAGGTTAGTTTCCATTCTTTTGTAATTAAAGCTTTTAAAGTTTTAGTTGAATTTTAATTTCTAATACTTTCTGGGTATCAAACATTTTGATAATATATAGAAATATTACAAATGAGCATGGAAATAGAGAGTGTCGAAGAAAAAGTCAGACATACTTGTGACAACACAAAATCAAATTCTAGAAAGCGTAAGCACGACCAAATGACAAGTCAAGTTAGAAAGAAAAGATCTACTAAAGGTAACTTATTTAGTCTTTGATGACTATCTAATTAATCTGTATATAAAACTTTTTAAAACATAATGTAAAACAGTCACTTTTAGAGTGATCTGGAATCTGCCAAAAAAAAAAAATGCAAGTAATTTCTAAAATTAGTGTTTAACCCAAAGAAGAAAACATCAAAAGGTGAGATATTATTATCACATGTTTCACCACATCGACTTCGTTTTCGCTGTTGTTGATTGAAGAACATGATGGTACCGATTCATAGACATAAGTGGGAAATCAATTCCTAATTTATGGTGGATACAGATATAAACTTCAATCTAGTGAAAACCACACACATTTTTCCATCTAGCGGTTTAAAATTATTAATGATCCCAACAGTTGCAAATTATTAATCTTTTCTTTTCCAGAAAACAATTATAGGTACAACAAAGAGGTGTAAGACATAGAGGTAGAACAAAGAGGTGTAACACATAGAGGTGTGAAATTAAAAGGTGCAAAAATTAATGGATGTTATTTTTGAGACCAGGAGGTACAACAAAGAGATGCAACTGTTGGAATCATTAATAATTTTAAACCGTTAGATGGAAAATTGGAATTAATCTCATCAGTTGGATTAAAGTTGACACAAAAAGTGGTGTAAGACATAGAGGTATGAAATAAAAAGGTGTTAAAATTAAGAGGTGTGATTTTTGAAAGATGGGGGTGTAATGAAAAGACATGAATAATAGGTACATCAAAGAGGTGTAAGACATAGAGGTACAACAAAGAGGTGTAACACATAGAGGTGTGAAATTAAAAGGTGTAAAAATTAATGGATGTGATTTTTGAAACCAGGAGGTACAACAAAGAGATGCAAAGACTAAGAGGTGTGATTTAAAAGGTGTAAAAATAAATGGATGTGATTTTTGAAATCAGAAGGTACAACAAAGAGATGTAAAGACTAAGAGGTGTGATTTTTGAAAGATGGTGGTGCGACGAAAAGACACGATTAATAATTTTAAACCGTTGGATTAAAACTGGAACCAATCTCATCTGTTAGATTAAAAGTTGACACAAAAAAGTGGGTTTGCTATTATATATAGATTTTACATCCAGCCAACAACGTTGTTCTTCTGTCAATTGTTTTATTCTCAAACTAGTGACCGACCCGCACGTACGTGCGGAGTTTATTTTAAAAGTTGAATTTGTTATCATGTTTGCATTGTATTGCATATGTTTATAAATGTATTTTTTTAATACTGTTATTAAATTCATATTCAGAATTTGTACCAGTTAAGTAAAGAACACTACATAAAAAAAACAAATATAGTAACAAAATGTGGTATAACTATTTTGGAACAGAAAACTCCTTTCGTCCCATATATGAAATGTTTTTCCATCTCATAATCGTGGTTTTAATACTCATTTGAGGTTTATATTTTTTAGTCCAACAAATAAAGAAATATGTAAAAGATACGGCTGAGCAAAAAAACCGTACCCAAATACCCAATTCGGAACCTGACCCAAAATGACTGGTTCGGATATACTTAAATAATTATATTGGGTTCTATATTGTTAAACCCATGCGTTGGGTTTGAGTTAGGGTAATATCCGCTATCCAAACGGGTACCCAAAAATATGTTATCTACAATATTAATAATATTTAGCATTGATATAACTCAATTATCCAAAATTGTAATTATAATTTTAATATATTAATTAGTATTATACCTAAACTAATTAAATATCCAATAAGTATTTGTTACATATGTCAAAATTTAGCTAAAATTATTTTAAGAATTTTTTTTATACTCGGTAGTTCGGATAGTAATCGGGTTCTAAAATTTGTAATCAAAACCAACCCGAACCCGATAGTACCCAAACCAAACTCAAACCGAAACTCTAAAATTACCCATTGGATTCAATTTTCCTAAACTTATTTATCCGAACCCGAACTAATACCTGAACCCGAACAGATTATCCATATATCTACGCCTAGTAAAAGAGATATTGTGATTTGAACTTATGAGACTTACTAACTTTTATAATTCAAACTTATATTAGTCTAGTTTTTGATTTGTTTTTAGTTCGTGTTAGACAAAAAGAAAGTTGGATTTGTTTTTGTTATAAATAAAAACTTTAAAAAGAAAAAAAAATAGTAACGAAAGTGTGGTATATGTCTATTTTTAGACAAAATAATTACATATTTTAGTCCAATAGATATGGAAATATGTTCTTCTAAAGAAAAATAAGAAGAATGTTGTAAAACACTTGGTGGACTCTATCCAACCGGCCCATTACTCAGTCCGTCCGTGCGCAGCCTCTCGACCACACTTGGTCGAGAGCCTTCGGCCCATTGGTAGAAGCCCATTCGGCGATAGCCTTAGTATGTCGGTTTTAGCTTTGAGACTTGTAACACTATATATATATGTTGTAACCTCGATTCCTATGAATAATAACACAAGAGATTTACTTCCTAAACTCCCTAAATTACAACACGTTATCAGCACGATAGCCTCTATCCCTAAACCCTAAAGCAGCGGCCAATTTTCTCTAACCCTAAAACCCTAAACCGACTTCTGTTCTTACTTCCATCCGAGACCAAATCCTTCCTGTTCGAAGATCCTCTTGTTCACAAGCAATCCTTAGCTTGGGATCAAAGTTTTCTCGACAGTTTGGTCGAGGTTCGCTGTTCGTGGTTCATAGATCGGGGGTGATTTCGAGAAGCTGTTCGTGGGAAGCAAGAAGCTGTTCGTGGGAAAGCTGTTCGTGGTTCGTGGTTAAGAAAATCTGAGGTCTTTAGCTCCCAGATCAATTCCAGTCAGAATCCTTGTGGTGTTAAGTTAAACAAAATTCAAACTTCTTAAAACCACATAATTGAATCTGGACCTAAAAGCTATTGAACCCTGAAAATATCCAAGTAAACTAACAAACAAATTTAAGATCTACAATCCTGTAAACTTTAAAATCTATTCACATAGGATTGTTAGATTGTTTGTTACATTGCACCAAATTATATCAAGCTTTAAAATTGTTGATTGACTGCTTGATTGTTGCATAAGAACCTAGAACTAATTTAGATTCATAAGGATCAAATTAAAACAGATTGTTCTAGGAAATTAAAACTTGGATCATTCATGCATAACAATTAAAATCGGACCATGTTTAGGTTGTTATAAAATCGATTGCATGAATTAAAATTTTAGGATTGTTTAAACTGTTTTTGAGAAATTCAAGAAGAAAAATTTCTAGATCCTAAATTCATAAACTCGAAAATTTTAGAGTTGTTCTAGGATAATTTCCAAATTAAAATTATAGTAATTATCCTAAATTAATCCGATTAAATAAAAACTTTTGATAAGTTTCCATAATTTAAAACTTTAAATCGGAAATTAAAATATTAGTTAGGATAAGTTCCTAATTAAAATAGTAATTATCCAAATTCCTTAAAATCGAAAATATTTAATCCTAAATCAAATAGGAAATTATAAGATAAGGAAATCCTATCTAGGAATAAGGAAATTGTTGCATGCATTTAGCTATTTAGTTTTGTTGTCTTGCATGCATGAATTTAAACCGAAAATCTGTAAGAGGCAAGGCATGTTTCTGTCTCAAATACCGCATGACCTAAGGCATGGTTCGGTCTCAAATACCGCATGACCTGAAAATTATTTGTTGCATGGTTCGGTCTCAAATACCGCATGCTAACTGTCGGTTGTCTATGTTTATGCAGATGGCTAATCTCAAGAGCCTAGACTACCCTATTCTGCAAGCTTCCGGAAAGAATTACTTGCAATGGGCCAATGACACCGAAATCTACTTGTCATCGAATGGCCTGAAAGGGTGCATCGACGAGGATGTTGAGTCTACGGACAGAAACAAGAGTAAGTGTCTGCAGCACATACATCATCACATTGCTGAGAGTATCAAAAGTAAGTACCTCTTCCTAAGAGATCCTCTCGCCCTTTGGACACAGCTTAAACGCCGTTATGGGCACCAAAAGACGGTGCTCCTTCCAAAGGCAGAGTTTGATTGGAAAAGCTTAAGAATCCAGGATTACAAATCCGTGGAAGAGTATAACTCTGAGCTCTTTAGGATTGTCTCACTCCTTAGGCTGTGCGGAAGAGAGGTGACTGAGCAGGAGCTGATTGAGAAGACATTGTCTACCTTCAGCCCTAATAACAGAGTACTCCAGCAACAATATCGGCACCAAAAGCTTGCTGACTATGGGGAACTCATTGAGTGTTTACTGCTAGCTGAGCAGAACGATGAGTTGTTGATGATGAACAGTGCTATGCGACCTCCTGGTACAGCCCCATTACCAGAAGCAAACAAGGTCGACTTGGGAAAGAAGGCTGTAGTAGATTCTAATGAGCCTAAGGAGCCTAATGAGGTCAACTACGTCCACAGAGATAGACACTATGGCCGTAGCGGCCGTGGTGGCAGAGGACGTAGTGGTCGAGGGGGCCAGGCTGGTCGAGGAGGCCGCGGACGTGGTGGTAAGGGACGTGGGTCCTCTAAGCCACACTCCAAGGCCAAATTGACTTGCCACAGATGTGGTATGTCAAACCACTGGGCCAAGAACTGCAGAACTCCCAGACACCTCATTGATGCATATCAAGAATCTCTTAAGAAAAATCCAGAAGCAAACTATGTACACATCGATGATGAAGGAGACTTCGATCATGAGAATGATGATTTGCTAGGATATGAGACTTCCGACTGCCTCAAAGATATTGAATGAATTTCGAATTTATTTTGGTTTATTTTCTATGCTTTTATGATTTAAATTTCCTTTCTATGTAATGGATAATTGCTTTGATTTAAATTCAATGGATTTTATTTTATATCTTATTAAAATCCGAAATTCTTGTCCTAATTATAGACATGGCCGAGGACATGAGTGAACTAGTAGTGGATAGTGGCTCCAGCCACATCATACTAAAAGATAAAAGATATTTCATAAATCTTAAAATGAAAAGTGCAAATGTTAATACAATTGCGGGTATAGCAAAACTTATAGAAGGCTACGGCCAAGCACACATATTGTTGCCTAACGGAACCCATATTGAGTTATGTGATGCTTTATATTCACCCAGCTCTAAGAGAAGCTTATTGAGCTTTAAAGACATAAGGTCAAATGGTTATCATATTGAAACCAAGGGTGAAGGATCTAAAGAGTTCCTCTACATTACAGAAAATGTGAAAGGACAAAAGAAGATCCTAGAGACTATACCTGCCCTAGCCTCTGGTCTATACCATGCAAAAATTAACATGATAGAAGCCAATTTGGCTAAGCACAAAATATACAAAGAGAGTTTCACTCTATGGCATGACCGGCTTGGCCATCCGGGAACAAACATGATGCGTAAATTAATAAAGAGTTCAAAAGGGCACAAGCTTAAAGAAAGAAAAGTTCTCCCTAAGAATCTCACATGTGTGGCATGTGCACAAGGGAAACTTATTGTAAGACCATCACCAGTAAAAGTCACAAAAGAGACTTTGCATTTTCTGGAAAGGATACAAGGTGACATATGTGGACCAATACACCCACCAAGTGGGACATTTCGATATTTCATGGTGATGATAGATGCATCAACCAGATGGTCCCACGTATGCTTGTTATCCACGAGAAACTTAGCATTTGCTAAGCTCTTAGCTCAAATCATTCGATTAAGAGCACATTTTCCGGACTTTCCACTTAAGACTATACGTCTAGATAATGCTGGTGAATTTACATCCCAAGCGTTTAATGATTACTGTATGTCCATGGGGGTGAGTGTGGAACATCCTGTGGCACATGTACATACACAAAACGGATTAGCTGAATCCTTCATTAAAGGAATACAATTGATAGCTCGACCATTGTTAATGAGATCGAAGCTTCCTGTGTCGGCTTGGGGACACGCAGTCTTACACGCAGCAGAACTCATACGCATCAGGCCATTTAGTGAACACAAATATTCCCCATCCCAACTCCTATCGGGTCAAGAGCCAGACTTATCCCATCTTAAGACATTTGGTTGTGCCGTTTATATACCAATTGCTCCACCACAGAGAACAAAGATGGGACCACAGAGGAGAATGGGAATATATGTGGGGTATGAGTCTCCCACCATAATAAGGTATCTCGAGCCACTGACAGGAGACCTGTTCAAGGCCAGATACGCGGACTGTCAATTTATTGAGTCTGAATTCCCTATGCTAGGTGGAGAGACCAGCAAGCTGAGCAAAGAATTGACATGGAATCAAAAATCCCTAGAATGGCAAGATCCTCGAACTATAGCATGTGATGCAGAAGTTCAGAAGATTATACATCTTCAGCAGCTAGCTAATCAATTGCCAGATTCCTTTGCTGACCCGAAAAGAGTAACAAAATCATACATACCAGCTTGCAATGCACCAGTACGTATTGATGTTCACAAGGAACACAATAATCAAGTTGCTACAGAGTCTACGCCACGTTTGAAACGGGGTAGACCTCTAGGTTCCAAAGATAAAAATCCTCGGAAAACAAAGAGTGCAAAACATACCGAGGCTATGGGAATTATAGAAAAGCCAGACGTTGTCATAGAAACTCCCACGGCACCAAATGAGGCTCAGGACGCTGAACCTCAAGAGCCTGGAAGAGTTGACAACAATGAGATCTCTATAAACTATATTATGTCTGGAATACAATGGAACCGAAAAGATGTCGACATTGATGATATATTTGCATACAAGGTAGCACTTGAAATAAATGAGGATCATGAGCCCACATCTATACTAGAGTGTACACAAAGCAAAGATTGGCTTAAATGGAAAGAAGCCATTGATGTGGAGCTAAACTCTTTAAAGAAGAGAAGTGTGTTTGGTCCGACCTTAAGGATAACACCAGAAATTAAACCAGTAGGACACAAATGGGTCTTTGTAAGAAAGAGAAATGAGAGAAACGAGATTGTCAGATACAAGGCAAGGCTCGTAGCACAAGGATTCTCTCAAAGACCTGGCATAGATTATGAGGAGACAAACTCCCCTGTGATGGATGCAACGACTTTTAGATATCTAATAAGTCTGGCCATAAGAGAAAGTTTAGACTTGCGGTTAATGGATGTTGTAACTGCATATCTATACGGTCCACTGGATAGTAAAATTTACATGAGATTACCAGAGGGTATAGAACTCAAAGATAAGAAGGGTTCTAGAGACCAATACTACATAAGGCTAGACAAATCGCTTTATGGACTGAGACAGAGTGGTCGAATGTGGTATAACCGGCTAAGTGAATATTTAGCCAAAGAAGGTTATAGGAATGACCCGATCAGTCCTTGTATATTCATAAAGAAATTCGCGAATAAGGGATTTGTGATAATAGCAGTATATGTGGATGATTTAAACATCCTTGGAACCTCTGGGGAAATCGCCCAAACTGTAGAATATCTCATGAAAGAGTTTGAGATGAAAGACCTAGGCAAGAGAAAATTCTGTTTGGGGTTGCAGCTTGAGTACATAAACAATGGGATCCTTGTGCATCAAAAGGCATACACAGAAAAGGTACTCAAGAGATTTAATATGGAGCAAGCTCACTCATTGACTAGCCCAATGGTTGTGAGAAGTGTAAAAGTGGATAAAGATCCATTTGCTCCTAAGAACGACAATGAAGAAATTCTTGGTCCTAAAGTGCCTTACCTCAGTGCTATATGAGCATTAATGTTCTTGGCTAGCCACACTAGACTTGACATATGCTTCGTAGTAAACCTTCTGGCAAGATACAGTTCTTGTCGGACTATAAGGCACTGGAATGGTATTAAACATGTTCTGCGTTATCTACAAGGAACGACAGACTTTGGTATATTTTACACTAACCATAACAAAGAAGGTTTAGTTGGTTTTGCTGATGCAGGTTATCTGTCCGATCCACACACTGGTAAGTCACAAACAGGTTATGTGTTTACACACGGTGGTACAGCAATCTCCTGGCGTTCTATGAAACAAACTCTAGTAGCCACATCCTCAAATCACGCGGAGATCCTAGTCATGCATGAAGCCAGCCGTGAGTGTGTTTGGTTGCGGTCAATGACCCAGCACATTCGGACAGACAGTGGCATGGACAAAGACAAATCAGCAACAGTCATCTATGAAGACAATACAGCCTGCATAGCACAACTCAAAGACGGTTACATCAAGGGAGATCGGACGAAGCACATCCTACCGAAGTTCTTCTACACACATGAACTACAAAAGGCTGGAGAAGTTCAAGTGGTGCAAGTTCAGTCATGCGACAACTCAGCCGATCTCTTCACCAAGGCATTACCGACTACAACGTTCAAGAAGCTCACGCACCAGATTGGAATGCGGAGGCTTAAGGACTTGGAGTGATGCTTGGAACAGGGGGAGCAATGTGTGCTGTACTCTTTTTCCTTCACTAAGGTTTTGTCCCAATGGGTTTTCCTGGTAAGGTTTTAATGAGGCAGCATCCCCTAAGCACATTGCATCGATCCCTTCCTTGCATAGGCACGGTTGTATCGTCCAAGGGGGAGTGTTGTAAAACACTTGGTGGACTCTATCCAACCGGCCCATTACTCAGTCCGTCCGTGCGCAGCCTCTCGACCACACTTGGTCGAGAGCCTTCGGCCCATTGGTCGAAGCCCATTCGGCGATAGCCTTAGTATGTCGGTTTTAGCTTTGAGACTTGTAACACTATATATATATGTTGTAATCTCAATTCCTATGAATAATAACACAAGAGATTTACTTCCTAAACTCCCTAAATTACAACAAAGAAGGAAATATGTAAGCGATTCAAACCCACGCGTAGGAAGTGAAGAATTCAAACATTTACTTTTATATTTTATAGTATTATGTTTGATATGTCACAAACGAATAAAAAACAAACAAAGATAGTAAAGGAGAAATCGTTCTTTCTTCTTCATTGGCATCAGCCTCTAGGAACCGGCTGCATCTTAGACCTTGGTGGCAGTAAATTTGTGTGCTTCCGGTCTTTGGTGTCACTTGTATGATTTCCAACCATTATCTTAATCTGCAACAATTTCAAACCCAAAAGAATGTCAGTAAAAATATGCAGTTAATGAAACCTCATGTTAAAATAACAAAACTCACGTTTACCTTATGAACCATCCTTCTGTTGGTTTAATTTTCATTGCCACGGTTAATGTTAACACCTCTGTTTTTCAACACCAAAGAAGAAACAAATTGTTGAATTAAAAAAGAAAGATAATGGTTTACATAAAAATTGATGCATGGTAAGAAGAGAGAATTGAGTAATTAACGTACTCTTCTCTGTTGCGAGTCCATCACTCCATTCGTCTTCACGATCTCAAAAGATTGTTACCATAGTTGTGATTTCTAAATACAAAATGGTAGATCATACATATTACACGTAAAAAAAAACTGATCTAAATACATATCATATGACATGATTAAGTTAAAATAAGGAGTGTTTTACCAAATGATTTAGCAATCAGTTCTAATCTCGAAAGATAATGACGGATGAGTTATAAACTAAACACAAAGAATAAAAACTAATTAAAACCACAGTAGTAATGAAGAAAACTAATTAGAAATTAATTATGTTGTTGGTTCGTAAGATATTGCATAAGTGTAATTAACCTTTTGAAGCTGTAATCAAATGTCTTATTCATTTCAAGATTCATTGTTATTCTCTGTAAACAAACAACATAAAAATATATAACGTTAGTAAGTTATTATACTAAAGATACAATTGATTATAAAATATATCTTATCTAAACACTTACAGTTTCATCATCAAGAACAATTTAGAAAGAGTTCTCCTAACTGTGTAAGTGTATTGTTTCTGCATGCATATGGAATCTTCACTGTAACACGTGAAGATGTATTGGTCTGAGCAATAGTCTGAGCAATAGTCTTGCTGCAATAGTTAACGTTGGGGATCTGAGCAATAGTCTGAGCAATAATGCGGGTCGATCACTAGTCAAGAATAAAAGGATTTTCACTATTGAGATGATAATATGATAAAAAGTATATATGGTAAAAGAAAAAGACGGAAAAGTAAAATACATATGTTATCCTTTGCATTAGGGAATGATTCAAATCACGTGACCAGAAATCATTTCATCAGACGGTAGATGCAAGAGCACGCACTAAACCATATGGTTCATCGGATATAAACACTTTGCCAAACCATTCAACCGTCCCTCTAACAATCCCCCAATTTAGGTGTCTTTGAAGTGAAACTTCTGCACACCATATTGTTTTTTCCCGATAATTCTCCACATGCACATACTCTTCCCACAAAACAACCATTCTTCCACCATAATCCGCCAATTTAACATTACCGCTACCATATAAGATAGCAATTCTTCCAGACCTAATAATTTCTTCCACATTCTTGCTTTAGAATTATACCAACTGATCATACTACCACCACAACGGTATAATATGTCCGCTATCACACAGTAAGGGTAGAATATGTCCGCTATCACACAGTAAGCTGATGAGGAAGCCCATCCCATATTTATGGCTAAGTCTACATCTCTCCATCTGCCTTTATGCAGCTTGCAAGTCAAATCTAATCTTCTAGACCTCATATGGATAGTTCCTTCATACCCGACACTTTGATAGGTGCACTACAAAAAATGATGGTTTTACATCATTTTCTATTTTACTAGGATCGGATCCGCGCTACAGCGCGGGGAAATATTTTAGAATGCAATAGATAATATATTAAATAGTTAAACTCTTTTTTATAATTTTACTGTGTTTTTTTCGTGAAACATATATTTGTGCAATGATTTTATATAATATAGTACACAAAAATAAAAGTGAGTAGTTGATAATATAATAAGATTTTGTACAATAAAAACAAACGAACCGGAGGAAATAATTAGACAGCAAGAGGGAATATCAATCGATATGTAATTCATTTTGCTACCTTTGGATCTATGTAGTCCTATTATAAGTTCATTATTGTATAAGTGTGCATTTATAAATATGACATGCAACACTATGAGAAATAATATTATGATTTATAACTTATTTAGTCGATTAAAAAGTCATTACTTTTAAGAGAAGCAGATTGCTTTGTACACAGCTGAAAACAAATTATAAGATGAAAGAAATTAGCTATGCCAATATGTACTACATAATGAGAATAATAAATTATTCCCATGAAAATTCAAAAATAACAAACATGAAAATGATAAATTCTAATATGATATAGATAAACAACTATGATAATAATAAAATAAGAAAGAGATAATTTGAAAATGTAAATGATTCATTTTATTTAAAATAAAGATTAGATGAATTGGGCTTGTGAATAAAATGAGTGTTTATAGAGTTAAGTAATGTTCGGATTTAACTCCATAATATTTGTTTCTAAAATATACTCCCTCTGTTTCATATTAATTGTCATTTTACGATTTCTCACACATATTAAAAAAAAATCGTTAAATTTTACATTTTACCTCTTATTAATATATTACACAAATTTTCTATTGGTCAATACATTAAATTAGTAGGGATAAAATTGGAAAATTTATCAAACATTTACATTGGAAATACAAAGTGACACTTATTTTGAAACAAAATTTTCAGTATAAAATAACACTTAATATGAAACAAAGAGAATAGTCAAGAACCAATTATCTCTTAGGTCTCCGCTCTGTCAACCGTCTCTGGAATTTCTGACTTTTTGGATTTTTTTTCCCGAAAATTCTCTTCGTTTTTAAATTGATGACGTATCAAAAAATCCAGTAAGACTTTACCATACTCATCGTACATGGTATTAGATAGATTTAATTTTGGTTGGTAGATGATGGTGGATAGAGAAATTCTTGATCATAATTTCCAATATGCGGACTGCGTACAACAAAAAAATTGTGATTGGTAGTAAAACACTGATTACCCTGTTGAGGTATAATTCGATCCTTATAAATTTCTCTAGCTATTTTCTTACGAAGCTTTGTTATAGTGTCTATAACAGCCTCCGGTTTACGTGTTTGAATCAATTTTGGTAACCATTTATTATAAAATATATTTTGAGAACTTATATAATTTTCAAGTAAACAGATTTTATTATGGTTTCCTTATGAATGTAAATATTAATTTTGATTTTCATTTTGAATTTATTACTATTTTAATGTAAAATTTATTAGAATATTCGCACATGCTTAAAAAGTATAAATTTTTTAAAATATTTATAATATAATATTCGGAAAATACAAAGTTAAAATATTCAATTTTTTGTTAAATATTAAAATGGTGTTAGATGTTCTTTTATGCATTTTTTAGATTTTTTATATCAAAGATTTTATTAAAAATAAAACAGTAAATTTCTGTTTTCATAGAGCAATCTCTTATTTCCTTGTTATAAATATAACTGTATATTATTAAAAGTATCACATTTATTAAGTAATTAATTCTTTACCGTATAGTTTCTTTGTTACAATCAAATCGCTAACAATACTGTATGATTTAAAAAATAAAATATTATATACATGTTATTTCTAAAATTTTAAATTTCGTGAATCTTGTTTCCAAAAATATAGCTTTCTCGCCAAACAAATTTTGTAAACAATAGTTAGTGCTAAATTATATTCTCGTTAGTTGTTATAACCATACCCGTTTGAATCCAAATACTAAGTATCTAATAGACCAATACTCTAATTGCGGGGTATATCATCTCAAATATCCGATTGATAAATTTCGGGTAATTAAAAAATTAAACCCGACCCAACATATGTGTAACATCCATGAACCAAAATCTCGGTTTAGGATCTACATCGGTCGATGCAAGGCTGTTTCTCTGCGTTTTGGCTTAAGTCAAACGCTGCGTTTTGGTAAGGAAAATAAGAGAAAACCCTTAGGGTCGTCCCTTTTGTCTCATTAGAGGTGTGTGGCCGTTTTTTTGAGGGAAAAGAGAAGGGAGAAAGAGTTCTTGGAAGTTCTTGGAGTTTTCTTGGAGATTTGGTGCGTTTCTGAGGAGATCTGTAGCTGGGATTGTTGTAGGAGCTTCCTAGAAGCGTTTTCTTTCTTTGTTTCTGTTGGATTTCGTCTTGGAAAAGGTAAGTGCATGACCATGGCTTATCTAAGCTAGAGATCTCTCTGATTTGCTTGTTATGTGTTGCTAGGCTGGTTAGATTGTTATTGGGGACGTTTGGAAGCTTTCTTGTGGCTTGGGATCGAGTTTCGTGGTTGCAGGAACGAAGATCCGGCGAGAAGCTTCGGAGGAAAACAATGCTCGGCATTGCATCGGTCGATGCACTTTGTGCATCGGTCGATGCAGATGCGAGGACGGCGCGTAAACTCTAGGGTTTTCGTGTTATGTCGAGCATGCGTCGGTCGATGCATATCTTGCATCGGTCGATGCAAGTTAACCTTGCATCGGTCGACGCAGATCTTGCATCGGTCGACGCAACCTCCAATCGGGCGTCGGTCGATGCATGCTGGTATCAGTCGATGCAGAGTCCTTGTTTGTTATTGTTGATTGTTGAATGTTGTTTGATGGTTAGAGATGTCTCTATTGCTTGTGTGTATAGCCCAGTAGATGGGAGGATTGCCTTACTGAGTATTTGTAAAATACTCATGCATTGCAATATGTGTTTGTGGTGCAGGTAAAGGCAAAGTGTGATCGTGGAATCAAGGCAATTAAGAGGAGGATGTTCTAGGGAATCAGTTTTATGTTGTCTGGTATTGCTAGGTTGCTAGAGTTGGGTCATTAGAACATTGCTAGGTTGCTGGTTCTGTGATTCCTGTTGTCTTGGATATTGATTATGTTGGGATATTGGTGATATTTTATTATTGGATTATTATTGGATATTGGTTGGTTATTTCCGCTGTTGAATGTGTTTGTGGTTAGGTGGCTAGTGGATATGGGACCACTAGTTGTAGTTTATTTTATTATATTATATTTATTATTTATTATTTAAAAAAAAAAAAGGTCGGTCGTTTCATTTTGGTATCAGAGCCCTTACGGTTCTAGGTTTGGGTTCACTAGGTTTCTGTTGTAGATGTCTGGGATTGCATGCTTTGATTGATTATGTGAGTTAGTCAATTGTGTGTGGCATGGAGTCCTAGAACATCCTCTTCGAGCCGACTGTGTGATTCCACGGTGAGTTTGTGTTTTTGTGTTTTTGTGTTATGTTAAGATTGCTTGTTAGCCTCTGTTCTTGGAAGTGCAGTGGTTAAAGGTGTTTGAGTTGTTGATCGTGGACGGGGACGTGGTCATGGTCGGGCGGGTCCCGAGGTCAGCGAGTGTGTTGTCCAGAGTTCCACGAGGAGGTACGTCAGAGGGTCGCAAGCGTATCAGGAGGGACCAGAGAGGGTTAGCCAGTGTGAATGCCGGGGGTGCTGGGAACCCAGGTGTGGGGTTGCAGCAGGTGGAGCCCAGGGTCGAGATGATCGCTTGGGGATCTATTGGCGTGCTGTGGGAGCGGTTACCGAGAGGGGGTACCAGTGTAGGCTCCAGTTGTACCGCATGTGGCGGGGTGCAGCCGAGGGCTGCGGATGTTGAGGAGTTTCCAACATATGTTAAGAGGATTAGCGGTTGTAGATGACCGGTATGAGATTATTCTCAAAGGGTATCGGGCCTAGAGAGGCGGATAGGTGGACATATGCAGTTGGAGCAGATATTTATCTGCTTGGTGGTTAATCCAGTTGGATAATGTAAGTTGAGTGGACAAGTGTAACATTGCAAAGTTATACTCGGACCACAGGAGGTACTTGTGTCGAGAGATGTTTATAGTCGTTAAGGATTGTTGCTCCTGAGGGGGATGGTGATTCCCCTGAATACCGATAGCTCGAGGGGCTGAGGGCTCCAAGAGTGGCAGAGGGGATGTTGTTCCCCTGAGGGGATGAGTAGTTCCCCTGATACCGAGATCTTGAGGATTGTGTTCCAAGAGTGAGACGGTATAACTCGAAGACGCTGGTCTGAGAGTGAGATCGGTATGGCTCGAAGGTTGCGACCTAAGAGTGGAAGAGTTGGGAGCAAGCAATGTATAGAACGTGAGTGTAAACGTAACGACGGAATGTAGACCTCAAGAGATTGACGGTGGTTTAATCTCGGGTTTTGGATGTGTTGACCATTGGGACAGGATTTTATGACCAGAGCGGTTATGAATGTTTGGCTGTGCGCCAGGATTGTGAGGCCGTTGGTGCTGGATTCCCAAGAAGGGGAGTTACAGCAGGTTTAAGCCGGGAAAGGCATGTTTGCCAGATACATAAGTTCACGAGAAGCCTTCATGGCAGGATAAACTAATCGTTGCGACGATGTTGGATTACGTTCATTGGAGATGGACAGGGTTGCAAGATTCAAGGTTTTGGTAAGCTTTTTGGAGGGAATAAGTCAAGTGGTTTGAGTTAGCTGCCTGCAAAGCATTTGATACGGTGAATCGGAATATGCGAACGTATGGTACTTGTTTGTTTTATTACGCTCGTATTGATGATTTTCTGTGGAGAATTGCTAAGCGGGAAGCTAATTTTTGATTAAGCTATCTTGTGGAAGTTTTCCTAAGAGACAAGTTACTAGAGGTTCTTGGACGAACAAGAGGATTGATATTCATGTGGCAGCGAGTTGATGTCGGCATACTTAAGTATATGTATAGTTGAGCTGAGGAAGTAACTAGAGAATTTATGGAGCAAGGGATTCATACGTTCTATTGTATCACCGTGGAGAGCACTGGTGTTATTTGTTAAGAAGAAGGATGGGAGTTTCAGGTTGTGCATTGATTATCGGGGTTTGTACCGGGTCACTGTGAAGAACAAGTATCCTCTTCCTAGGATCGATGGGTTGTTGGATCAGTTGAGGGGTGCTGCTTGGTTCTCTAAGGTAGATATGGCGTCGGGTTATCATCAGATACCGATATATGAGGCAGATGTGAGGAAGACTGCTTTCATGACTAGGTATGGGCACTATGAGTTTGTGGTGATGCCTTTCGGGTTGACTAACGCGCCATCAGCGTTTATGAGATTGATGAACAGTGTGTTTCGGGAGTTTCTGGATGTATCTGTCATCATTTTCATCGACAATATCCTGGTTTATTCTAAGAGTCCTGAGGAGCATGCAGTGCATTTGAGGGCGATTATGGAGAAGCTGCGGGAGCAGAAGTTGTTTGCCAAGTTGAGCAAGTGTAGTTTTTGGCAGCGTGAGATGGGCTTTCTGGGTCACATTATTTCTGTAGAAGGGGTTTCTGTAGATCCAGAGAAGATTCAGGTTATTAGGGATTGGCCTAGACCGCAGAATGCCACAGAGGTTAGGAGTTTTCTTGGATTGGCAGGTTACTACAGGAAATTTGTGCAGGGGTTTGCAAGCAGAGCACGTCCTATGACTAAGTTGACAGGGAAGGATGTTCCTTTTGTCTGGTCAGAAGAGTGCGAGGAAGGCTTTGCAAGCCTGAAGGAGATGTTGACTACTGCGCCAGTGTTGGCTTTGCCTGAGCAGGGAGAACCCTATGTGGTTTATACAGATGCATCTAGAGTTGGTTTGGGGTGTGTCCTGATGCAGCATGGGAAGGTGATAGCCTATGCATCGCGGCAGTTACGGGCGTATGAGGGCAACTATCCTACTCATGATTTGGAGATGAGTGCTGTAGTTTTTGCCCTGAAGATTTGGAGATCTTATCTTTATGGTGCAAAGGTACAGATGTTTACAGATCATAAGAGCCTAAAGTATATATTCACTTAGCCTGAGCTGAATTTGAGACAGAGGCGGTGGATGGAGCTTGTGGCGGATTATGATTTGGAGATCGCCTATCATCCTGGTAAGGCTAACACGGTTGCAGATGCTCTGAGCCGGAAGAGGGTAGCTTCGGTTCAGGAGCATGAGATGGGGTCTCTGGTAGGGGAGACCAGTGCTTTGAGTTTGTGTGCTGTTTCAGTGGAACCGTTGGGTTGGAAGCAGTTGACAGAGCAGATCTTCTGAGTAGGGTGCGGTTGGCACAGGGGAAGGATTTGGGGCTGGTGAATGCCTCAAAGGATGTTGATTCAGAGTATCAGGTCTCTGATAATGATACTATCCTGGTGAACGGTCGGGTTTGTGTGCCCAAGGATGAGGAGTTGAGGCAGGAGATTCTGAGAGAGGCTCATGCAAGCAAGTTGTCCTTCATCCAGGAGCGACCAAGATGTACCGTGACCTCAAGCGGTATTATCACTGGGTTGGGATGAAGAAGGACGTAGCTGACTGGGTGGCGAAGTGTGATACTTGCCAGCTGGTGAAGGCGGAGCATCAGGTTCCTGGAGGATTACTTTAGAGTTTGCCCATTCCTGAGTGGAAGTGGGATTTGATCACGATGGACTTCGTGGTGGGTTTGCCTGTGTCGAGGACGTTTGATGCTATTTGGGTCATTGTGGACCGGTTGACTAAGTCAGCGCATTTCTGGCCATTAAGAAGACTGATGGAGCAGCTGTCTTGGCTAAGAAGTATATGAGAGAGATAGTCAGATTGCATGGGGTGCCAGCGAGCATTGTGTCTGACAGAGATTCTAAGTTCACTTCGGTGTTCTGGCAGGCTATCAGGCAGAGATGGGCACTAAGGTGCATATGAGTACAGCTTATCATCCCCACACAGATGGACAGTCTGAGAGGACGAGCCAGACGTTGGAGGATTTGCTGAGGATGTGTGTTTTGGATTGGGGTGGCCATTGGGCAGATCACCTGAACCTGGTAGAGTTTATTTTCAACAACAGCTATCAGGCGAGTATTGGTATGGCTCCTTATGAGGCCTTTGTATGGGAGGCCATGTCGTACACCATTATGCTGGACTCAGGTGGGGAGAGGAGCGTGTTTGGTGCTAGTTTTGTTTAGAAGACCTCGGAGAAGATTCGGGTTTTAAGGCTGAACATGAAGGAGGCTCAGGATCGGCAGAAGAGCTATGCTGATAAGAGGAGAAAGGATCTTGAGTTTCAGGTTGGTGATAGAGTGTACCTCAAGATGGCCATGTTACGGGGTCCGAACAGGTCATTGACAGAGATTAAGTTGAGTCCGAGGTATATGGGTCCGTTCAGAGTGATTGAGCGAGTCGGACCAGTGGCTTATAGACTGGAGTTACCTGAGGTTATGCGAGCTATCCACAAGGTATTCCATGTGTCTATATTGCGGAAGTGTCTCCGTGAGGATGATCAGTTGTTGGCTAAGATTCCTGAAGATCTTCAGCCTAACATGACTTTGGAGGCGAGACCAGTGAGGGTTCTCGAGAGGAGGATCAAGGAACTTCGGAAGAAGAAGGTTCCTTTGATGAGAGTCCTTTGGGACTGTGATGGTGTGGAGGAGCAGACTTGGGAGCCTGAGGCGAGGATGAAGGCAAGGTTAAGAAGTGGTATGAGAAGCAACCACGACTTGAGCTTGCCTAGTCTGGTTCCGTCTGTAATCCGTGGCTGGAGCGGGAATGGAGTATTCCAGCCCATCTCTCTTGTTACTCGGTCGCTTGGGGTGGTTGGTTGTGAGACTCAGTAACAAGATGAGGTGGTGCTCGGGATACAAGTTTTCCGTGAGGCGGGATTTGGGAAGAGTTTCCCGAATTAGAAGTTTCCTGAAGTGGAAAGTTTCCAGAAATGGAAAGTGCTATTTATGGAAAGTTTTCGGGAGAGAGAATCTGTTCATTGTAGCGGTGGGAAGCCTTGGAGGGGGCTTTTGTGGCCTTTGTGGCGGGCTGTTTAGCCAGAGTGTCTTTGTGACGGTCCTTCGGGACAGATGGCCTTTGTGGTGGGCTGTTTAGCCAGAGTGTCTTTGTGACGGTTCTTCGGGACAGATGGCCTTTGTGGCGGGCTTTTTAGCCAGAGTGTCTTTGTGACGGTCCTTTTTAGGACATTTTTTGGCCTTGGTGGCGGTCCTCTTTAGGACATTTTGTTTGGCTTTGGTGGCGGTCCTCATTAGGACATTTTGTTTGGCCTTAGTGGCGGCCCTTGTGGCGTGTATATGATTCTAGTGTGGTCATGGGGTATCCCGAGGAGGGGATATGTGGTTGGTAGGATATTGAGATGTCTTACGCGAGCCACGGGAAGGAAACCTGGATAGGGATAGGACTCAGACGTGTTCAGGATTGTTTGTAGGAAGTTTCCAGAATTAGAAAGTTTCTAAAAGGGAATTTTTGTGGGAAGTGTTGAGGTAGATCTAGCCGGGAGATACTCGATGGCATCAGATTTGTTTTTGCTCAAGGCCGTGTGGGCCCAACTCATGTGATACCGATAGCTCGATGGACTTTGTGACCAGAGAGTGGGAGTGGTATGATGCTTCGGATGACGATCCGAGAGCGTGCTCGAGGGTGACGACCCAAGAGCGGGATATTTGTGACTCCCTGGATACCGTAGCTGTGAGCCGAGGCTCGGCAGTGAGCCGGTATGTCTCGAGGGTTGCGACCCGAGAGCGGGGGAGTGGGTGTGAGTGACTTCCTGGATGCCGTAGCTTAAGGCGGTTGGCCTGATAGCGAGCCGGCATGATTCGTTGGTTGCGACCACGGACGGGGGAAGCACTGAGTTGTGAGCAAATAGTGTTTATGATGCGAGTATATTGGCTAGAGGGAGACCTCGAGGGTCAGTCGGAGGTGTGCGGGCTGTTGCGACAGTAGCACGGGAAACCTTGGCTGATGGTGTTTGGTCCGGTCTAGGGACGTGCGGGCCGTGTTGACGGTGGCACGGAGGTCCTTGGAGGATGGACGGTACTGCGGGATTCGGGGACGAATCCTTATTGGTGGGGGAGAATTGTAACATCCGTGAACCAAAATCCCGGTTTAGGATCTGCATCGGTCGATGCAAGTTGTGCATCGGTCGATGCAAGGCTGTTTCTCTGCGTTTTGGCTAAAGTCAAACGCTGCGTTTTGGTAAGGAAAATAAGAGAAAACCCTTAGGGTCGTCCCTTTTGTCTCATTAGAGGTGTGTGGCCGTTTTTTTGAGGGAAAAGAGAAGGGAGAAAGAGTTCTTGGAAGTTCTTGGAGTTTTCTTGGAGATTTGGTGCGTTTCTGAGGAGATCTGTAGCTGGGATTGTTGTAGGAGCTTCCTAGAAGCGTTTTCTTTCTTTGTTTCTGTTGGATTTCGTCTTGGCAAAGGTAAGTGCATGACCATGGCTTATCTAAGCTAGAGATCTCTCTGATTTGCTTGTTATGTGTTGCTAGGCTGGTTAGATTGTTATTCGGGACGTTTGGAAGCTTTCTTGTGGCTTGGGATCGAGTTTCGTGGTTGCAGGAACGAAGATCCGGCGAGAAGCTTTGGAGGAAAACAATGCTCGGCATTGCATCGGTCGATGCACTTTGTGCATCGGTCGATGCAGATGCGAGGACGGCGCGTAAACTCTAGGGTTTTCGTGTTATGTCGAGCATGCGTCGGTCGATGCATATCTTGCATCGGTCGATGCAAGTTAACCTTGCATCGGTCGACGCAGATCTTGCGTCGGTCGACGCAACCTCCAATCGGGCGTCGGTCGATGCATGCTGGTATCGGTCGATGCAGAGTCCTGGTTTGTTATTGTTGATTGTTGAATGTTGTTTGATGGTTAGAGATGTATAGCCCAGTAGATTGGAGGATTGCCTTACTGAGTGTTTGTAAAATACTCATGCATTGCAATATGTGTTTGTGGTGCAGGTAAAGGCAAAGTGTGATCGTGGAATCAAGGCAATGAAGAGGAGGATGTTCTAGGGACTCGGTTTTATGTTGTCTGGCATTGCTAGGTTGCTAGAGTTGGGTCATTAGAACATTGCTAGGTTGCTGGTTCTGTGATTCCTGTTGTCTTGGATATTGATTATGTTGGGATATTGGTGATATTTTATTATTGGATTATTATTGGATATTGGGTTGTTATTAATGTGTTTGTGGTTAGGTGGCTAGTGGGTATGGGACCACTAGTTGTAGTTTATTTTATTATTTTATTATATTATATTTATTATTTATTATTAAAAAAAAAAAAAGTCGGTCGTTTCAATATGTTTAAAGACTAATCTACCTTTAATGATATTGTTTTCAAGTGAATGTGACTGTGGTATTTTGGGTATAGGTAGAAATTGTACTTCTCTTTTACTAATATAGGGATATTTGTATTATGTTTAAATGATGCCAAAATATTTTGCATCACTTAAGTAAATGATTTACATTATTTGCTTCAGTTATTAGAATTGATGTTCATTGACATCATTTCTAAAAATTGTTGCAAGTTTTACATCATTTTTACTAAATTGATATTAAATATTTGCATCATTCATCAAAATTAATGTTAAATATTTATATCATTTCAGAAAACTGATGTTGAAATCAATATTTAATAAATTATATGAATATTATTTTCTTTAATATAATATTTAATTATTTATATTTTAATCATATTTGTTTATATGTTCATTTTATAATTTAGCTATATTATTTGTACTATATTTATGTGAATATTGACCTTTAAATGTGAATCTTGAAGAGATTTTAGGCATATCAAATAGAATTACATTTACCCAATCGGGTTTAAAAAACAGTGTTAATGGCTCTGATTATTTTTTATTTAAAGTTGATTTATTTTAAATCTTAAATTTGCATACTCAACAAAGATTTGGACAAAATATGAAAGGTGGGGAATGATTTTGTGAAATCGTTAAAGTTGAGGAATTTTATGGTCATTTTTCCGAAATTTTATCAAACAATTTTTGTCACAAAAGAAAAACAATTTAATTACGTCAAGTAAAGTATTCAAATTATTTCATTTTATAAGGTTTTATAATCTCGGGTTATTTTTATTTATGCATGTGCACAACACAAATCAATCTTCCAAGTTAATAACTTAATTACTAATTTTCTTTTGGATATATGGTGGCACACAAGGAAGACGATGTAAACATGTACACAATATTCCTGGCTTCGCGTCACGACAATCACAACGAGGAAAGTCATATATATGTCCTTTAATAAGGTGCTCTATGCACGTCTTGTTTCCATCAGCACCACATTTATCATCGAACCATTCGATAATTTCACAATCCACCACTTCAATCTCTATAGCTATATCAACCACAGATATTATTAAAATTATAGATTTAATTAAAAAAAAATTATATATATAAAGTAATGATGGATGAATATTAGAATTTTTCTTTTATCACAACTTTTGCGATATGAAATTTTATTATGAAGAAAAAATTGAAAGAATTCGGAATGGTTGTTTTAATACGAGTAAAAAATTAAATCAAAAGGAAAATAATTTGTTACCTTTGAAATGGCTTATGACAAGGAAAAGGAAAATACAAGAAACCACAACCAAACTAGCAAATCTCATGATTCAACAAATTGATAAATAAAATATGCAAAAACTTGTGTTTTCTTTAATCTTGTAAAGAATATAATTTTTATTTTTTTAGGAAACCAAAAAGATTAAGACGAAGATCTATGGGGAAAAATGACAAA
The DNA here is from genome assembly GCA_023657505.1 of Camelina hispida. Classification (NCBI taxonomy): domain Eukaryota; kingdom Viridiplantae; phylum Streptophyta; class Magnoliopsida; order Brassicales; family Brassicaceae; genus Camelina; species Camelina hispida. The sequence goes on along the minus strand of CP094636.1, from coordinate 25,889,872 downwards.
AACAATGAGATAGAAAGCTTAATGGCTCATTTTAACTATTCAATTTCCTAGCTCAATGGCTTTCTATTTATTTCCTTTTTGTTAGGGATATCTTAAGATTTAAGGCAAATAAATATATCAATATTTTTTTTTGGTCAAATAATAAGATATATCTATATCCCCTTTATAATAAAAGGCAAGTACACAACTTCAAATTGGTAGACTATATAATATTAGTATAGGTTATAACAAAGATTTATTATTTGATAGGTTATATGGATTAATTTTTTGATAGGTTATATAGATTTAGGATTATGATCCTCCTAAAAAGAATATGCCAAAGAATAAAATAAAATCTCAAAGCATATTTAACCAACCATATATAGACAAAAAAATCTCAGAACTTAATAAAAATTAATCACTATTCCATAGATTACAATTGATTTTCAATTATACTAAAAAATAAAATCTTAGCTAACTTTATTAGAAAATTTTGACTGAGTAACTGGTCAAAATTTGAATATTTAAATTTCATTTTATATATTTTTTGTTGAATTCTATAGTTTTATATATTATAATAAAATTTTTAAATAATTTAATTTGGAAACTTTAAAAATAGTTTAATTTGATATTCTTAAGAATATCTTAAATACATGAATTCCCTTTATAATAAAAAGAAAGTACACAACTTCAAATTGGTAGTCTATATAATATTAATATAGGTTATAACAAAGATTTATTATTTGATAGGTTATATGGATTAATTTTTTGATAGATTATATAAATTTAGGATTATGATCCTCCTACAAAGAATATGCCAAAGAATAAAATAAAATCTCAAAGCATATTTGAAAGAACTGACCCCTTTTTTTAAAAAAATAATAAATAATAAATAATAATAATAAATATAAACTACAACTAGTGGTCCCATACCCACTAGTCACCTAATCACAAACACAACCAACAGCGGAAATAATAATACCAATATCCAATAAAACATTAATCCAATAAATATAAATATCCAATATAAATTCCAATCTTAACTAAAGATCCAAACATCATAAACCAAGTAACCAGCAATCCTAAACAATGCTCTAAGACTCAACTCTAGCAACCTAACACTGCCAGATCAACAATCAACCGAGCCCCTAGAACATCCTCCTCCTCATTGCCTGGATCCCACGGTCACACTTTGCCTTTACCTGCACCACAAACACATATTGCAATGCATGAGTATTTTACAAACACTCAGTAAGGCAATCCTCCCATCTACTGGGCTATACACACAAGCAATAGAGTATCGTAATCTTCACACAACAATCAACAAACAATAACAAACAGGACGTAGCATCGACCGATGCCACACCTGCATCGATCGATGCCAACAGGAGAAGCATCGATCGATAGAAGCTGCATCGATCGATGCAAGTGTAACTTGCATCGACCGATACCCAGTCTGCATCGACCGACGCATGCTCGACGCACACGAAAACCCTAAAGTTCATCGCGCCGTCCTCGCACTTGCATCGACCGATGCAAGCTATGCATCGATCGACGCAACGTCGAGCACCGTGATTTCTCCGAAGTTTCTCGCCGGATCTCGTTCCTACAACCACAGAAACTCAATCCCAAGCCACAAGAAAACTTCCTAACGTCCATAACAACAATCTAATACGTCTAACAACAAACAACAAGCAAATCACTGAATTCTCTAGCTTAGATAAGCCATGGTCCTGCACTTACCTGTGCCAAGACGAATCTGAACAACACAAAAGCAAGAAAACGTTTCCTAGAAGCTCCTACAGCAATCCCAGCTACAGATCTCCTAAGGAAAGCACCAAAACTCCAAGAAACTCTCAAGAACTTTTCTCTCTTTTCTTTTCTCTCCTAGAAACGGCCAAAAACGAAAGAGACCCAAAAGAAATTGAGTTAAGGGTTTTCCCTTTCTCTTTTCCCCAAAACGCAGCGTTTGACTTAAGTCAAAACGCACAGAATTGAGTCAGCATCGATCGATGCACATCCTAAACCGGAATTCCGGTTCACGGATGTTACAATTCTCCGCCACCAAACTGGATTCGTCCTCGAATCTCAACAACCATCAGCCAAGGACTCCCGTGCAACCGTCTCCACGGCCCGCACTCCTCCGACCGACCTACAGAAGGTCACCTATAGGCGATAGACTCATGCTCCAGGCGTCATTTGCTCTCGACTTTTGGACGTTCCTTTTTCTCATAGGCCTAAACCTTGAGTTTCATCGGCTCCTCATCAGACCTAAGTCTGCATGCCAATGCTGGCTCCTCATCGGGCTTAAGCCCGCATGCCATAAAATATAAGGAAACATCCAACTCGTCTCTCGGGTCGTCACCCTACAGCGCGCCTCCGGACCGTCGTCCAAAGTCGATATACCAACCATACTCCAAAGTCACAAAGTCTCTGAATATGGTAGTACTAGGAGAACCAAAGTTCCCCAAGAGCCGCGAGCAAACGATTCTGAACACGTCTGATACCTATCCCTATCCAGGTTTCCTTCCCGTGACTCGCGTAAAAACATCTCAATGTTCTACCAGCCACATATTCCCTCACTGGAATACCATATGACCACACAAGGATCATATACATGCCACAAAGGCCACCACAAAAGCCAACAAAATGTCCTCACGAGGACCGCCACCAAGGCCAAACAAATGTCCTAAAAAGGACCGCCACCAAGGCCACTCGTCCCAAAGGACAGTCACGAAGACCATATGTCCCGAAGGACCGTCACGAAGACCATCTGTCCCGAAGGACCGTCACAAAGACCATCTGTCCCGAAGGACCGTCACAAAGACCATCTGTCCCGAAGGACCGTCACAAGGACCATCTGTCCCGAAGGACCGTCACAAAGACCATCTGTCCCGAAGGACCGTCACAAAGACACTCTGGCTAAACAGCCCGCCACAAAGGCCAACAAACGGCTAAAAGCCCGCCACAAAGGCCACACAATGTCTAACAAGACCGCCACACACAGGCACTCTGACCCGAAAGTCCGCCACAAAGGCACAAAAGCCCCTCCCAGGCTTCCCACCGCAAGAAAGGACAATTATCTCTCCCGAGAAACTTTCCATTTTTGGAAACTTTCCACTTAAGGAAACTTCTATTTCGGGAAACTTTTCCCCAAACCCGCCTCACGGAAACTTTGTACCCCGAGCACCACCTCATCTTGTTACTGAGTCGCACAACCAACCACCCCAAGCGACCGAGTAACAAGAGAGATGGGCTTGAATACTCCATTCCCGCTCCAGCCACGGATTACAGACGGAACCAGACTAGGCAAGCTCAGGTCGTGGTTGCTTCTCATACCACTTCTTGAACCTTGCCTTCATCCTTGCCTCAGGTTCCCAAGTCTGCTCCTCCACACCATCACAGTCCCACCAGACTCTCATCAAAGGAATCTTCTTCTTCCGAAGTTCCTTGATCCTCCTCTCGAGAACCCTCACTGGTCTCGCCTCCAAAGTCATGTTAGGCTGAAGATCTTCTGGAATCTTAGCCAACAACTGATCGTCCTCACGGAGACACTTCCGCAACATAGACACATGGAATACCTTATGGAAAGCACGCATAACCTGAGGTAACTCCAGTCTATATGCCACTGGTCCAACTCGCTCAATCACTCTGAACGGACCCATATACCTCGGACTCAACTTAGTCTCAGTCAATGACCTGTTCGGACCCTGCAACATAGCCATCTTGAGGTACACTCTGTCTCCTACCTGAAACTCCAGGTCTCTCCTCCTCTTATCAGCATAACTCCTCTGCCTATCCTGAGCCTCTTTCATGTTCAGCTTGAGAACCCGAATCTTCTCTGAGGTCTCCTGAACAAAATCTGCCCCGTACATGCTCCTCTCCCCCACCTGAGTCCAGCATAACAGTGTACGACACGGCCTCCCATACAAGGCCTCATAAGAAGCCATACCAATGCTCGCCTGATAGCTGTTGTTGTAAGCAAACTCTACCAGGTTCAGGTGATCTGCCCAATGGCCACCCCAATCCAAAACACACATCCTCAGCAAATCCTCCAACGTCTGGATCGTCCTCTCAGACTGTCCATCTGTCTGGGGATAATAAGCTGTACTCATATGCACCTTAGTGCCCATCTCTGCCTGAAACGCCTGCCAGAACACCGAAGTGGACTTATAATCTCTGTCAGACACAATGCTCGCTGGCACTCCATGCAATCTGACTATCTCTCTCACATACTTCTTAGCCAAGACCGCTGCTCCATCAGTCTTCTTAATGGCCAGAAAATGTGATGACTTAGTCAACCGGTCCACAATGACCCAGATAGCATCAAAGGTCCGAGACACTGGCAATCCTACCACAAAGTCCATGGTAATCATATCCCACTTCCACTCAGGAATGGGTAAACTCTTCAATAACCCGCCAGGAACCTGATGCTCAGCCTTCACTAGCTGACACACATCACATCTCGAAACCCAACCCGCTACATCCTTCTTCATCCCGACCCAATGATAGTACCTCTTGAGGTCACGGTACATCTTAGTCGCTCCTGGATGAATAGACAGCTTGCTCGAATGAGCCTCTCTCAGAATCTCCTGCCTCAACTCCTCATCCTTGGGCACACAAACCCGACCATGCACCAAGATAGTACCATTATCTGAGACCTGGTACTCTGAAACAACATCCTTTGAGGCATTCACCAGCCCCAAATCCTTCTCCTGTGCCAACCGCACCCTACTCAAAAGATCTGCTCGGTCAACTGCTTCCAAACCCAACGGTTCCAGTGAAACAGCACACAAGCTCAACGCACTGATCTCTCCTACTAGAGACTCCATCTCCTGCTCCTGAGCCGAAGCTACCCTCTTCCGACTCAGAGCATCTGCAACCGTGTTAGCCTTACCAGGATGATAGGCTATCTCAAAATCATAATCCGCCACAAGCTCCATCCACCGCCTCTGTCTCAAGTTCAACTCAGGCTGAGTGAATATATACTTCAGGCTCTTATGATCTGTGAACACCTGTACTTTTGCACCATAAAGATAAGATCTCCAAATCTTCAGGGCAAAAACTACAGCACCCACCTCCAAATCATGAGTAGGATAGTTGCCTTCATGCACCCGCAACTGCCGCGATGCATAGGCAATAACCTTCCCATGCTGCATCAGAACACACCCCAAACCAACTGTAGATGCATCTGTAAACCACATAGGGTTCTCCCTGCTCCGGCAAAGCCAAAACTGGCGCAGTAGTCAACATCTCCTTCAGGCTTGCAAAGCCTTCCTCACACTCTTCTGACCAGACAAAAGGAACATCCTTCCCTGTCAACTTAGTCATAGGACGTGCTCTGCTTGCAAACCCCTGCACAAATCTCCTGTAATAACCTGCCAATCCGAGAAAACTTCTGATCTCTGTAGCATTCTGCGGTCTAGGCCAATCTCTGATAGCCTGAATCTTCTCTGGATCTACAGAAAACCCCTCTGCAGAAACAATGTGACCCAGAAAACCCATCTCACGCTGCCAAAAACTGCACTTGCTCAACTTGGCAAATAGCTTCTGCTCCCGCAGCTTCTCCATAACTGCTCTCAAATGCACTGCATGTTCCTCAGGACTCTTAGAATAGACCAGGATATCGTCGATGAAAATGATGACAGATACATCCAGAAACTCCTGAAACACACTGTTCATCAATCTCATAAACGCTGCTGGTGCGTTAGTCAACCCGAAAGGCATCACCACAAACTCATAATGCCCATACCTCGTCCTGAAAGCAGTCTTCCTCACATCTGCCTCATCTATCGGTATCTGGTGATAACCCGACGCCAGATCCACCTTAGAGAACCATGTAGCACCCCTCAACTGATCCAACAACTCATCAATCCTTGGAAGAGGATACTTGTTCTTCACAGTGACCCGGTTCAAACCCCGGTAATCTATGCATAACCTGAAACTCCCATCCTTCTTCTTCACAAACAACACCGGCGCTCCCCACGGTGATACACTAGGACGGATGAATCCCTTGCTCAACAGATCCTCTAGCTGCTTCTTCAGCTCTGCCATCTCTGCTGGAGCCATTCTGTAAGGAGCCTTGGATAACGGTGTCGTCCCCAGTTCCAGTTCAATGGTGAAAGGATCCGACCGAGATGGTGGTAATCCCTGCAAAGACTGAATCACATCCTCAAACTCCTCTACTACCGGAATACCGCTAACCGTAGACTTCCCCACTGACTCTGGCATAGATATAGTGACCAGATAAGCCTCACGGCCCTTCTCGATCATCTTCCCAGCCTGAATGGCTGAGATCACGAGACTCCCCGAAGTCGGTCTAATCCCCTGAAAAACCAACTTCTCTCCTGGGCGCTCAAACTCCACTCTTCCCCGATGGCAATCCAAATGCACCATATGCTGATGCAACCAATCCATCCCGAGAATGACATCATACAACTCCACTGGACTGATAAGCAAATCCGCTGGCCACGACTCTCCTGCGATCTGAATATCAACCCCTCTAGCTCGTCCAACAACTCTCAGGAACTTGCCCCCAGCAACTCTAACAACTCCTGTTCGCTCCCCGGGATCCCCTCTGATTCCCGCACACTCTGCACACTCCGGAGTAATGAAGCTATGAGAAGCTCCAGAATCAAACATAACGTGGGACTTAAACCCGCCCACCAACAAGGTCCCTACACAAACCTCATGTGTTGAGAACCTAACACTTTATCACAGGAAACATATACAATCTGAACCTACTACAAATTCACAAAGTTAGAGTGTCAGAAATTATACCTGTGATCGCCCCGGCACTGGTTCCACCAGTCTCTGCTGTCGTGTAAACCCGTGGCGCCTGCTTAATCCGTGCCACCTGCTGCCCTCCAGGCTGCACCTGCTGCAACGCTGCCACTGCTGCCGGCTGCAACTTGGGACAAAAAGGCCTGATGTGCCCCGTCTCCCTACAGTGATAACAAACCCGAGGTCCTACCGTCGGAACACTCCTCTTGGGACAACTAGCAACCTTGTGATCCTTGCTCCCACAACCGAAGCAACCCGCACCACTCGGCTTCTGCGTAGCCTCCCACTTCCTCTTGGTTCCCTGAGCATGCCTACCGCCCCTGCTGGAACCACCCTGCTGCTGAGCCTTACTAGGCTGAGCTACTGGAGTAACCGACACTGACTGTGCCCGAATATCCTCCTCTATCTCTGCTGCAGTCTCAACCAGCTCTGCACGCGTAGCATAGTACCGCCCTCTACAGTGAACTCTCAAATCATCCCGTAGAGCTCTCATAAACCTCCTCACCTGAGCCTCCTCGGACTCCATAGCCCGACCCCCATAACATAAAAGTCGACTGAACTCTAAATCCAGCTCCCGCACTGACTGTGTCCCCTGAGACAACTGAAGGAACTGCACCTCCAAACGATCCAATGCCTCTCTAGGAAAATACTTGCGGTTGAACTCCAAAACGAAGTCAGCCCAAGTCATCCCTCCACCACAACTCAGCATCTCCACTCAAAAAGTAGACCCCTATGTCCACCCAGAACTCCTCAGGACATCTCAGAGTGTGGAAGTTACGTTCCACTCTCGTCCTCCACGCATCCGCAGCAGTAGGATCTACACCTCCTGAGAACTGCTCAGTACGCAACTTGCCCATCTCTGACAACATGTTGAGATAACGAGCATGAACCCCCACATCTGCAGCCACTGGCTGCCGCTCCTCCGCCACCACTGGTGGCTCTACCCGAGCCTGAGCCGGTACCACAGGTGGTAACCGCTCCAACACCTGCGCTAGCAAAGCCGCAATGTCAACACCAGGGACTCCACCCGCTGGGGCTCCCACACCCGGGACCCTAGCATCACCGACCACTGGAGCGTCAACACCGCCCCCTCCGGCCACACTCACTGAATCCCCCGGTACACCCTGCGACTCGCCAACACCCTCAACTGTCACACTCTGGTCCTCGGTCTCACTAACCACTGGGACTCTGCCCCTACCACGACCACGTCCACGACCACGACCGCGTCCACGACCTCGACCAGCAACAGCACCACCTCTAACCATCTGCACTACCATGAACAGAAGGCTAAGCAAACAATTACTATTTAACACAGAAATAGAAACTCACCGTGGAATCACCAATAGGCTCGAAGAGGATGTTCTAGGACTCCATGCCACACACAATTGACTAACTCACATAATCAATCAAGACATGCAATCCCAAACATCTACAGCACAAAGCCTAGTGAACCCAAACCTAGAACCGTAAGGGCTCTGATACCAAAATGAAAGGACCGACCTCTTTTTTTTTTAAAATAATAAATAATAAATAATAATAATAAATATATACTACAACTAGTGGTCCCATACCCACTAGTCACCTAATCACAAACACAACCAACAGCGGAAATAATAATACCAATATCCAATAAAACATTAATCCAATAAATATAAGTATCCAATATAAATTCCAATCTTAACTAAAGATCCAAACATCATAAACCAAGTAACCAGCAATCCTAAACAATGCTCTAAGACTCAACTCTAGCAACCTAACACTGCCAGATCAACAATCAACCGAGCCCCTAGAACATCCTCCTCCTCATTGCCTGGATCCCACGGTCACACTTTGCCTTTACCTGCACCACAAACACATATTGCAATGCATGAGTATTTTACAAACACTCAGTAAGGCAATCCTCCCATCTACTGGGCTATACACACAAGCAATAGAGTATCAGTAATCTTCACACAACAATCAACAAACAATAACAAACAGGACGTAGCATCGACCGATGCCACACCTGCATCGATCGATGCCAACAGGAGAAGCATCGATCGATACAGAAGCTGCATCGATCGATGCAAGTGTAACTTGCATCAACCGATACCCAGTCTGCATCGACCAACGCACACGAAAAACCCTAAAGTTCATCGCGCCGTCCTCGCACTTGCATCGATCGACGCAACGTCGAGCACCGTGATTTCTCCGAAGTTTCTCGCCGGATCTCGTTCCTACAACCACAGAAACTCAATCCCAAGCCACAAGAAAGCTTCCTAACGTCCATAACAACAATCTAATACGTCTAACAACAAACAACAAGCAAATCACTGAATTCTCTAGCTTAGATAAGCCATGGTCCTGCACTTACCTGTGCCAAGACGAATCTGAACAACACAAAAGCAAGAAAACGTTTCCTAGAAGCTCCTACAGCAATCCCAGCTACAGATCTCCTCAGGAAAGCACCAAAACTCCAAGAAACTCTCAAGAACTTTTCTCTCTTTTCTTTTCTCTCCCAGAAACGGCCAAAAACGAAAGAGACCCAAAAGAAATCGAGTTAAGGGTTTTCCCTTTCCCTTTTCCCCAAAACGCAGCGTTTGACTTAAGTCAAAACGCACAGAATTGAGTCAGCATCGATCGATGCTCCTACTGCATCGATCGATGCACATCCTAAACCGGAATTCCGGTTCACGGATGTTACAATATTTAACCAACCATATATAGACAAAAAAATCTCAGAAATTAATAGAAATTAATCACTATTCCATAGATTACAAGTGATTTTCAATTATACTAAAAAATAAAATCTTAGCTAACTTTATCAGAAAATTTTGACTGAGTAACAGATCAAAATTTGGATATTTAAATTCATTTTATATATTCTTTTGTTGAATTCTATAGTTTTATATATTATAATAAAATTTTTAAATAATTTAATTTGGAAACTTTAAAAATAGTTTAATTTGATATTCTTAAGAATATCTTAAATAAATGATAGATCAAAAAAATAAAAATTATAAACACTCTAATTTGATTTGTTATAGCACGGTCAATAATATGTCACTATAATATGAAAAAATTCAAGAAATATGATTTTTTCTTAGAGCACGGATTAAAATTTCAAAAATATGATTTCTCGGATTAATGTTTAGAATAATGTTGTTTGGTAGGCTTTCTCGGTCACGATGATTTTGACAAACATATGTAGAATTAACAAATCAAAATACAATATATAATTTTAAACACCAAACAAATTAAATAAAAATAACAAATAAAAATTATTTTTTATCACACAGCTTAATCCGCGTTATATTGCGGATCAAAATCTAGATATACTAGATATATCTTAAGGAATATATGTTTTTTTCATAAGTCATATTCAGTATATGATTTCATGCTATAGTATTCCATCCAAAAAAATCTCTTAAAACAAATAAAATAATAACATATACGATGTTTTAATAAAATTACCAAAAAACAAAAAGAAGAAATTTAAACCCGTGCTCTAGCACGAGTCATATTCTAGTATGATAATAAATCTCCCTACTTAAGGAAAACAATTAGTTAAATGAATCACAAACAATTGATGTTTTACCAAGATATCTTCAATCAAAACTACAAGAATCACTATAACCTTTCTGGCTTTCTCACATAAATATTAAAATGTCCGCTTTCAAAAACATATGCAAACAGTTTCAACATAGCACATTCGTATTTCTGACAAAAAAAAAAAAAAAAAAAAAAAAAAAAAGAGCACATTCGTACTTGTTCATAATTCTTTCTTTTTCGTCATTTCTTCATAATTCATTTGGCCACTTTTACTAAACATGATAGCTTTTTAAGGAGGATTCCTGAATAAACCATAATTCAACAAAACTCAATTCCAAGCCACAAGAAAGCTTCCTAACGTCCATAGCAACGATCTAACAAGTCTAACAACACAAAACAAGCAGGTTAAAGGTTCCTCTAACTTAGATAAGCCATGGTCATGCACTTACCTTTGCCACAGAAGAAACTGAACCTTAAACAAACAAAAACAAGCCTCTAGGAAGCTCCTACAACGATCTCAACTACAGATCTCTACAGAAACGCCTCCAATCTCCCACAATTCTCAAGAACGACTTTTCTCTCTTTCTCTTTTCTCAAAAACGACCACACAACCACGAATGAGACAAAACTCGCATCTAAGGATTTTCCTTAACCCAAAACGCAGCGTTTGACTTAAGTCAAAACGCAGAAACTTGAACCTGCATCGACCGATGCACCATCTGCATCGACCGATGCACCATCTGCATCGACCGATGCAATCCCCAAACCGGGATTTTGGTTCACGGATGTTACAATTCTCCCCCACCAATTTAGATTCGTCCTTGAATCTCGAACAACCATCAGCCAAGGACTCCCGTGCAACCGTCTCCACGGCCCGCACTCCTCCGACTGATCTACAGAAGGTCACCTCTAGGTGATAGACTCACGCTCCAGGCGTCATTTGCTCTCGACTTTTGGACTTTCCTTTACTCATAGGCCTAAACCTTGAGTTTTCATTGGCTCCTCATCAGACCTAAGTCTGCATGCCAATGTTGGCTCCTCATCGGGCCTAAACCTGTAACATCCGCGAACCAGATTTTTGTGATTTTGGGAGTAGCATCGATTGACACCCTAGTGGCATCGATCGACACCACTTATTCTGGGTTCGTCGGGTTTGTTTCAATCGTCGATTTGGACCGGTTGATTTAGGGAAAACCATTGAACCGGGTCTTAAAAGGGGGAAAACGACCTAGGGTCGTGTTTTGTTGTTGTGTCGCCGTTTTCAAAGAAAAACAAAGAGAGAAAACAGTTCCTAAGGTTCTTGAGAGAGTTTGTGAGATTTCAAGGCGTTTTTGGTGAGATCTTGCTGTGGGATTGAAGATCCAAGGCTAGGAACGTGTTGGAAGGGTGCTAGGAGTGTTGAATTCGCTCTTGTTGGTCAGAATCTTCTTGAGAAAAGGTGAGTGCTTGACCATGGTTGATCTAAGCATGAGATTCCTCTTGTTTTGTGTGATTCCTTGTTGTTTGTGTTGTTCTGTTGCTTGGGTTCGTTGTTTGTATGATTTCTAGTGAATCCCGAGATGAATAGACATGATGGGAGTCGATTTTGGGTTGAATTGGGTCGGAGTTCGTCGTGGAGTTTTCGCGCAGATCGTGTCTGCAGAGGGGGCATCGATCGATACCACTTTCGAGGAGCATCGGTCGGCACCATTGTTGAGTAGCATCGATGGGTACTGTTTGAGGAGCATCGGTCGGCACTTGTTCTTGGAGCATCGATCGACACCGTGTGGCATCGGTCGACACTAGTCTTATCCGAGACTTGTTTTTCCTGGTTTGATGTATTATTGTGTGTTGTTTGTTTTGCTTGAACTTGAGGGTCTCATCTGCTTGTGTGTATAACCCAGTAGATGGGAGGATGGCCTCACTAAGTATTTGTGATAATACTTACGCATCTCAATTGTTGTTTGTGGTGTGCAGGTAAAGGAAAAGTGTGATCGTGGAATCAAGGGCGATGAGGAGGAGGATGTTCTAGAGGCTTGATTGATTGTGGTCTAGCTGATGTTAGGTTGCTAGATTAAGTCAATGGAACATTGTAGGATGTTAGATGTTGGTTTATTCTTCGTTTGATTTATGTATTGGTTATTGGTTTGATTGTTGGAATTCTTCTGGTTTAATGGAATTTGTTTTATTTGGTTATCCGCAATTATTGATTGAGGTTAGGATGTTAGTGGGTATGGGACCACTAGTAAATTAAGGTATTAAAAAAAAAAAAAAAAACGGGAAGGGTTGTTTCATTTTGGTATCAGAGCCCTTACGGTTCTAGGTCTAGGGTTCATTGTGCTTTTGCTGTTAATGTTTAGGATTCCATGCTATAGTTGATTGTGTGAATGGCAATTGTGTGTGGCATGAAGTCCTAGAACATCCTCTTCGAGCCTGTTTTGTGATTCCACGGTAAGTTGTGTTTTTGTGTATGAGTTCTATTGTTTGCTTAGCCTTCTGTTCTTGGATGATACAGATGGTTAGAGGTGAGGTTGCTGCTGGTCGCGGGCGTGGTCGTGGTCGTGGTCGCGGTCGGGGTCGTGGTCGTGGTCGTGGTCGGGGACGAGGTCAGGTTCCTGTGGCCAGTGAGAGTGTGACCCAGAGCATGGCCAGTGAGGAGGTAGCGGAGTCACAGGCTGATCCTATTGTGTCTGGAGACCAGGCTGGTTTGGGTGACGTTGTTGGTCACGGTGTTTCCCCGGGTGTGGGGGTTGCAGCGGGAGGTGCTCCGGGCAGGGAGGACGTCTTGATAGACTTGCTAGCTCAGGTAGCTCAGGCTTTGCAGCGACTTCCAGCAGTGGTGCCGCCAGTGGTTGGTGGGCAGGATCCAGTAGTGCCGCCGGTGGTTGGTGGGCAGGATCCAGTAGTGCTGCCAGTGGGTGGTGGACGGGTTCCGATGGTGCAGCCTGCAGCGGGTTTGCAGGCAGGTGTGCAGCCGGGGACCGAGGTAGTGGATGCACAGTATGTGCGGATGATGGAGCAGCTGCGGCATGTGGGTGCAGGGTATTTCTCTGGGAGTACCGATCCGAGTGTAGCGGATGAGTGGAGAGAGCGGATGGAGGATATTTTCCTTTCGCTTAGGTGTCCCGACCGGTACAGGGTGGATATGGCAGTGTTTTACTTGTCAGGAGATGCACGTGTGTGGTGGAGGTCGGTGACAGCACGGAGGGTGCAGCAGGGTATGTCTTGGGGAGATTTTGTGAGGGAGTTTAACTCCAAGTATTTTCCTCAGGAGGCTCTTGATCGTATGGAGGCACGGTTCTTGGGGTTGACTCAGGGAGACCGTACAGTGCGGGAGCTGGATGCGGAGTTCAGTCGGCTTGTGGGGTATGCAGGCAGGGCATGGGAGCCAGAGTCGGCTCAGGTGCGAAGGTTTTTGTTGGCTCTGCGGGATGATTTGAGGACTCGGTGCAGAGTGAGGAGCTATGCTACGAGAGCGGAGTTGGTTAGGGTTGCAGCTGGGATAGAGGATGACTTGAGGTCACAGGTGGTTGTGGTCAGTTCTTCAGTGCAGCCACAGCAGTCTCAGCCGTCTTCTGTTCCTAGCAAGGGCGGCAAGCCTGCGCAAGGGCAGAAGCGGAAGTTTGATGTCATGCAGAGGTCGAGGCATGGGGGTGCGAGATGCTTTGGGTGTGGTAGCAGAGACCACAAGGTGACTAGCTGTCCTCAGAGGGGTGAGCAGCGGGTAGTGACAGAGCAGCGGGCGGTGACGGAGCCGCGGGCAGATACTCGAGTGTGTTACTACTGCAGAGAGACGGGGCATATCAAGCCTCGTTGTCCCAAGTTGCAGCAGAGGGCAGTAGCAGTGTTGCAGGCTGGAGCTCAGCCAGGGACGCAGCAGGTTGTGCAGCACTGTTTGCAGGCGGTGGGTTGGATCGAGCCGACCTCTCAGGTGTATTCGACCCAGGAGCCCGGTGGCACCAGTGCAGGAGCGATCACAGGTATAACTTCTGAGATTCGAACTTAGTCAATTCAATAGTTCAGATTATATTCGTTTTGCTTGTGGTCAAGTGTTAGGTTCTCAACACATAAGGTTTGTGTAGGGACCTTGTTGGTGGGCGGGTTTAAGTCCCACGTTATGTTTGATTCTGGAGCTTCTCATAGCTTCATTACTCCGGAGTGTGCCGAGAGTGCGGGGATCAGAGGGGATTCTAGAGAGCGTTCAGGAGTTGTCAGAGTTGCAGGAGGCAAGTTCCTGAGGGTTATTGGACGAGCTGGAGGAGTTGATATTCAGATCGCGGGAGAGTCGTGGCCAGCGGATTTGCTTATCAGTCCAGTGGAGTTGTATGATGTTATTCCATGTATGGATTGGTTGCATCGGTATAGGGTGCATTTGGATTGCTATCGGGGTAGAGTGGAGTTTGAGCGTCCAGGAGGGAAGTTGGTTTTTCAGGGGATTAGACCGACTTCGGGGAGTCTCGTGATCTCAGCCGTTCAGGCAGGGAAGATGATCGAGAAGGGCCGTGAGGCTTATCTGGTTACCATATCTATGCCAGAGTCAGTGGGGAAGTCTACGGTTAGCGGTATTCCGGTTGTGGAGGACTTTGAGGATGTGTTCCAGTCATTGCAGGGATTACCACCATCTCGGTCGGATCCTTTTACTATTGAGCTGGAACCGGGGACGATGCCGTTATCCAAGGCTCCTTACAGGATGGCTCCAGCAGAGATGGCAGAGCTGAAGAAGCAGCTGGAGGATTTGTTGGGCAAGGGTTTTATCCATCCTAGTTGTTCACCGTGGGGAGCTCCGGTGTTGTTTGTCAAGAAGAAGGATGGCAGTTTTCGGTTGTGTATTGACTATCGGGGTTTGAACCGAGTTACTGTGAAGAACAAGTACCCTCTCCCGAGGATTGATGAGTTGTTGGATCAGTTGAGGGGTGCTACTTGGTTCTCCAAGATCGATTTGGCATCAGGATATCATCAGATTCCTATTCATGAGGCAGATGTGAGGAAGACAGCCTTCAGGACGAGGTATGGGCACTATGAGTTTGTAGTGATGCCGTTTGGGTTGACAAACGCACCAGCTGCGTTTATGAGATTGATGAACAGCGTGTTCCAGGAGTTTTTGGACGTGTCAGTCATCATTTTCATCGACGACATCCTGGTATATTCTAAGAGTCCTGAGGAGCATGCAGTACATCTGAGAGCAGTGTTGGAGAAGCTGAGGGAGCAGAAGTTGTTTGCTAAGCTGAGCAAGTGCAGTCTCTGGCAGAGTGAGATGGGGTTCTTAGGACACATTGTTTCTGCAGAGGGAGTTTCAGTGGATCCAGAGAAGATTCAGTCCATCAGGGAGTGGCCGAGGCCGCAGAGTGCCACTGAGATTCGGAGTTTCCTGGGGTTAGCAGGTTACTACAGGAGGTTTGTTCGGGGTTTTGCGAGTATGGCACAGCCGATGACTAAGCTTACAGGGAAGGATGTCCCATTTGTGTGGTCACCAGAGTGTGAGGCAAGTTTTGCAAGTCTCAAGCAGATGTTGACTACCACGCCGGTGTTAGCACTGCCTGAGCAGGACGAGCCTTATGTGGTGTATACAGACGCTTCTAGAGTGGGGTTGGGTTGTGTACTTATGCAGCAGGGGAAGGTTATAGCCTATGCTTCGCGGCAGTTGCGGAAGCATGAAGCTAATTATCCTACTCATGATTTGGAGATGGCAGCAGTGATCTTTGCTCTTAAGATTTGGAGATCCTATCTGTATGGTGGGAAGGTGCAGGTGTTTACAGATCACAAGAGTCTGAAGTACATTTTTACTCAGCCTGAGCTGAATTTGAGGCAGAGGCGTTGGATGGAGTTAGTAGCAGATTATGATCTGGATATAGCTTACCATCCTGGTAAAGCTAATTTGGTTGCAGATGCCTTGAGTCGGAAGAGGGTGGCTTCGGCTCAAGAGCAGGATATGGAGGCATTAGTAGGAGAGATCAGTGCATTGAGTTTGTGTGCTATCTCACAGGAACCTTTGGGTTTGGAGGCAGCTGATAGAGCGGATTTGTTGAGCAGAGTGAGGTTAGCTCAGGAGAGCGATGAGGGGCTGATGAATGCCTCTAAGGCTGCGGGTGCAGAGTATCAGGTTTCTGCTAATGGTACTATCCTTGTGCATGGTCGGATCTGTGTGCCCAAGGGTGAGGATTTGAGGCAGGAGATACTGAGAGAGGCTCATTCGAGCAAGTTCTCTATTCATCCAGGGGCGACCAAGATGTACCGTGACCTCAAGCGGTATTATCACTGGGTCGGGATGAAGAAGGACGTGGCCGACTGGGTGGCGAAGTGTGATACTTGTCAGCTGGTGAAGGCAGAGCATCAGGTTCCTGGTGGTTTATTGCAGAGTTTGCCCATTCCTGAGTGGAAGTGGGATTTGATCACGATGGACTTCGTGGTAGGTTTGCCTGTGTCGAGGACGTTTGATGCTATTTGGGTCATTGTGGACCGTTTGACTAAGTCTGCACATTTTCTGGCCATCAAGAAAACTGATGGAGCAGCGGTTTTGGCCAAGAAGTATGTGAGGGAGATAGTCAGATTGCATGGTGTGCCTGCTAGTATTGTGTCTGATAGAGATTCCAAGTTCACTTCGGTGTTCTGGAGGGCGTTTCAGGCAGAGATGGGCACGAAGGTGCATATGAGTACAGCCTATCATCCTCAGACGGACGGTCAGTCAGAGAGGACGATCCAGATTTTGGAGGATTTGTTGAGGATGTGTGTGCTGGATTGGGGTGGTCATTGGGCAGATCACTTGAGTTTGGTGGAGTTTGCTTATAACAACTGCTACCAGGCTAGTATTGGGATGGCTCCTTATGAGGCTTTGTATGGGAGGCCGTGTCGTACACCGTTGTGTTGGACTCAGGTGGGGGAGAGGAGCATATTTGGTGCAGATTTTGTTCGGGAGACCTCGGAGAAGATTCGGGTTTTGAGGCTGAACATGAAGGAGGCTCAGGATCGGCAGAAGAGCTATGATGATAAGAGGAGAAAGGATCTTGAGTTTCAGGTTGGGGATAGAGTGTACCTCAAGATGGCCATGTTGCGGGGTTCGAACAGGTCATTGTCAGAGACTAAGTTGAGTCCGAGGTACATGGGTCCGTTCAGAGTGGTTGAGCGGGTGGGACCAGTGGCATATAGGCTGGAGTTGCCTGAGGTTATGCGTGCGTTCCACAAGGTATTTCATGTGTCGATGCTGAGGAAGTGTCTTCACGAGGGTGATCAGTTGTTGGCTAAGATTCCTGAGGATCTTCAGCCTAACATGACTTTGGAGGCGAGACCATTGAGGGTGCTCGAGAGGAGAGTCAAGGAACTTCGGAAGAAGAAGATTCCTTTGATGAGAGTCATGTGGGACTGTGACGGAGTAGAGGAGCAGACTTGGGAGCCCGAGGCGAGGATGAAGGCAAGGTTTAAGAAGTGGTTTGAGAAGCAGACCGCTTGAGCTTGTCTAGCCGGGTCCGAGTTGTAGTTCGTGGCTGGAGCGGGTACGGAGTATTCCAGCCCATCTCTCTTGATTTTTGGTCGCTTAGGGGTGGTTGGTTGTGCGACTAAGTATCAAAATGAGGTGGTGCTCGGGATGCGGGTTGATGGCTCCAGTTGTTGTATTTTTGTTTCCTGTTGTATTTTCGTTGAGTTGTAACGATTGTGACATTTTGAGATTAATAAGATGAGTATTTACTTATGTTTTGACTGTTAATGTCATGGGAAAAGAGAAATAGTTTGGGTTTCTATTTTTGGAAGTTTCCATAAATAGAAAGTTTCCACAAAAGGAAAGTTTCCAGAATTAGAAAGTTTTCTATGAAGGAAAGTTTTGTGGAAATATTGAGGTAGATCTAGCCGGGAGATACTCGTTAGCATCAGTATTTGTTTTGCTCTAGGCCGTGTGGGCCCAACTCACGTGATACCGATAGCTCGATGGACTTTGTGGCCAGAGAGTGGGAGTGGTATGTTGCTTCGGATGACGATCCGAGAGCGCGCTTGAGGGTGACGACCCGAGGGCAGGATATGTGAGACTCCCTGGATACCGTAGCTGTGGGCCGAGGCTCGGCAGTGAGCCGGTATGTCTCGAGGGTTGCGACCCGAGAGCGGGGGGAGTGTGTGTGAGTGACTTCCTGGATGCCGTAGCTTAAGGCGGTTGGCCTGATAGCGAGCCGGCATGATTCGTTGGTTGCGACCACGGACGGGGGAAGCACTGAGTTGTGAGCAAATAGTGTTTTGATGCGAGTATATTGGCTAGAGGGAGACCTCGAGGGTCAGTCGGAGGTGTGCGGGCTGTTGCGACAGTGGCACGGGAAACCTTGACTGATGGTGTTTGGTCCGGTCTGGGGACGTGCGGGCCGTGTTGACGGTGGCACGGAGGTCCTTGGCAGATGGACGGTATTGCGGGATTCGGGGACGAATCCATATTGGTGGGGGAGAATTGTAACATCCGCAAACCAGATTTTTGTGATTTTGGGAGTAGCATCGATCGACACCCTAGTGGCATCGATCGACACCACTTATTCTGGGTTCGTCGGGTTTGTTTCAATCGTCGATTTGGACCGGTTGGTTTAGGGAAAGCCATTGAACCGGGTCTTAAATGGGGGAAAATGACCTAGGGTCGTGCTTTGTTGTTGTGTCGCCGTTTTCAAAGAAAAACAAAGAGAGAAAACAGTTCCTAAGGTTCTTGAGAGAGTTTGTGAGATTTCAAGGCGTTTTTGGTGAGATCTTGCTGTGGGATTGAAGATCCAAGGCTAGGAACGTGTTGGAAGGGTGCTAGGAGTGTTGAATTCGCTCTTGTTGGTCAGAATCTTCTTGAGAAAAGGTGAGTGCTTGACCATGGTTGATCTAAGCATGAGATTCCTCTTGTTTTGTGTGATTCCTTGTTGTTTGTGTTGTTCTGTTGCTTGGGTTCGTTGTTTGTATGATTTCTAGTGAATCCCGAGATGAATAGACATGATGGGAGTCGATTTTGGGTTGAATTGGGTCGGAGTTGGTCGTGGAGTTTTTGCGCAGATCGTGTCTGCAGAGGGGGCATCGATCGATACCACTTTCGAGGAGCATCGGTCGGCACCATTGTTGAGTAGCATCGATGGGTACTGTTTGAGGAGCATCGGTCGGCACTTGTTCTTGGAGCATCGATCGACACCGTGTGGCATCGGTCGACACTAGTCTTATCCGAGACTTGTTTTTCCTGGTTTGATGTATTATTGTGTGTTGTTTGTTTTGCTTGAACTTGAGGGTCTCATCTGCTTGTGTGTATAACCCAGTAGATGGGAGGATGGCCTCACTAAGTATTTGTGATAATACTTACGCATCTCAATTGTTGTTTGTGGTGTGCAGGTAAAGGAAAAGTGTGATCGTGGAATCAAGGGCGATGAGGAGGAGGATGTTCTAGAGGCTTGATTGATTGTGGTCTAGCTGATGTTAGGTTGCTAGATTAAGTCAATGGAACATTGTAGGATGTTAGATGTTGGTTTATTCTTCGTTTGATTTATGTATTGGTTATTGGTTTGATTGTTGGAATTCTTCTGGTTTAATGGAATTTGTTTTATTTGGTTATCCGCAGTTATTGATTGAGGTTAGGATGTTAGTGGGTATGGGACCAATAGTAAATTAAGGTATTAAAAAAAAAAAACGGGAAGGGTTGTTTCAAAACCCGCATGCCATAATAATATATATATATATATATAAGGAAGAATCCAAAACTCGTCTCTCGGGTTGCCACCCTACAGCGCGCCCTCGGATCGTCATCCGAAGTCGATATACAAACCATATTCCCAAGCCACAAAGTCTCTGAAGATGGCAGTACTAGGAGAACCTAAGTTCTCCAAGAGCCGCGAGCAAACAATTCTGAACATGTCTGAGTCCTATCCCTATCCAGGTTTCCTTCTCGTGGCTCGCGTAAAACATCTCAATGTCCTACCAACCACATATCCCCTCACTGGAATACCTCCTGACCACACAAGGATCATATACATGCCACAAGGGCCGCCACAAAGGCCAAACATAATGTCCTAAAGAGGACCGCCACCAAGGCCAAACAAAATGTCCTAAAGAGGACCGCCACCAAGACCAAACAAATGTCCTAAAGAGGACCGCCACCAAGGCCAAACAAATGTCCTAAAGAGGACCGTCACAAAGACTCTCTGGCTAAACAGCCCGTCACAAAGACCATCTGTCCCAAAGGACCGTCACAAAGACCATATGTCCCGAAGGATCGTTACAAAGACACTCTGGCTAAAGAGTCCGCCACAAAGGCCAAACAATCGGCTAAACATCCCGCCACAAAGGCCAAACAAAACGGCTAAACAGCCCGCCACAAAGGCCAAACAAAACGGCTAAACAGCCCGCCACTAAGGCCAAACAAAACGGCTAAACAGCCCGCCACTAAGGCCACACCCGGCTAAACCGCCCGCCACAAAGGCAACACAATGTCTAAAAAAACCGCCACACACGGCACTCTGACTCGAAAGTTCGCCACTAAGGCCACACCCAAGCCCCTCCAAGGCTTTTCACCGCTAAAATGGACAAATTCTAACTCCCATAAAACTTTCCATAATTAGCACTTTCCATTTTTGGAAACTTTTCACTTTAGAAAACTTCTATTTTGGGAAGCTTTTCCCAAATCCCGCCTCACGGAAACTTTGTACCCCGAGCACCACCTCATCTTGTTACTGAGTCGCACAACCAACCATCCCAAGCGACCGGGTAACAAGAGAGATGGGCTGGAATACTCCATTCCCGCTCCAGCCACAAATTACAGATGGGACCAGGCTAGACAAGTTTGAGTCGCGGCTTGCTTCTCATACCACTTCATAAACCTTGCCTTCATCCTTGCCTCAGGCTCCCAAGTCTGCTCCTCCACACCAGCACAGTCCCACAGGACTCTCATCAAAGGAATCTTCTTCTTCAGAAGTTCCTTGATCCTCCTCTCGAGAACCCTCACTGGTCTCGCCTCCAAAGTCATGTTAGGCTGAAGATCTTCAGGAATCTTAGCCAACAATTGATCATCCTCACGGAGACACTTCCGCAACATAGACACATGGAATACCTTGTGGAAAGCATGCATAACCTCAGGTAACTCCAGTCTATATGCCACTGGTCCAACTCGCTCAATCACTCTGAACGGACCCATATACCTCGGACTCAACTTAGTCTCAGTCAATGACCTGTTCGGACCCCGCAACATGGCCATCTTGAGGTACACTCTGTGATGTGACCGCCGGACACGGCCTTGGTACGGCCGCGTAACGGTCGCGGATTGAGGACTCGACCAATCTCTCCTTCGACGAAACTTCCCTCGACCAAGACTTTGGCCGTTGGATCCAGGAGAGAAACAAACGAGGGAAACGAGATTTGAGGAAAAACAAACGAGCCGTTCGGAGGACACGCGATATGGCCACGAACGGTTCAAACGAATGGTACGGACGCGGAATGAGTGGATGGGAGACGGAGAGGGAAACGAGGGTGGGATGATGGATGGATCGAATGACGACACAAGAGGCTTGGCTCTCCTCTTGATACGGTCAATAACAAGGTCGAACCCGGTTCGAGGCTTGTTAGGGTTTTCTCAAGGTTCAATCCCGGATTGAAGAAAGAGAAGATGAGACAAGTTTCAAGAATCTCTCTTGAAGAAAAGTTTTTATTTCATACAAGTCTAAGGAGGAACAAAGGCTAGGAGAGAGTTTAAATACATTAGGTCAAATGAGGGCTTAGGGACACGCGGACTCTTAATGGTCCGCACAAACATCCTTAGACGTGTTTCCCTTGAAAAGGAACACGTCGCCTCTATTGACTTTCAACACTAAGCTCTCAACGTTCAAAAGCTAAAGGATCAAAAAGAGAATATTCTCAAAGTTCAAATTTAAACCAAAAACTAAGAGGGAAGAAAGATAACCGCCTTGGCCTTGCGCGTGAAGCAACTTAGCCTTTAGGCGTTTTGCGTTTAGCTCCATGCCTCGTTAAAACCTTCTCCGGTAAACCCATTGGGACAAACCCGGAGTGAGGGAAAAGAGTACACTTCCTCACTTAACGACTTGATTGTCTTCACTCTTGGGTAAGAGTGAAGACTAAACGGACTGGACCTCCGGAGTCTTCGTGGGTTGGTTGGTGTTGGACATAGGTTCGGACAAATAGGTTGAGCCGCTGTTTGGCCGCCTTTGCTGAGGTCTTGGAGCGTGTGGTGGCTCCGGGAAAGATCGTTGGGGCCTTGGCCGCGCCTGATGAGGTTGTCCTGGTCGCGTCCGATGCGTCTTGGTCAGGCGTCTCGGTCGTGTCCAGCGTGTCTTGGTCCTCTTGGCCGAGGTCGCGTCCCGCGATCACATCATTCCCTCCTCCTTGAAAAGGTTTTGTCCCCAAAACATCTTCGTCTTCACCTACATCAAACGGAACAAGGTCAATAACATTGAATGAGGTGGACGTACCAAACTCACCTGGAAGCTCAAGACGGTAGGCGTTGTCGTTAATCTTCTCGATGACTCGGAATGGGCCATCTCCTCGTGGGCTAAGCTTGTCCTTGCGTTTCTGTTGGAACCTCTCCGGCCTCAAGTGTAACCAGACCCAATCACCAGGCTTGAACAGCATAGGTTTACGTCCCCGGTTGAGGAAACGCGCGTACTGCTCGTTCCTTCGTTCTATATTGGTTCGAACTTCCTCGTGTAATGCCTTGACCATTTCGGCCCTCGCTACTCCATCTTGATTCTCGGCTTCGTTTGGTGGTATGGGGAGGAGATCAAGTGGCGTTAGCGGTTTAAATCCGTATGCGACCTCGAACGGTGACCTTTTGGTGGCCGAGTGCACTGACTGATTGTACGCGAACTCGATGATCGGAACGCATTCGAGCCAGGAGCCTTTGTTGCTTGCAATAGCGGTGCGGAGTTGGGCGCCTATTGACCTGTTGACGACCTCCGTTTGGCCGTCGGTCTGGGGGTGAGCCGCGGTGGAGTAAAGGAGCTTCGTCCCAAGCTTCCGCCAAATGGTGCGCCAGAAGTGACCAAGGAATTTGGGGTCTCGGTCGGATATAATGGTGTGCGGGACGCCTTGAAGCCTTATGACCTGACTGAAGAATAGGTTCGCCAATTGTACCGCATCATTGTTTTTATTGCATGGGATGAAGTGGGCCATCTTCGAGAACCTGTCAACAACCACCATAATACTGTCCTTATGTGACAAGAAGGGTAGGCCGAGGATGAAATCCATGGAGAGATCAATCCATGGTGCGGTGGACACGGGTAGAGGCATGTAGAGGCCATGCGGATGAGTGGTCGACTTGGAGGTGCGACAAACAATGCAACGGCCGACGTGCTTCTCCACCATACTACGCATCTTTGGCCAGTAAAAATGATCCTTGAGCACGGCCAAGGTCTTGGTGATGCCGAAATGACCCGCCAAACCCCCACTATGGGCTTCACGTACCAGCAACTCTCGGATAGAACCATTCGGTATACACAGCCGTCGACCTCTGAACAGAAATCCCTCGTGAATGTAGAACTCGGTGTAGATTCCTTTCCCATGGTTCTGGAAGCATTCTCCAAATTCAGCATCTCCAGCATAAGCATCCTTGATACTTTCAAAACCCAAAACTCGCGCGTCCATTGTGGTGATCAAAGCATGCCGTCTTGACAAGGCGTCGGCGACTACGTTTTCCTTGCCTTCTTGTACTTGATGACGTATGGGAATGATTCAATAAACTCCAACCACTTCGCATGACGTCTCTTGAGGTTGGTCTGGCCGCGGAGGTGCTTGAGGGTTTCGTGATCAGTATGAATCACAAACTCTCTCGCCAAAAGGTAATGTTGCCAAACCTCCATTGCACGAACGAGGGCGTATTACTCCTTGTCATACGTAGGGTAATTAAGCGTGGCTCCACTAAGCTTCTCACTGAAGTAAGCCACCGGCCTGCCTCCTTGAGTCAGGACAGCTCCGACCCCAACTCCCAATGCATCACACTCAACTTCAAAGGTTTTGTTGAAGTCGGGCAATGTAAGCAAGGGTGCTTGTGTGAGGCGTTTCTTGAGCTCGGTGAATGCCTTGTCTTGTTCCTCTCCCCATCGAAAGTCGCTATTCTTCTTAGTCACGGAGGTGAGTGGCGCGGCGACCGTACTGAAGTCTCGCACAAACCTCCGGTAGAAACTGGCTAGGCCGTGGAACGACCGGACTTGAGTGATGCTTGTTGGCGTGGGCCACTCCTCTATTGCGCGTATCTTCTCTCCATCGACCTTGAGGCCCTGCGAACTCACAACAAAGCCTAAAAAGACCAATTCATCAGCAGCAAACACGCACTTTTTCAAGTTTGCGTAGAGTTGCTCTTCGCGGAGAGTAAACAAGACAGCCTCTAGGTGTTTAACATGTTCAGTAAAGCTAGAGCTATATACCAATATATCATCAAAATAAACCACTACGAATTTATTGATAAACGACCTCAAAACATGGTTCATAAGACGCATAAAGGTAGAGGGGGCGTTAGAGAGACCGAATGGCATTACCAACCATTCGTACAAACTCTGTTTTCTCTTGAAGGCCGTTTTCCACTCGTCGCCTTCCTTCATTCGGACTTGGTGGTAGCCGCTCTTCAGGTCGATCTTTGAGAAGATGCTGGCGCCACTAAGCTCGTCTAACATATCATCGAGGCGGGGAATAGGATGCCGGTACTTGATGGTAATGTTGTTGACGGCCCTACAGTCCACGCACATCCTCCACGAGCCATCTTTCTTCGGGACTAGGAGCACGGGCACGGCACACGGACTTAAGCTCTCTCGGACATAGCCTTGCGCCATAAGCTCCTTGACTTGCCGCTCAAGCTCCTTCGCCACTTTGGGGTTGACACGATACGCTGGTCGGTTGGGAAGCTGCGCACCTGGTACGAGGTCAATCTGATGCTCGATGCCTCTGATTGGTGGTAGGCCTTCGGGAAGCTCTTCGGGGAAAACATCGCCGAAACGCTTTAGGACGCCGCGTATGACCTCTGGTAAGGCTTCTAGTGAACCTTCAAGACCTGAAAGCAACGCATCTCGGAACAACATCAGAATAACTTGGGCTGAGTCCTTAAGGGACTTTCTAACATCGCTATACTGAATTAAGAAATTCTTTTTATCGTTCGCATCTTTAGACAACTTGTCTTGCATTTCATGAACTTGCGTGGGGCTCAAGGGTTTCAAGCAAATACGTTTGTTGTCATGAACGAAAAAGTATTGGTTAGTGTGGCCGCAATGTGTGGTGCGTTTGTCAAACTGCCATGGACGCCCCAACAAGAGGTGGATAGCTTGCATAGGCACCACATCACAAAGGACTTGGTCCTTATACGGACCTACACTGAATGGGACCATGACCTGTTCCTTCACATGGATCACGGTCTTATCATTTAACCATCTCAAGCGGTAGGGGTGGGGGTGGTTTGTGGTTTCAAGAGAAAGTTTCTTGACAAGACTGGAACTTGCCCCGTTAGTGCAAGAACCTCCGTCTATGATCAAGCCACAAACGTGACCACTTACAGTGCATCTTGTGTGGAAAATGTTGTCACGTTGGTTGGCGTCTTCCGTGGCTACACCGGCGTTCAGGATGCGGCGTATCATGAGTAGTTCTCCAACCTCGGGTTCCGCAACAGCTTCTTCCAGCTCGGCTTCTCCTCGCACAACCTCCTCGGTGTCCTCATCGTTGGACTCTATCTCGCCAGCCTCGGTCAGTATCATTGTCCGTGCGTTCGGACAGTCACGAGCATAATGGCCTCTCCCTTGACACTTGAAACATATAATGTCGCGGCTCCGGACGTCGGTGTTGTTGCGTCGTGGATCTTGGCGCTCATTGGTGGCCGGCTCCCTAGGTTTGAATCTTGAGTCCGCGCTGGTCGCCTTTGGTTTTTCTGGCATTCGGTTCGATGGCGACGCGTTAGGAGACCAATTGGTAGCTCCTTGAGTTCGGACAAGGGACGCAGAAGCGCTCTTCTTCTTGATTTGAGTTTCAATTTGCACCGAGAGATGCAATAGCTCCTCAAAGGAGTGATAGGGCTGGCGCTCGACCTTGCGTGCAATTCGCTCTTGCAATCCGTCCAAGAACTGAGCCATGAGGGACTCTTCGGAGTCATCTACTTGCAGCCGGTTGCGCAGGTGCTCAAATTCTTCGTAATACTCCTCCACGTTCCTTGCGCCTTGTGTTAGCCTCCGAAACTTCTTTTGGAGCTCGCGGTGGTAGTATGGAGGCACGTATCGCCTTCGCATCTCTGCCTTCAAGACCTCCCAAACGGTGATAGGTCGGTCGCGGTTGCGTCGTTGTTCGGCCTCGAGTCGATCCCACCAGGTAAGGGCATGATCGGTGAATTGTGCCACCGCATATTGGACCTTCCGCAGCTCCGGATAGGCATGGCACGAGTACAAGTGGTCCATGCGACTTTCCCATTCAAGATAAGCCTCGGGGTCTGACTTGCCCGCGAACGTTGGTGGAATCATCTTGTGGTTCGGCTCGTAACGTCTCGGAGCTTCGTCGTCTTGATCATCATGGCGGTGTCGTCGCCTAGGCCTTGGTTCAAAGTCCTCATCGGACTGATCACTAGCCGGCTCGCGTCGTGGACGCCTCGCGGGTAACGGATCTTCGCGAGGAGGATTCATGAGCTCAATCCTCGTGAGGTGTTCGGCAAGTTGCTCCAGGCCGGTTCGTAGTGCGGCGAGGGTGACACCAATCTCTGGTGGCGCTGGTGGAACTTCTTTGGCCATCGTACGGACTGGCCGTTGGTGACGTGTGCGGCTTCGCGGTGTGAGTTTGAATTTAAACCTCGCAAAGAAAAGAACCACACGTGAGTTTCACACGTTCAAGAGGACCACACAAAGATTCGCTTCAACCCAATGATTGAGGACAGCTGTGTCAAGTTAAATCCTATGACTAAAACAAATAAAGCAAAAGCAAAAGTAAAAGTACTACGCGACAAATTTTGCTTTATGCCTAAGGCGGAAAACACAAAGATACAATGCGAAACTAGCTTTATGGATCTAAAAGGGAACTCGCAAGAACACAAAGGAACAGAGTTACGAACACGACGAGCAAAAACGAAATCTAACAACCTAGGCGAACGAAAAACAACCCTAAGCATGCACCAAACTAAACCCCAAGAACAACGAGTACTATAAAGCCAAAAGATGCAAGTTTCCAAAACAAAGATTGAAACTTTAAACGAACAGAGAGTTTTGGAAAGAAACAACCTCGTAGGAGCTTCAAAGCTCTGATACCAAGCTGATGTGACCGCCGGACACGGCCTTGGTACGACCGCGTAACGGTCGCGGATTGAGGACTCGACCAATCTCTCTTTCGACGAAACTTCCCTCGACCAAGACTTTGGCCGTTGGATCCAGGAGAGAAACAAACGAGGGAAACAAGATTTGAGGAAAAACAAACGAGCCGTTCGGAGGACACGCGATATGGCCACGAACGGTTCAAACGGATGGTACGGACGCGGAACGAGTGGATGGGAGACGGAGAGGGAAATGAGGGTGGGATGATGGATGGATCGAATGACGACACAAGAGGCTTGGCTCTCCTCTTGATACGGTCACTAACAAGGTCGAACCCGGTTAGAGGCTTGTTAGGGTTTTCTCAAGGTTCAATCCCGGATTGAAGAAAGAGAAGATGAGACAAGTTTCAAGAATCTCTCTTGAAGAAAAGTTTTTATTTCATACAAGTCTAAGGAGGAACAAAGGCTAGGAGAGAGTTTAAATACATTAGGTCAAATGAGGGCTTAGGGACACGCGGACTCTTAATGGTCCGCACAAACATCCTTAGACGTGTTTCCCTTGAAAAGGAACACGTCTCCTCTATTGACTTTCAACACTAAGCTCTCAACGTTCAAAAGCTAAAGGATCAAAAAGAGAATATTCTCAAAGTTCAAATTTAAACCAAAAACTAAGAGGGAAGAAAGATAACCGCCTTGGCCTTGCGCGTGAAGCAACTTAGCCTTTAGGCGTTTTGCGTTTAGCTCCATGCCTCGTTAAAACCTTCTCCGGTAAACCCATTGGGACAAACCCGGAGTGAGGGAAAAGAGTACACTTCCTCGCTTAACGACTTGATTGTCTTCACTCTTGGGTAAGAGTGAAGACTAAACGGACTGGACCTCCGGAGTCTTCGTGGGTTGGTTGGTGTTGGACATAGGTTCGGACAAATAGGTTGAGCCGCTGTTTGGCCGCCTTTGCTGAGCTCTTGGAGCGTGTGGTGGCTCCGGGAAAGATCGTTGGGGCCTTGGCCGCGCCTGATGAGGTTGTCATGGTCGCGTCCGATGCGTCTTGGTCAGGCGTCTCGGTCGTGTCCAGCGTGTCTTGGTCCTCTTGGCCGAGGTCGCGTCCCGCGATCACATCACTCTGTCTCCTACCTGAAACTCAAGATCTCTCCTCCTCTTATCAGCATAACTCCTCTGCCTATCCTGAGCCTCCTTCATGTTCAGCTTGAGAACCCGAATCTTCTCTGAGGTCTCCTGAACAAAATCTGTCCCGTACATGCTCCTCTCTCCCACCTGAGTCCAGCATAACGGTGTTGTTGGTAGGGGAGCCATACCAATACTCGCCTGATAGCTATTGTTGTAAGCAAACTCTACCAGGTTCAGGTGATCTGCCCAATGGCCTCCCCAATCCAAGACACACATCCTCAGCAAATCCTCCAGCGTCCGGATCGTCCTCTCAGACTGTCCATCTGTCTGGGGATGATAAGCTGTACTCATATGCACCTTAGTGCCCATCTCTGCCTGAAATGCCTGCCAGAACACCGAAGTGAACTTAGAATCTCTGTCAGACACAATGCTTGCTGGCACCCCATGCAATCTGACTATCTCCCTCACATACTTCCTAGCAAAGACCCCTGCTCCATCAGTCTTCTTAATGGCCAGAAAATGTGCTGACTTAGTCAACCGGTCCACGATGACCCAAATAGCATCAAAAGTCCGTGACACTGGCAATCCTACCACAAAATCCATGGTAATCATATCCCACTTCCACTCAGGAATGGGTAGACTCTTCAGTAACCCGCCAGGAACCTGATGCTCAGCCTTCACTAGCTGGCACACATCGTACCTCGCGCCCAACTAGCTACATCCTTCTTCATCCCGACCCAATGATAATACCTCTTGAGATCACGGTACATCTTACTCTCTCCTGGATGAATGGATAACTTGCTCGCATGAGCCTCTCTCAGAATCTCCTGCCTCAAATCCTCATCCTTGGGCACGCAAACCCGACTGTGCACCAAGATAGTACCATTATCCGAGACCTGATACTCTGACTCAACATCCTTTGAGGCATTCACCAGTCCCAAATCCTTCTCATGTGCTAACCGCACCCTACTCAGAAGATCTGCTCTGTCAACTGCTTCCAAACTCAACAGTACCAGTGAAACAGCATACAAGCTCAAAGCACTGATCTCTCCTACCAGAGACTCCATCTCCTGCTCCTGAGCCGAAGCTACCCTCTTCCGACTAAGAGCGTCTGCAACCGTGTTAGCCTTACCAGGGTGATAGGCTATCTCCAAATCATAGTCTGCCACAAGCTCCATCCACCGCCTCTGCCTCAAATTCAACTCAGGCTGAGTGAATATATACTTCAGACTCTTATGATCTGTAAACACCTGTACCTTTGCACCATAAAGATAAGATCTCCAAATCTTCAGGGCAAAAACTACAGCACCCATCTCCAAATCATGAGTAGGATAGTTGCCTTCATGCACCCGCAACTACTGTGAAGCATAGCCAATCACCTTCCCATGATGCATCAGAACACACCCCAAACCAACTCTAGATGCATTTGTATAAACCACATAGGGTTCTCCCTGCTCAGGCAAAGCCAATACTGGCGCAGTAGTCAACATCTCCTTAAGGCTTTCAAAGCCCTCCTCACACTCCTGTGACCAAACAAAAGGAACATCCTTCCCTGTCAACTTAGTCATAGGACGTGCTCTGCTTGCAAACCCCTGCACAAATCTCCTGTAGTATCCTGCCAATCCAAGAAAACTTCTGATCTTTGTAGCATTCTGCGGTCTAGGTCAATCTCTGATAGCCTGAATCTTCTCTGGATCCACAGAAACCCCCTCTGCAGAAACAATGTGACCCAGAAAGCCCATCTCACGCTGCCAGAAACTGTACTTGCTCAACTTAGCAAACAACTTCTGCTCCCGCAGCTTCTCCATAACTGCTCTCAAATGCACTGCATGCTCCTCAGGACTCTTAGAATAAACCAGGATATCATAGATGAAAATGATGACAGACACATCCAGAAACTCCTGAAACACGCTGTTCATCAATCTCATAAACGCTGCTGGCGCGTTAGTCAACCCGAAAGGCATCACCACAAACTCATAATGCCCATACCTCGTCCTGAAAGCAGTCTTCCTCACATCAGCCTCATCTATCGGTATCTGATGATAACCCGACGCCAAATCTACCTTAGAGAACCAAGTAGCACCCCTTAACTGATCCAACAACTCATCGATCCTAGGAAGAGGGTACTTGTTCTTCAGAGTAACCCGGTTCAAACCCCGATAGTCAATGCACAAACGGAAACTCCCATCCTTCTTCTTGACAAACAACATCGGCGCTCCCCACGATGATACACTAGGACGGATGAATCCCTTACTCAACAAATCCTTTAGCTGCTTCTTCAGCTCTGCCATCTCTGTTGGAGCCATTCTGTAAGGAGCCTTGGATAACGGCGTCGTCCCTGGTTCCAGTTCAATGGTAAAAGGATCAGACCGAGATGGTGGTAATCCCTGCAAGGACTGAAACACATCCTCAAACTCCTCTAGCTCGTCCAATTACTCTCAGGAACTTGCCCCCAGCAACTCTGACAACACTTGTACGCTCCCCGGGATCCCCTCTGATTCCCCCACACTCTGCACACTCCGGAGTAATGAAGCTGTGAGAAGCTGCAGAATCAAACATAACGTGGGACTTAAACCCGCCCACCAACAAGGTCCCTACACAAACCTCATGTGTTGAGAGCCTAATACTTTATCACAGGAAAACATAAAATCTGAACCTACCAAAAATTCACAAAGTTTAAGTACCAGAAATTATACATGTGATCGCCCTGGCACTGGTTCCACCAGTCTCTGCCGTCGTGTAAACCCGTGGCGCCTGCTCAATCCGTGCCACCTGCTGACCTCCAGGCTGCACCTGCTGCAACACTGCCACTACTGCCGGCTGCAACTTGGGACAAAAAGGCCTGATGTGCCCTGTCTCCCTACAGTGATAACATACCCGAGGCCCTGCCGTCGGAGCACTCCTCTTGGGACAACTAGCAACCTTGTGATCCTTGCTCCCACAACCAAAGCAACTCGCACCACTCGGCTTCTGCGTAGCCTCCCATCTTCTCTTGGTTCCCTGTGCAGGCCTACCGCCTCTGCTAGAACCACCCTGCTGCTGAGCCTTACTAGGCTGAACTGTTGGACTAGCCGCCACTGACTGTGCTCGGATATCCTCCTCAATCTCTGCTGCAGTCTCAACCAGCTCTGCACGCATAGCATAACTCCGCCCTCTACAATGAACTCTCAAATCATCACGTAGAGCTCTCAAAAACCTCTTGATCTGAGCCTCCTCAGACTCCATACCCCGACCCCCATAACATAGAAGTCGACTGAACTCCAAGTCCAGCTCCCGCACTGACCGTGTCCCCTGAGATAACTGAAGGAACTATACCTCCAACCGGTTCAATGCCTCTCTAGGAAAATACTTGCGGTTGAACTCCTTGACGAAGTCAGCCCAAGTCATCTCCCGCTGCACTCTCCTAGCAGCCACTGATCTCACCACAACTCAGTATCACCACTCAAATAGTAGACCCCTATGTCCACCCAAAACTCCTCAGGACATCTCAGAGTATGGAAGTTACGTTCCACACTCGTCCTCCACGCATCAGCAACGGTAGGATCTGTACCACCCGAACACCTCTCAGTGAACAGACCCTTCATCTCCCTGAGCATAGACAAATAACGTCCATGAACTCCTGCATCCGCAGCCACTGGCTGCCGCTCCTCCGCCACCACTAGTGGCACTACCTGAGCCTGAGTCGGTACCACAGGTGGTAACTGCTCCAACAACTTTGCTAGCATAGCCGCAAAGTCAACACCAGGGACTCCACCCGCTGGGGCTCCCACACCCGGGACCCTAGCATCACCGGCCACTGGAGCATCAACACCGCCCCCTCCGGCCACACTCACTGAATCCCCCGGAACTCCCTGCGACTCGCCAACACCCTCTGCTGTCACACTCTGGTCCTCGGTCTCACTAACCACTGGGAGTCTGTCCCTACCACGACCGCGTCCACGACCACGTCCGCGTCCACGACCTCGACCAGCCACAGCATCACCTCTAACCATATGCACTACCATGAACAGAAGGCTAAGAAAACAATTACTATTTAACACAGAAATAAAAACTCACAGTAGAATCACAAGTAGGCTCGAAGAGGATGTTCTAGGACTCCATGTCACACACAATTGACTAACTCACATAA
This sequence comes from Camelina hispida, assembly GCA_023657505.1. Taxonomy (NCBI): domain Eukaryota; kingdom Viridiplantae; phylum Streptophyta; class Magnoliopsida; order Brassicales; family Brassicaceae; genus Camelina; species Camelina hispida. The sequence continues at coordinate 25,857,146 of CP094636.1, read as the reverse complement.
TCAATCAAGCATGCAAATCCCAAACATCTACAGCACAAAGCCTAGTGAACCCAAACCTAGAACCGTAAGGGCTCTGATACCAAAATGAAACGACCGACTTTTTTTTTCTAATAAATAATAAATAGTAAATTAGTAATAATAAACTACAGCTAGTGATTCCATATCCACTAGCCACCTAACCACAAACACATTCAACAGCGGAAATAACCAACCAAAATAATATCCAATAATAATCCAATAAATAAAATAACCAAGACAACAGGAATCATAGAACCAGCAACCTAGCAATGTTCTAATGACCCAACTCTAGCAACCTAGCAATGCCAAACAACATAAAACCGAGTCCCTAGAACATCCTCCTCTTCATTGCCTTGATTCCACGATCACACTTTGCCTTTACCTGCACCACAAACACATATTGCAATGCATGAGTATTTTATAAACACTCAGTAAGGCAATCCTCCCATCTAATGGGCTATACACACAAGCAATAGAGTATCAATAACCACACACAACAATCAACAAACAACAAACAACGAAACAGGACTTGGCATCGACCGATGCCAACATGCATCGACCGATGTCAAATAGGGAAGCATCGACGGACGCAGAAGCTGCATCGACCAATACCCAATCTGCATCGACCGACGCATGCTCGACGCAACACGAAAACCCTAAAGTTTTACGCACCGTCCTCGCACTTGCATCGACCGACGCAAGCTATGCATCGATCGACGCAACGTCGAGCACCGTGATTTCCCCGGAGCTTTCGCCGGATTTCGTTCCTACAACCACAAAACTCAATCCCAAGCCACAAGAAAGCTTCCTAACGTCCATAGCAACGATCTAACAAGTCCAACAACACAAAACAAGCAGGTTAAAGGTTCCTCTAGCTTAGATAAGCCATGGTCATGCACTTACCTTTGCCACAGAAGAAACTGAACCTTAAACAAACAAAAACAAGCCTCTAGGAAGCTCCTACAACGATCCCAGCTACAGATCTCTACAGGAACGCCTCCAATCTCCCAGAATTCTCAAGAACACTCAAGAACGACTTTTCTCTCTTTCTCTTTTCTCAAAAACGGCCACACAACCACGAATGAGACAAAACTCGCATCTAAAAGTTTTCCTTAACCCAAAACGCAGCGTTTGACTTAAGTCAAAACGCAGAAACTTGAACCTGCATCGACCGATGCATCATCTGCATCGACCGATGCAATCCCCAAACCGGGATTTTGGTTCACGGATGTTACACAAATCCTGCGAACCAATCAAGTCTGGTTCGAAACATCATATCTAGAGGTGAATCCAGCACTTCACATTCGCTGAACCAACCCCCTGGGTACACAACTCACTCGGCTCCCGCTTATTCCTCAGACTCTGATGAATTGGTTGAAGAAGACTCGTCAGACGTTTTGTCCACTGATTCTAAGGAAGCGAAATTTACTAGAGTAATGTCTAAGAGGCTCCGCAAGGTTCAACGAGGCAAGAGCCTCAAACCATCTCACTAAGTATGTGTACAAAACTTTTTTGTCGTAATATCCATGGTTTTAATATTACTAGCCATTAGAGCGGTTTTAAAAAATGGTTTAAGGCTACTAAGCCTGTTTTTGGTGGCATCATTGAGACGCATGCCAAACAGCCACAGGATACGAAGTTTATAAATGCACTTCTGCCTGGTTGGTGTTTTGTCAAGAACTATGCTTTCTCTGATTTGGGTAAGATTTGGGTGTTGTGGGATCCAAGTGTTAAAGTTATTCTAGTTATGAAGTCTTTTCAAATGATCACGTGTGAAGTTCTCCTACCAGATGCTTCGACATGGATTGTTGTGTCTGTTGCATATGCTGCAAACGAGGATGATAAAAGACAAGAACTTAAGAAAGAGATTAAGGAGCTAGCTGCCTCTCAAAGCCTGGCTAACAAGCCATGGATCGTGATGGGGGACTTCAATCAAGTGCTTCACCCCCATGAGCACTCAGCGAACACCTACCCAAATGTCGACAGAAGAATAAGAGATTTCAGACATTGCCTCCTAGAAGCTGAATTGGCGGACCTGATTTACAAAGGTAATGAATTCACTTGGTGGAATAAGAGCAAGACTAGACCGGTGGCAAAGAAAATCGATCGTATCTTGGTTAATGAAAGCTGGAATGATTTGTATCCTTCCTCTTATGGTGTTTTTGGTGAACCGGACTTCTCAAATCACTTCTCCTGTGAAGTGGTGTTGGATGCTTCTATACCAAGAGTAAAAAGGCCATTTAAATTCTTCAACTTCCTCTTTCAGAATCCTGAATTCCTGAACCTGGTTAGCCACCATTGGTACTCCCTGAGTTTCTCTTGTTTTGGCTTGTTTCGGGTTTCTAAGAAGCTGAAAGCTCTGAAAAAGCCAATAAAAGAATTCAACAAGCAGAACTACTCTAATCTGGAGAAAATAACTAAGGAAGCTCGTGACCTGCTCCTGAATACGCAATGCCTCACCCTCGCGGTTCCTTCTCTGGCCAACGCAGCTCAAGAGCTTGAAGCTCAACAAAAATTCAATGTCTTATATTCTGCAGAAGAGAGCTTCTTCCTGTAAAAGTCTAGGGTGACTTGGTTCGCTGAGGGAGACTGTAATTCTCGATACTTTCACAAAATGGCGGATGTCAAGAAATCAGTCAACACCATCACCACCTTGATCGATGACAATGGAGTGCAAATTCATACTCAACAAGGTATCATTGATCATAGGGGTTGATTACTTCTCAACCCTGCTTGGTGGAGAAACTGACACCTTCTCGATGGAGCAAGAGGATATGAACCTTCTGTCAACCTACAGATGCTCTCCTTCCCAGATTGACGATCTAAACAGGATGGTTACTGACGGAAAAATCAAGTTGGCTTTCCCATCCCTCCCTAGAAACAAAGCTTGTGGACCAGACGGGTTCCCCGTTGAATTCTTCAGAGAGTCGTGGAGCGTTTTAGGACCAGAGGTAACAGCAGCTATCAGGGAATTCTTCATTTTCAGCAGATTAGTCAAACAGTGGAACGCAACCACTCTGGTTCTCATCCCAAAATCAACCAGCGCATCTCATACAACGGAGTTCAAGCCTATTTCCTGCCTAAACACGCTCTACAAGGTCATTGCTAAGATCCTTACCTCCAGGCTGCAAAATCTTTTGTCTTCTGTGATCTCTACATCTCAGTCAGCCTTCCTACCTGGTCGTCTTTTATCTGAGAATGTTTTACTAGCCACTGAAATGGTCCATGGCTACAATTAGAGAAATTTCTCCCGAGAGCTATGCTCAAAGTTGACTTGCGGAAAGCTTTTGACTCGGTCAGGTGGGAATTCATTCTTGCTGACATGCGTGCTTTAGCCATTCCCGATCGCTTCATCAACTAGGTACACCAATGCATCTCTACACAAACTTTTACGGTTTGTGTCAATGATATAAATGGTGGATTCTTTCAGAGCAGAAAATGACTAATACAGGGAGATCCCCTCACTCCCTATCTCTTTTTTATTGCCACGGAGGTGTTCTCCAAGTTGATGCAGTCGAGGTTTGAAGCAGGGTATATTCACTACCATCCCAAGGTGGATGACTTATCAATCTCCCATTTAATGTTCGCTGACGATATTATGATCTTCTTCAACGGTTGTAGCTCCTCCTTGCACAGTATCTGTGAAACCCTTGACGACTTTGCTTCTTGGTCCGGGTTGAGGGTGAACAAGGATAGAGTCATATCTTTCATGCGGGGTTGTATTCGATTCAGGCGTCCACAATTGCAGCTTATGGCTTCCCTATTGGCTCCTTGCCGATCCGGTACTTGGGCCTCCCACTAATGTCAAGAAAGCTCCGTATAGCTGAATATGAGCCCCTCTTAGAGAAAATATCAAAGATGTTTAGGTTTTGGTCAGTCAAAACCTTATCTTTTGCGGGCCGTGTTCAGCTAATATCTACAGTCATCTATGGGATTATCAATTTTTGGATGTCAACCTTTATATTATCAAAGGGTTTCTTAAAGAAGATTGAGAGCCTCTGCTCCAGATTTTTATGGTCTGGCAACATCGAGGAGAGTAAATGTGCAAGAGTCTCATGGACCACGTTGTGCCTACCTAAAGCTGAAGGTGGTTTAGGTTTGAGAAGTCTGGCTGATTGGAACAAAACACTCTGCCTGCGACTTATCTGGATCTTGTTCGATCAAAACGTTTCCTTATGGGCAAATTGGCATCATCACCATCATATTAGAAATCTTGCTTTCTGGAATGCCACTCCAAACCCGAGTGACCCTTGGTCTTGGCGTATGCTCCTCCATCTACGGCCGCTAGCTCAACAGTTTCTCAGAAGTGAAGTAGGCAATGGTTTAAAAACCTTCTTCTAGCAGGACAACTGGACAAACCTAGGACCATTGATCACAAAGCTTGGCGACTATGGCTCTCGTCTTCTGCGCATCTCTTTAAACGCAAAAGTCGCAGACGCTTATGATGAATCAGGCTATAAACTTCCCTTGTCAAGACATCAACAAGCTTCAGACATTCACCAACTCATTTGCACCTTCCCTGCCCCTACCAATGATCTCTCGGATGACTCTTTTGTATGGTGCACAGATGATGAGCAATATCACTAATTCTCGACAGCCAAGACTTGGGAGGTGTTGAGACCTCGTGAGGGTGAGAAAAACTGGGAAAACTCGTTCTGGTTCAAAGGGGAGATTCCAAACACGCCTTTCACTTTTGGGTGACTCATCTTGACAGACTTCCCACTCGAGAAAGACTTTTGTCTTGGGGACAGATTCAAAATGTTGTGTGTTGCTTATGTTCTATTGCTTTGGAGTCCCGTGACCACCTCTTCCTGACTTGTGACTTCTCTTCCCAGCTTTGGTCAGTGGCCTTCGCTCGGCTCTGCCCGTGTCAACGACTGCTTTGCTCTTGGGCTGAACTTCCCTCTTGGTTAAGACTTTCTTTTCAAGCAGCTCCAGCTCTTCACCGGAAAGTTGCAGCTCATGCTATAGTCTACAACATCTGGTGCCAGCGTAACAATATTCTTCACAACTCCCAGTGGCTCTCTCCATATCTAGTTTTCAAGTCGATTGATCGTGAAATCCGCAACATCATCACTGCTCGAAAACTTCTTAAGCGTTGGAATAATCTTATGTTTCTCTGGATCCGCTGACATACCCTTTTCTTTGTTCTCTTTATTGTGTAGCCTTGTTTTATTTTTTTTTGACTTGGCTACTCTATTATAGGTTCTATTTTGTAAAACTTAACTTCTCATTTATAATGATATTTACATATTTAGCAAAACAAAAAAAAACATGAATCTAATATGGCTGCAATATCTCACAGATCTAGTGACAAGTATGTACCATAATCCACTATATAAATAAAAAACAAAGGAACAAAATTGGCTGAATTGCAAAGAAGTTCATACACATTATAACCCAAATAATGATACTGTGAAAAGAAATTAGATATCAAATACAAAAAGAAAACAATTAACTAAATTGTGTAAGAAAATAGAAAACTGAAATTGTAAGAACTGACTAAAATCAAACGGCTTTGGAAAACTCATATCATGAATAGCATAGACAACAAACTCCTCTTCTTATATCATGAAATAGTTTTCGGGAAGAAATTCAATAAACAAAAGATCACCACATATGTTTGATCATGAACTCATTGGTGATCAATCAAATATATGAGCTCACGATGCCAATTTCTGTGGAAAAGTGAAATATATACTAGTATATATTCGCAATAACGGAAAAAATATGTGAAAATCTAGACAGATTTATTACTTTGATCATCAAAGTTTGATGTTATAAATTTCAGCAAAAAAAAAATATGCAAACAGGTAAATAATGATCTATAAATTTAGAGAGCAAAATATTGATAGAGATAATTTGATAAGGAGTTTTGGGAAACTTAAACTTTTTTCTATGTGGAATTCAAATATGAATTTATACACACACACTAAGAGGAGAAAAACAGAGGGGAGTTGATTGGTCAAATATGTAATCAAAATCCCCTATATATTAAAAGAGAAGCATTTTAAGAAAAATCCCCTATATATTAAAAAGAAAGCATTTTAAGAAAAATGCTGAGGTGTTGTCGCTAGAGAGCTCCAGACACTTTTTAGCAATTTACCCTCATTTGATGATACGATTTACAATACATGTCATTATATGTTTAACCAAAAAATAATTATTAAAGATGTTTTTAAATTTCTCTTTTTTATGTGTACTTAATTTGCTAATGTGTACTTTTAGAAACTTTTAAAATGTAATATCTAATTTTATTCGTAAATATAGTTATTCATCAAATAATATACAAATTTTTTTCCCAAACACTAAAAAAAGAAATGAATGTAACAAAAAAAATCAGTAAATTAAAATACAAATTTGAACTTAATAGTACCCATATCTTTACATTTTATGTAAATGCATATTACACTTTTTAGAAATTCCAAAATTTTTAATATATTTTTTTATCTAATCATTTGTCGTGTTTCAATAAATTGGTTTTTAAACCTACACAAAAGACACAGTGTCATAAATAGTAACATTTTATCAAGATTTTCTCGACTACCTTATAACTTTTTTACATTCAAAGATTTTAACGGGTAAGACGTATTTTAAATGAAATAAATGAAAATTTGAATTAAAAATACTTTAATTATATATTATGTTGACACAAACGGATATTAATTCAATAATTATAATTTTATTTAAATTGATTTATTCCACACATAGTGCGGGTTGTTACCTGGTAAAGAGGTATTCACCAGACAACACCACGACTCGATTTCCTACTTCATCTCAGAAACATGAACAGAAGACGTTACCTATAACCCCAAATACAAAGACATCCCCTTTATAATAAAACGGAAGTACACAACATTGTTTTGGTGGACTTTATAATTTTAATAAATGGTTACAAATAGGTTTTACATAGATTATAAATTTATCCATATATTAATTGTAACAAATAAAATATTAATTCTAACTGAAAATTTTAAACGGGTTATTCCAAAATGATAGTTCATGGATATTCCAAACTTTATTTTCGGAAGATCACGTATATGGTTCCAAATATCTAGAATCACAATATTACCAATTTATTTTCCACAGATTTATTGATAAACCACATCAATAAAAAAGTTATTAAAGGGATAAAATATACTCTCAATCATAAAAAAAGAATCAAATCTCGCTAATTGAACAAAATTAATCTTGATCTTCGGGATCCTATTCAGAAATTAAAAATTAAACCTTAATGCTAGATTAGGATCTGTGCTAGAGCACGAGTTGAAATTTCTTTTATTTATATTATAATTTTAGAATAAAATATAATTTATTGATTTATTTTAAAAATTTTTAAGGTCCTAATCTAACATTAATTGTGATCTTCGGGATCATATTTTTTTCTTAAATTATAATACAAATAAAATGAATTTCAACCCGTGCTCTAGCACGGGTCATAATCTAGTTACTATTAATACGATGACCCTATGTTGAGAAAAGATGAGATTTTTAAAAATTGATGTGGTTAAATAATAAAGAAGTAAATGAAAGGTATGGACAGATGTCAAATGTTTGTGATATCAAATGTCAATATGTTATGCAAAGTTAGAAGTAAACCTTATCATAATAGATGATTTTTTAGGATTTTCACCGTGATTAAGAAAAATAATAAATGCTGTATTATTATTAATTACTTTTGTTTTATATTCCTATTAATACTCATTTACTCATACTTTTTTTACACTTGTTATTCAAGTGTATATCTATATTTAATTATTTATTATAATAGTAAAAATATTAATTAGTTATTTTATTTTAAGAATAAAAATGCATTAGATACACCAAAGAAATCATCTTTTGTGATACAATAAAAAATACTAGAATATCAACATTTATGATACAAAGAGAGTATATAAGATATCATGTGTACAAGTTTACACAAAAAAAAAAAAAAGAAAAAAACATGTTACTTCAGTTTTAAACTGGCGAGGAACAAGACTAACTAGTACTCACGCTTCGACTAAAATTTGTGATGGATTCTATATATGGATTTTGTTGTGTTTGTTTACAAGGCTAATTAATATGGAAAATATTAATGTGGAATGAATTTCGAAATCAGGGTTCGGTTATATAGTCTTATAATCAGAGTTTAACACAAAATGTGTAAAGGTTTTACATGAAAATGTTATGATTAAACTGAAGAAAACACAAATTGTGGCTTCTTTTTGTCACACATATTTGCTTTAAACAATATATGTATGAAGAGAAACGAGAAGGTTATAACAAAAAAAAAAAAAAAAAAAAAATTAAAATTAGGAAGTTTTTTTTTTTCCACAAATTAAAATTAAAATCAGGAAGTTTTCTTCACAAATTCATACTAATAAATATAAGCATTGCTCGCGTGTTAAAATTTTCATTAGTGATGTGTGCATATATGCGCGTATGATTGTGCTTGTTATGCATGAATGGAATCTAAAGGAGTTGAAAAAACAAAAGAATGGAATCTAAAGGAAAATTACTTCGATATGGTCTTTCTACGTGTAGTCGTGTATACTTGTTAATGGTATCATTTATAATACGAGATAACGTATGGTGGTATCATTTATAATACGAGATAACGTATGGTTAGGGTTGGTAATTTAGGCATGTCTCATAAGATTGTAAGTCGCCACGAAATTGCATCATATTTTTAATAATCTATAATAAATAAATAGATACATCAAAATAATAATGCATAGAGTATTACAACAATAATAATATATTAGGGTTCTCGTATAGAAGTATTTAAATAACTTTTATAAACGTAACTATTTGCTAAAATGATGTTTTTTTTATTATAAATGTAACTATTTGATATCAAAGGATATCATATTATATAATTTACCATATATTTAAATAATGAAATGTTTAATTGATGACACAAACATTTAATTTTTAACTTGGACCATTATTTCCAATGTGTGTGTGTGTCATCAATTATATATTTTGAATATGATAAGTAACGTTAGGAAATGTTTTGGATTTGTAAAATAGTGTGACATGTTTTATTGATTACAAAAACAATGAAATGTTACTGAATTAAGTAACATTAGGAATAATATTTTCATATCTTACATTCTGAAAAAAAAAATGTAGCGAGAAAAATATGTGATTATTTATTTCTGATGTACATATTCGATTTTTCTTTATATAGATAGTAAGAATAAAATTAAAATTTAACAAACTAATTTACTAATTTTGCTTAGAATATATGAATCCATCATCGAACAGCTTGAACTAATATCAAATGCACCTTCTTCTTTGATTACTACGTGAAGATGAAGGTGTTGCCAGCTCGAGTCGTTGAGAATTTAGGTGCTGATCCTAGTAATATACGCACTCAGGTACAGTAGTAAACTTATGTGGTAAACTGATATTTAAAAAACCATGACCGATTTGCAAAAATTGCAAAACCAGAAGCCAGATAATATTTTCAAAATTAAGCCTGATGCACAAAAATTGCAAAATCAAAAGTCATCATATGATTCAAAGAGTTATTTCACATATCAGGGGACAAAAGAGTTACCAACAAGTTGTTGAGCTATTTCACAAAAATACAAGCTAAATAAAAGTTAACATGCCAAAAGATGATGTTTTTTTCTTCGTTGCATACTTGAATTTTCTTGGTCTAATGGGATCTTCCCAGAAAGCTAGCCAAGGGACTTTCTCATCATGTTCGATTTTATTCCAATTGCCTCAAGGGATTCGACATTTGTGAACAGGAGCACATTTGCCAATGTTGATGGTTATGTCAGAGTGACAAATCCTCTTTTGAAGTGATCCCATCTGTTTAGAAACAGAGCAGCAAAACATCCTCAATCCTAAACACACAAAGTCATATAATTATTGTTCAAAACACAAGTTTCTAGAAGGGAATAAGGGGTGTTGTTCACCACGTCCTATGAAGAGATTTGGAGGTTCAATCCTGAAGTTAACAGTCTTGACTTTGACACCATCAACCACAGCACACATGTGTTTATCCTCAAGCTGTTTAAGAGCCCTCACCTCCTACACCACCAAGTCACATAAACAAACAACTAAGAAAGGGAAACAAGAGACATGATAAAGAAATCAATTCAATGATAGTGTAATGCCTGTGTTACATGATAATAAAAGATTTGAGTTTTTAGCGAGAATTATAGTAAAATCGGTTTAATTCAGTAAAACCTCTATAAATTAATAATGTTGGGACTGCAGAAATTTATTAATTTATAGAGCTTTTATTCTATCAATAAATTATTAATTATTAATTTATAGAGACGTTGTCCGTATTTGGTAATTTTTTGAAAAAAAGTTTTTAAAACTAAGATTTAATTGTTATAAATAATATTTTTATATAATCAATTACAAGGAAAATAACAATTTTCATGTTTTGAAGAGAAAACTAAAAGTCTTTCATATAGTAGGATTACTAGAAATGAGGTCTACCAAAAATTAATGTTCATATATATACATATATTTTGATAATTTTATAAAATTATTAATTTATACTATTGTTGGGACTATATATTAACAAAGGATTTTCAAGAAAAGTATTATTTTATTATATTATCGAATTATGTCCAAAATTACACTGGTCCCAACTTGAGACCGGAGAAATTTATTAATTTATAGAGAGTATTAATTTACCGAGTATTAATTTATAGAGATTAAGGATGGTTTAATAAATTATTGGTTTAGATGATATTGGTTAATTTAATTAAACCGGTATATAATTGTTGGGATTGTGAGTTGTATGTGTTGGTGGTCACGTGGGTGTGGTCTATTACGATTAGACCATTTGGTTTTGGGAAGTGGGGTTATGGAACCAAAAATTATATGTGGGAGTTTACCCCGGGCGGACGATCACGGCTAGAGAAAAATAAAACCAATCTCGTACCACGTTGTATTTCGAAAATATACAAGTTCAATTAGGCCCAATTATAAGAGGCCCAAAATGAAGCAAAGTACGAAACAACAAGGGGTGTTGTGTTTGGGAAGGGGGAGGGGAGGGACTTTGTTGGAATGGTTGCGTGCAATTATGTTGTCACACTTGTGGGAGAGAGAGAGGACAAAGTTATTAAGCACAATCCCGTGAATGTCCGATCCCCAAGCCACAGCCGTTGTTGTGTTGTATCGTTACGTTTTGTTGGAGCCGACGCCGTCGTTCCTAAGCAGAGATCTCGTGGTGTCGTTTGATCTGTAAAGGAGAGAGAGGTAAGTTTCGGTAATGATGCGAGAAAGGGCTGGTTGTAGTCGAGATGGTGTAAGGGAGAGAAAGAGAGAAGAAGTAATACGTGAAGGTTTGAGTCGTGACGGAGATGAGAGAGCGAGACGCGGCGGAGGTGGGGAACCCTCTTATGGGTCTCGTTATTCATGTCATGGTTGTGGAAAGCGTATCTAGTGGTGGGATAACAGAGCCGGAGACAGAGGTGAAGAGGATAAAGAAAGTAAAAGGAGGTTGAAGATAAAGGCAGTGTGGAGGAGCCGACTTTGGAGGCTTGTCAACGCCTTACCTGTTAATTTTCCGGAAACTTCATGACGTTAACGTAATTTCAATCAATCCAAGAGTCCAAAGAAACTTAGAGAGTTTCATTTGGAGTTAATCTCGAGGAGTTATGTACGTTGTTTCCTGGCCAAGTAATTGCTGGAAACTGTAAAATCTGGGTTAAGTAAGAACCCTAGAAACTGTTCCGAGATGGTTATTTCTAGGCGACGTTTGGAGATCCAAAACTAGCCTGATCTGGACGAAATTTGGTTTAGAATCTCTTGATAGTACTAGCTCCATATCCAACGGTGGAATTGACAATTGAACGGTTAGTTTGTGTTTTATTCGAATGACGATATGACGGTTTTGTATGGTATTATATTGTTGTAAAATGTATTGTTGGGTGAGCCAACAAGCTCGGTACGAGCTAGAACCTTGTAGAAGCTTTTATGGCTTATGGTATTAGGTCATGGTGGTTGGAGAACCGAGTTATAGCTCAGGAGTGCGGGGTTTAAGCTAAGATGGTGAATTGAAGGGTTCATCTGAAAAGGGTTTCCGTGGCTGGACAGAATAAAGTATTCTAGCCCACCTCTTTTGTTACTCCGTTGTTAGGGTGGTTGGTTGTGCGACTCAGTAACTAGATGAGATGGGGTTTGGTGTATTTGTAAAAGTTTTTGCAAAAGGAGCGATTTCTACGCCGGTTGTCTCGTCGGAATTATGGGGTTCCAGTGAGATTGTTTCTCGTGGATCCTATGCGAGGATTGGGAATCCGGGTGCGGTCGTTTCATAGAGTAAAGAATTTTAAGTATGTGATAGAGTTAAGAACTAAAAACTCTGATGACGCAGGATACTCTTCACAATCGTACAATATTCCTATTTTTACTCTAAACCCATATTGATCAAACTCTTATCCTACTAAGGTGAATCTGCATCTTGAAACAATTCTTCTTCCAAAAAAACATACAATCGTGACTTGAAATCCTTTTAGTTGTTGAAAGATACATGCTTGAACCAACTCAAAGAATCTCCTTCAAGGTATGACGACACAAAACCTATCTTCTCCATTGAGCAAATCAGAAAAATCATAATCGATACAAAATCCTTCGAAACATAAGAAAAGTGTTTCCTGAATTGCATTTTTTTCCTGACTGGGGTCTTCGTCACTGTGAATCATATCAGCTACCACAAATTCTGGTTCACCATGTCAGCCTCTGGATCGTCTCTTTGCTTCTTGATGAGTTGTTGTATCCATCATTTGTTCTCAAGCATCATCCTCATTTTTTTTACAGCCATGACGCACCAACTGATAAAGTTAACTCAAACTCTTTATCCTCTCTAACAGAGTTTCTCACGCAGGAGAAACTCACAACTCTGATCACGCTCTTCACAATCCTACACTATTCCTATTTATACTCTAAGATTGAATCTAAATTTGAATTTATATCAATCCATATCAATCATATTCTAAACAATCATCTTAATTTCCATATATATCATGCCCTTAAATCTCTCACAACCTAACCTAACATATTGATTAAATGAATTATGAAAAATACTTACTTGGTGGTTTCTCATCTTCTTTTTCTTTTCCTTTTCCATCCACTCAGTGATTAGTTTGAAATCACACAACTTGTAATATGTCACCACACTTCCTTCGAGGATGACTCCCCAATCTCTCCAGAAATTGTCTTTGAAGACTTGTGTCTCAACCAAGTGTGGATGTGTCTTCAACACAGGAACATACATGGTTGCAACTTCCTCTTGATCCAAGCTTACGACAACCGATTCACCTCCATAGAGAAGGGGAACATTGTGTTTTTTGTAAAGAGGAGGAAGTATGACCCCATGGTGAAACAACGTTGTCCATCTTTGTTCTTCATTCTTTTTGTGTTTCTTCTCCTCCAGATTGAAATAAGCTACCTCCTCTACCAACTCTTCACCTTCCAAGTACACTAAATCTTTTCCTAAGAAATAAAGCTGAGGCGATTGATTGGTAAGAGTGAAAACATAGCTTTTATTCTCCCTCCTCTCTTCACTTACGTCTTCTTAAAAAGAAACTCCAAGTTCCTTCAAACATTGGACAGCCAAGTCAACCCAATGGTTATACTTAACCATATGGGTAGGCATGTACACAATAAGAACAGTTTTATGGTTCTTTAATTTATCATATAAAATTGTATACTATAAAACTGTCTTTATTTATAATATAAAACTGTATATTAGGAACACCTAATTTGTTCCGAGTTCTGACACATATACAGTTTTATGGTTCTTTCTTTTATCTAATACAAATGTATTGTTATGTATATGTTTTGTGTAAGCCCAATATTTTAAGAGAAGGTTATTAGTTCTATGATTTTAATGGATTTGGAAATCCAAACAAAAATTATGTGTTATTCAATCATTGATTTTAAAATATTTGTCAAAAGTATGTGTTATTGGTTTTATGATTTACAAATACTTATTAAAATTTCATGTTATTCATTTAATAATTTATTTTTGGATTTCAAAATCCATGTTATGTTTTAAATGGATTTGAAAACAGTGGCAGTGGTAGGGTATAACCATGTGGGTCAATTGACCCTTGGAATTTTTAAAATTAGTTGAAATTTTAGGGAAAAAAAAAATCAAATTGACCCTTATAAAATAGCACAATTGACTCTTGAAAAAAATTTAAATAAGATAATTGACCCTAATAATTTTTTTTGAACCTGATGTGCTGATTTCATATCTCCACCACTGTTTGAAAGTGTAAAATACAAAGATTCAAATCTAAGGAACAGACAAAGACGATTACCAAATTCTTGCACGTCTTCAAAAATTTAATAATCGATCCAACAATCTTCCCAAAAAAAAATTAAAAAAAACTGTACCATACATAGTAGCATGTAATATCACCTAATTAACTCTAAAGGGAAACAACATAATTTTTATTAATTAAACCTAAGTTTGTCACCAGAAAACAAAAACAAAAAAGACAAACGGTAAGATATTGCTTCAACGTACGTTAAGATGACATCTTCTTCATTCGATTACTTAAACAATCGATCCGTAGTTCTTTATATTTCCCGTAGGCCATAACAAAAGATTCAGACAAAATTTTCACACGATCATCTTGAAACTCATGTTACCCATAACATGTATTTTTTAGGAAATATTTTCATGAGTATATATGGTACCGCTATATAAATTCCAAAGTAATACAAATGCGTTTTAATTTGTCATTACATGAGAAGATTTTGTCTACATCCGTTGAAAAGACACAAACGTTTTCTTCAGATATTCTCGAACACTTACGACATGCGGCAGATAATACGAAACTCAGGAAAATATTTCATCTTTTTATTATAAACCTCAAAACTAAGACCAAACTCATCACCATCTTCTCTAAGTCATCAAATCATATCATGTTGTCTCTTCATCAAGCTTCTCTCTATATTTCTCTTATCACCTTTTATCTATTACTTCTCAACTGTGTCAACCTAAACTCAGCTTCGGATTCATCAAACACTGATTTGTGCACTCCTTACCCATGTAACCAACCGCCTCAATCGCCTCTTCTACGTACAGGCTACTCTCCGTACGGTAATGCTCCTCCTCCACCGCCATCATAGCCTACATCACCGTCGTCTTCACAACCACCTCCATCGAGAAATGAGGCATGAAGCGAGTTTGTTGGCCTGTGAGTTGATGTCAAAGTTATGGAACGTTGTGTTGGGGAGGTGGAACTTGGCCAAGACGATGGAAGTAAGTGGCATCGGACCCGAACCGATAAAGGCAACCTTGGTAGGGACGTGGGTTGTGTGTTGAGATAGAGATCGAATTCGAGTTTGCCTAGTTCGAGTCTTCGAGATAGTTGTTGTATAATAGGGAAAAGATTTGTAAATGGTTTAGTGTGTTGTCATCAAAAGAACCTAAGACTGTTGAGAAGTGTTCCTCGAAATAACCTTCGGCTTCACCACAAAGCTTGATGAGATGAGATGAGATCTCGGCCGGTCTTTGACTTTTTCATCGTATTTCTGTGACATCGATGTTTGTGTCCGTTGGTAAGCACGTGGACACGAGTTGTCCGAACAAAGTGTCGATATTCTTGGATGGTTTCAAGCTCTCGAGGTTTTAGATTTGGTTGTATAAGTCGATGATTGCTTCACAACTAGGTTACTTTTGTAAGCCATGTCGAGACTATGAAGAGAGAAAATAAAGCTTCGAATTTTGTTTTCAAGACTTGGAAAAAAGCTTGTGTTGTGTTGACAAAGTGTGGGTCCATTCTTGGCTAAAATTTGTTAGTTTATTTATTTGATTCGATTCATATGTATTTTTAAAAAAATTCTTATGTCATTTTTTTTAATATCGTAAGTCATGTTGATTTATGTTTCAGAATTATTGTTTTTGTTTCAAAATGAATGTTATTGCTAAGAATTGAATTTGAAGAAATTATACACCCATATTTTGTTCTGTATATGGTTCTTTTCATAAATAGGTCAGTTTGTATATAATTTTTTGATTGAAGTAAACGAAATTAAACAGTCATCTAATAGATATATTAATTTAAATCTCAGCTCAAAACTCAAATTAATAATTCTTTAAGCTTGTAGTTTGAAGAAATTGTTAATAAGAAACATTTCTTCTTAAAATATCCAATCCCACAGTAGCGGAGCTAGGAATTACTCTTAGAGGGATCAATATTTTTTATAATAACTAAAACCTATAATTATTTTTTGTGAGGGGTCAATAAACATATTTGTAACTATTTTATGAGGGTCATTATGCATATTTCATGATTTTTTTCTGATTTTTCTTCTATAAGTACAAGTAAAAAAAAAATTTTGTAAATCCATAGGGGTCAGTT
Source organism: Camelina hispida (assembly GCA_023657505.1). Classification (NCBI taxonomy): domain Eukaryota; kingdom Viridiplantae; phylum Streptophyta; class Magnoliopsida; order Brassicales; family Brassicaceae; genus Camelina; species Camelina hispida. Next base: position 25,840,791 of record CP094636.1, on the reverse strand, counting down.
GACCCCCATACTAACACACTGCCTCCGCCTCTGCAATCCCATATATATTTTGTTCAATGTAGTATATGTTATTTTTTTCTTTTTGTCTATGAAAATTAAATAGATAATCTAATAAATAGTGAAAACACAGCTTTTATTTTCCCTCCACTCTTGGTTATACTTAACAGTTAACCATATTGGTAGGCTGTAGGCATGTACACATTTGAGAGCAAAGCTTCAACAAATGTGTCAAAGAAGGCTAGTTGTGGTGAGGTGAGTAAACCAGATGCCTTTGGCTCTGAAGAGAACAAAGGATAGACGTTTTGTGGTCTGGAGAACGAATCAAATGGTTTTTGGTTTGAGGAGAACAAAGCAAAGGGGCTTGGGTTTGAGGAGAACAAAGGAGAAGACGCCATCGATGCCATTGATGTTTAGGTGAACAAAACAGAAGGGTTTCTTTGTGAGGAGAGCAAAGAGTAGAACCATATACATATTTGAAATCCTTGATAGAACTTGTTTCAAATGACTCTGACCACATTTTCGTTTTGATCTTAAGAGAGTTAATAACTCTTCCCATACTCTCAATGACCTCATCTCAGTGATGCAGAGAGAAAATAAGCTTTTCCACTCAATCTATTTTGACTAAAGGAAATTGATTGACTTCTCAAAATAATTTCTTTTAATAAAAATAGGATGTCGACCCATGCGGCAACCGCACGGGAAAATGAAAATTTGAAATGATTAACATTGTTAATTCAAATTTCAATTGGAACTTTATTTTAGTCTTTTTACTATATAGTATGAAATTCAAAAATAATGCCTACCATGAATCAACCAAATTAATAAAATAATAATTTTGTTGTAAATACAAAAATCGATTTAATGACAATAAGAGAACAATATTAACAAGATATATGAATCTAGGTGTGATGAATCTTAGTAAAACAATCAATTTTGAAAGAAATTCACATGTATAAAATGTATAAAACAAATTTTAAATCATTATTTTATCAAAATTTACAAAAAGTACAAAAAATAACAAGAGAAGCAGGCTGAAAGAGTACATAGCAATCAATTATCAAGATGAATACTTGGAAGAGATGATCGATGGAGTATAAGATGGAAAACGACACCAAATAAAAATTGAATGAATGTCAATAAACAAAACAATCTAAATTTTAATGAAGATAAATGAATCAAAATTTTAACAAATTTTGGGAGCTATTGGAATTTTTTTGGGTACCTATTGATTAATTCAATTCGGTTCAGTTTGATATTATTATTTGATATGTTTGATTTAACGCAAGTATATTTTTGTAGCTTTTCAAAAATTGAACTAACAAAAATAAAATAAAAAGAAGCTCAGGTAGAAATATTTCTTGTGTGTGTATTTATAAGTACTAGGATTTACCCCGTAGTGTACCACGGGTTAATTGTTTTCAATAACATTTTATATAAAATTTATATAATTTTGTACTATTAATAGTTCTACTTTCTTTGAGTTTGAATATAAAAGTTATAACACTGTATTTAATATATATAGATATATTTTTTTCTTTAAATTAGATAATTAGTACATGTGTTATTGAACGTATGTCTTTGCTTTGCAAGGTAAAATATCACATGACCAAATGATTTACCCCATGGTGTAGTACAAACCAAAAAAAAAAAGTAGACTTTATTTAAATGTCAACCTAAGGAAACTTTTATCTTCTTATTGAGGTGGATTACCAGGGACAATTATTTGGTTTTGTTTATAATAGTGTTAGAATTTTTACAGTATCTAATTTTTACGGTATGTTAAGATAGATTATGAAAGAAAGAAAGACAATCGAAGACTTTTGTTGTAAAATGGTTTTGATTTCATGTTTTACTAAAGCCCAAAATCAACGCAACTATGTTAAAAGAAAAAGAAAAAAAAGGTAAGACAAAGTCTATTTTCTTCTCCGCCGTTTCACCCCCAAGCATACTCCATTGAAGGAGTTCACATTTTTTTAATATCAGGTTTCCAGACTTACTCTCATGTCTGCCTCTTCAGTTTCGAAGAGATCTTTTAAAAGAGATCTTTGTTGTTCCATTTTTGAGAGTTTTGCGCTTCCAATTTTGTGAAATAGTGCTTCTAAATTGGAAGCGAGTGCTACAATTGCTTCCGTTAGATTTTTTAAAATCGTGATTACGTGATCCCTAACAAACACACCCAAATAAAACGTTAGCAGCTCAATATATGAAATCACAGTCAGAAAGAGATGTGATCTTTATTAGATGCGGGTAAAGTGATTGTTAACTCAATCTCTATTCACATAGAGAGCTGATTTCCTCAATGCTAGTTTTTATAAAACTTGGTAAAAGTATTGTATTTTCTCCAATCTCAATAAGTCACAGAAACTTATGATTTCTTTGAAGAGGTGGGTAATAAGGATTGTTTTTTTTCAAATCTCAGTCACAAAGATTAATGATCTTTATATAATCCGTTGGTAACTTATCTTAAACCAGCAAATTGAAACCAAGCCCAGCAAACTGTAACCAACCTCAAGTATAAATGTCTGTCGAGATAATTTATTAAGTTGTAGGTAAAGGATTAGTTTTTTCAGCTTCGGGTCTTTTAAACCCAGACTGGAGAATATCCCAAAAGAGAATATGGCAAAACACCATTTTGAGTTTTTGCATTATGATCTCTCTTGGGTTCTAAAAAAACCAAACCAAGGAAGAAAAAAGACGAAAACACCAAACCATGTCGTGGAAATGATGCGTTCTCTTGGAAATGAAGGGGATATATATATAAGATGAAAGCGATAGGGTTTTGTCATATTGAGTCGTAGACAGTCTTAATTTGCAAGTTTAGAACATATTTTTTACGATTTGGTTTGTTTTGATTTAGGAAAGATTGTTAAACCATAATATTATCTTGATTCCCGATTATAGTTAGGATTATTAATGTTTTAAATTAGAGAAAGTTGTAAAGCATATATTCTAAACTTGATCCACGGGTTAACAGTGCACATATTACACTAAATAAGAGCTTACCAAATATGTAATCGATTTTTGTATATTAAATTAGATCTTACCTAAAATGTAACCGTATTTATTTTGTTGCTATAATCTTACCAAGTCCGATAGGTCCACACCCACCCTTCACAATATTCGGTGATTAAGAGGATCATATTTACAAAAGGAAAAATCACATATATCTTTGTGAGGATCCGATTAGTGTAATCGGTTTAGATTTTTTTTTTAAAACCCGACCCGAGTCAAAAAAAAAATATGCACAAATTTGTACTTAAAAAATGTATAGATAGATTTGGAAATACCATCAATTCATTGATGATATATTTTTGTTACATTCAAATCTTTATTTGAGAAGAAAAAAATAAGAGAAATCACTTTGGCCGGCCATTTTCTGTCTTATCTAATGAAAGAGACTAAATGGGTCTTTATCAAAGCAAAACAATTATATAATTAGACCTGCTTTTGGTCTTTCCATGTAAAGGTAATTCCCAAAAATCAAACTATAGGATAATAGGACATTGCGCGGCTATTGGTCAAAGAGTTTCATATCGTATTAAATGGACTAATTAGAACGTTGACAGGAAAATGTATTAAAACATAACACAATTTTTTTTTTTTCTAAAATCATGTCCTACATAACAAACTAAACATCTCAACTTGATCATCAAACTTGTCCACCACTACGATCTTCTTCTAGAATCATGTCCTATATAACAAACTAAACGTCTCATCTTGATCATAAAACTTGTCCACCACTACGATTTTCCAACTTAAAATTTATTAGCAACTACTGGATTGTTGAGCAGATCTTTTTTTGTACTTTGCAACTCCGACATTCCTAACAGTTAATGTGTAAACCAAAAAATGATTTTCCAGATTTTAGAACATGAGAAGGGTTGAAGAACTCGGCCATGCCGACTTCACCAACATCTTCAATGAGGGACAATTTCTCTGCGTAACCTAAAGACATTAGATTTTGTCTTCTCCTTTGGACAAGAACTATTACAAATCATATCATATCTGTGACTGATATGATTGTGTTGATTAAGTATCTATATATGTACATAATTATATTCTCATAAATGTCGATTGTAATACCCTAGCTATGTAGTTCTGTATATAAGCTACTCTCATACAGATAATAGAAATCATCACTTCTATAAACTCTTACAAAAACAACCTTCTTCTCGGTCTCTCTCTCTCTTTCTTGTAGACTTGGGCAGTGACTTCTTCTATTTTAGAAGAATCTCTATATTATTTCGTTCTTTTAAATTATTTTTTTACCATAAATCTGGAATAATAATTTTTGGACAATTTTCAGAAATAGCTTTTTCTTAACAATAATAGAAGATTAAGATTTTAAATTTTATAAACTATTGATAAAGAACTTTGTGATATTAATAAATAAAATTTAAATAAAAAGCAGAGTTAAAATTTATTTGGATTTAAAATTTGTTTTTTATGGCATTTTTTATATTAAAAAAGTATTTTCTAACCACAAGATTTGATCTATGAAAAGAAAAAATAATAATAATACATTAACCCTAAAACAGCATAGCTAAATTAAGTTGATGTTATCATTGCAACATTTTTACATTTCACCAAAATCTTTTCTATATATAAGACTAATTTTTACATCTTTTCTATATATATTATAAGACTAATATATCCTTAATTGTAAAAATGTCAGAACGTAAAGTGATGATAGAATTAGATTGATCAAGTTAAACCCATTTATTGGTGAATTGTGTTGTGCTAACTTTGGTGTTTGTCTGATTTTGGTTTTGGGAAAATGCAGATCGAAGAACTTGCTAAGATGATTCAAAAGGTTTGGATCTGTCCTAAACTTTGCTTCTTTTCTTGTCCTAAACTTTGCTTCTTTATATGCAAAAGATGTGAACATATATATATATATATATTGACTTCGAGTGTTCGTTCTACTATTGCATTTTTTCAAGTTAACGTTACATATTATGCACCCAACTTATATATTACCGATCATTATTGCAATTATACATCAGCTAGTTACATCAAAGAAATTTAACAAAATCATTTGTTGGAATCTTGGAGGAATTTGTTATCTATTATACATCAGCCAGTTACAAGATATGGTTGGGTTTCAATTAGTTAAAGGTTTAGGGAAGACTCGTCGTCTTTTTGGGTCAATATATGGTTCTAACACAATTCATCGTCAATAAAAGCAACAGAAAAGTTTGTCATTTCACTATCATGCAGAAACAACTAGTGATGGGAAAAGTTATGCGCTACACTCATCAATCATTTCGCTAGCTAACTAAAATATGTTTGTAACGTGTACTACGCATAATATATACTAGCGTCGAACAATACAAGACTCACGCATAATATATTGATAGTTGGACGGTCACTCCAGATTGAATAAGCTCAATAATATCGCAATGACACCTCACAAAGAAGATTTACAACATTTCAAGAAACGTTGATTCTCAACCAACGTCTTAAAATACTCCAAACAACCGTATATCACTTCACGTGGTCTTCATATATAAGGCATCACACATTTACATTTGTGTCTTAAGTGAGGTTAACCGTCTCTTTAGTGGTACCGTTCATTTACACCCTAACAATCATCTCCCGAGAAAGCTATGGAACAGACAAAGACAATAACCTAATTCCTGCACACCTTAAAATGATCAAAATTAATAATCCAACAATCTTCCCAAATTTTTTTGAAAAAATGGTACCATACATAGTAGCATGTAATATTACCTAATTAACTCTAAAGGGAAAAAACATAATTTTTATTAATTAAACCCAAGTTTGTCACCAGAAAACAAAAACAAAAAAAAAAAAGATAAACGGTAAGATATTTCTTCAACGTACGTTAAGATGAGTCTTCTTTATTCGATTACTTAAACAATCGATCCGTAGTTCTTTATATTTCCCGTAGGCCATAACAAAAGATTCAGACTAAATTTTCACACGATCATCTTGAAACTCATGTTACCCATAACATGTACTTTTGAGGACATCTTTTCATGAATATATATATATATTGTACCGCTATATTAATTCCAAAGTAATACAAATGCGTTATAATTTGTCATTACATGAATAGAGATTTTGTCTACATCCGTTGAAAAGACACAAACGTTTTCTTCAGAAATTCGCCAACACTTACGACATGTGTTATGCCATGCGGCAGATAATACGAAACTGAGGAAAATATTTCATATCTTTTTATTATAAATCTCAAAACTAAGACCAAACTCATCACCATCTTCTCTAAGTCATCATATCATATCATGTTGTCTCTTCATCAAGCTTCTCCCTATATTTCTCTTATCACCTTTTATCTATTACTTCTCAACTGTGTCAACCTAAACTCAGCTTTAGATTCATCAAACACTGGTTTGTGCACTCCTTACCCATGCAACCAACCGCCTCAACCGCCTTCTTCTACAGGCTACTCTCCATACGGTAATCCTCCTCCACCGCCTTCACAGCCTTCACAGCCTTCACAGCCTTCACCGTCGTCTTCACAACCACCTCCATCGTCACATTCTCACTGCCCTCCTGTTCCAGCGTCAGGCTGTTGCAACCAACCACCACCTTCCACGACGACGTACTCTCCTCCCTATCCTTACTTTTATACTCCACCTTACCCTTACGGTACTATAGGCGGAGGAGAAAACGGTGGCGCTCAAGGAGGAGGAGGAGGATCAGGATCAGGTGGCGGCCAAGGAACCGGAGCGGCAGTGTCTTACTATTCCTCTTCCGTGCGTGTTTATGTTTTGATGTTTGTGTTATCTTATACTTTTGTTGTCCTTTAGGGCCGAGCATGCATAGATATAGATTTTGGAAAAATATATTATGAAAGCCACTTTCCTTTTCTGTTATTATCTCAAATTTTTTTGTTTGTATAATTACAAAGTAAATTCAAATAAAAAAAATAGTATATATTTATTCTCGTCGTTACTGTTTATAAAAATCGAAAAAAAAATAAATAAATAAACCGAGACAAAATCGAAAAAATCGAAAATTCACAAATTTGATCAGGCCGTCCACGTGGCAGTTACCTTAATCTAGATAAAAACTAATCAACGGTGGTGACTCATTCAGGGAAACAAACTCTGTTTTATCTTCTCTTCAGAGACGTTATCAGAGAGGGAGAGGCATGAATGGCTTCTCTTCCTTTCAACACTATCCCAATTAAGCTTCCGTACTCAGTCTCAACAAAGCCTTCTTCCAAGCTTCACGATGAACAAGCTCATCATTCTCCTTCTTCCACGTCTTACTTTCACCGCGTTTCGTCTCTATGTAAGAGCGGTGAGATCAAAGAAGCTCTGAGTTTAGTTACAGAGATGGGTTTCAGAAACCTACGCATTGGTCCAGAAATATACGGCGAAATCCTCCAAGGATGCGTTTACGAGAGAGATTTGAGTACGGGGAAGCAGATTCATGCTCGGATTTTGAAGAAGGGTGACTTCTACGCGAGGAACGAGTACATCGAGACCAAATTGGTGATCTTCTACGCAAAGTGCGATGCTTTGGAGATCGCTGAAGTGCTCTTCTCGAAATTGAGGGTTCGTAATGTTTTCTCCTGGGCAGCTCTTATTGGTGTCAAGTGTAGGGTTGGGTTATCCGAAGGAGCTTTGATGGGTTTTGTTGAAATGCTTGAAAACGAGATTTTTCCTGATAATTTCGTGGTTCCGAATGTTTGTAAAGCGTGTGGTGCGTTGCAATGGAGTGGGTTTGGGAGAGGGGTTCATGGGTATGTGGTAAAATCTGGTCTTGAGGATTGTGTGTTTGTGGCTAGTAGTTTAGCTGATATGTATGGGAAATGCGGTGTTTTGGATGATGCACGGAAGGTGTTTGATGAAATTCCTGAGAGAAATGTTGTTGCTTGGAATGCGTTGATGGTTGGTTATGTGCAGAATGGGATGAATGAGGAAGCGATTAGGCTTTTATCTGATATGAGGAAGGAAAGTGTTGAGCCTACTCGTGTCACTGTCTCGACTTGTTTATCTGCTTCTGCCAATATGGGTGGGGTTGAAGAGGGGAAACAGTCTCATGCCATTGCTATTGTTAATGGACTGGAGCTGGATAATATCCTGGGGACATCTTTATTGAACTTCTATTGCAAAGTTGGTTTGATAGAGTATGCTGAGATGGTTTTTGATCGGATGTTTGATAAGGATGTGGTTACATGGAATCTGCTTATATCTGGGTATGTTCAACAAGGTCTAGTTGAAGATGCTGTATACATGTGTCAGTTAATGAGACGAGAGAAGCTAAAATATGATTGTGTAACTTTATCGACGTTAATGTCGGCAGCTGCACGTACTGAGAATCTGAAATTCGGGAAAGAGGTGCAGTGTTATGGGATTAGACACAGTCTTGAATCTGATATCGTTTTGGCTAGCACCACGATGGATATGTATGGTAAGTGTGGCAGCATTGTTGATGCTAGGAAAGTGTTTGATTCCACAGTAGAGAAAGACTTGATACTGTGGAATACGTTACTTGCAGCCTATGCAGAGTCTGGTTTTAGTGGAGAGGCTTTGAGATTGTTTTATGAGATGCAGCTAGAAAGTGTACCACCTAATGTGATAACATGGAATTTGATCATTCTAAGTCTTCTAAGGAATGGTGAGGTAAATGAGGCCAAGGAAATGTTCTTGCAGATGCAATCCTCAGGCATCTCTCCAAATATAATCTCGTGGACGACTATGATGAATGGTATGGTACAAAATGGTTGCAGTGAGGAGGCGATTCTTTTTCTTAGAGAGATGCAAGAATCCGGGATGAAACCAAATGCATTTAGCATCACTGTAGCTCTCTCTGCAAGCGCAAATCTAGCATCATTGCATTTCGGAAGATCAATCCACGGATACATCATAAGAAATCTACAGCATTCCTCTTCGGTTTCTATTGAGACTTCTTTGGTTGACATGTATGCTAAATGTGGAGATATAAACAAAGCAGAGAGGGTATTTGGAAGTAAGTTATACAGCGAGTTGCCCCTCTACAATGCCATGATCGCGGCATATGCGTTATATGGTAACGTGAAAGAAGCAATCACTCTATACAGAAGCTTGGAAGATGTGGGGATTAAACCAGATAGTATAACGTTCACAAGCCTTTTATCTGCTTGTAACCACGCTAGGGATATTAACCAAGCTATAGAGATTTTCACTGATATGGTTTCAAAACATGACATGTATCCATGCTTGGAACATTATGGACTAATGGTAGATCTTCTTGCATCAGCTGGAGAAACAGACAAGGCCTTAAGGTTAATTGAGGAAATGCCATACAAGCCAGACGCAAGAATGATCCAATCTTTGGTTGCGTCTTGCAACAAGCAGCATAAGACTGAGCTTGTGGACTACTTAGCAAGGCATCTGCTTGAAACGGAACCTGAAAACTCTGGTAACTATGTGACGATATCGAATGCTTATGCGGTCGAAGGAAGTTGGGATGAAGTTGCGAAGATGAGAGAGATGATGAAAGCTAAAGGTTTAAAGAAAAAACCTGGATGTAGTTGGATTCAGATTAAAGGAGAAGAAGAAGGAGTCCATGTGTTTGTTGCCAATGACAAGACACACATTAGGAACAATGAGATACAAAGGATTTTGGCATTGTTACTATATGATATGCGTTCTGATGTCAAATGATATTATGTGTATGAGATATTATAAATTAGTATGTATATTCACAATCTCAAGAATTGAATATGTGTTTATCATCCATCGTATACTCTAGATACTACGAAAGTTTCTACCATCGTATCGTAAGTGACAAGGGACAACAAACCGTTGCGTCAGAGCTTTCAAACAACAAACTATTTTACTTTACTGACTCAGAGTCTCAGACAGTACTACTGCTACATATCCAGCTAGTCACACCAAAAAAACTATATATCCAGCTAGTACAAGGACCGACCGATTGTCGGTGGAGAATCTGAAAACAGATCACAACCATCCACGTGGGATGTATGTGTATTTGATACCCTTGGCCCCTGCGCCACCAGTTTCAGGCCTGATCTCCGGTTTTCGCTGACCGTAACGATCACGCATTCATGCGTTTTTTAAAGCTTTTGCTTTGTCTTCACCGACACTTAGTAAGTACGTGACCACAGTCAAAAGAACTCAGTTTCTGTCTAATCAAACTTTACAAGGAACAACAAGATGTTTTGTTAACAATATTGTGACAAGTTTACTATAATACTTAGGATTCTAAATGATTATTCGTTTACTGAAAACATTAAACGAAATGGAAGAAGATTCTATGCTTGTGAAATGGGCTTAAATATATATATTAATAATGGGTTTAATGAGTTTCTGATACCTTAATTTATGAAGAGGAGATACTCTTCCAACTCCCACGTGACCATGTTTGATTTTTCTTTTTCTTTTTTGCTTTTGTGGACGTGATATATTACAATAAAATTTTCAATTTTGTATATGTTTTTCTCTAGTCAAAAAAAAAGTATTTCTATTTTTAGCTACATATACAAGTGAACACCATCTTAATCACATGATTGTTGTGATCTTCTCAACAAAGAAGAAGAAGAAATCATAAATATTGTTAGCCAAATTAAATGTGATACTTAAAACACTCTTTAGATGTAAGTTAGATAAGTTGGAGGCCATGTTGCCTCCCACCAATTTAATTTTCGTTAGGCTGCTATATAATTTGCTCAGAAGCTCAAATGCTCAAATGCGTTGTCCAAATTCTTATTCTTTATTCTATTTCCCCCATACCTTTTTAAAACCTAAATTCTCTATCTACATTTTATTTTATTTTATGTTTACTACGTCATATTAATTTTAAAAATAAAAGACATTTGTATTATACCACAATAATACAAATATAGCACTTTTTTTAATCATATAAACCTAACATTTTTCACTTTAGATCATCATTATGTGTCACCCTGTTCCCTCTAATCTAATATTAAACTCCGTCGGTAACAAGTTTTTATACAGGTTACAAAATAGTAGGTGGAATGGAACCGTTGAAGGCTGGAAAGAACATCATTATGATATCATCACAAACTTTGCAAAACCCATAAGCTTAAATTCTCAATAAATACATTTAAATCATGTCATCACAATAAATAACTCAATGGCACAATCGTAATTTCATACACAATCCACGTCCATTTAACTAAACACCATCTTCTTGATCTTCTTGTTCCCTTCAATTTAAGCTCTTCTTTACTCACTCACTCACTCTCTCTCTCTCAAACAACCAAACTCTTCATCACTCTCTCTCTCTCTCTCTCTTGAAACAATGGCGAAGAAGATGAGTTCACTCATCATCTTCAACATCATCCTCCTCCTCACAATCCAAACCCACGCACACAACGTCACGCGCCTCCTAGCAAACCACCCATCATTCTCCTCCTTCAGCCATTACCTAACACAAACCCACCTCGCCGACGAAATCAACCGGAGAACAACCATAACCGTATGCGCCGTCGACAACGCCGCCATGGCAGCACTAACCTCAAAAGGCTACACAATCACAACTCTCAAGAACATCCTCTCGCTTCACGTCCTTCTTGATTACTTCGGAACCAAAAAACTCCACCAGATCCGTGACGGCTCTGCTCTCGCCGCTACTATGTTCCAAGCCACCGGAGCTGCTCCTGGAACCACCGGATTCGTTAACATTACGGATCTGAGAGGTGGTAAAGTTGGGTTCGGTCCTGACGGCGGAGATCTGTCTTCTTTCTTTGTTAAATCTATTGAAGAGGTTCCCTACAACATCTCTATCATTCAGATCAGTAGAGTTTTACCGTCCGAGACTGCGGCGGCTCCGACTCCAGCTCCGGCGGAGATGAACCTCACCGGAATAATGTCGGCTCATGGCTGTAAAGTGTTTGCTGAGACTCTTCTCACTAACCCTGCAGCTTCAAAAACCTATCAGGTACTTTTACTTAAACCCCTCATTAATTACTTACTAATTACACGTAGTTAATTCCAATAATTAGGTAATTGTCTGTTTTATTGAGCATTAAACAGATGCATGTAGCTTTATAAATGTAGAAACTAATTAAACCATGATTTTAGTAACTTAACCAATTGGAAAAATAGTGACAGTAATTTACTAATGTTGTAATTTTCTGTTGACGAATTATAAATTTAAGTAATCAAATTAATAGATGCATGTTGCTTTATAAAATGTAATAAGTAAAAACTAGTTAAACAAAAAGAGTACTGAGTTACTTACAGTTACAGTAATTAACCCCTAATTAGTGAGTAATGTGTACTAGAAAATAGGAACTAAACAGAGATGCATGTGATTGTTCTGTTGGCTTGTAGTCCAATAGCAATAAAACAAAACAAAAAAAAAAAAGTCAAAAGGTGTTTGAACTGTTTGGTTAATTCTAATGACTAATAATGAGCAAATATAGTCATAGTCTTGATTACCTCAATTATCGCAACATTATTTGGTTACTTTTCCAATTCATTTCAAATTATGAAACCTAATTCTATAACCTATAGTACTATTATATTTTCTTTAAATGGTTCATCTTTTCAAATACTATGAAAAAGTAGCAATAATTCGTCCTACTAACTCACTAGTCACTAGCCATTATAATTGAGAGTAGCTACAAAAGTTTCAAATTCCACTATCTAAATTAAGTCAACTTCAAGATCTGAAGATATATCTGACATAATGCATCAGGTAGAAAAATATAATGAGTTTTGGATTTGTGTTTATTGTTATAACAGGAGAGTTTAGAAGGAGGCATGACAGTGTTCTGTCCAGGAGATGACGCCATGAAAGGTTTCTTGCCCAAATACAAGAACTTGACAGCTCCAAAGAAAGAAGCTTTCCTCGATTTCCTCGCCGTCCCGACGTATTACTCAATGGCGATGCTCAAATCCAACAACGGACCGATGAACACACTCGCTACAGATGGAGCTAACAAGTTCGAGCTTACTGTACAGAACGATGGAGAGAAAGTTACGCTCAAGACAAGGATCAACACTGTCAAGATCGTTGATACTCTCATTGACGAGCAGCCTTTGGCTATTTATGCCACGGATAAGGTTTTGTTGCCTAAAGAGCTTTTTAAGGCTTCGGCTGTTGAAGCTCCAGCTCCTGCACCGGCACCAGAGGACGGAGATGTTGCGGATTCTCCAAAACCGGCTAAAGGTAAAGGGAAAGGGAAGAAGAAGAAAGCTGCACCGTCGCCGGATGAGTCGGGTTTTGGTGACTCGGATTCGCCTGCTGAAGGGCCTGATGGAGAGGCTGATGATGCGACTGCTGATGATGCTGGTGCGGTTAGGATCATCGGAGGAACTAAGGCTGGTTTAGTGGTGAGCTTGCTCTGCTTGTTTGCTTCTTCTTGGCTTCTATAGTTCCACTTCTTGTTTCCTCTATGTTCTTTTGTGAATCTTTTATTTATGGCTTTTGGGGGAAAGTAAATGAGGATTATTTATTTTCCCCCAATTATTGAGTTTTTTTTTTCTCCTTTTTTAATTTTAAAATTTGGTTGTCGAATTAATTTTAGTCGGTAGTTTATATATTTTGTGTGTTCTTCTTGTTTCACGTGTTTGTTTAGTTTATGATGTAACGAATGGGACCAATGGGTGTTGGGTAAACTTAATACTCTTTATCTTCTATAATGTTACTCTCTTGGAAGTCTAATTTGAATGTGTCACATTCCCTCCTATTAGACTTGTGTTTTGCTTTGCTCCATTGAAGATTGAAGATTAGATATTGTAACAGTGCAAAATAGCCTATCCAATAGCTTATGTTAACACTTAATACACGCACATTTACCAATTTTTGTATATTGGTAAAAAAAATTGACAATTGAATTCAATAGAAATCCTATGAGCTATAACAATAACCACAACAAGAAGATAAAAAATAGAAGAAATAAGGGACAATACTAGATTTGGTTACAACCTTATGTTTATGTTTTAACAAGGTTGGTCAGTTACGCAATTAAGAACACCTACTGATGGATGTACGGTCTTGAGAAGTGAAGCTGGTCGAGCTACCATACTCGACATTTTCGCATAGCTTGGAGAATCCTCGTTCCCTGACGGTGTAAAGAAAGCGCCGTTAACCATTTCATCTCCTTCTGATTTCCAATTCCATTCCATCCATTCATCGTCTCCATTTAAACTCTCTCGCTTTGTAACCTGTGTATAGGAGGACATGTGAGTTTTAGAAGTATGGAGTAAACATTTCGGTCTATATATAATGTGATCGATATGGTAATACGTACCTCCTTGGTGAACTGATTATCTGAAGCTATGAAAACATTTCCTTGGCTAAAGATGGTTGGATTAGCACTTCCACCAATAGCATACATCTTCCACTCCCTATAAATATTATTCACTATGTGAAAATATCCATGCCTACACCTACACATTATAGTTCCATTAAAAATTACAATTAGTACTTCTATACATAACTAATACATTGGTATATATTTTTTTTTTTTATGGCGTCAAAATTGGTATATTTTTTAACTTATATAAATTTGATAAGATTGTTGTACTAGTTACCTCGGCATTCTCTGGACAAGTCCTTCACCAAAATAGTTAAAGGCGATGGTAACTCGCATATCCTGATCACCGGAAAACTCATCACTATGACCCAAAAGCATGACTTCATTATGATTCAACATGTAATTATTCGAAATCGTTATATCCGTGGATCCATTCACCGCATCAATAAGCCCATCGTAACATCTCTCTAACGTACAATGATCAATCCAAATATCTCGAGACTCGAATATCGAGATCCCATCTCCATCCGAGTATCCTCCCAACGTGGTAGGTACACAATCGTGGATATAAAGATTGTTTATAATTATATTACTAACTTTATATAAAGTTAAACACGGCCCGTAAGCTATCTGCACGTTGTTTCCTCTACCGTCAATGGTTTTATACGATGCTACTTGGAGATCTTGTTTTAGTTTAATTACCATGTCACGATCAAAAATGATCCATAGAGGTTGATCTTGTGTTGCACCGTACCGTAGCGTACCTGGAGATGGGTTTAGAGGATTGTCGTCTCCTGAATCAGTTACCGTGTAGTACTCGCCAGCTCTACCGCCTATTGCATCGCGTCCGAATCCAACCGCACAATCCGCGAGGTTTCTGCGGTTGTCCTTCCACTTCTCGTCGCATCTCCAACACTCGTCGATTACGTTTCCATTTGCTGATGGGCAAGAAGACTCTGTTGAGTTTGACGGCAATGATGTTGATAGTTGCCTTACGATTGGCGGTTTAGGAACCGCAGAGGCAAAGGCATAAGAAACGTTTAAGAAAAACAAGAAAAAATTTAATACAATTGACATTTTATTGTGTTACAAAACAGGTTAGAAATAACTAACAATTTCACTATGAACAACGTTATGTTTGTAATTTGTTCAAATATATATGCAAGAGACATTTAAGTGCGCTACAAAATAAATACGGAGGTAAGTTAATTAGGTGAAAATTGAAGGGATTGGGTCCAATACATTACGAAGACATTACGCCGTTTTATACCGGTGGATTTGATTTTTATAAAACAAAAACTATAACTATAACTGAGGCTATTGAATTGTTTACCTCATTTAACACAACAACGTGCCGTTTTTTAAAGAAACTGTAACATGTCATGTAGTTTAGACTCTGTGACCTCAAACAGCACACATGGCTGCCTCATCGTGCGTTTGTTTCGTCCGTTAAAATGGTAAGAAGACGGCACACGTTTTAAAGCCAAAACATATAGACAGCGTGAAGTTTAGTTAATTTTATCCTCTCATCATGTGCTAGGCTCTCTCTTCCTGTTTGTGTGAAGTTAAACAGAAACAGAGCAAAATGGCAATATCTCAGCTTTTTGCTCCATTGCCATCTCTCACCGGAACTCTAACTCTAACCGGTCGTCGTTCTTTACTCCCTCTAAACCCTAATACGAAATTTCCAAAATCTAGACTTTCCAGGGACAGAGCCGCCACACTCGTACTCCAATCCAAGGGTGATGATTCCGTCGACGCATCAGATCGGATAATCTCGGCCGTCTGTTACTTCTACCCATTCTTCGATGGGATTCAATATGGTAAATTCATCATCACACAGTACCAACCTTTCCAGATTCTCATTCAACCTTTGTTTCCTGCCATCAGGGCTTTCAAGAGCTTCCCTTTCAATGGGTTTCTTATCTTCATCACTCTCTACTTCGTCGTCGTGAGGAACCAGAATTTCAGCAGGTACGTTAGGTTCAACACGATGCAGGCGATTGTGCTTGATGTACTGTTGATTTTCCCGGATTTGCTTGAGAGGAGCTTCAATCCAAAAGATGGGTTTGGTTTAGATGTGGTGATGAGTTTGGACAGCACTGTCTTCCTCTTCTTGCTTGTCTCTTTGATATATGGATTCTCTGCTTGCTTGTTTGGTCTCACCCCCAGGTTGCCCCTTGTTGCTGAGGCTGCTGATAGACAAGTCCTTTGATGCAAGAACAAATGATATGTTTTGTATGTAACACATCTGCTGTGATTGTAACTTTCTCTGTATTGGATCTGATTCTGATAATCAAAACATACAATGTAACTTTTTGATCCATTGAAAAAGGTTCCTACAAGAAAGTTGACAAATAAAGAATAGACAGAGAGATATCATATAACAATTCTTGATTTTGATTAGTTCTCCTCATCACATATCTGAAAAAGCAATATGGTGAGGAAAGATCAATTCTGTAACAAAAGACAAACACAACACTCGTCACTTTTTTCTTTACATATCTGCACTCATCTGTCTAATGAAAGGGACAAAGTTGTTCCAGTTCTCGACCCTAAAGATCTTCTCATTCATTCTGCAAAATGTAAACGATCTTAGAGTGTCCCCATTCGGTTGCACACAGTTCTCTCGTATTTGCCTTAGTCCCATCTGTAGTAGAATTCAGTCAAATATAAATGGTTAATAATCAAACACTTTGACCTCATCGTAAAAGGACTACAGGATGTGCAAATCTCTCACCTTATCAAATCTTTCGCTTGTGTTTCTGCCAGTCACATGTAGTGTCCACTTTTTCGAAACATCGTGTATCTACCAGAAAAAAAGTGAAAATGTTGATCAGTCCATGTTGATTGTCGTCTCAATGAGGAGAAGCTAATATTGCAGCACAGATAGAACAGAGAAACTAGACCAGTTTGGAGTGTGTATCAATGGAAGTAAATAGTGCTACAACACTGAACGGTCTAACTACAAGGAACATACATAAATCTTCACATGAACAATTGAACATAATTGAATTCTAGATCAAAAGTTAACGAAAGAGGGTACCTGTCTACGCAATCCTTCAGGGCTGCAAAGATATTTCTCAGGTGTTTCACTGTCTGCCATATCTAAACAGCTGGAAAAGATACGAGAGATTTATCTCGTCAGTAAAACAGAACCATGCAGCTTCGATGAATCATGTAATTAGTAAACGAAAACTTAAGGAAAAGGCTCTTACGGGATATGCAGAGCAGCACCATGGCGAGACAAGACAGAAGCTACAGGGTCATAACCATCCCTGAGGGCGGTATTGTAATAACCTGCAGTTAGTTCAGCAGGATGCGAAGATGTCTTATACCACCAATATATTCCACCAATTTTTGCAACCAGCATTACAGAGCTTTTCTCTTCTTCCTGACGTCTCCGCAAAACATCGGCTGCCTTTGCAAGAATAGCATCAGCATGACAAATCAACTTCCCACTGTACCATTCCTATATATGAAAAACAATTTCAACTGTTATTTATAAGCCAACATACTAGCCACTTTTGCTGAACACTACTCACGATCATAATAATGCGGATATGATAACAGAGTTGCCAAAATATGATATGAGAACATACTAGAAAGAAACGACCATAGTCAGAGAGAAAGTTATCATTGCCCTCCTCAAAAAAGGGAACACCAGATGGAAAGCTGTTATAGCAGCCAGTATCTGGAGGATCTCTGCCTCCCCATTGAGGTTTGCCTTCTTGGGATGCCACTGCCATCAAATCTTCCATCCTAAACCAAGTAGTATAGTTCGCAATCTGTAAGTGTATTTCGCACAGGCAAATAATTTTTTTTGAATAAAGAATCACTCACATGTACTTGTCATGACATTGGAATTCACCAATTCCAGGGAATTTCCATCTCCCATCTCCAGAAGGATGTGCAGGATATCTGCCAGAGATTCCATGTAAGAAACTTCTATTATAGCTACAGTGGCATATGTAAAGTAGTCCACAGAAAATAAGAAGTACCTAAGCTCTCCCGATGGACCAAGACCTACACTTATTTCTTCAATCACATTCCCAATATACGCTTCAAATTTTGTAGAAAAACTGAGCATAAAGTCCTCATAGCATTGGACAGCAGTACGGCCATCGAACAAAGGAAGTTGATCGACTCCAAGTGTGAGATAGTCATTGTTGGAAAATCCATTTTTATCTCGATAGTATATATCCTTATTGACGTCTCCAATCTGGAAATTATCAGAGGAAAAGCTACTGAGTGAAACTATATTACTAATGCAACAAGCAGATGTACAAATTCTTAACAACGGAAAGCAATCCCAGCGCCAATATAATCAAGTAAGAATCCATGATTATGCAACAGAAATCTAGATTCTCCATAACTTTCACCATAAAAAAAAGACAGCTATCAGTTCTCAATCTCAACTTCAGGAATATTCAAAGGAAGAAGCAAAATCCGAATCAGGCAACCTTTGCTATGTTCAACGCAGACAAATAACTAAATACCTGTAATTCTAATAATACAAACCTCTCGGATCCAGAGTGGAAGACTGATACCTCCTTTCCCACCAAACAAGTGCATATTTGAATGAAAACAAAGAGAAACATGTAACTTCAACCCTGCCTCAGAAATCAGCCTAAAGAGCTCTTCATACAGTGACCATTTAAACTCAAGAGGACAGAAACGCTCTACGATCCCCCACCAAACCTCCACTGCGATTCCATGAACACCAGCTAACTTGAGTGCCTTGAGAGATACAGTTAAAGCCTTGAGCCTGAAACAAAAACAGATAGAAAAAATTCATTACCTGATTGTCATCAAGGGAATGAAAATAAATAAATAAGGAACCAAAAGAAGAAACTACACTCGTATCGTTCTGAAAATGGAATACTACTATATTTCATACCATGTAAGGTAATATAAAGAAACATAACCTTTTAATCTTGGGGCACCCAGAATCATCAATTCCAAATGTATCAATCGGCATCATCACGAAAACTGGAACTCTCTTGTGCCTTGATGATACCAATACAAACGATCGTGATTTCTCTCTAGCATCCATGCTATTAATCAACAACAACTAAAAAATCGATTAACGAACCACTCAAAATAAATTCCAATCCCACTCGCGAACAACTACTTTCTTCCCCCAAACTGATTCCACTAAAGAATCGTCCACGGAAAAAAACTGTTCTAATCGGTTCCATTTTCCTTGAATTTAGCAGCGAGCGAGTGAGAGAGAGAGAGAAAGAGAAACAAATTACCTAAAGATTCGGCTGTTTCCGTTGACGGAACGGAGCTTAGTGATGAAACGGCCGCGTTTGAAAGGAGGAATCATAGAAACGCTACGGAAGAAGTTACGATTACGCTTCGTTCTCTGCTCGAGGAAACAAGATTTCAAAGAAAATCCTCCGGGATGGAAGAAATTGCCGCCGGAGACTCCGCGACAGCCACATCCAATAACTCCAGTCTCCGCCATTTTCGTCTTCTTCTCCTTCGTCGGAGATATTTCTCAGATAGTTTTAGATGCGGAGGAAAAAGAGACGGAGATGGAGTACTCAAAACGCAAAATTTTTATTTCTCTTCTTTTTTTTTTAACGACACAAGATTTATTTGGGGCTCTTTATATAAATGAAGAAAAATATTAACTTTTCATAATTCATCTTTGACCCCTCTACTTTTCTTTAACTGCCTTCCTCTGTGTATTTGTTAGCCAAAGCTTTTGTAATTGACCCCATTAGTATTTTACCTATGCTTTGTACCCCATTAGTATTTTACTTTGATTTGTACTCCTTAAGTAGACACCACGTGGCTAAAAATAAAGTATAGGTTATCCGCAGTAAAATTACCATAAGTAAATATTACATAACATTGAATTGAAACAAAATTGTATGAGGACTTTTTTTTTTCGGTATGATCAAAATATGAGGACTTGACTAGCATACACACATACTCAAAAGATGGTAAAAGTTTTATTATAAGCGTAAATTTATTGACTACGGCTTTTTAAGAAAGGAAGAAGAAAAAAAAAACTATATATTGAATTTACAAAATTTCTGACGTGGAAACATCTTGACCCTTAAGTGGATAAGAGCAGTGTAAAATTTATCCATTACAACATTATCCCATGCTACTAGCAATCATCAAACATTGCTTACCAATTGTGGTGTGTTTTGGGGCTTTTTTGGTAATCGAAAAATGTCTTCACAGGTACAATTATTTTCGTATGCATTGTCATATATATAGAGTAGTAGATCAAATTAGAAATCATGGGTCCACTGTCCACGATATGTCACGTTTCGGGTCTTGTACTCATCAAGTTGGCAAAACTTGTGTTTATCATAGCTGATTTATTCGAATGTATATATATGTGTAAACAATACTATAAATTTTGTAATGAGTTAAAAAGACTGTGAAATTTTGGTATGCAAGTCTTGAGTATCCTGGAAACAGGGTTGGATTTGGATCAGTCAAAGTGTCAACTGTCAAACATGTAAAAACCAAAAATTAAATATTATGTATCGAACAATTTACTCACGTATATATGTAGGTGGTTTAATTAAGAAAAATACTGTTAACATTTTATTTGTGCTGCGTCGAATTACAAATGCATGGGACATTTTTTCATTTTTTAGTGTTGGGGCTGTGTTCTTGTTTGCACGTTTTAGCATGAACAACATACATGGTCATGGCTAGAGCTATACATACGTTAAATAAACGAGATATGTCTCTTTTCTTAACATCGAAGCGAATGGATTTAGAAGCTGATTTATCTCTCTCCGGCATGAAATGAATTAAAGAACCTCAACCGTCTTAAAAAAAAAAGAATATTTAAGAAAGACACTAATTAATTCGCCCAAATCACAAAAATCAGAATCCTCTTTCTTGATCATGCTAATAATTATATAAGGTTTTCATTTTTATTGAACTCTTATCCCTTTGTATGAACATGGAAACTAAAGATTTGTATGGCCTCGTCCTCCTTAATACTACTCGAAGAAAATGGAAAGAAATAAGATATCAGCATTGCTACCGCAATTTAGGGGCAGGAAACAATATTTGGGAATGAACCATATATTCTTTCTTTAAGTTCGTGTGTAATATATATAAACACAGAAAGAGGAACTCCATTGTTAAATCAAGAAACTTCAGAAAGTGGAGAGAGCTATTCGAGAAGGTACCTCTCTATGCGTTTCTTTTAATCACTTTTTTTATTTACTTTACATTTATATAGCTATGTGGTTTCCATATAATTCTACTTTTTTTTTTGACGATCATATAATTCTACTTTATAATACGTGTTTTAGCGTTTTTGGATTTGGAATTACGCACTAAAAGTTTTGAGGGCTCTGTTTGTTCTGTGGCTTCGATTGATTCACGTAGTACAACACATATTTTTAAATGGCGTTTCTTCACACATGCTGTTATCTTGTTCACAATTCACATGGTGGTAGTTTATTACTGTTAATTAGTTCCAAATGTATGACTATTAGTGAAAATTTTGAGGAAATTAAAAAATGATATGAATCTTTGTTCACAAACTACACATGTAAGTCCGACACTGCTATATGAAATGTTAATAATTTTAAATCTAAAAGCTATGAGTTACAAAATTTATAATTGACAACAAAAATGTTTACTATATTCTTGTACTCTAGTGCTTTCATTGCAAATGTTTACAATTTTTGTATATTTTGGTGAATGATGATATGTATATTAGTATTTCAATTACATGATTGTTTTTATTCCTTTTTTTTTTTTGGCTATAGATTAAAACCAAGGTAAACTGGATGGGTCGAAAAATGGTAAAGATGGAGAAGATACCGAACGAGAAAACGAGGATAACGACTTACAAGAAGAGGAAAGCATGTTTGTACAAGAAAGCCAGTGAGTTCTCAACGCTCTGCGGCGTGGACACTTGTCTCATTGTGTACGGCCCGAGCAGAGCCGGGGACGAGATGGTCGCTGAGCCAGAGTTATGGCCAAAAGATGAGAGCAAAGTCCGTGAAATCATAACCAAGTATAGGGACATTGCGTCAAGCAGCTGCACCAAGACTTACACCGTGCAAGAATGCTTGGAGAAAAACAACACTAAGGTGGAGAATTCGAAGACTGCGACCAAGTATCAACCATGGGACAAACAGCTCGACAAGTGTTCTTTAAACGAGCTCTACGCGATTTTCATGGCTGTAGAAAACAAGATTCAAGAGGCTACGAATAAGAATCAACCATTTCCTGACAGTTCTTCTTGGTCTCAAGAGCAACTTGGTTTATCCGGTTACAATCAGCAATGTCTTGAGCAGTTTCAGTTGTTTCCTATGCCTACTATGGAGCACAACGAGTTCTCTTTTTTCCCTTTCAATAACCAGGTTACCTCAACTAAGACAGAAGTGCCTTCCTTCTCACATGGGGCAGAGCCAATGATAACTAACGGGCAAACATTCTTTTACGGGAGTTGTTCAGATAGTCCATACGGTCCGCTCGTCCAGAGGACAACTTACATGGAGCCACTACAGTGGGGTTTAGGAAACAGTATGTTCAACGACATGAAGCAGTTCCCAGAGTATCCATTCAGGTTTGCACAAAATAATGAGTTGGAAGATTCAAGTAAACATCATATGTGAGAGATGTCATCTTGTTCCTTTCTTTTAAACGTTGGTTGGATAATTATTTATTACAAGTGCTTAATGAACTTTTGTAATTCAAGTTTCTCTATAAGTTTGTGTTTTTCATAGTTCTCTCATGGAATAAATTAAGTTTTTATGAATAATTTTTATATATATTATATGCTACTGACATCAATAAACTACTACAATAATTATCAATACAAAACAATAAGTAAATAAATTTTTCTAACTAGAGTTGCAAGATATGAAGATTCTTGTAGTCTGACAAAAAAGTTCCTAAGTTAGAACCAAAGTGGCTCCTACGATGAGCAAGTTGCATAGCAGATCGTGTTGAATGGATTTAGAAGCCGACTTGGCTCCGGCGGGAACCTCAGCAGTCTCTGGCGCCAAGTTTGCCGTCGCCGGTGCAGAACTATTTAACGGACCTCGCCCGTAAGGAAATATATCCGGCGTATTCGCTGGTGTTGATGGAATACCAGGGATTGTTACAGGCGGTGTTGCTGAAGTCTCTGGAGCATCGGCTGAGACTGGTGGTTGGTTTGATGGTGCTGTGGCGGGCGATTCTAACGAGGTGGTGGGACTCATTGTCGGAGTGGAGGTTGGAGACTTCACTGGAGTTGTAGTGGGAGGGGAACCAGGGGAGGTTGCGGGAGTTGAGACAGGAGCCGTAGCGGTAGTCGGAGTGGAAACAGGGGAAGTCGCCGGAGGTAAAACAGGGGATTTCAAAGGAGACGAAATGGTTCGAGATGTAACAGGGGAAGTCGCCGGAGATGAAACAGGGGATCTCAATGGAGTCGCAACGGTTCGAGATGTAACAGGGGAAGTCGCCGGAGATGAAACAGGGGATCTCAAAGGAGTCGCAATGGTTCGAGATGTAACAGGGGAAGTCGTCGGAGATGAAACAGGGGATCTCAAAGGAGTCGAAATGGTTCGAGAGGAGACAGGGGACGTCACCGGAGTAAAAACTGGGGATTTCGATGGAGACGGAGCGGTGGTCTGAGATGAGGAAGTCGCCGGAGTAAAAACAGGGGATTTTAAAGGAGAAGCAGAGGTCGGAGTAGTAAAAACTGGGGATTTCGATGGAGACGGAGCGGTGGTCTGAGATGAGGAAGTCGCCGGAGTAAAAACAGGGGATTTTAAAGGAGAAGCAGAGGTCGGAGTAGTAAAAACAGGGGAGTTCTCCGGAGTTTGCATAGGCAAAGTCTGCTTCGTCGGAGATTGCGCCTCTGGAGAGTTTGGGATCACGGGAGGATGTAAGGTAGGCGTTTGAGGAGAAGACTTCGTCGGAGATATAAAACGATGAGACTTTGACGGAGGATGTTGTTTCACGGCGAGTCTAGGAGACTGAGCGGGTGCATTCTCCGCTTGTACACTACCAAAAACAGAAATTAAGAAGACAAAAATGGGAACTACAACAAACCGATGCATCGTGTGTATCTTGTTTTGTGTTTTGTTTCTGGTAATGATAAACAAAAATCCAAAATGTTGTGTGTTAGTTTAATTCTCTGTTCTGAGTAAATGAGTGTTCGTTCACAAGTTTCGGTTAATGTGGACTTATAAGAGAGAGAATTAAAAATAAATAAACGAAACGTCGTGAATCGTGATATTATGACCGTTGGTGGCGCGGCGCCTGTGTCGTTTACCGGCTGTAGGAAGTGAAGTAGCCGTTAAACCGGTTGTAACCGGTCACTAATAGACGAAGGAAAGGTCAGACTACTGATGTTTGGAAGCTTTTCGTAAGTCATACTGGGTCTTGTAACTAAGCCCAATAAAAGAAAAGCTAGCCCATTTGTTCTGAATTTCTTCAGTTAAAAAGGCTCTAAATTGCGCATCAGTGTACGATAGAGAAATTAGTTGGATTCCATCGAGAAGAATAAAAAAAATATTTTAATTGTAAAAAGAGAAAAATAAATAATCAAAAAAATTCACAAATCTGCCGGATTAGGGTTTCTAAGCCTTTGTCTCCGTTTCTTGCTTCCGGGGAAGAAAAATTTCGTCTTCTTGAGATTGCTCATGTTTCGAGTGAGAGCGTAAAGCTTGTGGGTATTCTGATTTGAGAATACGATTGAAAAAAGAAAGGAGCTTTCTTTAAACATCACCTGGAACGAGAGAGAGAGAGAGAGAGTTTAAAGATGGATGAGGGAGATGGGAGAGATCAGATGGACCAATTCCATCAAAACGAGGCGATATCTGCCGTAGCTGACGACGGGTTTATGGCGGAGGAAGAGGATGATGATTATGAGGATCTTTACAACGACGTTAATGTTGGAGAAGGGTTTCTTCAGTCTGTGAAAAAGAGCGACGAAGCGGGATCTAGAAACGACGAGGTCAAGGAGAAGGTTTGTATCGATGGGGAAGATAGGGTTGGTGAACCTGTTTTAGGTACGCCCGAAGCTGAGGAGGTTTCGATACCTGGTTTGGTTGGTGAGAGCGTTGTTAAAGAAGGAGAAGGAGAAGCAGGAGGAGGAAGTGGTGTGACTGATGTGGTAGTCGCTACTAGTGGATATGGAGCTCAAGAGGTTAAGGTAAGCGATGTTAGCCAGGAGATTCCTGATGGAATTGGTGCTGGTACTGGAGGAGGGCTTAGAGTTGAGCTAGGGCCAGCTGCTAATCGGGCAACTGATCTTGAGGTTCCTAGAGGAAATAACATTGCTCAGGGTCTCTTGCCACCACCACCACATGTGTTAGGAAATAACGAGAATTTGATGAGACCTGTGATGGGTCATGTTAATGGTGGGACTCCTCCTGGACCTGGTATGAACATGGTTGGTAACGGAGGTAATATAGCTATGCCTGGTGGTATTGGCGGGGGAACTGGTGGAGGAGGCAATGGGACTTTTCTTTTCGTTGGGGATTTGCATTGGTGGACAACTGATGCTGAGCTTGAGGCAGAGTTGTGCAAGTATGGTGCTGTGAAGGAGGTTAAGTTCTTTGATGAGAAAGCTAGTGGGAAGTCGAAAGGGTATTGTCAAGTTGAGTTCTTTGATCCTATGGCAGCTACAGCTTGCAAAGACGGGTTGAACGGTTATGCATTCAACGGTAGGCCTTGTGTTGTTGAGTATGCGTCTCCGTATTCTGTTAAGAGAATGGGAGAGGCACAGGTAAATAGGACCCAACAGGCGCAATCTGTAATTGCACAAGCTAAGAGAGGAGGGCCTGCTGATCCTCCGAGTAAACCTGTCGTGGCCAACAACAACGCCCCCACTGGCGGGAATTTCCAAGGTGGGGAAAATAGAGGATTTGGTAGAGGTAATTGGGGTAGAGGCAATGCTCCGGGTGGTAGAGGACCTGGTGGTCCAATGAGGAATAGGCCTAACAATATGGGAAGAGGTTTGATTGGTAATGGTGCTTTTGGTCAGGGCATGGGTACAGGGCCTCCTATGAATATGATGCATCAACCAATGATGGGGCAAGGGTTTGAACAAGCTTTTGGTGGACCTATGGCCAGAATGGGAGGCTATGGAGGATTCCCTGGGGCTCCAGGTCCACCGTTTCCTGGCCTTTTATCTTCTTTCCCTCCTGTAGGAGGAGTTGGTTTACCTGGAGTGGCACCTCATGTGAATCCAGCGTTTTTTGGACGAGGGATGCCGATGAATGGAATGGGAATGATGCCTAATGCTGGTGTTGATGGAGGGCATAATATGGGAATGTGGGATCCTAATAGTGGAGGATGGGCTAGTGGTGAAGACTTGGGTGGTGGAAGAGCTGCGGAATCGAGTTATGGAGAGGAAGCTGCATCTGATCATCAGTATGGAGAGGTTAATCACGATAGAGGTCGTCCAAATCCTGTGAAAGATAAAGAAAGAGCTTCAGAAAGGGAATGGTCTGGTTCATCTGATAGAAGGATTCGTGAGGATAAAGATGCTGGTTATGAAAGGGACATACCAAGGGAGAAAGATGTTGGTCATGGTTATGAGATGCCAGAGAGAAGGCACCGTGATGATAGAGACACTGGTCGTGAGCGTGAGAGGGAACACCATCATAAGGATCGTGAACGTTCCAGAGATCGTGAGCGAGAACGTGATCGTGACAGAGAAAGGGACAGGGAGAGGGATCGTCATAGAGAGGGATCGTCACAACGATATGGTGGTGATCATCGTACTAGACACAGAGACGAACCTGAGCATGATGATGAGTGGAACAGAGGTCGGTCATCCAGAGGACACAGCAAATCACGGTTGTCTCGGGAGGATAACCATCGCTCAAGATCAAGGGATGCTGATTATGGGAAAAGAAGGCGGCTTACTACTGAATAAAATATCGGATAAAAGTAAGTAGTTGATTCTAATGGTATCTTGCGTTCCTTCATGTATCGTAACTTCTACCATTCTTTTTGATGTTTTGTTTAAGTTTTTCTGACTAATAGTTAGCTGTCTTGAAGGACATATTGTTGTCTCATTGTCTTAACTGTGTAATGTGTACTCAAGTAGATCAATGGTTTATACTTTTTCCCTTCTCTTTGCTGACTAAGGTTTCTGTTGTCTCCTTATATGTATAACGTTATGGGTAGATTGACTTTTGAGAGCTCCTGCAAAACTATAATGGAAGAAAAGGAAGAAAAGGATGAAGAAAGAAGACCTCAGGGAAAGGCAGACTCTTGTCACAGAAAGAAGTCTCTCACTGGTGAAATCTCTTCTTCAACTCAGCTTAGTTACCTAGAAGTGGAAAGAAACTTGGCAAACGTTTGCCTTCTTTAAGTTATTAGACACCTTACCTTTTGCCATTGTTATGTGAAACTTCTAAAGACCAGTGTGTTGTGGTGATGTTTTGGCCTTTCGGGTTTCCATCCATTTGTGTTTAGATGTTCTTATTTTAACTGTTTCTGAATTTGTTGTTCTATAGTTGTATTAGTGACAGCCAAAATAGTTAGCCTGGCCAGTGTTACTGATCTTGTTTCTCCATGTTTTAGCCATTTGGGCTGTATTGTATGTATCTATCATATTGTAAGCCCTTCATCTGCCTTAGGATCATCAGAGATGTGCATCCTTTGGGATTGTGTTTTTGTGATTTCCAAAAGTGATGTAGTAGATCATTCTTTTGTGTTGTTGTTGTAGAGGAAATCTGGCAGCTCCTTGTTCAAAAGTGTGTACATACATAATAGAAAGTCATATTTCTCTATGTTCATGTTCTTTTTTGTGGAAGTTTGTGTAGCTATTAACACATCCTCATCAATGACATACATATCCTACTTTCTTCATTAGCACTGGCCAAGTTGGTTCTTCATTGTTCTGTTGTGCTCTTTAGATATTGCTTGATTTCATTAGAATAGGTTTCTTTTGAGTATGCATCTCTTTATGTTCATGTTTGTTTGGATAAATTATTCTTTTGGGACCCTTCTTTCTAGGCAACCTATCTCAAGTTTGCATACTCGAGCTTGGTTTAGTTTGATTGAAAAGATCATTAATAACGGCATCAATGGCCTCCCTTACTCTTTAATCAAGCGAGATAGTCAAAGTATAAAAGAATCGAGAAGTTAACAAATGTCTTCAAAAGGTAACCCAAAAATCAAAAGGGTGTTTAAATGGGACATGAATCCTAAAGGCGCTTATGTTTAATTGTATACACAAACAAAGCTGCTTATCTGATAACATCTAGCTTCGTCTTCCTCTCTCTGACTCTACCATAAGTTATATAAAAAAAACCACAATTCAAGACCAAAAAACAACCAACATATTACATTCTCTGATACATTTGCCTAATGACTGAAGATAGGTAATGAAGGAGAGAGACCCCTTGACGATTAAAATAGCAGCTAGACTAGATTTATGTGCTTTGTGATCAGGCTTTAACCTCCTCTGCCCCACCAGATCCTCCAGCTTTCTCTTTCACTTTCTCTTCTTCTTCCTCATTCTCAGCATCCTCTTCTTCTCCTTCCTCATCATCGGCCTCTTCTGCTAGCTTTTTGAGCTCATCTTGGATCATCAGCTTAATAGATGATTTTCTTGAGGTGAGATCCATTTTGAACTTTTTATCTGAAAGACAGGTGAAAACAATGCACTTTAATCAAACAAACCAGCAAGAATAAGCAACACCACCATTAGTGAAGAAAACAACTGCAAGGAAACAATCCCATCTGCTATTTACCAAGTCGCTTGAGGATATCAGTGAATGTAGCCTGTCAGAAAATGATAAAGCATTAGTTAGATATCTTCTAAACTCAATTACTATAATTTCATGAAACAGATTTTTCATGGTTTAAAATCCTCACCGTGTTGAAGTCGACCCCTTTCAAGATATCAATAATTGCATTTTTCAACTCTTCATCACTAGGCTCCTTGGTTTTGTCTTTCCCTTTTCCACCTCTTTTGCCTATTAGCAGATAAAAAAGAATGACAAACACGGGATAAAACAGTGTCAGACAAAAACTAGGAGGCTGTAAAATATCGGTTTAACTTCTGCAGTATAAGACCACGCATTAAGATTTCTCAAGCTTCTGACTAATCAAGCATTAAGATTTCTCAAGCTTCTGACTAATCAAGCATTAACATTTCTCAAGCTTCTGACTAATCATGTACTCATATATGCTTTATTAATAATGAGAGATTTAGAAAAGCATGGTATGACCAAACCTGGTTTCTCTTTTGATGCAGATTTTGAAGGCGCCGAGGACTGCTCCTTCGCTGGTTTCTCAGTCTTCTTCCTCTTTGAGGATGCCTTTGGACTTGTATCACTGTCGTCATCACTCTTTTTCCTTTTACCTCCTGAGCGCTTCTGAGTAGCTTTCTTTGGTGGACTGGATTTCGCAGAGACTGCAGTTTTCTTGCTTCTCGATTTCCCTGATGATTCTTTCTTTTTAGATGGAGTCCTAGAACCACGTTTCTTCTTTTGATTTTCTTCCTCTGACTCCTCCTCAGATTCAACTTTGTCCTCACTTTCAGAAGGCTGAGGCGCCTCGTCCTCAGATTTATCAGGAATCCCATTTTCATTCTCCTCCTCTTCATTAACATCATCTTCCTCCTCTACCTCCTGCTCTTTCTCTTCTTCTTCTTCTTCTTCCTCTTTCTCTTCTTCAGACTCATCATCAGAATGAGGTAAACTCTTTTTCTTAGTCCTTGCTGCTTCCTCGGTCTTTTTTTGGCTCTGTAAAGAAGACAAAAAAAACTAATCAGATTTTCGGTACTTGGACTAGACACAAGAACACAGGGAAATGAAAAACAGCTACACATGCATCAACCAATACAAAGATTCTTTCCACAGTCCACAGTTTCTAACACAAGGATTTAAACCTTCAGTTTTAAGCTATTGCCTAATACCTTTGCTGATCGTTTGGAAGATGAGTTTCCAGCTGCAGGTGAAGTTTTCTTAGGAGTTCTTTTGCGCTTCACACCCTTTTCAGTAGGAAAAAAAAAAGGTTTTTAGTATGCAGAATATATTTGTAGGCTCATAAAGGGTTTCAACACCAAAGTAACCTTGTCTTTCTCATTAAGAAGAACATCACTTGTCGCATGAGGTTTCTCCAAAAACTCAAGCAGCTTCGTAACAATGTCTTCCTACATTGGAGGAAAAGTACCAAACAGTCAGTTGCCAAGTTGATTACATGGGAAAAATAAAGAGGAATTGACCATTAACATGATGCTCATTCAATTATGACAGTAAAAGAAGCTCCAAAAAACGAAATTTAGAAATGAAATGAGTAGCCATAATAACCTTCTTTTCTGTAGCCTTAGCAACTGATATGTCAAATATTTCACAAAACTCCACCAATTTATCTTTGTTGATTTTGTCAAGCTTCTCTTTTACTTTCAATTTTGCCTTTTCCTGCCAAATATCATTTGAGAAAATTATGTAAGAAATATGACAAGAGCTTATGTAGAACAATAAATGTGTTGTCTCGCATACCTCATCTCCTTGCCATTTGTAACCAGAAAAGCGCAATATGTTCGTCTTGACCTGAGTAGCCTGTCAAAGCAAGAAAATCGAGCCACATATAAACATGATTAGCAGACTCTCTGTAATTTGAAGGATACCACCAAAACTTTAAATATCTAATGGAGTGGCTAAATATGAAAGAGATGCTCACTTTTCCTCTCCTCCCACCGAATAGAATTTGGTGTAGCTGCTTGAAAACTTCATCAGACTTCTTCCTTGATATCTTGTAAGCAACTGCAGAGAAAAATACAAGTTATCAACTTCATATCAAGTGCAGATGAGAAAATCTAGTCACCAAAACCAAAAGAAAAACATCTCACAAAAAAAGGAGTGACAAAGCCAGAAAAAAAAACAAAAATCTAGAGATAAGAAAATCAAGCCTAAGCAGTCAGAAAGAGCACTCCAGTAATAGTAAAAGGACTATGTGCTCAAGCAAATCCTTAGAGAAGCTAAAGCTGAAAAGACTGTTCAAAGATATATATTTAGAAAATGAACATACCATTGGGGATATCTTTGAGAGGTGTCCCTTTTCCCTGTATTGTCCAAAAGCAAATTATAATCAGATCTAACAATAAAACACAACATACAAACCAAACAAAGGAAACTATTTGCAAACCTTTTCAACATGAAATTCCCTTGAAGAATCTTTATCAATCACTGCAACAAGCCTTTCAACAGATTTTCGCTCACGAACAGGGCGATCAGAGAAAGGAGTCCTAGGTTCTATGTCCTTCGTTTCTTCCTCACTCTTTGTCTTTCCACGAGCTTTCTCAGTCTTCCCTTTCCCTCGCTTGTTAGACTTCTTGATATCTTCAATTTTGTCTTCCTTATCATCATTACTTTCTTCTTTTTCATCTTCCTTATCATCCATGCTCTCTTCTTTTCCCTCTTCCTTCTCATCCTCTTTATCTTCATTTTCATTTTCATTCTCGTCCTTACTATCTGTTTTTTTGTCTTCCACGTTTGGCACATCGACTTCAGTGTCTGCCTCCACTTCCTCTTCTTTGTTTGCTTCCTTCACTTCCTCTCCTTTATTTGGTTCCTCCTCTTTCCCCTCATTATTTTCCTTCGATGCCTCTTTTTTGTTATTTTCATCCACATCATCCACCTTTTCATCCTCATTGACATCGTCCCCCTTGTCTCCACTGACCAGCTTTTCTTCCTCTTTGATGTCTCCCTTATTCCCTTGTTCGTTTCCATTCACTTGCCCTCCTTCTAGTTTCTCCTCCTTTGATTCTTTCTCAGTTTTCTCTTGGTCTCCTTCAGTAGTATCTATCTTCATCTTTTGATTTTCGTTGTCTTCCATATCTTTCTTGTCATCAGACTCCACATTTTCCTTCATTACAATATCCTCCTCAGTGGCACCTCCAGAAACACCATCATCAGCTTCCAACTTCTTGTCATCAGTGTCTTCATCCATTTTATCAGCTTCTGGTTGTCCCTTGTCTTCCTCCTTTTTAGCCGTCTCCACTGGTTCCTTGTCTCCGTTGACATCTTTCTCTTCTGATTTTTCAGTCTCAGCTTTCTCTTCTTTTTCTTTAACCTCCACCTCTTTATCTTCCGTCTCACTTTTTCCTTCATGTTGCTTAATCTCATCATCTATCTCCATTCTCTGAGGTCCAGTATCCTCAGCTTTCTTATCTTCCTGTGTTTCCTTGCCACTAGCTTTCTCCTGCACTTCTTTTCCACTGATTGCATCTGATGTCTTCGGAAGAGAACTAGTCCCATTCGCTGTTGGCTCCACCGTGACTTTTGTATCTTCTTCCCCCATTGCTAACCCAGTGTTCAGTAGATCTTAAAGCCAGAAACACCAGACCGCTGTGGAAAATACAAGAGTAGTGTTAAAAACTTACACAATAGGGACAAACGGTGTAATATCTCTCGACACAATTTTAGACATTCATGAAACAAAAGTCACGCCAAAGAAGGGTTACATAACCCAAATTAAGTTCCACCAGCAAAGAAATTGAATGTCCAAGAATAACAAGAGAATTCAAAGAAGGAACAAACTCATAGCAACATATAACTAAATAAAACTTCAACAGGCACTAACAAAGAGGAATTGAATGAAAAAGAAAGATCCAATTTTTATAGAATATAGACATCAAAGCAAGTTCTTAATGATTCAGTCCAAAGCTAAAAAAGAAGAATAACCAAAAAAAAATCCTTAATTTGTCAACTTCTCTGGAAAAAAAAAAACATAGATTTAGATCCAAACCACAACCAACCACGATGTGTATAACTCAAGAAGAATCCAAGAGCTCATAAAGATTAGTCCCTCTCAAAACCTCAAAATTCATATGTTTCTCAACTAAACTAACACAAAATCCACAAATCAAAAAGAACGCAAAACACAAACCCTAAAAAACGCGGCTTCAAGGAGCAAGACAACAACCAAAAAAAAAAAAAACCCTACATGCGAATATAAACGAAAGATTAAACAACAAAAACAAACAAAACAAGCTCACAGTGTTCAAAGAGACTCGAAAAGGAGGAGACTTTGGAATCTCACCTCGCTCTGCTCTCTCTTCTATCCAAAGGCTCTCAAAGCACTGAGCTTTTTTTTATTTTTTTTTTTTTTTTCGAATCAGAATAAAAAAGAAGAGACCAACGCTCCGATTTCTATAAGGGATTCGGACGCAAAACCGGATTTTAAATACAGTTAATTGCCACGTCGGATATGTTGAACGGTTCAGATTTTGTGTTCGATACTCTCGTGGATCGGTGACGCTAGACAAACCCCAACCTCCGGTACTGTTTATTTGATGAGATTATCCTTGGTTATTAAGATTAGACAGATCTAAATAAAAGTCATGATAATTAATTATTTTAAAAGTAATTTTTAGTCCTAAGTTTGACAGTTTTCTCCTACTTCCAATACTTTTTTTATTTGTGATTATGGTATTAAATTTTAATATTTATTAGTAGTAGAAAATACAAAAAAATGATATTCTTATTAGTTATAAATATCTTTTTTTAGAAAGTTACGATCGATATTTAATACCGCAGAATACTTTTTTAGTCCATAGGTAACTGTTTTTCCACGTGTAATATTTTGTTAATGAAATTAATCTGAATATTTACTATTTGTGGAAATTAAAATATTTTTTAGTCAAAATTATCTTTATCGGATAAAATGAATAATTTTTAATGAAGTTATGATCGATATTTAATAGTATAAAATAATTTCCCATTTTTAGTTGTTTTGTACTATTTGACAATTTTTGCTATGTACAGTATAATACTATATATGTTTTACATTTTGACGATAAGGTTAACTTTCATATTTTGTCTATTTATAGAGAATGCTACTTTATTTGAGATTACTTAGATATATATAATTTTTTAAAAAAAATATGATTAATATTTAATAATACAAAGTAATTCAGTAGTGTTATGTTTTGCAGTTTTTCTTTCGCAACGATATATTTTACTAATAACATTAATTTTAGTCGACATTATCTATGCACAAAAGAAAAAAACATTTAGTGAAGCAAAAATCTCATTTTTAATGGAAACTAACATAAGCGTTTAGGATTTTCGAGCATGGATGATGATCGTCTATCTCGACATTTAGGCACATTGTGAACAAGAACAGTAGATTTCTCAACTGCCAGTTTCGAAGAGATGTAATTCTCATTTCCGATAACACATATCTAAAACA
This sequence comes from Camelina hispida, assembly GCA_023657505.1. Taxonomy (NCBI): domain Eukaryota; kingdom Viridiplantae; phylum Streptophyta; class Magnoliopsida; order Brassicales; family Brassicaceae; genus Camelina; species Camelina hispida. The sequence continues at coordinate 25,806,407 of CP094636.1, read as the reverse complement.
AGACTCATCATGGATTTGGGACTGCTTCTTGAATACAAGTGGAATCCAATTTTTATTTATTTAGAGGGGTGTATTCAAACCATGATTTTGGAGAATTTGATGGGATTTAGGAAATTTAGAATTTTGATAGATTTTAGGGAAGTTCATATGATTTTCTGTAAAATTCTTTCAAATCCCACCTAAAACCATGAGATTTAGATTTCTGTATTTTTAACTAAACAAATTCTCCAGAATCTTAAAAATTATTAAAATCCTAATCCACAAAACTGTTTTGAATAACAAGTAGATTTTTAAATTATCAGTTTAATAACAAGGGATTTTAATAGATTTTAAAGTAGATTTTTAAATCATCAGTTCAATAACAGTAGATTTTAATAGACTTTTTAAAATCCATGATTGAATAACATAAAATTTATAAATTTCACACAAATCACTTAAAATGTCAAGTTTAATATTGTCTTCTTCTTTTTTCAACCAAACATTAAATTAAATCAAAATGAAGGTTGTCCAAACTGGAGGAAACTCCTAGATTGGATGCCCATATCTTTTAAATTAAATATATATAATTCTCAATAAAGTTAGGATCGATATTTAATAAATATAAAGTAACTTTATTTGTACTATGTTTGATATTTATCCACGTATAATTTTGTGTTTTTTTAATTTTGGTGATAACATTATTGTTTTATGAATTTAGAAATTAAAATTGATTTATTAAGACTAACCCAGTTAAAAGATATAACTAATTTTTATAAATTTATAATCGATAATTGATAATGTAAGTAATTTTTAATTGTACTTTATTTGACAAGTTTCCATATTTATAGTGTGTTACATTTTGGTAATGGAATTGGTTTTGATGTTTACTATTTTTTACGGAATGATAAGATTTCTTTCTTTTATAGAGATAAGTAATGGTAACAATAATAATAGAAACTAGATTTTAATCCGCAGTAATGGTACTATATTTTTACAAATAGAATAAAAATATAAACTTTTAGTAGATTAAATATATATATATATGTGACTAATTTTTTATAAATTTTGAATGTATATCCCTTATATCTATATATTGTTTAGGTTTACTGGTTTAAAAATTTAGGTTTACCAATTTAAATTGTTAAATTCAGAATATAACCCGTGATATAACATAGTACTGCTTGTTTATTTTACATAATTGTAGTTTAATAAACTCAATTAGATGTGTCTAATATTCTAAGTCGATGGTATTAACAAAATAATGAACTGATGATTTACTAACAATTAATGATATAATTTTTAGTTTTTATTAATACACAAATTCATCCTGCTACATACCCAAACACAATTTTTCTTCCTTGCTTAAGTAAGACATTCATGTTTTTCAAAATCTAAATAACAAAAAATATAAAAAAAGTATAGTTACATATCAAAAAAAAGATGATAGGAAAATCGTAATTTTAATTAAAAATATTATTTTATATTTCAAACAAAACCTTCTAATTGTGTTTGGTTATAAGGATAGTAAATAATTAATTGAAGATATTGTAATTAGTCATTGATTGATTAAGGAAATATATTAGAAATTTTTGTTTAGCCCAAAATATTGGTTTTAAATTTCAATTTAAAATTTAATGATAATGACATTCCTTGTAAATAAGTAGCAACTCTAGGATTTATTTGGTAATTGTCTCCAAAAATGTATATATAGATAGTTAGAAAAAGAAAAATCAAAGTTACTTTTTGATATTTTATTACTTATGTATTTAGCTAAAAGAATTAAGCAAAATGAAATATTGTGATTCTTTCTATAAAGACATTATATATGATGCTACTTGCTAGTAAAAAAAAGGCATTATATATGATGCTATACTTGCTAGTAAAAAAAGTGGTTCTCATTTCGCGTAAAAATATATGCCCCCTTCATAGATTTAGAATTTACCCTGAACTGAATTATTGGAAGAAAAAAAAAAAAAAAATATATATATATATATATATATATATATATATATCATCAACTGTGAATCTCACTTAACATCTTAGAGATAAGGTGAATGAGTTTAAGCTACAACATTTCTAATATATGCTCACGTTGGTGTTTACGTTTTTTTAACATCTTCTGATTATCCGACATACTGTAATAACAAACTTTCTTGTTAATCGGCTTCATTACCTTACTTTTTGCAAGATTGTCTCGATTAACAAGATCAAGAAACTCTCAAATTTACAAACAAGATTAAGATTAAGATTAGTAGTATTGTAGATGATTGCTATTTTTATAGGTTACCTTTACCTACCATAGGTATGAGATTAGAAAGGGTGTAGAGTGACAACAAAGTGCATGATGAAGGTAAGAGTAAATAAATCAAGAGCAAGGTAAGTAAAAGAGGTGTGGTGAATGAATTTATCATTTCCCCAATGAACGAGGATCTATTCTAGGCATATGAGAGAAGTTAGCGCCTTAGCGGAGTACGGAGAGTCTTTTGACTCTTTTCTTTTGCTTTATTGTCTATGATAACTTTGTCTCCATAAACATTGTTAAATCCATTTTTCACAAATATCCAAATCACACACACATGGTACGACTCACTGACAACACAAATGTGGACCAAACTTAAACTCTTATAAAAACCTTGCAAGAATCTATTACTCATTTACACCTGTTATCACAATCTTAATGTAAAAGAACTACCACAGTCTCTAATTAGTATTACTATATATCCATTAGTATCCTAAAACCCTAAACCCTAATCACCAAATATATAACACTAATACATTATAAAAAAATGTCGGATTGCCTTTGTACATTTGAAAATGGAAAATAAAATACCGGAAATGATGGTGTGATTATGAGATCTATTGAATTAGATTACATTCGTCTTTTAATAGACCCAATGGAGATATCAATCTCAATAAGATTATCTTCTTCCATATTCACATCATCAATCTCATCTTCTTGATCACCATCATCATCACCAATCCTACTAAGTCTCTGTCGACTTCGATTAATGTTTCTCATTGCCTCTATAGTCTCTACTTCTTCACTCACAAGAGCAATCTCAATGAGACTATCTTCATCCTCAATGAGACTATCTTCATCCTCATACTCATCATCATAGCCTTCTTCTTGGGATCTCTCAACCAAACTTGTTCTTGGCTTTTTCTTAAAAGATCTTAGAAAGAAAACAGAACTGGAGACGAACAAGATTGACATGGTTATAAGGAGAGAGGAGGAGAACCCAGGAGAGCTTAAGAAACAGAGGAAAGCTAAAGATGCAATCAGGGTTACAAGAAAGAACAGCAATGACAGCTGTAAAAGCAAGCAACACCAAGAAAAATGCTTTTCATCATCAGATTTTTCCACCATTTTGGAAACTTTTTATAAAAGTCGAAAACAAAACAAAACAGAGCTAGTTAAAGAGAGAAGTCGAGATTGTCTCGTTATCCATTAGTGTTTGAGTTATGATGAATCTTTATCAAACCAAGCTTCGCTCTGTTTTGGATCTTGATTTAAGAGGAGTGGATTATAAAAGACGAATCTGAGTTCTTGAAAAGTTTCAGACAAGTCTGAGAGAGAGAGAGAGAAGTCATAAAAGTCAGAAAAGTCAGAGGAACCAAACAAAGAAAGCTTTATTTGTTTTCTTCTCCACTCTTTACATAATTACACCTGCAAAACTATTTTTCTCGAGAAAAGGGAAAGCCTTGGTTTTTGTATGTACGTATTTGAAAAATAAAACACTTTGAAATTGCTTTGGAATTTGGTAAAATCAATGTGAAGCCCACTAATTAAGGACGATTGTTTATTAAGTGGTACTTATAATGATCTTTTAAGAAGATTTCTTAACCTATCAGAAACAGAATAAACGATGGATAACTCACAACATCCAACATCACAAACGATAGACTATGTAGTTCAGCCAAATTCATACAGAAAACCGAACCAGTCGAGTGTGAGAGAAGTACTGTGTATTAGGTTCGGTTCAGCTTATTTGATTTTTGATTGTGAGTAAGATTTTTTTTTCTTAGTTTATGAGCTTTAACTTAAAACTCCGTCGTACATCGATTCATGTTTTTAAAAGTTATTATTTCAGTGTGGAAGTTAATTGAAATTAATAATTATATGTCTAATCTTTCTCTAGAAGTTACCCCCTTCATAAGTTTGTCGTATTTTTGGTTGTCAACTAGGATTATCGATTTGATATTCTAGGTGGCTGAAAATATTCAACACATGAAATGATTATTATTATTTGGTTCCTCTGTTTGGTTTAAGAAATTAGGGAATTGTCACCTTTATGGCTTTATATCTTTCAAGAACCTATCTTTGTTTTATGAAAGACCCCATTAGACAATGTTGCGGTTGTTTTCAATGGTTCATGATCATTTACTAACAACAACAAAAATATATTCGCTCCGTTTCGTAATATAAGATGTTTTAGAGAAGATTTTGTGTTTCATAATATAAGATGTTTTCAAGTTTCTATGTTACTTTTGAATTAGTTTAATATTATTTTATTATGTAGTCTTATTTATGATTGGTTAATTTTTTGTAAAATGATTATTTTTTAATCTGCGTGCTTTCACCCAAAATATCTTATATTTTGAAACAGATGGAATATAAGAAAATCATATCAGATGAAAATCTACTTTAACTAACAAAGTAAATAAATTGCCAATTAATCTATTATAGAGTTGAATATAAATATTTAAATATATAATGTTGAATATAATTGCCAATTAATCTATTATAGAGTTGAATATAATTGCCAATTAATCTATTATATTCAAATCATTGATGCGTAAAAGTGATTTGATTGCCTATATATCATAAAAGTCATATTGTATGTTTGTAGACTGTAGTGATTGCATATACATATATATCTTATAATTACAAAATGATATATATGGCCTAATGCATTTGTTAAAATATGAAATCACACAAGAAAACATGTAATAAAACAAAACCAAACCCTTGTTGTATTTCTTACAACACCAAGCACATATTTTTTTTTTTTCACAACATCTCACTAATTAAACGAAAATCATGATCTAAGATTCTACACCAAAAGAGTTTAGTTGATGGTTTTAATCCATACAAAATTAGTGGATGGGTTTGAAGTGAATTGGATAATAGTTGAGGTTACTATATACATGCACCATGTACTCTAATGGATCTCTTAAATCCATTTTTTTAGCCTAACATTAATTAAAATAAAACTCCAAAATTGGTTGCTTAAACTGGAGGAAATTTTTTTACAAAAATCGTTTCCGACAATAACATTCTAGAAAAGCGAGCTAAACAATCAGCCTTCACATTGGATGTCCTTGAGATATTGGAAAGGATAAAATGAGGCAAGGAGGCACTAAGAACCTGGAACCAGTGTCGGTCCGGTGAAATCCGAGGCTCAATACGAAAAAGAAAAAGAATTAGGGTTTTTTCTTTTTAAAAGATAATAAAAGTTATTATTATGGTTTTTTTTTAAGTAATAAAAGCTGATATTTATTTTGCTAACTATATGGGGTCTTCATTATTCATTAAATTTTTAATTTTGGGATTTTTTTGCTAATTATGGGGACTTTTCTGCTAATTTTGAGGTTTTTTCTAATTTTAAAATCTAATTTATTAATTTTGAGATATTTTTCAAATTATGGAGCCTTTTAACTAATTTTTGGACTTTTTTAGAGCCTACTATTGGACATTTTCCAAATTATGAGACTTTTTTACCAATTTTGAGGCCTTATTAGTAAAAAAAATTCTTCTAAAATGGACTTCGAAATTTTTAGGCCAATACGAATGTTTCATTAGAATTGGTGAAGGGCCGGGCCTGCCTGTAACTCATTAAGAAGCGTAGAGAAGGCCGGCCACTCCTCCAAAGCTTGCACCATCGCAACTAACTTTGCAGAATCCGTCTCGAACCTCCGACAATCAATGCCTCTAGAAAGGATACACTCCATCGCCCATAATAATGCCTCCAGCTCCGAATAAAGTGGGGATGAACTGCGACGTTGCCATCTGACATCCATAACTAAAATCTGATTCTCACCATCACCACACACCATCCCAATCTTGAATTTGGTTATGTAGTTTCCACGAACAATCAGCTTGACAATGAATTATCATCTCAAGAGTATGCAAAGATTCTGGCGAACCCGACCTAACCCTTGCGGCTATTTGGGTTTCCTTCCACAACAATTGTTCGCGTAAAGCCTGATTAATGATATTTATTGGCATTAAACTCTTAAATCCATTATGCCATTAAGCTTTTAAGTTATTAATTTTACAAATAAATGCCTTGTACATAAAATTTTCAACAAGGAATTATAGTTTATACTGATTTTTAAAAAATTCAGTTTAAAATACAGATGCAAGTCTTAAATACTCCACTTTAATCAAAATTGACTGAGAGATCAATAATGTCCATTACAGTATCTTGTTTTCTCTAAATTATTTATATTGATTCTTTTAATTTAATATTAAATAATTGTTTGTTAGGAAAAAAATGTATTTTATGTAGTCCTGAAAATGTTAAAACAAAAGGAGTATTATTTAATATTTATCACATCAGGAATGGAAAATGACATTAACAAAACAAAACTTGTATTATTAAGGATGACGACGGCATGTCGGTTATTTGACTTATACTACTTGTGGTCGTAAGTGTAAAGAAATAATAAATAAGAAATTTCTTCTATAATGGAGAAAAAACATGTTTACAACGACAACGATATTCATAAGCAGAGGGAAAAAACAAAAAACTAGAGAAGTAAGCACAGAAGGACTGTCTGATTGTGTGAACATCATCAAATGAAGAACAACTGCGAGATCAGACCACACAGCTTGTTCCGAGTTCGATCTTAAAATTTCTGGGTATGTCTTCCATCCTCCTTTAGTTTCGGATTATGTGTCTGTCTAATTACGATGTTACTTTTGGTATGTAATTAAGTTTTTTTGTATCATCTTATTTTTAAGTTTTGCTCTGATTCATTGATACTTTAAAAAGTTATATCCTAATTTGACAATCGATATAGTTCCTACGGTTTCTAGTTCTGTGAATTGACAAGAGATTTGATTGATCTATAGATCTTAATTATACTTACTTGGTTTAACTGTAGAAATGTCGAACGATTCAGCTCATACGCCGTTTCTACCGACTGACAAGTTAGAAACCATGGCTCAAGATTTCGACCAAAACTCAAAAACTTCTTCTTCAAGAAAACGAAGATTGCGTCGCTCTAGAAGCGCTCCTCGTGGCGATTGTATGTACAGTGATGATGCTAAAGCCGACGAACCTGAAGCTACACATCGGAGTAAAATCCCAATTTTAAGTCACTTTCGTGATCTAAACCCGAACCTCCCGCGAGTGATGATGTTCTTGGCTTTATACTTAACCATTGGTACTATCTGTTTCTACCTCGTGAGAGACCAGATCTCAGGCGATAAGACCAATGCTGTGATAGATGCTGTCTATTTCTGTATTGTAACGATGACAACCGTTGGATACGGTGACCTTGTCCCTAATAGTTCTACCTCAATGCTACTTGCTTGTGCCTTTGTCTTCTCTGGAATGGTTCTCGTTAGTCGTCTTTTAAGTCGAGCAGCGGATTATCTAGTGGAGAAACAAGAGGCTTTGCTCGTTCAGACAGACATTCTCAAAGAGCAGCATGCTAACAAGTTGAGATACAAATGCTATGCTTCATGTCTTTTCCTTGTAGTCCTCATCCTTTCTGGTACGGTTTTCCTTGTAATGGTTGAGAAAATGCCGGTTATCGCAGCTTTCTACTGTGTCTGTTCCACGGTTACGACTTTGGGTTATGGAGATAAGAGCTTTAGCTCGGGTACAGGACGTCTTTTTGCTGTGTTTTGGATCTTGACGAGCACCATTTGTTTGGCTCAGTTTTTACTCTACATGGCTGAGCTAAATACAGAAACCAAACAGAGGGAGTTAGTTAAATCGGTTTTGAAACGAAGAATCACAAACAATGATCTCGAAGCAGCTGATCTTGATGAAGATGGAGTCGTTGGGTAAGACATCAGTCAGTCAGACATATTCTCTCTTCTGTCTCCTTCTTCTTATGTTTGTCCTTTATGTGTTGCAGAGCTGCAGAGTTTATTCTATATAAACTGAAGGAAATGGGAAAGATTGATGAGGAAGATATCTCTGGGATAATGGAAGAGTTCGAGTCACTCGATTACGATGATTCGGGTACTCTAACAACTTCTGACATTGTTCAAGCTCAGACGACGTCTTAGATTCAAAAGTCAAAAGCGTCGTTAGCAAAATCATGTTGCGAAGACGAATCAGAAACTTTGTTGAGCTATACACGTACGATAAGCAAAGACGGTGAAGAGAGATATGATATTTATTGTTTTGGACCTTTTTAGTATTGTGTGTTTTTTAATTAGAGAGATACAAAAATATACAATAAAAAAATCCACGAATGAGTTAGTGACACGTAACTGAATAGCGTCCATAGACGTAAATTACAAATATAGCCCTAAGCATCTCACTCTCCGCCGTGCCAATTGCTAATAATCGAATCCGGATCCGATCCGATCCGATTCGCATCAAACAACCACCATCATCAATTTTCCCCCAAACTCTAACATTTAGGGTTTCCCCGTTAATCAATCAGGTGAATACAATACAAATCGAATAAAATTCAAAATTAGCTTTGTGTAAATTTATTGGCTATTCGGAGAATCTATGAACGTTGGTCTTCAATGGATACTTCTGTAACGCACACAAATCTTCCCAAGGTAGAAGACGATGATGATGAATGGGGTAAGTAACTCTCTTTCTCTGTTAATTTCTATTTTCCCGGATAAACTTTTGGTTTTTTTTTTGTGGGTGTGTGGAAATTAGGGTTCTTTGTGTTTCTGTGGTCGGATCATTGTTTAAATTACGAGATCATTTTTTTGATTTGGGTATCAGACAATGATGGGTTTGTGATTCCAAGCTTAGAGATTGAACAAGAGAATGTTAATAGTAATGATTCAGAAGCTCAAACATCAAAACCTTCTTCTTCTTCTTCTCCTAAGGTCAGTGTTTTGATGATTTCTATCTCAGAGGAGAAGGAGCATCAAATTGTTTGTAACTCTTTTTATTATCTCTCTTTGTAGATTAAAGATGAAGAAAATAATATCTACTTAGGACCACATGGAGCTCCTCCTTCGCAGCTTCATCATGATGGTAGTAACAACACTACGAGCCGGAAGCAGCGGTTTAAGCAGAAGCTCAAGGAAGCAGACGAGAAGATGAGTGTCTCTGTCTCCTCTGGTCGAGAAAACAAACTGGCTAACTTGAGAGAGCTTGTAGGTGGAGGTCTTGAGAAAGGAACTAACCACATGGCTAAAGGTGGTGTTTCAAGAGACTGGCTTGATCCTCATTGCCATGAATCTCAGTTCGAGAAACGACGACATCTGTAACGCTCCCTTTTGAATATGTTTTGTATCAATCAATTATTCAAACACATCTTTAGTGATATATTACATTTGCTTCTTTTTTTGACACTTTGACCAATATATACCAAAATATACCAAAATATTGGTCAAAATGTCAAAATTATATTAACGCACATATAAAAAAGCAAATGTAATCGTTAAAGATGTATTTTAGTAACGCATATAATTTTTTTATATATAGGTTTTGATTTGAAATTATATTGTTTATGAAAAGCAAGCCTCTATCTTATAATGATATTTTTATTGAACTTCCACGAAACAACAACACTTCTTTGTAAAGGAACACTAGTGGTGTAGTAAAATATAGCGATATGACTATTGGTCTCTACTGCATGAGTCTCCTTTGATCAATTTCTCTTTCCTCCAACCTCAGTTTCCTCATTGTACGTATTACTCTTCCCATGTGAATTCCTGACCATGTACAAAATACTTGAAACTTAGAACAAAGAAAAACTTTTACTATTTATGTATGAAATTTCAAGACATATGTGTGACAAACATGAGTGTTAATTCGGATCAAGAATCCACATGTTACCTATTAATGTCATAACATGGAACGGTTTAGTTCTAAAGGTTCAAAAAAAGATTTAAGCCTTTTGAAGTTAGTCTATCATACCAATCAAACATGAAACATGCAAACTTTGTTACCACGTTGCGAAGAGGATTGTATGGTACGGTCTAGTTCGATCATATGTATCAGTAAATTACAAAAGAAGTAATGAAAACAAAGTGTACCTTGAATTGGTTTTTGGAGGGGTAGGACCACCACATTTGTTCTTACAATGTTCAAAGCAATTTCCATCATAATCGCTGCAATCGCGAGAACAATACCGAAAGCAACCTATCCAAGTCCTTCCATCTCTATCAATATCTCTTGCTTCTCCTCCTCCTATCGCAGCAATCATCACCAACATTATCACCATTACCACACTCCATTTTGCCATTTTCTTTTTTTCTTTTGAAAACAATCTTTTCTTTTGTTTTGTTTGTTTGCCTTCTGATGAATCGTTAGGTTCTATTTATAAAATGTTTAGTACATTTCTATAGAAAGTTAGTTTGCTGGTCAATTTGAATTGATTCTCTAACAAATTTGGATTTGAATACATTTTTTTTTTTTTGGGTCAAATTTTTGAATACATCTTAAATGATTTTTATTTTCTACTTCAAATAAAGATTTCATCTCTCTAGGTAAGATTTAACAAATCTATATATACATTTTTAATTACACTTTGGATTTATCCTTCTATTTGTAGTTATTTACAAAGTTAATCTCTAAAAAATTTCCAAAACTAGAATTATTTCAGATTTTGTTTCCAAAATATTTTACATTCCATTCCAAGTTTCCAACTAAAAAAATTACAGCAAAATAAATATGAAACAGAAACTAGATATATTTAACCACATCTTCTATTGTGTTTTGGACAATTTTTAAGTACATTTTGTATTCTATCCTTCTATATGTACTTATTTACAAAGTTAATCTCCAAAAAATTTCCAAAACTAGAATTATTTCAGATTTTGTTTTCTAAATATTTTACATTCCATTCCAAGTTTCCAACTAAAAAAATTACAGCAAAATAAATATGGAAACAGAAATTAAGATAGATTTAACCACATCTTTTATTGTGTTTTGAAGATATTCAATCTCTTAGGGAGGTGTAGTGAAATCATGATTTTAGAGAATTTAATGAGATTTAGGAAATTTTGAAATTTGATAGATTTAGGGAAGTTGATATGATTTATAGTAAAATTCTTTCAAATCCCACCTAAAACCATAAGATTTGGATTTCTGTATTTTTAACTAAACAAATCCTGCATAATCCCTAAAACTTATTAAAACCAAATTCATTTTTTGAATAACAGTAATTTTAAATAACAATTCTTGGGTCAATCCTAAGGTTCACCCATTTGTTCACTTCTCTTTAATTAAACCAATGAGAATGTGACATGTCATAATATATCTAATAACTTATTTATTCACCTCTTTATAAAATAAGGAAACAAAACCTGTATACATTATTATAAAATTTAAAACTCAAACCGCTCTTTTGTAAACCCAAACCGATATATAATTTCATTCTAATTGTAAAATCTAAACCCTAACCATCTCATTTGTAAACTCAAATCCACATATAATTTCGTTCTAATTGAAAAATCTAAACCCTAACCATCTCATTTGTAAATCCAAACCGACATATAATTTTATTTTAATTGTAAAATCTAAACCTTAACCACTTCATTTGTAAATCCAAACCGATATATAATTTTGTTTTAATTATAAAATCTAAACCCTAACCACTTTATTTGTAAACCCAAACCGACATATAATTTTGTTTTAATTGTAAAATCTGAACTCTTATCATCTTATTTGTAAATCCAAACCGACACATAATTTCATTCTAATTGTAAAGTCTAAACCAAGCCAATATTTAAATTTTGCTTAATTAAAAGTATACAAAATTTGTTTTCTTTATTTGTTTTGCTTTTAAAATTTAATTTTGATTTAACTTTTAAATAAAATAATATATAGGAGATTCTGATTGGTTTAAAAGGAGGAGGTGAACAACAAGGTTAACCCTAGTAGTGAACCTAAGTATTTTTCGAGTTTAAAATAGATTTTTAAATCATTAATTCAATAACGGTGGATTTTAATGGACTTTTTAAAATTCATAATTGAATAACATAGGATTTGTAATTTTTTTACAAATCACTTAGAATGTCAAGTTAAATACACATGGAAAGTTCAGAGCAATTTAAAACCAAATCTTTATGTCCTGTCCTTTCAATCATCCATTATTTGGTGTTTTGGGGGAGCTTTTCATATCAGATCAATAGTAAGTAAAGTCATATATGTATATAGTCGTATAGAGAGATGTACTCAAAATTTTACACTCAGCATCAAGAAACAATCATAAAGGGAGAGTATTGGCATAACATTCATTACAAACTCACAGAAAGATACAAATCAAAGTTTCCAAAAAGCTCTTCACTGTCTTTGCTTTTCCTGTTGTGTGCATATATAGCTTAACAAAGATTCTCATTCTGACATGATACCGACGCTTACCTCTGAATCTGAGACGTCGTCTGCGCTAGAACGATGTCAGAAGTTGTTAAAGTTCCGGATTCATCGTAATCGAGTTGCTCGAACTCTTCCATTATCCCAGAGATATCTTTCTCATCAATCTTTCCCATTTCTTTCAGTTTATATAGAATAAACTCTGCAGCTCTGCAACACACAAAAAGACAAAGATAAGAAGAAGAAGTAGAAGGAGCCAGAAGAAAGAATATGTTTGATGTCTTACCCAACGACTCCATCTTCATCAAGATCAGCTGCTTCGAGATCATTGTTTGTGATTCTTCTTGTCAAAACCCATTTCACTAACGCCCTCTGTTTGTTTTCAGTATTTAGCTCAGCCACATAGAGGAAAAACTGAGCCAAACATATGGTACTCGTCAAGATCCAAAACACTGCAAAGAGGCGTCCTGTTCCCGAGCTAAAGCTCTTATCACCATAACCCAAAGTCGTAACAGTGGAACAGACGCAGTAGAAAGCGTCGATAACCGGCATTTTCTCAACCATTACAAGGAAAATTACACCAACAAGGATGAGCACTACAAGGACAAGGCATGTAGCATAGCATTTGTATCTCAACTTGTTAGTATGCAGCTCCTTGAGAATCTCTGTTGGACCGAAGCTTTGACGCAAATGGAATGCCCTAACGAGCAAAGTCTCTTGCTTCTCCACTAGATAATCCGCTGCTTTACTTAAAAGGTGACCAACAAGGACCATTCCAGAGAAGACAAAGGCACAAGCAAGTAGCCTTGAGGCAGAACTATTAGGGACAAGGTCACCATATCCAACGGTTGTCATCGTTACAATACAGAAATAGACAGCATCTAACACACCATTGGTCTTATGACCGGCGATCTGGTCTCTCACGAGGTAGAAACAGAGAGTACCAAGGGTTAAATATAAAGCCAAGAACATGATCACTCGCCTGAGGTTAAGGTTTAGATCAGTGTACATTGGGATTTTACTAGGATTTGGAGGTGGTTCGTCGATTTTGACATCGTCACTGTACATACAATCACCACGAGGAGCGCTTCTAGAGCGACGCAATCTTCTTTTCCTTGAAGAAGAAATTCTTGAGCTTTGGTTAAAATCTTGAGTCATGGTATCTACCTTGTCAGCTGGTAACAAGGGCGTCTGAGCTGAATCATACGACATTTCTACAATCAAACCAAGTAAAAAGTATAAGATCTGCCAGATCAATCAAAATGTCTTGTCAATTCACAGAACTAGAAACTGTAGGAGCTACATCGATTATCAAACTACGATGCAAATTTCGAAACTTTATAAAGCATAACCATGAAACAGAGTAAATCTTAGAATAAGATGAAACGAAAACCTCATTCCAAAATAGATGACACAGAAACTTTACACACCACAATTGACATTTTGTTTGTTCTAAGAAATCATGTTCAGAGAAATCAACAAATAGACCAAAAAAGATTGCTACTTTCGTAAAAAAGTCTTCTCAGATGTTAGAAACAGATTCTTTAGTTAGAATCTAAAGATTAGACCTTTAACAATGAACAGGGACAAGTTGTGTGGAGGGGGTGTAAAGAGTAAATCAGACAGACACAGAATCCGAAACTGAAGGAAGATGGAAGACTTACCCAGAAATTGTAAGATCGAAATCGGAATAAGCGGTGTGGTCTGATCTCACAGTTGGCCAATTCTCTTGTGTGCTTACTTCTCTAATTTAATCTTAATTATCCTTGTCATGCTTTAATCTATATAAGTTTTTTGTTAATGTCATTCCATTCCTAAGGTGATTAAAAAAATACTTATAAATTTATTAATTATTTATAAAATACCCATTTAATTATTAATCTCCATTTCAATAAAGCTGTGCCTGTACGCCGACCCCAAAATCCTAAATACATAAACTATATGTAATGTGGTTCATGTTTTTATAATCTAAGTTTTTAATTCTCGATCGAGACATTAAAAAATTGTTAGTCCCCTGCATTTACATTTGACCAATTATTTTTTGTGTAATATTCATGTGAGTACTAGCTGGCAACCCATGAAACTATGAAAGTTTCAATCCGAGTTTAATTAGTTCTATTTCACCGCTTTTTCAATAAGAACAGATGTAACTATTAGATGAATATAAGTCGATTGATCACAATTTTAAATGTTAATGATAATTCATTATACATCAAAGATTTTGCTAATGCATTCATGATGATACATATATATATGTGTAAATTGCATACTTCAAAACTTCCTCAAACACAGTTAAATATAACACACAAACTGGATTACTAGGTGATGATCGATATACATAATTATAATTTGACATAATTATAAAACATTCTAATTATCTTGTAGACTCATATTGATAAGAGGTCGGTAGCGAGAGACATGAGATCATCCAACACCAACATAAACCTTAAAGCTGATCAGGCCAGAGAAATGATTCAATTGCGAAAACCCTCTTGTCTTCAAGAGATCCTTCGAAGGAGAATCCGTATTGTTTGAGGAGCAAGTCTAGGGTGAGATCATCCATGGCTTCATAGTCTGACTTGGAGTACTTAGGGTAGTGAAGAGGAACTTGGAATCCACTTGGGAATTCTTCTTTCTTCATCATCTTTATGATTTTGTTGCGGTTGCTTTGGCAGTTGTTGCTGGTTTGATCCATATGGTTTGAGTAGCCGAACATTTGAGTGAAAGCCGAGGTAAAGAGCAATTTCATTTCCATTGGGAAGAAAAAATAAGCTTTGAAATAAAGATTAAGAGTAGTAGGAAAGAAGAAGAAGAAGAAGAAGCAAAGAAGCTTAAGACAAAAAAACCAAAAAAAGAAGCTTAACACAAGCTCAAACTCGAAGGCAAGCGTGGAGTAGTGTAAAGGCAACCAAAGACTAGTGCATATAAATAGGGCGACGCATAAGACATAAATGTTTTTGTCCGAAAAATAAAATAAAATATATATATATATATATATATATATTTGGTCATCTAATCGTCATTCAAGTTGTATTTATTTATTTTTATCATCAAAACTATAGTAAGTAATTTTACCAACATATAAGCTGTGTTAGAATCATGGACTGTGAAGTAAATAAAAGTATGACTAGATAATGACCCGCGCTGGTAGCGCGGAGAATTTTTTTTAATTTTGTTATTTGTTAATAATATGTTTATGTTGTATCATTCATTTACATATTATATATATATTTTTTTTTGATTTACTAAGAGGTTCCGGGCCTAGGCTCGTACATCCTCTCAGCCCAGGGACCTGAGCATTTTATATGGTCCCCTCCCAAGCGCCATCCCTCGAACCGGCGACCTATAGACTTTACCAGAGAGTCTTTACTAAATAGTGAGTTTTGATTCATATTAAACTACTAATAGGTAGGCCTGGAAATTACTATAGATACCCTTATTCGACCCGTTTTTTGGTTTGTATCTGCCCCGAAAAAAGGTACCCGCAGCTTTAGGGTCGAGTGAAAGGTATAATAATTATATTATCCGTGAATAATGATCGAGTATCAGATATTAATTTAATTTTTGAGCGTCTCGTTACCTGTCTTATTACCCGTTTTATTATCCGACTCACAAATACACGTTAATATTTTGTAGAATAATGTTAGCAGCGTGAGGAAATATTTATATAAATTTAGATTTTTTTGTTACAAAATAATAGTATAAAAATTATTAATTTTATACATTTTATAAAAGCATATATTTTATTTTGCTTAAGGTCATACTCAGATTTTAGTTGGTACTACTATTTTGGTTTGGTGCAATATCAAATTCGTTAATTATACATTCGGTAAAGCTTAAAAACCCCATCAAAACATGTATTGACCCGTGATTTAGTATTACAAATTAATGTGATCGTATTTAGAGATCTTAATACACCAAATTGAAGCTATTGGTATAACATGTTATTTTAATTTTATAGGTGAAAATTACAATTATGTTATGTATATTATCATCATTATATACTTAGTATTGTTTATATGGTGAATACTGTGTATAAACAATTAATTTTTAGCCAATTAAATAGTTTGTTATTATTTCCTAAGATTTATGAAACAATAAATAGAGTTTTGTTATTTTTTAAACAAATCTAAACTTTTCTTTTGTTTATTAGAATAACTAAAATATATTAGCATTCTCCTAATATGTCACATCAGAACTGGTTAATTTTTTAACAGCATAGCTTAAATAAGTATATAGATTTATTTTAAAAATAGAAACAATGTTGTATCTTAATTTTAATAGATATTTGTGATTATTAAATGATTTAGATATGTAAATATTTAATCTTAGTTTTATAAATAAATTTAAGTTTTATATTTTTTTTAAATAGTTTGTTATTATTTCTTAAAATTTCTGAAACAATAAATAGAATCTGTTTAATTATTTTATTACATAATTTCGAAATTATTATATCATTATTTTATTAAATAATTCTGAAATTATTTTATTAATGATTTCTTGTAATCTAATAAATTAATAATTGCTATTTTTAGGTAATCATTTTCTGGTTACAACAAATTAATATTAAAATTCTATTATTATATTTTGTATTAAAAATACAATGGCATTTTGTGTAATATAATACATAAAATAGGGTTATTTGTTTATAGGGTTGCTTAAATAATATAATAAAGATTATAACGAGTACTTATTGTTCTAAACCAAACTTATTTTTTCCTTTTAATCAACAAAGTACGATCGTAACGACTTATATTTTGTTGGTAATACTAAAAAAAATAACCAAAATCAGATGATTTATTAGCTGAAAAACTAGTTGCGGTAGTTTTACATGTACAAATGCTATTACAAATATAAGAAGGTTCTGGAGGTCTCATATGGCCTATGAATCTATGATGATTTTTCGTCTCTCTATGATTGATCAACCGAACAAATATACTGTATTAGGAGGAGCTAACTAATATGTAACACAAGTGATTAGAAATAAATCGGACGAGAAAGTCTGTCCTAATCTAGATAATAATGATTCATCGACTTGAAAATGTGTCAGTTTATCAATCAATTTGTCCGACCTTGAGATCATAATAAATCTAAAATAATCAGTCACAGTGTGAATGAGACGGGTGTGAGCATCATGCACCAGACAATGCATCAGCCAATGATGATTCATGCACTGAATTTTTTCATTGTGCGGCTAAAGAACAAAACGGTTGGAGTAGATTTTTGTGTCTTGGTGTGCAAGGAGGAAGTAGGTGTAAGCATTTAATATTTCTATTAAAGAGGGATGCCCCCGTTTTCTAACTAAGACAATCGAATTATTTGGAGCCATTCATATGAGTTTCGTGTTTGTGTGGGTGGTATTGATGATGTGTCTCCCTCTCTTTACAGTCTCATTACAATTGACAAATATCTCTCTTTTTTTTCCAGCAATGCTCATCGTTTTTAGTAATAAATTTTAGGTGTAGATTTAGAATTTTTGCGTCCTTTGTGTGAAATATAACCTGTATTTGTCTAGCTGTAAGACTTGAGGCCTACGCTGTCCGATTTCCTCAACCCGAATCCAACACTGATCCCCAAACCCAAAAATAAGGCCAAGTCCAAAAGAATTCAAATTTAAGTCCGGTATGGATTCTTTAGTTGAATCGAACTCTAAACCAAACAAGACCCTCCACACTACTAAATTACGTTTTTTACTGTGGTTGCTATGTTAAATTCTAGTTTCCCATTCTCAACCAACTCATTGGACATAGAGGTGCTTCAAATATTAAATTTTCTTCCAAGCAGTATTTTTCACCTTTGCATAAGAGAATAACATTGTTCACAAGAATCAATACTTACAAAAGTAAAACAGTAAAGAATAATCTCAGATACAAAACTAAATCCAGTGAAAATAAATAACCTGACTTTATTGTGTTGTTGTCAAAAAGTAGGTACATTCTGAGAATCACATGGGTGCATTAATCAATGTTTTTAAAGGTTTCAGTGTAAGAAAAGTTGGGAAACAAAAACAAGCTCTATGATTTCATTTGGATCATCAATTTCCACACAAGGACTTAATTATTAGCTTGAAGAGTCTTCTGCAGGCAAACCGAAACAACAATCGGACCAGCCAAGTCCCCCAGCGCGCACCCTGCATTAAAAGAAAACCATCCACATCAATAATGTTCCACAAAGTGAAAGTTCCTATCAAATTATATGTGCGGTTCCAAACAACCCGTGAGGTGAGCTTACCGATCCATTGTCCCGTGGAGGGACGGATAAGGCATGAGCATATACCGGCTCCTATGGCAGCAAACAGTAAGGACGCCCCACATCTTACTGTGATACCCACAACTTTGTTTCCGAGATCCTTGGCTTGCTCTGTTATCACGACTTGTTTCTCTTCTTCTCCCACGGGTTTAACATTCGGGAACACACATCTGTAGATTTCAATGCCTACTTGAACTGCCCATGATGCTGCAACTCCAAGGAAGTGTCCTGCATATACACAGCCAAAGACATAACATGCATAATGGGTACTTGATGGGAAGACGGGGTACTTGATGGGAAGGCCTCGAAGAGTAGAAGAACAGATATTTGTTACTATACCTCTAAGAGTTGTTTGGCTGACTTTAAAGATGTATACATGTGTGGGCAATCCTCTCTGAGCCTTGCGTAAAGTCGACTGAGGGACATCTGCATGTATATATATTTTATTTATCCACTCGATTAGTTCACCGACCTAAATCTGTCTACAAAGTTTTATTATAACGCAATGGAAGCAAAGTAATGAATAATGATGTTTACCCTTTAGAAGTTTCCATGCCATACGCTGTGAGACATAACTCATAGCCAGCCTTTCAAGAAGTCTTCTAGTGGTCACAACTGTAGTCTGTATCATAATACAGAAATTAGCAATTAAAACCATGACATCATGAAGCAACTACAGATGTTACAAAAGAAAGATCTGAAAATACTAACCTCACGGGCAATTTGCTTTGCTGATTTTTTAAGAGGAACAATCAAGTCCGGGCGGCGGCTTTCTTCTTCAGCATTGTCTAGGAATTCATCATCGTCCTCTGAAGCCGTTTTAGGCTCCAAAAGAGGCAAATAAAACATCAGGAGCGATCTCACTGTCGTCATTGCAAGTGCCCTGACCTCAAAGGCCGAGAAAACTGGTTTTGGCTGGATATTGTATTCCTTGGAAGTAGAAAAATATGCACGCGGTTCACGCTGCAAAACATCAGCAGATATTTTACGTATAGCACCAAGGTAGTCATCATCTATTCCAGCAGCGGCATCACAATATGCAACTCGAGGCTCAAAAGAACTGTAACATGAACAATTTATGTCATTGACACACAATCAATGCCGCAACACAACCAATAATGCCAATGATGTTAAATTACAAACAGAGCTCGTCAAGCCCTACACACGCTGTGACATCAAAAACTATATCTAGGACTAATCAATTATATTGTAATCTACCCACAAGAACCCTATACGTCAAACTAGATTGCAAAATACGATCTTTAGTAGTAATTGATATAGCCTTGGATTGATGTGCCACTTTTCTCAATAAAAAAAACTATAAATCTGCAACCTTTCCTTATTCAATTAACTTTGCTAACCCTAATCCAGAACAAAAATCACAAAAACTAATCAATCCAATAACCCTTATCGACGACACGATCCAGTGAAAAAACAGAGAAAGCAGAAACAGATCCAAAATCAGAGACAATACAAACACATACCCGAAGAGAAACCTAGAAGCGAAAGGAGCAGTGGCGGCAGCAGAAACTGCAGCGGCGGAGGCTGAACAAATCGAAGATGAGTGGAAACTGTGTTGATTGGATTTAGATTTCTTCAGTAGATCTAAAACTATACCTATTCCCGCCATTACTAACAAGCCTAATTCGATCGAATTCTCAGTTTGTGATTAATCTTCGCTTCTACTAATTCAAGCTTGTAGTCCTCTTTTCAATTTTTTAAAAAAAAAACTAACTTTTTTCTCGACAAAAGTATTGATTCTCAGAGTTTCTTACTTCTCTGTTTCTCGGGTAGGGAGAGAGAGAGACGAGCTGAGCTAAGACAAGACACAGAGAGATCTGTTTGACTTCTCGTTAGCTTTTTTTTTTTGTCCTTTTATTTTTACGGCCATTAAAGGCCCATTAAAGGCCCAATAAGGTTCTGATATTTTCGTTATTTCCGTAGTTAATGCACATTTTTTGTTCTTTCTCTTCTCTCTCTTCCTTCACCAAAGTAGCTGCCTTTTTGCCAAACCCCTGCTGCAACTCTGAGAGAGAAGAGAGATCATCCATGGGAATACCTTATTTTCTTCAATTTTATCTTAATCAGAACTCGTTTTTTTCTTCTTCATCTCCTGTTTTCAGCTTTCCCTTCTTCAAATCTTCGAAATCAATCGTTGATTTTGTGTTTTCGCCGCTGTTCTAAGCTTTCTTCAAGTTCACTTTTTTTTTTTGGTTCTGTACAGAACCTTAGAGGAATCGGTATTTCTTTCTTTACTGAATAAAATCTGAGATGCCCATTTCGTCTTCGTCATGCTTAAGTTGATTACCGCAGTCAAAGTCGTATCTTGGTGTTTGGAGGCGCTCTCGAGCTTAGATCAGTGTTTCCACGGCGTCGTCTCTGATCTTTCGACAGATCTTCCCAACTCTCCGCTCACTGGGTTCTTCTCCGCTTTCTCTAATCCCAACTTCTTCTTCGTTCGGATCATTTGACTTCGACGATTTTAGCTTGTTTCGTTGGGAGCTAGAAAGGATGTTAATCGGTGTTATGCATTAGAGTTTAGGGTTTCCACGGCACAAGGGATTTTAGTGGGATATTGTTTTGGTCATTGAAGTTTAGGTTTTTAGGGGTTTTCCACGGTCTTTGGTATATAGAGATTGATTTGTGAGATTAAAGACTATGACTTTGAAGAACTGGCATCGATCGATGGATGTTATCTTTCACTAGTTAGTTTTTTTATCTGATGTGAAGAAGGGTTTGATGCTTGCGGGATCATTGTCATATTGAAAAATGTGCGAGAATGATCATTATTTTGTTGAATGGAAAGAGCATTTTGTCTCACAAGAGCGAGGGAACCGTGTTGTTCATTACTTTTTGAAGGATTCTGCTGGTGAATCTATCCTCGCTGTGATTGGTACTGAGAGAAGTGTTAGACACATGTTCTATGTTGTCTCTGAAGATTTTGTGCGTATTTATGGTTCCGAGAATTCAATTCATGCTGGCTTTAAATGGAGGTCGAGAAGAGAGGTTGTAGATTGGCTCACTTCAATGCTCTCTAAGCAAAGTATACAAGGAAACTGGTCGAGTACGCATTTATCTTTATCATGTACCATATGTGATCATTTTGTAAATGCTTCCTTTATGTGGGTCTCTTGTAGCTTTATAACCGATTGTTTTTACCGCACTTGTTTATTGTTAATTTACAGAGTCACCAATACGTGAGTCAGGTGAATCTAATGGATCTCTCGAAATTCCAAGCAATGGATTTACTGCTCAGCGAGCTCAAGCAACTGAAGAGGTGACGTTAAGCTTCTTGTTGCTCCATACAATTGTCACTGCATCTTACTCTCCTGTAATATTGATGAAAAATTCTCTCTCACAGGTCCGGCTTCCCATAAACTTGAGTGTTCACAGTTGGGAGATTATGTGGTCTGGAGCTTCTTGGATGTGTGCTAAACAGCTCAAACATTACCCATCATTTTGCAGGAATGGGACAACAATAGGGGTAAGTTGAAATCTTGGCATTGGTGAACTTTTGAGTATGTCCTTTCCTTGGAGGTGTAGTGCATGCATAATTCGATATATGTTGAATCTGTTTAGACGATCTGGGAATACTAACTTGAACTCGTATTTTCTTCTTTTGGATTTTCAGGTTCAATCTTTTGTCTTTGTCATGAGCAAAGGGGAGGATCGGTATGTTGCATATCTGGAAGATATGTATGAGGACAAGCGTGGCCTAAAAAAGGTCAAAGTGAGGTGGTTTCACTACACAAAAGAAGTGAAGGGTGCAGTTGCTCTCAAAAACCCAAACCCAAAAGAGGTTTTCATCACCCCTCATTCACAGGTAATCAGTGCAGAATGTGTTGATGGTCCTGCCACTGTCTTGACCCGTGAGCATTATGAGGAATGTCTGTCTTCCTTTCCTAATTCTTTATTGGCAAGGGTACACATGTGCTATCGGCAACTCAGGAACAGCAAAGTTAAACCATTTGACTTGAGTAAACTGCGCGGATATTTGGACCAACCGATTATGTCTTGCTTAAGTTCTATGGAGCCTGGTCCTGTAGACTGTGCGATGAATATAGAGGATGATGAAGAAGGGAGTGAGGGTGAGAATGTGATGGTTGGTGCTGAGAGAAACAAGAAAAAACGTGAAGGAATGATGTCTGCCCATCTGTTAACGACTTATGAATCTTCATGCAAGAGACTCAAACTTAATGCCTCAGGCAAACTATTTACTTTCCCAACCGATGTTCAGAAACATCCTTGTTACAATGGAGTGATTAAGGCAGATGCAAAAATAGAGTTTCTGTGTCAAGATAGCGGTATTAGAGGCTGCTGGTTTAGATGTACTGTCCTGGAAGTATCAAGGAAACAGGTAAAACTCCAGTATGATGATATAGAGGATGAGGATGGATATGGAAACCTTGAGGTATTTAGTTATTGGCTATTTAAATTATGTTTCTGGATGGAATCTATTACAATCTTCTGTTTGTCACCTAATTATTATTTTTCTTTCTCATTTGTTTTGAGTAGGAATGGGTGCCGGCTTTTAAATCTGCTATGCCTGATAAGCTTGGCATGAGGTCGTCTAAGCGGCCAACAATACGGCCTGCTCCTCCTGATGCTAAAATAGTTGACTTTGATCCTACAATTGGTGAAGCTGTTGATGCATGGTGGAATGATGGTTGGTGGGAAGGTGTTGTAATCGCCAATGAAAAACCTGAAGCTGAGGACTTGCAAATATATATCCCTGGTATGATTTTAGTGTGTTCCTATTTTCATCTTCTGTTCTACTCTCTAGTTGCCTCCACTTTCTCCATCTTTCCCTTTAGTGTTGATATATGTGTTTTTTTTTTCATGTTAGGGGAGAACTTATGCCTAACGGTGCTCAGGAAGGATATTCGAATTTCCAGAGACTGGGTGGGAGACAGCTGGGTTGGTATCGATCCTAAACCCGAAATACTCGCCATAATATCATCTGATATTAGCCTGGAAATTAAGCTCTCCATGTCTTCCACTCCTGCAAAAGATGCCAAGGCTAAGCCCATTGCTATGCCAGATATTGTTGAGGAGGCAATACCTGAAGGCGATAAAGCGGACAATTCCCTTTTAGGAGAACAGAACAAAGAGCATAAAGATGATGGGGTGGTTAAGGAGGATGATGGAAGCAGACTTTCAAAAGAAGAGAACAAAGAGGTTGGAAGTAACCAAAGTAGAACCTATGTCAACCATGAAAATACCGTGCAGGACCACAAAGAAGATGATGTTACCCTTAATGATGAGAAGCCCCGCAAATCAGAATCAGTCTTCACCCTATCAAAAACTACTACCACGCTGGTGACAACGTAAAGATGCTTTCTTGAAGTCATATATAATGATGGTAATTCTGGTACGTGCCACATCTCTGGAAACTTTGATGTTTCTTTTATGTATATATAAATTGACATAGTTTGCAGAAAGAAAGTGATTCTGGGTTTGACTTGGTTGGTGCTGAGGAGAGAGGAGTAGGTAAAGGTTGTATAGAAAATTGAAGAGGCATGATTTTGGTGGTTGCATTTGTTTTAACCGATCATCTAAGCATAGGATTATTTAGTACCTGGTTATTTTAGGTTTTATTTATGCAATGTTTATTAGGAAAAAAGGCAATCTATTTGTGTTTTGCATATTTTCACAAAACTTCTTGTAAACTACTTTGTATCAGCGTGTAAGAATTTTCGTTTATCTAAAACCAAAAGCTGGGTTTCATTTGATTTTGTATTTGTTAATACATGCAGATTCTGAATCACTCTGCTCAGATTCAAACTAATTACAAATGTAAAATAGAGTGTACTTAGGTCATCATCTCCTGTTAGCTAGCTGGACCACTGTGACTTTTTTTTATGTCCAGTTAAAAAAACGGATTTAGAGTCTCAGCCATTGATCTCCATATATGAACTCTCTGCTCAGAAAAGGCTTCACTTCAGCTCTGGTAAGAGTCTTCGTCCACGGTGCTCGGCCTCCTCTCGCTGCCCCTCTTCCCCTGCAATTGTACTCCCCAAACATCGCCGTCCTGCACAAAAAAAAACGACTAATCGTTATGTTGTTTTCAGACAGAAATGCTTGTAGACATTAGAGATGACTTTTCAATTTCGAGATCTTTACCTTTGCCTCTTAGGGTCTTGCCAGTCACTCCAGCCCACACGAGTGATAATATCAGCTATGAAACAGTTGGAATAAACAGTTCTCGAGTAGTTACCCCAAGCTCTTCCGAGATAAACCTTGCCAGTACCATTGATGTCACAGTTCACAAACGAGAACCCGGTATCTTCAGTCGGTGAGTCTCTGTGATGAGCCGCGATCGCGCCAACCGTCTTTGCGGTTGAGTGGATATGACAGTCCTGTTGTTTACCAAACACCAGATGAGTGTTTCACAAATGGATTTCGATACGAGGGATTTAAGAAGGAAGTAAATGGATTTTACCTGATAAAGTGACTTCCCGTTGCCAAAGATGAAATCAACATTTCCTTGGATATAGGATTGGTAAAAGAAGTGAGATCCATTATCATCAAAAAGAGTGTCCTGTGATCCCAAAACCCTAACTTTATAGAACACTGCTTTGTCCCCTGATACTTGCAAAGCCACCGCTTGCATCCCACTTTCTCCCGCCTCTGCCACCACCGTGTTCTGCCTCAATCCAAAAAATCACAAACAATTTTTAAATACATAGAAAACAACAACGCGTATAGAAAATATGAAGAGAGGGTTTATAAAGGGACCTCAAAAGTGATGGCAGTAGCGCAGAAGAAATTAGACTCAATGGAAACAGACGCGGTTCTCCAAGTGCCGAGTTCGTTACCATTGCTATCGAGGTCTGAAGCTTTATCGTTCCAACTAATCACCGTCTCTTCCACACAACTCTCATTACCTATGAACGAAATGTACGGTTTTGATCTCGGCACTGTCACCTTCTCCCTGCAACAAGAAAAGTATATAATTAAGCACATACCAAAGCTTATAAGAAACAGAGTATGTAATAAAAAGACAAGAGAGTCTTAAACAGACAAAGATTCTTATTTTATGGTTTTTACGGACAAAGATTCTTGTGACCCACGATCTAACAAAAATCATCTGTAATAGAAAAACTACCCACGTACCGTAGCTTATGCTTAGATTATTATATCCCACTAACCTAAGAATTAGCTTCAACTGCTATCTTAATTTTTTTTTTTTAAACAACTTACAAAAACAAAAACAAAAAACCATACTCTCAAAGACGTTTCTAAAGATTAAAAAACATAAAAAAAAAATAAAAGAAATCACGGTTTGTGTCTGAGATCAGAAGCTTGATTTATAAGTTACCTGTAAATCCCAGGAAGAATGAAGATCTTAACTCTCTTAGAATTGGATTTAGGAACCATATCAACAGCTCCTTGAACTGTAACAGAGTCACCTCTACCGTTCTTATCAACCACAATAGTTCTCTCCACGCTCGTCGCCTTCTTTGCGTTTGCGTTAGCGTTTGTGTTCACCGAGTTACTCTTATCCTCCTTAACGCTAAAACTCCTCCTCTCTAGTCTCCC
Organism: Camelina hispida; assembly: GCA_023657505.1. NCBI lineage: Eukaryota > Viridiplantae > Streptophyta > Magnoliopsida > Brassicales > Brassicaceae > Camelina > Camelina hispida. The sequence continues at coordinate 25,780,161 of CP094636.1, read as the reverse complement.
ATTTTCGACAACTCTAAAATCTGCCCAACTTATGTAATTCCTTGACTCTTTACCCATCTGTAACGCACACGAACTCTTTAAACCGAGCATTACCCCAAAACAGAGCAATAACACGGCGGGAATAAAAGCTTCCATGGGGAATGAATGTGTTCAGGCTGATACCAAAAACGAAAAAGTTAGAAATCAGAAGAAGAAGAAGAAGAAAAGTGAAGAAGTGTGGGGGAGTTTTTTCGTGTTGTGGAAATAAAACGTTTTAAGGTTTTTCTTCCTTCTCCCTTGTTACGTGGGAGTGATGAGAGTTAAATAGAAGAAGAAAAAAATAAAATAAAACTTTGGCAAAGTTCACGTTTTGTATTTCTTAATTATGGTTTTCGTTGGGGAGTCTTTGGAGGTGAAAGGTCGTGTGAGAAAGATGAGTTTAATAAATACTAGGAGCCTCTCCTCCCTCTCTCTATGTATGTATGTAGTAATTTTTCACAACTCTAACTCCCATAAACTCTGCCATCATCTTCATTATATATATATCCTTAAATTTAATTAATTTTGTGGGTTTTAACCACATAGGGAAATATTAATAATGTTGATAATTTTCTCTCTTTTGTTTGTAATTATCTTATTACAAATTATTGATTTTTGTAACATTTGTAAGAATAAAAATCCTCAGATAATAACTTTTGTAAGAATCAGTCCATAATTTAAATACAAGAAATATTTTCGAACACTTTAATATATATATATATTTTTTGATGATGATGTGGACATCCGATAAAAAGATGATGTGAGAACATATTTTAATAGGATAAGTTAAAAACATACATATTCTCACAATGATTCTAGAATATTTATTTGAATATGTTCATTACTAAGATTAAAAAACTATCATATGCTGGAAAAGAATAGTCATCTCGTAGTTATGATTTTTTGTTTATTTAAAATAATTTTCTCCTGATTTTTTACTATTTATTTATGTTAGTGTTTATAAAAAAAATGTTATTATCTCTAGAAATATATTGTAATAGGTATATATTTATAAGAAAATAATAAAAGTTTCTGTAATAATTAATTTAAGAAAATATTAATATTTTCTTTTTGAAAATCAAACATTAATATATTTTCATGGATTACTATAATTTTTTTTTTGGAAACCATGGATTACTAAAATTCTTTTATAGATTCTCTGAAATTGAAAAATTAATTTTGCTCCATGATATGTATGTACCTTGAGTGTCTGACATGTCATAGACTGATTGTTTTTGGTATCACGTTATACTTAGTTTAGTTAGAGATGTCTATAGTCCAGATTACAGGTGAATATTGGTTTGAATACTCGAATTATAGAATAATTAAGTAATGATCATCAATTCAAGTAGATATGTTTTTAAGATACTATTTTGCCATTAATATTTCACTATTGTCTAGTTGTTAAACAAATTTAAAAATATTATCTAAAGGAACTTATGGGAGAAATTAAGTACGTACATTTGGAGCATATAAAAATAGTAAAGATGGGAGTCATTGCAAGTTGTTATGGTAACTAGAAAGTAAAAAATAAAAGCTTTATTGGATAAGATTAACAATTATGAATTATCATCACCATCTTTCTCTTCGGTGCACAGGAAAGTAATAACCCAACTGAAAATGAAAAGATGATGGCAAATTAATTAGAAGATAATTAATCAACTAGAGGGGTGATTATAGAACTGTAGATTTACAAACATGGTTTTGGCAATTAATGTTTGATAATTTCTTAAGAGTTACGTTTACTCATAAGACTAACGTGTTCATTTGCACACGCAAATATGGTTTATTTGGTAATTTTATTGAACCCCCAAGTTTTTCACAATATGAAACGACGCCGTTGTCAAAAAAAGTAGAAAGTAAGAAAACACAGTGAAACTCAATCTTACATCAACTTGAATCTTTAATTCAACCTCTTGTTTGCAGAAGGATAAAACATAACAATACATTATAAGATGTTCTTAGTATTAACTATATATATACTAGGCCAAAGAATATTTCCTACACATAGATTGTGTTTTTATCTTCTCGATGATTCACTAGAAAGAAGAGGAGAAAAAAGAGAGTAAAACTTTACCACAAAACATTGCAGAACTTGATGAAATGTAGACAAAACCTGGTAAACAAATATGATGTCTGCTGCTAAGCCTTTCTTTTCCTGAATATGTTTCAATCTTGCAGAAACCGTGCATCGCGTTTTACCAGAAGTTAGTGGTCACTCACAGGTTCTGCTTATGAACCTCTTTAACCGGATTTGAAGCAAGAAAGTAACTAAGCTGTTGACTCGTTGTCGGTAATCAGAAAACAAGAGATTTCCATCATCATTATCATCCTCTCTTCTCATATTTGTTTGCAAACTCCTTGAGTAACAGTCTCTGGCGAAAGGCAAGATACTTATCCACACTAGTTCCAGCCCATTGCTGACAAAAGCTTTCATCATTTGGAACTAATGAGCTAAGAGGGAATGGCCCTTTTCGCACTTTCTTTAACTCAACCAAGAAGCGGTGGCGCGGACGTATCCTTTGATCCAAGGACAAGCTCAAGTACATTGGGTATTTGGTCAGAATGTGCACTTCATTGTTGAGCTCATTGACCAAATACATGTACTTAGGCTTTAGATTATCTTCTAGTGAGAGAGACAAAACCTATTAAGACCAATTTTGAGCAGTGTTATGAGAACATGTATTGTAAACCCGGAGATTAAGTTTGAAGAAGTCTCAAGCAATATACTAACCTGTGTAAGGCTAGTCAAGACTTTCAGAATATCAGAATTGCACATCCCAATGCTCCTAAGGAAGTTGATTCGAGGCAAGAACCCGTCATCGATACTGTAGTGAAGAAGCTGCGGATGTTTCTTCACCATCTTCACTACGCTGTCTCTAGGTGCTCCTAACTCCTTGGAGAGAAACATGTAGCGAGTGTTCCATGTTATATCAAGCCGCTGAACCAAAATCTGAGGGCTAAGTTGCACGACTTTTCCAACATCGGTTTCGTTTATCCCAACCTCTTCGATCAAATACCTTATCGTGGGTCTCAATGAATTCTCTACACTGTAAGAGAACAGAGACGGAGTAGCAGCAACTATCTGTCCTATTTTGGAATTAGGAATTCCAAGACCCATCAGAAAGGAAATGTGAGCTTTGAGATTGTTCTCAACAGTGTACTGAAGTATCTGCGGTTGTCTCAAGAGCATTCTCTTGATATCTCTCTGTTTAACACCGACACTCAACAAGTAATCAAGTCTCTCTTGCGCTGATAACACATTAATCTGAAGAGATGGCATGTGTCTCTCGTACATTTGAACAAAGTGTGATTCTTTCAGACCAAATGTAGTCAAGTAATCCAGAAGTGGTACCCATTTTGGATCTAAATCGATCTCTTCAGACAGTCGAGGGTATAGTTTCTCCACATCTTTCCTCGAATTCACCTAACGAAAACGAAACAACAACTAAGTTCCTTTCTCAATTCTATATTTTGTCTTCACCAGAAGAATTTAAAGCAAAACTTTTACCTTTCCTCGACCATCTAAACGCCAAGACTCTTTTTCCTTCTTCTCCTTCTTCTTCTTCTCAGAGGAGACATTTCTACTAATGCCTATATCAAGATCGTCTTCATCAGTCTCACTTTCTTCAGGTGTTTCCCAACTTTTGACTATCCCTTTCTTCCCACCTTCACAAACAAACCCACATCTTAGCATATCCAAATCAATATATAGTGAAAGCTTTCAAGAATACACACACACACACACACACACACAAACCTTTCTTAGCAATTGGTTGCTTCTGTGACTTTGGCTTCTTCTTTTCATACTCTGCAACCTCAGCGAAGTCATCCTAAAGAAACATGAAAAAACCCAAATTTCACTAAATCACACATAAAAACACAGACATCAAGAAAGAACCAAAGCTAACATATGCTAAATCCCCAAACCCATTAGTCTCAAAATCACACAAATCAGACAAATTCATAAAATAGAAGAGAAAGAAAGGAAACTAACATTAAGTAACCAGTCATCATCATCATCGTCATCACTCTCATCATCTAGCTCTTCTTCTTCATCACTATCATACGGAGATAAGGTTTGCCCATACCTAGACTTCTTCTTCGGATTGATTATCTTCGGGTTAGAGTGAGCGTACGATACGACGAACCCACGAGTCTTTCTACACCGCCGCCGTATCGTCTCCGACGAACATTTATCAGAACTCAAAACAAAGAGAGGTGACTCCGACGGAAGAGTAAAGAGAATTCGAGGGTTTATAAAACAGTACAATGAGAAACCCGCCATTTTCGGCAGAAACGTAAAAAGAAGATAATGTTCGTAGAATTATCCAATTAGAGTGATAGCGAATATACTCTAAAACCCTAAATCCACACACACACACACAAAAAAAAAAAGTTTTTTTTTTTTTTTTCCCAAAGGTGACAACTTTAACTTTATTTGAGCTTCATACAAAAAGACATTAATGGAGTTTACGGCGTCGTTTTGAGATTTTATTTTCCCCAATTCGCTGAGCCACACGATGGTTTTTGTGGTTGGCGCGAACCCGACCCGATATAAGTCGACGTGGCCCGTTTTAAAACGGGTCGTTTTATTTACATCTTCAACGGAGAAATCGAATTCTCTGGAGTCGTAACGGTGACAATGGAGGCTTATGCTTCTTCTTCTTCTTCAATGTGTCGAGTTCCGTCTCTGTGGACCGTTGGATCAAGACCAAGTCAGATTATATCTACGGCTAGTTTCGTATCTCCGGGAACAAGAAGAAGAAGAAGAAGCGACGGCTTGATGATGATAAGTAATCGACGGCGACTTAGAACGACGTCGGCGGCTCTAAGTGAACTCGCTGACACGGTGGCGGAGACAGGCAAATCGGAGATTACGTGGCAGATTATAGTTGGAACTATTGGTAATTTTAGCTGATTAGTGATGTGATTAATAAAATTTAAAAATCTGTTTTTTTTTCTTCTTCTTATGATTAATCAAAAATGGAATCTTGCAGCTGGAATCATACCATTCGTTGTTGCAGGTGTTGAATTCAGCAAAAGAATAGTACGTGTGACTAAAACTATAAGATCAGTATGTTAGGTAGTAGTAGTAGTAGTAGTAGTAGTGTCCATTGAAAATGGAGTTTTTGGTTTCAGATTGCACAGAAGAGATGTGAACAATGTGGAGGAACAGGACTTGTTTTTAGAGACAAGAAATATTTCCGTTGTCCTGAGTGTGGTAACTTGGATTTCTCTCTTTCTTTTACAACTTTAAAAAGTAGAAAATTTTCAGAACGAGAAGCTTTAGTGTTTTTGGTTGGTTTTGCAGGTGGGTTTCTTCCATGGCAGTCATGGAGAAGATTCTTTACAGGCTGATGATGATCTCTGCAATGTTATATAATCTGAAAGCAGGAAGGCAAAAAAACACAAGAGGAGGAGATGTCCTTGAAATACATTTTAAAGATTTGTGTATTTTTTTTACAAATATGTTGGGAGATTAAGACCAGTAGTATCTCTATCTCTCACTCTCTATCTTAGTGTGTCATGATATTAATACATACAGCTATATAAGATCATATATTACAGAGAAGAATGTTGTTCCATTCGGAATGGACCATTCCTAACCTAAGAAGAATGAAGATAAAAGAATGGAAGTAAGGAGCCTTTTTGTGTTACTGTGGTTGTTGGCTTGTGGAGGGAGACCATCCTCATCTAGGGACCAGATTGTATCCTCCCTATGTTATGTGGACATGGGTAAGAAGAAGAAGAGATGTCACCTGTTTGAGCATCGTGTGTGGTTTCTCTTGATCCGTTATATTGATGATTTATACCGGCGTTTAAGCTATTGCCATAGTAGGATCCAATGGGAGGTCCATGAACAAACCTGAATCCAGCAGTTCCATTGGTTTGAGTTTGGTGTATAAATTCAGAACGAATATGTTGTTGTTGTTGTTGCTGATGCGGATGTGGATGCTCATTTGATGTATGATCATCAGGACCGCCAGATGCGATTCCAACACCTAAGTCGAGGCTGATTGTGTCAGTGGTCTCTTCTGTTCTGAATCTGGGCACTGACATGTCATGATTGTTGTTGTTGTTCGACCTTGCTGTTGGTACATCGTGATTGTGTTTGCCTTCGTATGTGGTTATAACAGCTTTTGGATCGTGTGACGCTCTCTCCACATGTTTTCTCACTGGACATCCAGTAGCCGTGCATTTGTAATAGCTCCTGCATTATCCCAATCAACGATACATGAAAATTCCAATCGTCATATCTTAACACATTTGAGCACAATCAGCAGCTTGACCATCGCGACATATGAGCACTCGACTTTCATGTTCTAACCAAAGCTGTGTATGTTGCTTCAGTAGAGTTTTGCATAGACATTATACTCAACTAGAGTATATAGAGACTCAATTAGTCTAGCTCTAGTTCTTAGAATCATGCATGCAAATGTGTATTCGAGCAGAAAACGAGTACGTCATATGTCATAAGTTTCTTGATTCTTTTGAAATTGCTTTGGTAACCTGGGATTAGGGTTGCCTCTTACGACTTTCTGGCCATATTTACGCCACCTATAACCATCATCCAATATGTCAACTTCACTCAGAGTTTGAACAACAACGCGAGGTTCTCTTATTGGTTTAACAAGTGGAGTTATTTCCATTGCCCCATCCAACCTCCTGCATTGAAGTCACAAGAAAGCAACCAGTTTGTGAAATGTAAAACACACATTTTCGAAGCTAGTAACCTGACCGAAACCTTTGTTGTGATTCTAATACCTTCGTTTTGAGAATGGATCATTTTCATCCATGTCATCGTTGTTCTTATCTGACATTGCAACGTCTCCACCATCGTCATTTGCAGAGACAGGAGATACATCTGGATTACCGTTTTGCTCAAGAGGAGGAGACAAGTTGTAGAAGTTAGACGCTTTCTCTGTAGAGTCAAAGGAACAAATGAAGTTACACACGTCGAAGGAAAACAACACAAATGTGTCTTTAGTTTTCTGTGTTCTTACCATCTCGGCCGTTTAAAGAAGAATGCTTGTCCAGTCTTTCTTCTTGTGCAGGCATAACAAGACCACCTGAGTTTCGCCGACTAGGTTGAGGTTTAGGATGGTCATGTGTTCCTTTGTATATAATCTCAGTTATGAGTCCATCATAAGACCTTTCGAATAGCTTTTTTACTTCACAATTAGGATGTGTGCACTTATAATAGCTCCGTGGGAATTCACTTCCTTTCACATGTTTTTGACCGTACTTTCTCCAGTTATAGCCATCATCAGCCAAGATAAACGGTGCACTTGCTTTGGAATCGTTTTGAGATGTCTGAGCTGGATCAGATCTCTCGGGAATATCAGACACTGATGGTGTTGTCTGATGAGGTCGACTTGTCTCAGTTGAGGAAGCTGCAACCTCAGTGAGTGAAGATGGTGAGTGTTTTAAACTATGGCTTTGAAACTGGAGTGGCGATTCACTTGTACACTTGTCTAGCTCTGCACAGAACTTGAAATCAATAAAGATTTTTTTTTTAGACAAACCACAGGCCAGAACTGATTCATAGCAACTAGAAAATGGAGAAAAAGTTCAAAGTCCATGGAGCCTCTACTTTAGATAGTTTACCATTTTGGAAGCAGGAGGAGGTCTAAACTCAAAATCGGTAGAGTGTTGCTCTTGGAAGATATTCTGATGAATTGTACTACTACTACTCCCTTTATAGGGACTCGAACTAGCATGAACTGCTTGAGGCTTGAACAATGAACCAGTAGTAGGAGAAGGTTCTGCCTGTAACATTAATTTATGAAAACTCCCATCAGCAAACATATATAATGAAACCAACAGTCTAAAATAAAACTTAAACAACCAAATCTTGTAGAACAACAATGAGACAATGCAGAAGAAGAAACAGAATCTCAAGGCAAAGTTGGGAAACAAATCAGAGTAATTGTTAACATCTCTAAATGATAAAAAGAAACAAATAAGGAAACTCAAAATGTTTTACTCAGTGGGGAACAAAAAAAGAAACAATCGAAATCTTCACTAAACAAAAATAAAGAAAAAAAAATTGGATCTTTAAAAACTGATATTCACAATCAGTCTCTCTCAACACAAAGTGAAGAGACAAGAGAGATAACCAAAAAAAAAAAAGAAGAGGTAAAAAAAAGTAACAACCTTGATGTTGGAGAGAAGAACAGGAGACTCGAGAAACGAAGTAGGACTTAATCCAGGAGGGATAGTGATACAAGACGATCTTGAGATCGGAAGTTTCGCCGGAGACATCAGTTTATACCTCGCACCACCACCACCACCACCACCAGCAGCAGCACAATCGCGTCGAAATTCCTTGCGATGATTAGAAACATTATCTGGGTCCATTTCAGACAAGAGCTTCTTCAACCTTAACTAAAAATAAGTGTCTCAGTAAGTGAGTGGAAAACAAAAGAAGTAGTTGACATCTGAAATGAAATCTAAAGGACCTTTCTTTGTCTGCTTCTTTCTCTCTCTCCTCTTCTTCTTCTTCTTTTTTTTTTCTTTCCAATTTTATTATTATTTCTATTTTGTTAATTTTTTTTTAAAAAAGGAGATTGAGGACCTTCCACAAACGAAAAAAAGTTGAAAAGGTTGAAGAAGTTTAAAAAAATTATTCAACCAAGTTTTACCATTTGATTGGAAGAGGTTGAAGAAGTTGGAAAAATCTATTCAATCCATTCAACCTAAAAAGTTGAAAAAATAAACTAATCCTACAGCAAAAATGTTCAATTTGTTCAACCACTATTTTGGAGATGAATTGTTTGAATATTTTCCAACTCAATTTTGTTCAACTCATTTTTTCAATTTTAAGCAACCATTTGCAGCCTTAGTATTGTCGCTACTTTATCTAAAAAAAATTGAAGGAGATTTTGGTTTTTATGGTATTATTAGACTAAAATTGGTAGTATAAAAAGACAAGATAATTATTGATTGAGCAGCTGCTAATGATTTAAAGATTTGGGAATGATCTCATTATTAACTGGTTATGTTTTCTTAGATAATCGCTACTATACATGGTACTTAAAAAAAAAAAAAACCATGTATCCTAAAATCATCCTTTGATGAGTGAGTGAACGATGCTTTGGTTTTCTTGGTACCTTATCGGATGTGTGTGTTGTAGTTGTTTATGTGAGAGACTGTTGACGACCATCAACTTGAAACATTTGTTTCAAACAGTCCCACTAGAGAGACATACAGTATTGTAGAAACACACAACAACAATTCTGAAATGAATTCGGCTGTATCGGGTCCATTTTGAGACACTCCTATCAAGATAACCAATTGTGCGTATTGGGCCAATAGTTTTTTGAGGATGCTTATTATATGTCACCAAATTTTTATTATACTCCTGTATCTTCTTCGGTCTTCTAAAATTAGACTCTATTTCTAAAATCTTAAACAACCAACCAACCAAATCGGTGAAATTGTGACAAAGTACAATTATCATGATTCTCATCCTATGATATATACTTATTCATCATATGATATTATCACTTACTAGCTATTGAGCCCCCGCGATATTACGGGAGAACTCATTTTAATAAAATATTTATACAAAATTTATTTAATATATTTTTATTAAATTATGGTATAATAAATTCCAATAATACAATTCTTTAAAATATTTTGAGAAATATTCCTAAAAATAAATTTATTTTTACATGTGATTAACGGAAATTTTATGTTGACGTATTGTTCTTAATGAACTTTTAAGTCCATTTAATTAGTGAATTACCCTTTGACTAGAATATTTACAGATTTTGTCATTGATGTAACTTACACATATTTCACTCAATTATTTTGAGAAAAATTACAATTAAAATATGCAAATGAGGGATACAAATCTTTACAATTAAATAAAAAATGATTAGTTCTATAAACACATAATAGGTAGTTGCATTTTTAAAATAATTTTTAATGTAATTAAATCCCCATATTTTATTTAATTGTGTTTTCTATTTTAATATTATATAATTATTCGTTGCCTACAATTATACATTTGAAGATAAGTAGATTCTTATATTTATTCCTACATAGTTATATAGTTAAAAACATATTTATATCTATAAATGCTTATATGTTTACATATGACATCACCATATAGAGTGTTAATTTAAAAGAAATGTAAATTTTTTTGTTTGGTAATTTTGAACTCTAATTTTTTTTTATAGATTTATTATATTTATCAGTTTAAATATTTTTTATTTTTTGTTTTAATTGTTAAAAACATGAATACGTTGTATAAAAACACTGTAAATTTCCAAAAAATCGTATAAGAAGTTGAAAAAATATTAAAAATTAATTGAGACCACTCATAAAATGACATAATGTTAATTTGTTCAAATTAAATATTTGAATTCAATTAAATTAATTATTCAAAATGTTTCACATAACTCAAATCTATTTTTATAAATGAATATGTTTACATATTTATATTTCTGAAATCAATAAATCAAAATTTATCAAATTAATAACCTTATTTCTTTTAGACATAAGCTTTGTTCGTTTGTGAGTCTCAGCGACACCTTCTAACGACTGTAATTGTAGTGCCATTTTCTCTTTTAATCATTTCCATCAATATCTTCTGTGAATCAGTGCAAAGTGTTGCTGTCACTAGTTTTTTTGGCGATGTATTTAAGCGACACAAGTGTTGATTTTTTTCTCTCTCTCACTATATTTAGTTGCTGGTTTTTAAAATTATTAAAGAATAAGAGTTAAGAATAAGAAGATTACCAATCAGTCTCAATTTAAATATAAATAAACAAAAATTATCACACATTTCACTTATAATTCACTTATAATATACATTAATAAAAATGAATATATTTATATCCATAGAGGTGGAATTGTAGATGGATATATACAAACAACTATCGTTTTGTAGACAAAACATATGATATATAAAAAAGTCTAAAGTCATTAAATATTTTGACAATTCTAATAGAGTATATAGATTGATAATCCAATATTAAATGTAGTTACTACTTATTTTTTCCGTACAAGATGTTGGTTATTTATCTAGTTTTTTGTAAAAGTAAAAACAATTATGAGTGAAAAAATACAAACAGATTTATAATCTAAATGACTTCATTAAAAATTAAAACTTTATTTTTAAGAAAAATCCATAAACCTTTAGTTAAATCAATAATTCAATCTTATAATAATATATATTTAGTAATTTTTAAAAAATATTTGCAAATGGTTGATTATTAAAAATTTGGAACAATTGAAAAATTAATATAAATAAATGAAAACAAAGTTTTCTAAGAATCTTACATATAAATAGGATTGCACTTACATGATTAGTAAATGAAAGCAGAGTTTCTCCGAGTGATGTGATCTTAAATATTAAATTTACCAAATGTTGCAATGCTTCAATTAAACGGTTAGAATACTTTATTTTAATATGTTTTAGTAAATAAAGATAATCTATGAAGAATTATACTTAGTTAAAGATGTGGACATTTGAATAGACACAACTGTTCGGAAAAATTACAACTGTTCGTAAGAGACACAACTTTACAGTTAACATACATTTACAATGATTCAAAAAGACGCAAAAATATAATTTTTTGTCAAAAAAGATAAAAGTTAATTTTTTTTATGAAAGTCATAATGAAAAGACACAATTGTTTTTTTTGCGTTTATTCAGCTTGCTATTATCATATGTTAAAAAGAAAGTTTAAAAATTTCCCTAAAGAAGAACAAATATATATAATCCTAAAGACGTGCACATTTGAACTAAAAGGAAAGTTGGAAATTGTTACAAAAGAAGAACAAATTATATAGATTACTAAAGATATGAATATTTGAATAGACATAATTGCTAAATATGTGAACATTTGAATAGATACAATTGTTTGTAAAAAACACAACTGTTTGTAAAAGACACAACTCTACATTCAACAGTTGCAACTTTTTAAAGAGACACAACCGTATAATTTTTTTGTCAAAAAATAAATAAAAAAATAAATTTTTAATAAAAAGTCACGATGAAAAGACACAACTGTTCTTTGCATTTACTCATATTGCTAATATTATATACAAAAGTCAGAGCTGTTTGTAAGAGACACAACTCTACATTAAATAGATGCAACTTTCTAAAGAGATGCAACCATATAATTTTTTTGTCAAAATAATAATTAAATAATATTTTTTTAATGAAAAGATGCAACTAAAATTTTTAATGAAAAATCACAATTTTTTGAATAAAAATGTCACGATGAAAAGACGCAATTGTTCTTTGCATTTATCCATATTGCTAATATTATATACAAAAATCTCAACTGTTTATAAAATACGTAACTCTACATTCAACAGATGCAACTTTCTAAAGAGACGCAACCATATATTTTTTTTTGTCAAAAAAATAATTAAATAATATTCTTTTTAATAAAAAGTCACGATGAAAAATGCAACTGAATTTTTTTAATGAAAATTCACGATGAAACGACGCAACTGTTCTTCGCATGTATTAATTTATTGTTAATATTATATATAAAAGTCACAACTGTTTGTAAGAGACACAACTCTACATTCAACAGATGCAACTTTCTAAAGAGACGGAATCATATAATTATTTTGTCAAAAGATAATTTAATAATATTTTTAATGAAAAGATACAACTGGATTTTTTAAAATGAAAAATCACGATGAAAAGATGCGGCTGTTCGTTGAAAAGATGCAACTGAATTTTTTAAATGAAAAGTCACGATGAAAATATGCGACTATTATTCGCATCTATTCAGATTGCTATTATTATATAGATTAACTGAAGCTACTCTTCCTCCTCCAAAAGTCATTTTTGTTTCATTCCAACTTAACTAAATGTCGACGATTCGATCAGTCTTCTTTTTAGCTAGGAGACGATATAATAATCATCTCCATTTTTTCTTCTCAGCGACCGAGAAAATATAGCATCATCGTGATGGTCATTCGAAATTAAGTTCACTGATGGATGTGTCAACCAACCAATATATCTATCAACTGAATTCATAAACATAATGAGTAAGTACTTAACTTGGTGAGTGTGGGTCGATAAATTAAATTAAATGTACAATTTGCTTTACCAGTTCCGAAACAAACAGTTGCTTACTTTATTTGATACATTAATATTATTATTTTCTTAGCTAGAATTTGATTCATTTAATCTGCAATGAGCGTTGTCGGAATCAGCTTTCTTGCCACTTTTAAGTTGTCACGAATATGAAAGAAAAAAAAAAAGAGAGGAGAAAGCTTAAATGCAAACATCATCATTCAATTTCGTGTATCCTACTCCACTTCTCATTTAAATATCGATTCATTCCTTTATATCAATTTTTTTTAAAAAAAAGATAGCTGAAAAACATAAATTGGATACTAGTTAGTTTGCAAGATGGTCTGAATCTTAACCCTTTAACAAAAGAAAAAGAAAGATATGATCTGATTCTTATCTGCAAATAATAATATATATTAGAAATGATTAATTTGATTAACTGAATTTAAACAAATATTTTGGGAAACTTTAGTTTGGTTACTTTTCTTTCGATAACACATATTTGATGTTTGGTATAGTTAAAAAGAACATAGAACGAATTATGATGAACTAAAAACATCTTCAAATATATATATATATATAATACTGAGCTAATTGGTTTGATAACACAAAGTATGAAATAATTTGTTTTGTTCACATGCAAAAAAATAAATAATTCATGCATTTGAAAAAAAAGAAAAAAAAAAAGAAGAAAGATAAACAAGTTGGCCCAAACCTTTAATACTATGTGAGTTAACGTGAACCGAAGACGATAACAGCTTCACAGTTCACATGCATCATTGCTCTTTTTATAAACTAAGTCACAGAAATCACTTAGGCTATACTTATATGGAGGGGAGCCTATAATATAACTATATAAGGCACAGGCCACGTTTTTCAGGCCATAGTCATTCGACTTAAAATGTACATTTTGTTATAAGAATAAACCAAATGTACAAACTGCATTTGCATAAAACTTTTAATTCAAGTGTGTTAGGTTAATGCTTATTAAAAGTACAAAATTTTGGAGAAACAAAATACCAAGTTTCAACATATTTTAATCGGTCATTAACATAATTTACTGTATTGTATCTTGCTAATTTTATTCATAAAGTATTTTTAAAAAGTATTACATTGTAACTACATTTTAAGAATTTACAATGTAAGCAACTGGAGGTGTTTAATTAAAGAATCTGAAATTTTATGGTTCTAAAATATTAGTAATAATTACTGAAATTACCTTTTAACAAAAAGAAAATAGCTGCAGGGAAAAATATACTGTATGTTGTTAAATAAAATAAAAAAAACTTACATGGATATATTGGTACGGTTTGATTTGGCTTTAAACGATATGTGTATCTGACCCAAATTTTAAAAGTCTGATGTGGAAGTAAAAAAAAAAAAAATGTTCATCTAAAAACCGTTTTTATAGGAAAAAAGAAAAGATTATAACAGTTTTTTCGTAAAATTTACCTAATCTTCAGTGATTGATATTATATACGATATCCTTTTGATAATATCCAAATTTAAATATTTTAATCCATATATTATCTATATTCATCTTGTCTAGTATCATGAAATTATTAGGAAAAACAAAAAAATCAGTACCAACCAAAATTGTGTATTTGTTTTCTTTGTAAACAAGCGTCGGTCCCATGACCTCTCTAGAGAGCCGCCTTCGTGCTTTTTAACAAATTAAGAAAAACTCCAAAATTCTCTAATTAAATTAATCTTGATCGTCTAAAAACACTCCTGTTAAAAAAACCGACGGCTTAGATCATTTTTATTTCGTCACGAACTGACTTTTAATTATGTAAAGTCTACAAAATTTATTTATTTAATCATAATTTTAATTTTAAATTGACTACAAAGTCTATGCGTTTTTAAGTTCTGATACAAATTTGACTACATAAACAAAACATAAATGACCAAATCTCTATTTCAATAACGTTTACAATTTAATTTAACCCTTTTTTTCGTCTGTAGTATCAAATTATTTATTATGTTAAATATGATAATCTATATATATAAAGTTGGCTTTTCTCTCTTCTCCTTCCTCCACCTCATCAATTCTTATTTTCAATTTTACTAAATTAATTCACATCATTAAAGAACATAAAATCTAAATTTAATGCATCAATTAATTCAATTATTTGTGTAATATTTTTATTATTATTAAAATAATCATTTCAATTAATTTAAACTAAAAATAAAAAATACAAAAAAAATATCAAAATAAAATATGAATAGAGATTACATAAACAAATATATATATATATATATAAGAAAATATTAATCAAGTGCTCAAAAATTAAAATAATGTATATATTTAAGAGAAATATATAAGGTTACTTGAAATAAAACATATTAAAGAAAACTTCTTATGAACATCACACACACACAAAAAAAACAGTGAAAAAGACTAAGAAAGAATTTGAAAAGGCTATTTGTAATAAAAACAATTACAATAGTAGTGGTAGATTGTAGAATTTTAATTAAAAATTAAAAATAATTCTACTTTTTGATAAATAATATATATAAAAGTTAGAATAATCTAATGAGTTTATAAATTTAGGAGAATCAAAATAAAAGAACACTATATAGACCATAATAGACTATTTATATTATAAAGTAAAAAAATTGTATATGTGAACATAATTTTCTATTGTCAAACAGTTAAGATAAAATGTTTGATAATATAATATGATGTTTATGGATGAAAATGATTCCAGTTACGAGTTTTATTACTAGGAAACAAAACTTATGTGTAGTATATAAAAAGACATAGAACGACGACAAAGAGTGGGTATATTCTCTAAAATCTTATATGTGTAGGTTAGTAAGTAATGATCACTCAAAGTAAAAAAGTATTGGAAGATGAAAGTAGTTATGATATGATTTCATAATCAATATATTACAAGTGAGATAATAGAACGTGAAAAGAAGTAGATATAAGAGATGACGAATGTATATCGGAAAATAAAACTTCTCCTTCGTCCACCTCATCAATTCTTATTTTCAATTTTAATAAATTAATTCACATCATTAAAGAACATATAATCTAAATTTAATGCATCAATTAATTCAATTATTTGTGTAATATTTTTATTATTATTAAAACAATCATTTCAAATAATTTAAACTAAAATACAAACTAAAAATTAAAAATACAAAAATCAAAATAAAATATGAATAGAGATTACATAAACAAAGATATATATATATATATAAGGAAATATTAATCAAGTGCTCAAAAATTAAGATAATGTATATATTTAAGAGAAATACAAGGTTACTTGAAATAAAATATATTAAAGAAAACTTATTATGAACATCACACACACTGAAAAACCGTGAAAAGACTAAGAAAGAATTTGTAAAGGCTATAATAAAAACAATTACAATAGTAGTGGTAGATTGTAGAATTTTAATTAAAAATTAAAAAGAAATCTACTTTTGATAAATACATATATTTAAAAGTTAGAATAATCTTATGAGTTTGTAAATTTAGGAGAATCAAAATAAAAGAAAACTATATAGACCATAATAGACTATACATATTTTAAAGTAAAAAAATTGTATATGTGGACATAATTTTTCTGTTGTCAAACAGTTAAGATAAAATGTAATATTTGATGTTATAATATGATTTATTGATGAAAATATTCCAGTTAATATTTTATTACTAGGAAACAAAACTTATGTGTAGTATATAACATTACTAAAGAGACTTTACAACAAAAAAAGTATATTCCAAAATCTTATATGTTTTCTTTGTAAGTAATGATCATTCAACCTAAAAAGGTATTGGAAGATGAAAAGTTATGATATGACTTCATAATCAATATATTATAAGTGAGATAATAGAACGTGAAAGAAGTAGATGTAAGAGATGACCAATGTATATGGAAAATAAAAAGAATTAATTTTGAAAAATATTAAAAGAAACAGATAAGTTATATATCACTTAATATAATAAATTTGACATATATATAGAATTATATTTTATATTGAATAACTATATTTATATTTGATGATTTGTATTAATAATCAAAAAATTTATTATGTTAAATATTATAAATCCCTAATAAAAGTCGGTGTCAACGATTTGGTAAAAAGAGTAAAAACCTTTGAAGAGTCCAATTCCAGATACGATACAAAAAGAAAAAAAAAAAAAATATATTTGACTATATATTAAAAATCACACAATCTCTTCAGCTTCTTTGGTGTTGAAAAGCTTCCCTAAATCTCTCTAACACGCTCCGTTACGTTTTCTCCTTTACAAAGCCAAATTAGCCTAAAAAAGCTCTGATAAAAAGGATTTCGATAATTCTCTAACGATTCAAGCGATTTTAATGGTATGTGTTCTTCAATCTCTTTATGTGTTACATGTGTTTTTTTTTTTTTGGGTTGGAGTTGTTCCGTTAATTAGGGTTCTTATATCTGTTGTTACCCGATCTAGATGTGCATAATATATTTATTTTTCTTCGATTTGATACTAGTATTACATGCAAAACTGAATTGTAGATTTTATCTTGGTTTAAATTTTGCATTGTTCTGAAATTTTATGATGAATCTTTGTCGTTGTGAATTCTTTGTTAGTCGACTAAATCAGAATTTTTCACTCTGTTTTACTAAACAGATGACTTGTGCGAGCGCCGATACTTTAGACAAGGACAAGGATAATGAAAAGGACAAGGACAAGGACTCGGAGTCTTTCGTGGAGGTCGATCCGACAGGTAGATACGGTCGGTACGGCGAACTTCTCGGCTCAGGGGCCGTCAAGAAAGTCTACAGAGCCTTTGACCAAGAAGAAGGCATTGAAGTGGCTTGGAACCAAGTTAAACTGAGATGTTTTTCCGACGATCCAGCCATGACCGAGAGGCTTTACTCGGAGGTCAGGTTGCTTAAGAACCTCAAGAACAGTAACATCATCGCCCTGTATAAGGTCTGGAAAGACGAGCGAAACAACACCTTGAACTTCATCACCGAGATCTGTACCTCCGGGAACCTGAGAGAGTACCGGAAGAAGCACAGACACGTCTCTATGAGAGCTTTGAAGAAGTGGTCCAAACAGATTCTCAAAGGCTTGGATTATCTCCACACCCACGAGCCTTGTATCATCCACAGAGACCTCAACTGCAGCAATATCTTCGTGAATGGCAACATCGGCCAAGTGTGTTTACAAAACTCTCTTTTCTTTTATGCTAAATTTGTAGAGATCTTTTTTTGTTTTTTTTTTTGGCTAGCTAGTAACTATATTGACGTTTTGTGTCTTGATTGCAATTCTAGGTCAAGATTGGAGATTTGGGTTTAGCGGCTATCGTTGGGAAGAACCATTTAGCTCACTCGATCCTTGGGACACCAGAGTTCATGGCTCCTGAGCTATACGAAGAGAACTACACGGAGATGGTTGACATATACTCCTATGGAATGTGCGTTTTGGAGCTTGTAGCTCTTGAGATTCCATATAGCGAATGTGATAGCGTCGCGAAAATATATAAAAGGGTGAGCACTGGCCTCAAACCAGAAGCTCTGAACAAAGTTAGGGATCCAGAAGCTAAGGCCTTTATTGAAAAATGCATCGCGCAGCCGAGAGCTAGACCTTCTGCAGCTGAGCTCCTCTGTGACCCGTTCTTTGATGGTATACTAGATGATGATGACCAAGACACCGGAAACAATGTCAATGATGGAGCTGGTCGTATTGTTTCTTGATGATTGTATACAATGAATGACCCCTTTGTTAATTATTGTCCAATAGATTGGGCTGTATTTTTACATTATATTTAAGCATTCTCTCATTTTATTTCCTTTTCAACTTTTCTTTCTTTGTACATAACTTTTGGTTTCGACATGAAAATTACGTATACAGTTCTCCTTGTTTTCCAACTGATTCCAACCATGAGACAATACAACATAATCTGTATTTTTAAAAAAAAAAAAAAATTGGATATTTGAGAAAGATTTGTATAATTTATATTTTTTTTTATGTTTTCACCTTTTACAAACTTTCTTAGTCCCATATACATGATCCTCTATCAATCTGATCCTAAAAGTAGAGTGTGTTGCTGTTTTTTACTTCTTTTTCTTTTTGTTCCCAGACAAATTTCCGTAGGATCTTGAGCTTTTATCATGGCCTTGGTATTTATTAAATTCGAAGACAGTATATATCGGAGTCAATTGACTAACGCTGTTTGAGTCAAAGTAAGAATATGGTTAATGATTCGAAGTTTAGGTAGTAAATTTAAATTATGTAAAGGTTTAGGTTGAAAAACACACGGATCTGCTATCTGGGTAGGAATTTACACTTTCAAAATAGTACGGATTGAAATTTACCTTTTTCCCCTGTTTGGGCTAAAATAATCGATTCGTTTAAATTCTACGGAAATCATGAAAGAAATAGTCGAATAGTTTTTTTGTTAATCAAACATCGATTACCAAGTACAAGAATCAAGCAAAGCGAATCAATCATAAACCCTAGCTGTATTTTAGAGTTGAATCATGCTTCTTGTTGTTTCGTGAAGTATCTTGTCTTTGCTCTTAATTTTATGTTGTATTAGACGAATATCTGCGCTATGCGCGGGCTTATGGCTTATCTTTTTTAAAATAATTTTGCTATTAGTTTGTTTTTTATATATGTAGATTTTTTTCTTATTGTAGAAATCTTGAAAAATATAATTTGACATTGATTTTTTTTAATATTTCACATAGGTTTTCTCATTTTGTAATTGAATTATTAGATACATGCATGAACAACTTTGTTTTGAGAGATTTAAACATTTTACAATTCTTGTCTAAAACGTCAAAATATATATATCAAATGAAAGCTTGATCTAAGGATTCATATTGGGAAAAATACCAAAAAACCCCGAAGTTATTTTTATTTGGAAGTTTAATACCCAATAGTTTTGGATTGGAATAAAAATACACCAATAATAAAAACGTGTCATTTAAAACACGAAATAATTAGTGTTGTTATTTTTATACCCACGATTTTTCAACAAAATCAAAATTCCAATTTTACCCCGATTATCTAAATAATTATTAATTTTTAATATTAAAACACTTGGTTTTCTGTTAACCAAACTGGGACCCGGTTATCTACTTTTCTTTTTATGGTATAGAAAACTCGTGTTTGGGTACTTATTGATGAAGCTATGTTAAAATCTACTCTTGTGTTTTTCATATCTCCATCTTCGTTTTTTCTGATTTGTGAAGCTCTAATTTCTTATAGATGCAAAAATTGCTGCAAAATTATAGATGTAAAAGTCTAGCTTTTTGGGCTTATACCAAAACTTGTATTAGCGTTAATGGGCTTTCCATTTGACCTGAACCACAAAGCCAGAAAAAAAAATCCCGGAACGCATCTTCTTCTTCTTCTTCTTCTCTTTCAAAGATCAAGAGATCGCTTCATACAGTTCCATCTTCCAAGATTTTCCTCGGCAGTTATACAGGTACGCCATTATCGTCTACAGAACAAGTTCTTTGTTGTTAAACTTTTGGATTTCATCTCGTGAGAGATTAAAGTGAAGAGATTTTTAGTTTATATTCTCTACTTTGGTTTAGTCTTCGTTTTTCTGGAAAATGTAATTGACGAACTAGATAGAATCGATTTTAGCTCTCTGGTATTTTTTTTTTTTCTGTTTGTAGTTTCAATCACAAATTGATATATGTCCACCAAGTGTTTGATGAAATGTCTGAAAGAAGTAAAATGCTGTTTTGGCTTGATTAGGATTCGATACT
Source organism: Camelina hispida (assembly GCA_023657505.1). NCBI lineage: Eukaryota > Viridiplantae > Streptophyta > Magnoliopsida > Brassicales > Brassicaceae > Camelina > Camelina hispida. Next base: position 25,759,367 of record CP094636.1, on the reverse strand, counting down.
TATATAGGTTTTGGTTTTGTAACATCACTCATTAGGATTTCTCTGTGATACTAATTACTCGCAAAGATCTTGGCTCTCGATGGGATGGTCATTTCCTATTTGACGTTTGCTTGTGTTTTTTTTTGCAACATCTGTATAAGAACGGTGCGTAATTGACTCTGTGGCTTTACTTTTAAGTTTGTTTGTTTAGGGAAAACATGGCCGGAGAAGGTGAAGAGGATGTACCTAGAGATGCTAAGATTGTGAAATCTCTGCTTAAGTCGATGGGTGTGGAGGACTACGAGCCTCGTGTGATACACCAGTTTCTGGAGCTATGGTACCGGTATGTGGTGGAAGTGTTGACAGATGCTCAGGTATACTCAGAGCATGCTAGCAAATCCAACATTGACTGTGATGATGTGAAGCTCGCTATTCAGTCCAAAGTTAATTTCAGCTTCTCACAGCCACCTCCAAGAGAGGTATGCGTTGTTGTTGACCGATTCCTTGTTTCATTTTCTTGAGATTGTTGTCTGAGAAAGAGAGAGCATATGATATGGCCAGAGTCATTTGGTTAGCTGGCTGCTATGTGAGTGATCATTAGGGAAGTATCACCTTAGTTACGATTTGTGAACAGTAACCCTCTTGCCACATAAGTTGCATTACGGAGAACCTCAAATGTTTTCGCTTGCTAAATCCATGTCGTTTGATTTTTGGAATCTGGATGTCTCTGTTGTTGGATGTTTGATTTAGGTTCTGCTAGAGCTTGCTGCAAGTAGGAACAAGATCCCTTTGCCAAAATCGATAGCAGGACCGGGTGTTCCTCTCCCACCTGAACAGGACACATTGCTGAGCCCAAACTACCAGCTTGTGATACCAAGGAAGTCAGCTTCCACAGAAGCTGAAGAAACTGAGGATGATGAAGAAATGACAGATCCTGCACAGTCCTCGCAAGAACAGCAGCAACAACAAACATCAGACCTCCCAGGTCAAACTCCCCAACGAGTCTCTTTCCCTCTCTCTAGAAGACCCAATAAGTAGATACACAAAAAGTTTATTATGTTATGTATCAAAATGTAGTATTATGTTATGTATCTTGTGGGAAAGCCTCACGTGGGACCGTTCAAGCTTTTCTTGTATCCTCTTTTTTTTCTTTCTCTAGAAAAAATCCTACTGTTGGGTGTGTTGTGGCCAACTGATAAGGGAAAACATCTATTAGCAACAAAGCCCATACATAGCCTTGAGTTCTCTAATGCGTAAGGTAAATGGAAAATGCTCACTCCGTTACAAATCAGGGTAAGAACAAAATTCAGACTTCAGTTAATGAATTCTTCAGCCTTTAGTTTTCAAATATATGAACATTCTTATTCTTTTTTTTTCTTTTCTTTTTGGTAGTTTAAGAATTTGGTTGGTTACATATTCAAGAAGACTCTGAACTTGAGGAATTAACAAATTCTTCCGCAGCTAAATGGTTTGAGAACAAATTCTTCAGCAGCTAAATGGCTTGGTTGGAGAAGTGGAAACATGTTCTGTATCTGTCATGCTTGCAAGCCTAATCATCCTCTGAATTTGCTATTAACAAAAGAACAAAGAAACAAAACAATGGTTACTCATCATAATCCTTGTTAAGCCACACTACACAGCAAACAGAACATACAACAATGAAGACTAAGATTGTGGCTTTGCAAGTCTGTAAAGAAATCATTTTCATATAAAGTTTACCGGTTTAACAATAGAGAAAAATGGTCCAGAAACCGAGCTAAAACAAAATTACATCACCAATATCTTCTCCCACACATCCTCCGTTTTTAAGCAGTCTTGCGATCATGGTACAAATGAGACACCACAAATATTCTATGGAACACAAGAATCATCAGTAACATTGTGTAGAAAGAATAGTACTTTATACAACATTATTCCATATACTTGGTGTGACATAAGAATACCACCAATATATAATTGAACATGTCCGTTTAAGTCCTAGAACATAAGCAGAAATACACAATTATGAGATTAACGGATTGTCCTAGAGCGTAAACAGAAAATATACAATTTCAGATTCAACCTCTACACAAATCAGTATTTACATCAAATCTAGAAAATTGATAACAAAAAGATTATTAGTTCAAGGACTTAAGATGAGTTTACCAGGAAGATCCAATTAAGGAATGAAAGCGGTTCTTCCTCTTTCCAAGCCAACTGTACCAAAAAAAAAAAAATATGATAAAATTAGTCAAAGATTCTAATAAGAAATTGTATAATTTCAAATGTCAGAACCACAAAGCCATACCAGAGCTACAAACGCCGTAATATCCTACCAGCCACCGGATCAAACAGCTGCAGTTGAGAAATAAAACAAACCTATCATATATATATATATTTTTGGCCAGCAACAAACCCATCATATTGATTGTTTAGAATAATAAAAAAAAAACAAAAAAAAACCTAGTAGATGTAATCAAATTTACCTCTAGGGTGGCGATTGGTTTCATCACTGGAGTTGATCTTAATCCAATAAAAACACGATAAAGAAATTCTTCACTGCCGTCTCCTCCGCCTGATCCATAGAATTGTGAGTCGAGCATCTAGGTTTTTAATTATTTGGAAAAAGGTTTCGTTTCTCAATTCGTCAATTATAAATTAGTGCCATCCGAATACAAATTATAAAGGATCCAGAAAAACACGCGGATCCTCTTTTTACCGACCCGTTTGTAATTGATCCAATGACATTTCCAGTAAGTTGGATTTATTTCATAAATACTCCAAAACTGTATATATATATATATATATCTTTTTTAAGTTAGGATGTTATGCAAGTTTTATAATCTCCTTGGTCAGAAATACAGATTACACTTGAAATATCGAACTAACCTAAAGAAAGGGTATGCTAGAGTTTTCTAATTAAAAAAGTTTTGTATGTTTTAGAAATACTTCACTTCTTGTGTAAAATATATGAGTGGGTAGCGCAAATGCACAAGATGAATAATAAGTAATTTTATTTAGTGATGGTAGAAAACACAGTTTTAGAATTTTAATACAAATTGAGATAAATGGTAATATTGAAAAATATGTTTTATATGTTTAATCTCGGCATGCTTCAGAGATCACCATAAAAGCCTGGCGGATTAGGCTCCGGAATCACCTCCGTTTTGCTTACGAGCATCATCAGGACCGAAGACATTATAGGTCTATCCCCAGGACGAGCTTGAACACATAAGAGACCAATTTGAAAGCACCGTCGTACTTCCTCTGATGATGGATCTGTCATATTCATGGGAGCTATGACACATGCCCACTCTCCCTTGGTCCATTTCTTCCAAGCCTGTTAGTCAAAGTTATTAATGTTTTTTTTTCTTTTCTTCTAGTTGCGTTAATTGACTATAACAGAAGAAGATCGACTCTAAAATCAATCAAAACACTTACGTAGCTTAGAAGGCTGAGACCATTGTTTGCCTCGGCAAATCCTTTGTTTTTCTTACCGGACAAGATTTCAAGAATCAATACGCCATAGCTGTAAACATCCGACTTTACCGAGTACGCCCCATCTTCCATGTATTCAGGAGACATGTAGCCACTGCATAATTAAATAACGATAAGCTGCTATTAATTCTTTTTTAAAAAATATACTGAGTGAATTCTCAATGTTTTTTTGGACTCCTTACGGCGTTCCGACAATGGTTCTTGTCTCAACATTGCTATTGCCCCTTTCGAAGATCCGCGCCGTCCCAAAATCCGATATCTTCGGGCGCATATCCTTATCCAGCAAGATGTTGCTCGGCTTCAGGTCCCTATGAATGATCATAGTTGCCGAATATTCGTGCAAATATAAGAGTCCGCGAGCAACACCTAAGGCAATTTCAATTCTCTTCGGCCAATTTAGCTTATCACTTTTGGTTTCGTCTACAATATTTAGATTACAAAACAAACTCTGGATCAGAATCAGATTATAGTGTCCTTAGCAGAAAAGACATTGAACTTTTATAACATATACAAGTAAAACAAACAGATTACCGAAGAGATGGAGATCGAGGCTTTTGTTCTCCAAGTACTCATATATTAACAGCTTCTCCTCACCATTAACGCAATAACCAAAAAGCCTGACCAGGTTCACGTGTTGAACCTTGGTGATCAGTGTGAGCTCGCTCTTGAACTCATCAATGCCTTGATCTGACGTATCTGACAGTCTTTTCACCGCAATTTCTTGACCGTCAAGTATTCCCTGTTAAACCACACAAATAGTTTCATATAAAAAAGAAAACACAATTACTTGTGAAAAAATATGTTATGTTATATACAAACTATATATATATATATATTTACTGCTTTAACAATTTATACGGTACCTTGTACACGACACCAAAACCACCTGATCCAAGCTTATTGGAAACGGAGAAATCATCCGTGGCACGGGAAATGGTTTCAAAACTCATTATTGGAAGTTCCAAATTCTCCGCAGAGAAGTTTTCTGTAGAGAAGTTTTCTGTGAAAGGTATTTCATCAATAATTAATGTCAGGTCTCTGTAAACACGTAGAGTTGTATATAAAAAATGATTAAAAGGTTTGTACTAAATAATTTACCGATGGATGATGTTGTAATTGCAATAGCAGAAGCAGCTCTTGCTCTTGCTCGCTTTTTGTAATAACAAAATATGGCAGTACTAAATATGATGCTAATTACAAAGCCGAGTGCAACAACACTCAGAATTATAATTAGTTTAGTGTGTGGCTTATCCTTCTCTGAAAAAAACAAAAAAATAATAGTAAACTGGATGGCTTTAACTCTATATTTTTACCGATCGAACTTTATATATTAACAAGAAAAAAAAATATAAAACTGACCGTGATATTTGACAAAAAGATCGTGCCCGTCGGTGACGTAATCGTTGTTGCGGACATCCAAAAGCTCTCTGGTCCAGATCACACAGCCTGATGTTCCACTGTGCTTAACAGTAGTAAACGCCGTACAGTTACAATCGTTAACGCACCTCTGCTCACATTCGTTGAAACCAACTTGCCAGTCCACGAAAGCGTTCGTAGTATCGGGCAACTTGCAGTTTATCAGCCGAAAAAACTTATCATCACTACAGCTCAGCGGCTTTTCCCTCACACACCCATCTCCCCTGTTTCCCAAGGCCCATGCTTGTGGGTCCATCGGCTCAAACCCTTTCATACAGGTACACGTTGATATGTCACAGTAACTGTAAGGGCCACAATATTTATATATATCACAAGCGTCAGTCGGAGAATGCCACAACATGTCCCATGTCGAGCTGGTTTCATTCCACATGAGCTGTTGTACAGATCCTACGGAGGTCAATGTCAGTCTCGAAGTGTATTTTCTATCAGACGTCTGGAATGAAAAGGATACCTCTTCCTTGTTCGCTGTCAAGGTAAACGTTAGATACGCCAAAGGTTGATTATGTGTCACGCCAAAGGATGCCACGCCGTCCCACGGACTTAACCGGTTCATTTTGTTTCTACCATTCCAAAGGAACAATGCAGGAAAGCCTCGATTTCCACGTGCAGATTCGATATGATAAGAAAAGTCACCGCTTGACGAATCATTAAAATCTTTCCAAGAGGTCAGGAAACTATAACGCCCCTTTCTGAGCTCCCAACCGAGTTTCATCCCTGGAAGTAAAGTGTCTGTGGGAAAGTCGAAACTCTGCCATAAAAAAGCATCACGATCTTTGTTATTGGTGTGTCTCAGCACGAAATTACCATCGTCAAGAAGCTCTGCCACTATCGGAGATCTCTCACTTTCCTCTGTTACATTTGTTGACCAAACAACAGTATTAGATTCGTCGGAGAGGATGAGGTTAGATTTTCTCACTCGGATGGTTCCTGTAGGTTTGGACAGAGGTTTGTCTCTGTTTGCAACCCATACATAGGTTCTTTCAGAGATTCTCTTGAACCAAATCCCGAGATACCAACGATCCTCATCCGGGGAACTTGAGTCGGGTTTGAAGATGCCAAGCTCGAAGACATCACCATGAGACGCAATGGTTTTGTTGCCAGAGAAGGTAAAAGGTTCTTCTGATAGCAGAAAACTACCGTCGGTGAATAAAAACACAAGAAAGAATGAGATAAGAAATGAAAACACTAGGAGATTTTGAGAATTATTAAATAATTTCATCATCGTATCTTTTCTTCTTCTTCTTATCTTTTTGTTTTTTTCTACTCTGTTTATTATATATCAGTATCAACCTATTGCGAGTTAAATTTTTCCATGTTTTTTTTTTGTTTGTGACACTTCAATTAATTCTCTGCAGGAATTTTTTGTCATGGCATGTGTAGATTGCTAACCATAATAATGAAAAACTAGACACGATCGAATTTATTGAACCGACCACAATCCAGTTAAAGTCAAACATCTCAAAAGATCCGATACACAGAGAGACAGACACTACATACGCGAAGATAAAGTAAAGATGGAGTGTTTGTAGTTAGATTTCTTCAGTTGATCTAAACCTATAGCCAATTAATTACTAGCAAGCCAAACTTAACTTATCCGTCCAATTCCAACGAAGAAATTCTATATCAGATGATCCTCAACATTATATTATTAAAATAATCTCATTTTCATTAGTTAAGGTAAAATGTATAATTGGGGGTTTATATACAATTGACCAGGCCTAAACCAAAACCTCTAAACCAGCTAATCCTAAACTATACAGACTTCAATTAAACCATAATAATATAAACTATATACAATGAAAATCATATACTATAATAGTCCCCCTCAAGATGGGGCATATATGTTGAGAAGACTCATCATGCTTATCAGTTGTTGAAAGGGAAGAGCCTTTGTGAAAGGATCAGCAAGCTGCAAATATGTGTTAACATGAAGTAACTTAAACAAACCTGCAACTAACCGTTCACGAACACTGTGACAATCGGATTCGATGTGCTTCGTGCGCTTGTGAAAAACGGAATTATTGGCGATGTGAATGGCAGCCATATTGTCACAAAACAGAAGAGTCGACTTATGTAGAGGAATCTGGAGTTCCTTGAAAAACTTAGTGAGCCAGACAACTTCATCAGTAATCAGAGAAAGACTACGATACTCAGATTCTGCAGAAGACTTCGACACAACCTGCTTTTTCTTGGATCGCCAACAGATCAAGGATGTATGATATGCTCAAATTAAACCCTAGAGCTACTCTCTCAAATTAAGAGGTCAATGTAGTACTTAGGGGTCGAATCCACAGAGACTCAAGATCAAACACAATGGATTATAGAGTTTTGTTATTACGCTAAACAAATTAAATTAATTGAAATAACAATGATATTAAATAAAACTGTTGTAAATTCAGAAGATCAAAAAGCTAGGCCTAGAGATTTTCTCAGGAAATTATGAAATATTAAATCAATCAATAAATTAGGATTCAAGCAATTAAGATCAAATCTAGAACTCTAAACACTTCTGTAAAATAAATCAGTTCTCACTGCAAATATTTTCTAAATTTAAAACCAGAAAATCCAAATCTCTTTGTAAAATTCTAGGTAATAAATCAGCTTTGAAAACAGGTTTAGATTGTTCACAAAATTACTGAAACAACCCTTCCCGTTTTTTTTTTTTTATATACTTTAATTTACTAGTGGTCCCATACCCACTAACAACCTAACAGCAATCAATAACAACGGATAACCAAGTAAAAATCCAATTCCATTAAACCAAAGAATGCAACAACAATAATCCAATAACAAGGTAGCAACATAAACCAAATAAAGGAATCTCCAAAAGCTAACATCCTACAACGTTCCATTGACTTAATCTAGCAACCTAACAACCGCTAGACCACAATCAATCAAGCCTCTAGAACATCCTCCTCTTCATGGCCCTTGATCCCACGATCACACTTTTCCTTTACCTGCACACCACAAACAACAATTGAGATGCGTAAGTATTATCATAAATACTTAGTGAGGCCATCCTCCCATCTACTGGGTTATACACACAAGCAGATGAGACCTCCCAAGTCATCAAACAACAAGAACACAATCAAAACATCAAACCAGGAAAACATAAGACACGGCAAGAAACAGTGTCGACCGATGCTAGAAATGGGTGCCGATCGATGCTACTCCAGAAGGTGCCGATCGATGCTCCTCAACAGTGGTATCCATCGATGCTACTCAACACTGGTGCCGACCGATGCTCCTCGAAATGGTATCGATCGATGCCTCCTCTGCAGACACGATCTGCGCGAACACGAACGACGAATTCCGAAACCAAACCATCTCGAATCCATTCCAAACTCACCCAAATACCTCAGAAATCACTGGGAAACACAAAAGCAACGAACCCAAGCAACAAAACAACACAAACAACAAAGAAAACACACAAACAAGAGAGATCTCATGCTTAGATCAACCATGGTCAAGCACTCACCTTTTCTCAAGAAGATTCTGAGCAGTAGAAACGAAATCCTCACTCCTAGCAAGCTTCTAACACGTTCCCAGCTCCAAAACTCTCAAGAACAGCAAGGAATCTCACCAAATCTCTCTTAGGAACTTTAGGAACTGCTTTCTCTCTTGTTTTTCTTTGAAAACGGCGACACCACAAAATAACACGACCCTAGGTCGTTTCCTTTCTTTAAAACTCGAATTAGGGATTTCCCTGAACCAAACCGAACCAATTCGGCAATTAAATCAAACCGGTCGAACCCAGAAATTAGTGGTATCGATCGATGCCACAAGGGTGTCGATCGATACTCCTTCCAAAACACAAAATCTGGTTCGCGGATGTTACAATTCTCCCCACCAATATGGATTCGTCCCCGAATCCCGCAATACCGTCCATCTACCAAGGACCCCGTGCCACCGTCAACACGGCCCGCACGTCCCCAGACCGGACTAAACACCATCAGCCAAGGTTCCCGTGCCACTGTCGCAACAGCCCGCACACCTCCGACTGACCCTCGAGGTCTCCCTCTAGCCAATATACCCGCATCATAACACTATTTGCTCACAACTCAGTGCTTCCCCCGTCCGTGGTCGCAACCAACGAATCATGCCGGCTCGCTATCAGGCCAACCGCCTTAAGCTACGGCATCCAGGAAGTCACTCACACCCACTCCCCCCGCTCTCGGGTCGCAACCCTCGAGACATACCGGCTCACTGCCGAGCCTCGGCTCACAGCTACGGTATCCAGGGAGCCTCACATATCCCGCTCTCGGGTCGTCACCCTCAAGCGCGCTCTCGGATCGTCATCCGAAGCAACATACCACTCCCACTCTCTGGCCACAAAGTCCATCGAGCTATCGATATCACGTGAGTTGGGCCCACACGGCCTAGAGCAAAACAAATACTGATGCCCACGAGTATCTCCCGGCTAGATCTACCTCAACATTTCCACAAAACTTTCCTTCCTAGAAAACTTTCTAATTCTGGAAACTTTCCTTTTGTGGAAACTTTCTATTTATGGAAACTTTCCAAAAATAGAAACCCGAAACATTTCTCTTTTCCCATGACAATCGCAGTCAAACAAAAGAAAAATACTCATCTTATTAATCTCAAAATGTCATAATCGTTACAACTCAACGAAAATACATCAGGAAAACAAAAATACAACAACTGGAGTCATCAACCCGCATCCCGAGCACCACCTCATCTTGATACTTAGTCGCACAACCAACCACCCCTAAGCGACCAAAAATCAAGAGAGATGGGCTGGAATACTCCGTACCCGCTCCAGCCACGGACTACAACTCGGACCCGGCTAGACAAGCTCAAGCGGTCTGCTTCTCAAACCACTTCTTAAACCTTGCCTTCATCCTCGCCTCGGGCTCCCAAGTCTGCTCCTCAACTCCGTCACAGTCCCACAGGACTCTCATCAAAGGAATCTTCTTCTTCCGAAGTTCCTTGACTCTCCTCTCGAGCACCCTCACTGGTCTCGCCTCCAAAGTCATGTTAGGCTGAAGATCCTCAGGAATCTTAGCCAACAACTGATCACCCTCGTGAAGACACTTCCTCAGCATCGACACATGAAACACCTTGTGGAACGCACGCATAACCTCAGGCAACTCCAGCCTATATGCCACTGGCCCCACCCGCTCAACTACCCTGAACGGACCCATGTACCTCGGACTCAACTTAGTCTCTGTCAATGACCTGTTCGGACCCCGCAACATGGCCATCTTGAGGTACACTCTATCACCAACCTGAAACTCAAGATCCTTTCTCCTCCTATCAGCATAACTCTTCTGCCGATCCTGAGCTTCCTTCATGTTCAGCCTCAAAACCCGGATCTTCTCCGAGGTCTCCTGAACAAAATCTGCACCAAATATGCTCCTCTCCCCCACCTGAGTCCAACATAATGGTGTACGACACGGCCTCCCATACAAAGCCTCATAAGGAGCCATCCCAATACTAGCCTGGTAGCTGTTGTTATAAGCAAACTCCACCAAACTCAGATGATCTGCCCAATGACCACCCCAATCCAGCACACACATCCTCAACAAATCCTCCAAAATCTGGATCGTCCTCTCTGACCGTCCGTCTGAGGATGATAGGCTGTACTCATATGCACCTTCGTGCCCATCTCTGCCTGAAATGCCCTCCAGAACACCGAAGTGAACTTGGAATCCCTATCAGACACAATACTAGCAGGCACACCATGCAATCTGACTATCTCCCTGACATACTTCTTGGCCAAAACCGCTGCTCCATCAGTTTTCTTGATGGCCAGAAAATGTGCAGACTTAGTCAAACGGTCCACAATGACCCAAATAGCATCAAACGTCCTCGACACAGGCAAACCTACCACGAAGTCCATCGTGATCAAATCCCACTTCCACTCAGGAATAGGCAAACTCTGCAATAAACCACCAGGAACCTGATGCTCTGCCTTCACCAGCTGGCAAGTATCACACTTCGCCACCCAGTCCGCTACGTCCTTCTTCATCCCGACCCAGTGGTAATACCGCTTGAGGTCACGGTACATCTTGGTCGCCCCTGGATGAATAGAGAACTTGCTCGAATGAGCCTCTCTCAGGATCTCCTGCCTCAAATCCTCACCCTTGGGCACACAAATCCGACCATGCACAAGGATAGTACCATTAGCAGAAACCTGATACTCGCACCCGCAGCCTTAGAGGCATTCATCAGCCCCTCATCGCTCCCTGAGCTAACCTCACTCTGCTCAACAAATCCGCTCTATCAGCTGCCTCCAAACCCAAAGGTTCCTCTGAGATAGCACACAAACTCAATGCACTAATCTCACCTACCAATGTCTCCATATCCTGCTCCTGAGCCGAAGCCACCCTCTTCCGACTCAAGGCATCTGCAACCAAGTTAGCTTTACCAGGATGGTAAGCTATATCCAGATCATAATCTGCTACTAACTCCATCCAACGCCTCTGCCTCAAATTCAGTTCAGGCTGAGTAAAAATGTACTTCAGACTCTTGTGATCTGTAAACACCTGCACCTTCCCACCATACAGATAGGATCTCCAAATCTTAAGAGCAAAGATCACTGCTGCCATCTCCAAATCATGAGTAGGATAATTAGCTTCATGCTTCCGCAACTGCCGCGAAGCATAAGCTATAACCTTCCCCTGCTGCATAAGTACACAACCCAACCCCACTCTAGAAGCATCTGTATACACAACATAAGGCTCGTCCTGCGGCAGTGCTAACACCGGCGTGGTAGTCAACATCTGCTTGAGACTTGCAAAGCTCGCCTCACACTCTGGTGACCACACAAATGGGACATCCTTCCCTGTAAGCTTAGTCATCGGCTGGGCCATACTAGCAAAACCCCGAACAAACCTCCTGTAGTAACCTGCTAACCCCAGGAAACTCCGAATCTCAGTGGCACTCTGCGGCCTCGGCCACTCCCGATGGACTGAATCTTCTCTGGATCCACTGAAACTCCCTCAGCTGAAACAATATGACCCAAGAACCCCATCTCACGCTGCCAGAAACTGCACTTGCTCAGCTTAGCAAACAACTTCTGCTCCCTCAGCTTCTCCAACACTGCTCTCAAGTGCACTGCATGCTCCTCAGGACTCTTAGAATATACCAGGATGTCGTCGATGAAAATGATGACTGACACGTCCAGAAACTCCTGGAACACGCTGTTCATCAATCTCATAAACGCAGCTGGCGCGTTTGTCAACCCAAACGGCATCACCACAAACTCGTAGTGTCCATACCTCGTCCTGAAGGCTGTCTTCCTCACATCTGCCTCATGAATAGGAATCTGATGATATCCTGATGCCAAATCGATCTTGGAGAACCAAGTAGCACCCCTCAACTGATCCAACAACTCATCAATCCTCGGGAGAGGGTACTTGTTCTTCACAGTAACTCGGTTCAAACCCCGATAGTCAATACACAACCGAAAACTCCCATCCTTCTTCTTAACAAACAACACCGGGGCTCCCCACGGTGAACAACTAGGACGGATAAAACCCTTACCCAACAAATCCTCAAGCTGCTTCTTCAGCTCTGCCATCTCTGCTGGAGCCATCCTGTAAGGAGCCTTGGATAACGGCATCGTCCCCGGTTCCAGCTCAATAGTAAAAGGATCCGACCGAGATGGTGGTAATCCCTGCAATGACTGGAACACATCCTCAAAGTCCTCCACAACTGGAATACCGCTAACCGTAGACTTCCCCACTGACTCTGGCATAGATATAGTAACCAGATAAGCCTCACGGCCCTTCTCGATCATCTTCCCTGCCTGAACGGCTGAGATCACGAGACTCCCCGAAGTCGGTCTAATACCCTGAAACACCAACTTCCCTCCTGGACGCTCAAACTCCACTCTACCCCGATAGCAGTCCAAATGCACCCTATACCGATGCAACCAATCCATACCAAGAATGACATCATACAACTCCACTGGACTGATAAGCAAATCCGCTGGCCACGACTCCCCTGCGATCTGAATATCAACTCCTCCAGCTCGTCCAATAACCCTCAGGAACTTGCCTCCCGCAACTCTGACAAATCCTGAACGCTCTCCAGGATCCCCTCGATCCCCGCACTCTCGGCACACTCCGGAGTAATGAAGCTATGAGAAGCTCCAGAATCAAACATAACATGGGACTTAAACCCGCCCACCAACAAGGTCCCTACACAAACCCTATGTGTTGAGAACCTAACACTTGACCACAAGCAAAAACAAATATAATCTGAACTATTGAATTAACCAAGTTCGAATCTCAGAAGTTATACCTGTGATCGCTCCTGCACTAGTGCCACCGGGCTCCTGAGTCGAGTACACCTGAGACGTCGGCTCGATCCAACCCACCGGCTGCACACCGTGCTGCACCACCTGCTGCATCCCTGGCTGAGCTCCAGCCTGCAACACTGCTACTGCCCTCTGCTGCAACTTGGGACAACGAGGCTTGATATGCCCCGTCTCTCTGCAGTAGTAACACACTCGAGTATCTGCCCGCGGCTCTGTCGCCGCCCGCTGCTTTGTCACTACCCGCTGCTCACCCCTCTGAGGAAAGCTAGTCACCTTGTGGTCTCTGCTACCACACCCAAAGCATCTCGCACCCCCATGCCTCGATCTCTGCATGACATCAAACTTCCGCTTCTGCCCTTGCGCAGGCTTGCCGCCCTTGCTAGGAACAGAAGACGGCTGAGACTGCTGTGGCTGCACTGAAGGACTGACCACAACCACCTGTGCCCTCAAATCATCCTCTATCCCAGCTGCAACCTCAACCAACTCTGCTCTGGTAGCATAGCTCCTCACTCTGCACCGAGTCCTCAAATCATCCCGCAGAGCCAACAAAAACCTCCGCACCTGAGCCGCCTCTGGCTCCCATGCCCTGCCTGCATACCCCACAAGCCGACTGAACTCTGCATCCAGCTCCCGCACTGTACGGTCTCCCTGAGTCAACCCCAAGAACCGTGCCTCCATGCGATCAAGAGCCTCCTGAGGAAAATACTTGGAGTTAAACTCCCTCACAAAATCTCCCCAAGACATACCCTGCTGCACCCTCCGTGCTGTCACCGACCTCCACCACACACGTGCATCTCCGACAAGTAAAACACTGCCAGATCCACTCTGTACCGGTCGGGACACCTAAGCGAAAGGAAAATATCCTCCATCCGCTCTCTCCACTCATCCGCTACACTCGGATCGGTACTCCCTGAGAAATACCCTGCTCCCACATGCCGCAGCTGCTCCATCATCCGCACATACTGTGCATCCACTACCTCGGTCCCCGGCTGCACACCTGCCTGCAAACCCGCTGCAGGCTGCACCACTGGAACCTGTCCACCACCCACTGGCGGCACTACTGGATCCTGCCCACCAACCACCGGCGGCACTACTGGATCCTGCCCACCAACCACTGGCGGCACCACTGGGCCCTGCCCACCAACCACTGGCGGCACAGCTGCTGGAAGTCGCTGCAAAGCCTGAGCCACCTGAGCTAGCAAGTCAATCAAGACATCCTCCCTGCCCGGAGCACCTCCTGCTGCAACCCCCACACCCGGGGCAACACCGTGACCAACACCGTCACCCAAACCAGCCTGGTCTCCAGACACTATAGGATCAGCCTGTGACTCCGCTACCTCCTCACTGGCCATGCTCTGGGTCTCACTCTCACTGGCCACAGGAACCTGACCTCGTCCCCGACCACGACCACGACCACGTCCACGACCCCGACCACGACCACGCCCGCGACCAGCAGCAACCCCACCTCTAACCATCTGTATCAACCAAGAACAGAAGGCTAAGCAAACAATAATCCTATTACACACAAATCACAACTTACCGTGGAATCACAAACAGGCTCGAAGAGGATGTTCTAGGACTTCATGCCACACACAATTGCCATTCACACAATCAATTACAGCATGTAATCCTAAACATCAACAGCAAAAGCACAATGAACCCTAGACCTAGAACCGTAAGGGCTCTGATACCAAAATGAAACAACCCTTCCCGTTTTTTTTTTTTATATACTTTAATTTACTAGTGGTCCCATACCCACTAACAACCTAACAGCAATCAATAACAGCGGATAACCAAGTAAAAATCCAATTCCATTAAACCAAAGAATGCAACAACAATAATCCAATAACAAGGTAGCAACATAAACCAAATAAAGGAATCTCCAAAAGCTAACATCCTACAACGTTCCATTGACTTAATCTAGCAACCTAACAACCGCTAGACCACAATCAATCAAGCCTCTAGAACATCCTCCTCTTCATGGCCCTTGATCCCACGATCACACTTTTCCTTTACCTGCACACCACAAACAACAATTGAGATGCGTAAGTATTATCATAAATACTTAGTGAGGCCATCCTCCCATCTACTGGGTTATACACACAAGCAGATGAGACCTCCCAAGTCATCAAACAACAAGAACACAATCAAAACATCAAACCAGGAAAACATAAGACACGGCAAGAAACAGTGTCGACCGATGCTAGAAATGGGTGCCGATCGATGCTACTCCAGAAGGTGCCGATCGATGCTCCTCAACAGTGGTATCCATCGATGCTACTCAACACTGGTGCCGACCGATGCTCCTCGAAATGGTATCGATCGATGCCTCCTCTGCAGACACGATCTGCGCGAACACGAACGACGAATTCCGAAACCAAACCATCTCGAATCCATTCCAAACTCACCCAAATACCTCAGAAATCACTGGGAAACACAAAAGCAACGAACCCAAGCAACAAAACAACACAAACAACAAAGAAAACACACAAACAAGAGAGATCTCATGCTTAGATCAACCATGGTCAAGCACTCACCTTTTCTCAAGAAGATTCTGAGCAGTAGAAACGAAATCCTCACTCCTAGCAAGCTTCTAACACGTTCCCAGCTCCAAAACTCTCAAGAACAGCAAGGAATCTCACCAAATCTCTCTTAGGAACTTTAGGAACTGCTTTCTCTCTTGTTTTTCTTTGAAAACGGCGACACCACAAAATAACACGACCCTAGGTCGTTTCCTTTCTTTAAAACTCGAATTAGGGATTTCCCTGAACCAAACCGAACCAATTCGGCAATTAAATCAAACCGGTCGAACCCAGAAATTAGTGGTATCGATCGATGCCACAAGGGTGTCGATCGATACTCCTTCCAAAAACACAAAATCTGGTTCGCGGATGTTACAATTACTAAATCAAATCTCTTTGCAGAAAGTAATTTTGCTCATCAAAAGGTATTATCAGGAAAATCAATTATACTCTCATATCAATTTATTTTCCTAGGTTATTAATTCTAGATGGCCAATCAAAGATTAATAATGAAGAACAACCTATGATAAAGATCTAGAAAGATATTGAATCCTAAATAAACAGATCTAACAATTCATAAAATCCCTGTGAAAAACCCTAAACCTAACAAGCAAATTACTCAGACATGTTTAATGAAGAACAAGACATAATTCTGAATAATAAGCAATTGAAATTAAAAAGAGTAAGAAGGAGTTCAAGAATTCTTCTCTACAAAGCAGATCTCTCTCTCCCAAAAGCTCTCAAAATCTCACAGGGTTGCAGAAAAAAATAAAACTTAAGGGTTTGTAAAACCTAAAAATATTATATATATGTCCTAAAACACGTTAGGGACTTCTGTTGCAATTATGGAAGACTTTTGGCAAAATTGTTAAACTTCCAATTTTTGGCTCTCTCGTCGGTTTGGACTGGGTGTCGATCGATGCTCCTTCAGTGTCGATCGACACTGATCAGTTGATCAGACTCCAAATTGACTTCTTTGATTAAATGCTCCAAAACGATCCAAATTGCTCCATTTTGTTCATTTCATGCCAAAATCCTAGAAAACCTGTAAAGACTCAAAACATCCTAGAAAACAAATCAAAAGACTCTTTATATCATGGTTAAAAACCACAAAAATCATGATATATCAACTTCCCCAGACTTAGGCTTTGCTTGCCCTCAAGCAAAACATAAGCTTTAGACATGTGAAAGAGGTTTGAAAACAGGGAACTCACTCAACTGCATGATGATTCTTATTCACACTCTTCATTTACCTGACTCAAGAACTTATTTCTTATACTCAACCATGATAAGCATCAACATTTCTTACTCAAATCCCACAATCCTCTGGAATCTCTGAAATCTCCATTGTCATCTCATGACATAAATTAAAGCAAGTACAGGTGAGTTCTTACCTTGGGTGTATTCATCAGTGGCATATGGATTCTCTTCAGGCCAAGACATTCTTCTTACATCTCCTTTCCTCTCCCTTTTCTCACTTCCAAATTTTTTTCTTTTCTCTCTTTTCTTAATCAAAGGTGTAAGCGAATACTAGGGTCATCGGTAATTTACCTACCCCTCGCTTCAAAGCTTTGTGTGATCATTCGACTCAAGTGTAGAATAATAAGGTCACATGTAATTTACCTACCTCTCTAAACTGATCAAAATCATCTCATCTTTTATTCCCTTTTTTTTTTCTTTCTTTTTTTTTTTTTTTTTTTTCTAAGTACTGAAGGGAAGAGAGAGGGGAGACACACTTTGAAAAATTTGCACTGTCTTGTATGGCCCGAAGAAGAAGTCTAGTCCACTGATTTCCAACCCCAAATTAAGAGATTAAGTCCGGTTAAAATCCTGATAAAAGTTGAGACAACGTTAGATCAATCAGATATCCATTGAATAAGGGCTTTCAGGATTGTTGATAAGGCTTATAGTCTTTCTAAGCTTCAGTTCTGAGATCAAGCATAACAAGTAATCATTAGAGTGTTAGCCAAATAGGAGAAATCATTAATCAAGATCATAATTTCCAAAGATAAGAATCAAATTTTTGAAAAATTTGACTCAAACTTTATGGTTTTGACTGACACAACTGAAACTCAAAAACAAAAACGTAGTTAGTAGACAACCTCCCCCAGAATTAAACAACACTGTCCCTAGTGTTATCAAACCTAAGATTGGCAAAAGAAAAATAAAATAAATATAAATAAAAATCAAAAGAAAAAGAAAAATCTACCAGTGGGTTGCCTCCCACTAAGCGCTTGTTTTCAGTCATTAGCTTGACTTGGCTGGAGCTCGGGCATCCGGTGAATTAGAACGTGGCATTGAATGCTTCTGAGAGGAATGTCTCTTCATCCAAGGTGGTGTATAAGCTTTAGGTGCATGAGGTCTGCCAAGGATGTGAGGAACATGACCAGGACGAGACTTAGGGATGGGTTTGCTTCTCTTATGTCCTACAAAATCATCAATAGAAGAAACAAGCGCTCTACGATAATCTCGTGGCTTGGTTAACTGCAAAACAGTTTTTGTATCCTTGAAGGTCTTATTGATGATAAGAGGAGGTTTGGGTAAAGAAGATGCATACATTTGCCTTACCTGAGGACCTTGGAGTGTGGAGTGGGGAGCTTTCTGTCTGGGAACAGCTTTCTGACTTGAAGCATCAGTTGTGGACAAGTTCAGTCTCGGATGTGGAGGAGTGTCGACCGATTCTGATGGTGTATCAATCGACACTAAACCTGTTGCTCTTGTAGCAGAAACTTTTTCAACAGAAAAGTCTGTCCATCAATAGTAGGAGCCCTCCTCAGCTTATCCATCTCAAAGTTCATACTCAAACCATCCACATTCACTGCTATGTGCCCCTTCTTCACATCAATGATGGCACCAACTGTAGACAAGAAATATCTTCCTAAGATGAGAGGGTCTTTAGGCTCTGTATCATACTTCAGCACCACAAAGTCAGTGGGAATCATGAAGTTTCCAACCTTAATTGGAATATCCTCTAAAACACCTTCATGAATTCTTCGGGAGCGATCAGCCAAGATAAGAGAAATCAAAGTTGGCTTGAATTCTGTCATCCCAAGTCTCATAGAAACAGAATGTGGCATCAAGTTGATACTAGAGCTAAGATCACAAAGTGAGTGAGAAAACCTTCCTGCTGAGATTGAGCAATCAAGTACAAAGCTTCCAGGATCTGGTAACTTCTTAGCAGTCCTACACTGAATTGCTGCACTCACTCTCTCAGAGACAACCACTTCCTGCTTTCTCTCCTTCTTCCTCTTTACAGGCTGGTTTAACAGAATTGCACTGACATCTTTTGTAAGTAGTGCTCCTTCCTCAGGGCTCAAACCATTTGATACCATTCTCTTCACATACCGCTTAAGATGTGGTGAAAACTTTACTACATCAATCAAAGTCATCTCAATCATCACCTTGTCCATCATTGCTTTACATCTAGCTTCCTCCATCTCCTGCTTGGACTTTTTTGGCTTAGGAAAAGGAATCTTAGGTTGGTACACCCTCTCAACTGCTGGAACCTGAGATTTTGCAGTTTCTGGTTTCTTCTGAGATGAGTGTCGACCGACACCATCATCTGGAGCCGACAGATTTTGCAATTTCTCTCCTTTTTCTGCAGAAACAATTTCACCATCATCTTCACCTCTCACTGATATGGCATTACAAGAATGTTTGGGATTTGACTCAGTTCTCCGAGGGAGAAATCCCTCTTGCCTTTTGACAGATCCAGCTGTTTGTGCAACCTGACTTTCCTGCTTCTTGACATGAATGTTCAAAGCTTCAAACTTCCCATTAAGATCAGTGTAGACATTGTCAAGCTTCCCATTGAAAGCCACTGTCATTTGCTCCTGACCTTGCAAAAGCTGCTCAAGCACTGTTTTTGGAGGAGGAGATTGATATGAATTATTGCCATAATTCCTTGTGTACCCAGTGCCCTATTGCTGCTGCTGATACTCTGGCTTGGAAGTGTAGTCTGAAAAGTTCTCACTGTAAGGCCTGTTGCCTTGCTGATTACTGAATCTCTGACCCTGATTTTCTTAGACAAAGTTGACATCTGCTTCTTCATTGTCTGTCCCAGGTTGTGGCTCAAATGTCTCAACTTCAGCAGCAAAGTGAACTGACTTCTTACCCACAAGAAGATTATGAACTGAATCAAGCTTGGCATTAACAGAAGCAAGTTGGTTTGCATCAAACCCTCCATGCAATCTCTTCCTTTTAGTATCTGCTCTCTTAGTGCTATTGATGGAAGCCAAATTCTCAATTAAAGCTTCATCATTTTCTGGAAATCTCGTCTTGAAGTTTCCATGGCTTGCAGCATCCAAAACTATCTGATATTCCCAGTCAATTTCTCTAAAACAAATATTCAACAGCTGCACCCTTGAAAAATCATGGTGTGGACAGTCCCTCTGATAGGCTTTGAATCTCACCCAAGCTGCCTTGAAAGCCTCATCTGGTCTCTGTTTGAAAGACGACAGCTTGACTCTTAGCTCATCTAACATTGCATCATCATAAAAGTAGTTGAGAAAAGCCACTTTAACTTGTTGCCAAGATGTCAAAGATCCAGCTGGCAACTGTTTCAACCATTGGGATGCTTCTCTTGCAAGTGAATATGGGAAAAACTTGCAGTAGATGTAGTCTTCAGTCACTCCATTGGCTTTGATACTAGTCACCAGGTATTCAAAGTGTTCAATATGATCCAGAGCCTTCTCATTTGGCTCAAAATTTATGGTTCAATATGATCCAGAGCCTTCTCATTTGACTTTGTTGTGCGTCGTTGTAGTATAGTGGTAAGTATTTCCGCCTGTCACGCGGGTGACCCGGGTTCGATCCCTGGCAACGGCGCCAAAATTTGACATGCTCAAATTAAACCCTAAAGCTACTCTCTCAAATTAAGAGGTCAATGTAGTACTTAGGGGTCGAATCCACAAAGACTCAAGATCAAACACAATGGATTATAGAGTTTTGTTATTACGCTAAACAAATTGAATTAATTGAAATAACAATGCAAAATATTAAATAAAACTGTTGTAAATTCAGAAGATCAAAAAGCTAGGCCTAGGAAAATTTTCAGGAAATTATGAACTATTAAATCAATAAATAAATTAGGATTCAAGCAATTAAGATCAGATCAAGAACTCTAAACACTTCTGTAAAATAAATAAGTTCTCACTGCAAATATTTTCTAAATTTAAAACCAGAAAATCTAAATCTCTTTGTAAAATTCTAGGTAATAAATTAGCTTTGAAAACAGGTTTAGATTGTTCACAAAATTACTAAATCAAATCTCTTTGCAGAAGGTAATTTTGCTCATCAAAAGGTTTTATGAGGAAAATCAATATACTCTCATATCAATTTATTTTCCTAGGTTATTAATTCTAGATGGCCAATCAAAGATTAATAATGAAGAACAACCTATGATAAAGATCTAGAAAGATATTGAATCCTAAATAAACAGATCTAACACTTCATAAAATCCCTGTAAAAAACCTTAAACCTAACAAGCAAACTAATCATACATGTTTAATGAAGAATGATATATGGTGTTTTTATCGGTTTTGAGTCTTTGTTTTCTCTCTTATTTTACACTTTTTATTGAGTCAAAGTGTGTTTTTGGAGTCTTTTAGTTCTTTATCGAGTCTTTACAGGTTTTAGGACACTTTGGAGGAAATTGGAGGAAAATGAGCTATTCTGGATACAAACAAGCATATGAGATGAATGTTAGTTCACGTGAAAACCCGCCTACCAGAGGAACCCGCCTGGCTAAGCAACAAAGTCTAACCCGGCAACTTTCACGTCAAAACCCGCCTACCAGAGGAACCCGCCTGGTTGAGAAGCGAAGTCTGAACCGGCAAGTTTCACGTCAGAACCCGCCTGGCTGAGAAATGTTTTAACCAGGCCGTTACCTTTTTTTACCTTATTTGGAAAGCTTTATAAATACCTTCTATTTGCTGGGAGAAAAACCCTAAGTTTTATTCTAAGTTTTATCCTACGCTTTCTTTCTGCTACCTGAGACTTTTTGTAAGCCACTCTTTTGGGATTCGAGAGATTGATCCTCATTGACAATTTGGAGAAGATTTCTAAATCCTTTCTTATTATTTCTGCAAATTAATCATGTTTTCGTCATCTGTGATTTTTGTTTCCTCTTTTGCTATGTGTGAGTAGTTCTCCAATTGGGTTTTAGGGTTCCAATTAGGAGATTCAATGAATTGATGTTTTAATTATTGTTTCGAGTTCTTAATCCTTAGGTTCTTTGATTCACATGATCTTAATGCTAAAATAGGACTGATCACCTTGTTTTAGACTCTAGGTTTTTCTATGCATCAAAAGTGTTCGATAGAATGCCTGAATGAGTGTGAATTGAGCAATGTATTTCTAGCCTGCGAAAGTTGATGTTGGGACGCATTGTGAACTTAATGAACTTGATTGTAATGCAAATTTGGCTAGGAGGTTGCAAATGAAAGTTTAGCAAACTAGTAGTCAAGTTTAGTTTCTAATGCCTTGAAAGAGGGTTAGTCTGTTATTGTGTTCATGTTCTAGAACGGTTTTTAATTATTGAATTCCATATTTCATTTTCTCATTATTCATTGATCTCTGAAATACCCTATGACCCAATGTTTTAATCTTATAAGCTAATCGATTTTATTTCTTGCATTTTTATTTACAATTCTGAAACCAAACAAACTATCTTTCTTCGCTTTAGCTATTTACGACTCTCGCAAATCTTTAGTGTACCATTGGTCCTTGTGGATTCGACCCCGTATATACTGCCTTGCAGTTAAGTGTATCGGGTAATTACTCGAGCAATCAAGTTGGCGCCGTTGCCGAGGACCAATTGCGTTACCTAGAGATTTAGGATTAGTTTATAGTCTAGAGCATTTTATTACAGTTGTTAACTAAACTTTTTCTTTCTTTTTGGTGTTTTCAGGTGTATGACCCGCAGTGCAGGCTCTTCACACCTAGAACAATATCACGAAGACTTGGGAAAGTTTGAGAGAGAGAATAGGAGAAAGAAAAGATATGGCTGATGATTTAGCTGGTCGAAATGTTGGCAATGTGGATGATGAACATCATGAAGATGAACATCATGGAGAGTTTGAGGATCCCCCTCCTGCTGGGAACGTTAATCCTCCTGCTGGTGGAGAGGCTGCCCGTGCAGCTGCGCAAAGAGAAGCTGTGCGCCGCGTAGCTGTTCGTTTAGCTGCTTTTAATCAAAGACCAGCAAATGTTCGACAAACTTTGAGGGAACATGATGCTTCCAATGCTGAGATGTACCGCAAAGGTGTCCAATATCCTCCAATCGCCAGAAATGATTTTGAGATCAAACCAGCACTGTTGGGTTTAGTGAAGCAAAATCAGTTTCATGGTCTACCTTCAGAGAACCCAGTTTATCATTTGGAGTACTTTGAGGATATATGTGGCACGACGCGAATGAATGGGGTACCTGATGATGCTATCAAATGCAGGTTGTTCTCATTTTCTCTGAGTGATAAAGCTCATCGCTGGTTTAAGTCATTGAAGGGAGATACCATTCGAACATGGGATGAGTATAAAGCTGCATTCTTGGGACAATATTTTACTCAAGCAAGGACTACTCTTCTTAGGAATAAGATTTCAGGCTTCCAGCAGCATGCTATTGAGTCATTCCATGAGGCTTGGGAAAGGTTCAAAGACTATAAGAGAGAATGTCCTCACCATGGATTCACACCAGAATCGCTCATCAACACGTTCTACAGAGGAGTTGATGAGAGGTATAAGATGGCCCTGGATACCGCTAGTAATGGGGACTTCATGACCAAAACAGAAGGAGAAGCTGAGATTTTGATTGAGAACCTAGCTGCTAGCAATAGTAACCATTGTGTTGACTATGATAGGACAGTGAGAAGTAATGGAGGAGGAGAATCAAAACAGATTGCTGAGTTGACTGCAAAAGTGGAGCAGCTTTTGAGAAGAGATCAGAGGAGTTTGAATTTCTGTGATGATATTGGTGATGGTAAGGTTTATCAGGAAGGTGCTGGAGATGGTTCTGAGGAACTACAAGCTGAGCTGAATTATGTGAACCAAGGATATCAGAACAATGGTTTCAACCAGGGCTACAAGAATCACCCCAACCTCTCTTACCGGAGCACTAATGTTGAGAACCCACAGGATCAGGTATATCCACCACAACAGTTTCAACAAAAGCAGTTTATACCAGGGCAAGGAAACTACAATAAGCCATTTGTGCCTCAGGGACAAGGACAGGGAAATGGATATAGTCAAGGAGGTTTTCAGCAAAAACCTAAGTTTAACAACTTCCAGGGAAGTTACCAAGCACCAGTTCAAGCTCCTGTGAGCAACACTTCTACGTCTTCTTCAGGGGATAATGACATGAAGTTGATGATGCAGCAGATTCTTGAAGGTCAGGTGAAGAATGCTGCTGAAACCAATGTTAAGGTTGATAGCATGTATCGGGATCTCAATGGGAAGTTCACAACACTATCTTCACATGTTAAAACTCTTGAGAACCAAGTAGCTCAGATTTCTTCTGCCTCTACGCGACCATCAGGTGTCTTACCAGAGAAAAGTGAACCCAAAAATAAAGAGCATTGTTATGCTGTTATGATTCAAGAAGAACTTGGAGAAGTTGTTGAGAGAGGTCATCAAGAAGCTGCAAATGAGAGTATTATTTCTGAGAAGGAAGTTCTTGTTGTTGATGTTGCTGTAGATAATGAGATTGTAGGAGATGATGAGCCACCATACGTTGCACCACCACCATATGTTCCTAAGCTCCCATTTCCAGGTCGTCTAGCGGAAGCTAAAATGCAGGCTGAAAAGGCGAAAGCTCGTTTTGATGAAGTTATGAAAGAGTTTCACATCAAACTCCCATTCCTAGAGTCAATAAAGAATACAAAAACATACAAGAAATGTTTGAAAGATGTCTTGTCTTACAAGAAGAGCATTGAAGAAGGGGTCATGATGATTTCAACTGGGAAGGCATATGTGCATTTTGAGAAGCAGGAAAAACATCAAAGGAACAAGGAGAAAATCCTTGCAATGGCACACTTGAAAGAGGAGGTAGAGATGGTTAGTTCTGAGTGCAATGCCATCATCCCGATTGAGATTCCTGAGAAGCTTGGAGATCCAGGGAGTTTTGTACTACCTTGCCAAATTGGGAGATTCATGTTTGAGAGAGGTTTATGTGACTTGGGAGCTAGTGTCAATTTGATGCCGCTTTCTGTGTCAGAGCGTTTAGGAATCACCAATTTCAAACCGTCAAGGATCTCCTTAGTGCTTGCTGATCATTCTGTGCTATCTCCAGTTGGGTTGGTGGATGATGTGCATGTTAGAGTTGGGAACTTCTACATCCCAACTGACTTCACAGTGTTGGAGCTTGATAAAGAACCACATGATCCTCTCATTCTTGGTCGCCCATTCTTACATACTGTTGGGGCTATGATTGATGTAAAAAAGCAGCAAATTCACTTGCAGATTGGTGACCATACTCAGGAGTTTGACATGAAAAGGTTGTTGAAAAAACCTACTATTGGAGGACAAGCCTTTTCAATTGAAACCATTGATGATCCTAAGGATAAGTATGTGAAGACATGCAGTGGTTGGAGTGAGGTCAAGGAAGTCCTGGATGGAGACCTTAAAATTCCAATAAAAAAGGTTAGTGCTACATGCAAGGTTAAGCCCAAATGGATAAAGGAAAATCCTCATGTAACCTTGACACCTATGAAGTGTGTTGGAGATACCATAGAGTATAAGGTGCAGTGTAAGGGAACCTCAAAACCTTTTTCAAAAGCTAGGAGTATTCTAACTTCAGAATTGAAAGAAAAAGGTCGAAAAGCTGTGAAAGGGGTTATGAGTAGAGTTCTGAAGCTAAAGATGAATGATTGGGGACCTTGTTTTGGAGCAAGTCCTTGTGCTCATACTCATTAGTTCACAAGAATCCGGTCAAGCTAGTGACATGAAACAAGCGCTTTGTGGGAGGCAACCCACCAGGTATTTCTCTCTTTTACTAATTATTTTTCTTTTAAATTTCTTTTGAGTCTGTTTGACCTCTTTTCTTGGATTTGTTTTCACACCGAGACGGTGTGAAGTGAGTCTAAGGGAGGGTGTCATATGTCTACTAATCTTGTTTCCTTTGGTTGTTTTCTTTTGTTGCTTTCTTTTGAGTCAGCCAGTTTGTTTTATCGAGTCAAAAGTGTGTTTTATTGAGTCAAAATGCTGGTTGAGAATTATGAGCTTTTCTTAGGGAATTGCACCATGCTTGATTCATTGTCTTGGGACCATTTAGCATTGTTTAAGGATGACTTGGAAGTTTAGAAAAAAATCATGACTTGATCACTTCAATAATTCCTGTCACTTTGAAATTTGGATGATTTGAGCTTGGCCTTGCTTATTTGGACTTAATATGAACTTATTATATCTCACTTAGGGGGTTGATAATCATGTAATGGATCATACATTCAGAGTTTAGTTTACACTATTTTTACCACTCTTTGTAAATTCTGAATGGCTAGACTCGTCTTTAGTCTAGTACCACACCTTTACCCATATCCTTGCTTCATACCACTCGCATTCTTGAGCATCATCATCATGTGCATTCATGTGCAAAAACTACGGAGTATACAGACCGACATAGCTTTCCTCTAGTTATAGGATTGTCATTGTAGTTTGTTTGGGTGATTGATATTGAGTTTTTGTGGTTGTGTGGTTATGTTCACAAGCATGTGTTGAGTTTCCATGATTTAGTTCTTTTGATGCAATTTTGTGAGACGAGAACCGGTTCCACTCCCCCATATAAAAAAAAAAAAAAAAAAGAGAAATAACAAAAAAAAACCTGAGAATGAAAAAAAAAAAGAAAAGAAAGAAAAAAAAAAGAAGAAAATGGAAAAGGAGTAAGAATGAACCGGAAAAGTCAGAGTGCTCTTATTTATTTATCAAAAGCATCTAGAACAATAATGATTTGTTGGGGTTTAGCGTTGGTTGGTTTGATCCGAGTTAGAGGGAAGCTGTGTACCTCCTAATTGGTATGTGTCTCACTGTGATTTTGCATAATGATTTGCATCCGTTCGGTTGCTGGAAACCTTAAACACTTGAGCCACCTTGAAATTGTCCTTACACCTAGACCATAATGTGTTCGATATCCCCTTTGTGAGAGTGCACGCATTTACTAATAAATGTTAAAAGGTTAAGCTATCTGAGTCTGAAAGTATTTGTGATCATAGGATTTATGAAGCTGCTACGGTCATGGCAAAGTACGATTTAGTACGGTTTGATATGAGCTTTGTGATAGTGGTTTGCAGGCAATTGTTAGATAGCATGATCCCAAAAGAATATATGAATTCTCGCGTTTTCAAACCTCGTTCCTTGGCAAAGGTTTTTGTTTTGCTTGAGGGCAAGCAAAGATCTATGTCGGGGGAAGTTGATATATGGTGTTTTTATCGGTTTTGAGTCTTTGATTTCTCTCTTATTTTACATTTTTTATTGAGTCAAAGTGTGTTTTTGGAGTCTTTTAGTTCTTTATCGAGTCTTTATAGGTTTTAGGACACTTTGGAGGAAATTGGAGGAAAATGAGCTATTCTGGATACAAACAAGCATATGAGATGAATGTTGGTTCACGTGAAAACCCGCCTACCAGAGGAACCCGCCTGGATAAGCAACAAAGTCTAACCCGGCAACTTTCACGTCAAAACCCGCCTACCAGAGGAACCCGCCTGGTTGAGAAGCAAAGTCTGAACCGGCAAGTTTCACGTCAGAACCCGCCTGGCTGAGAAATGTTTTAACCAGGCCGTTACCTTTTTTTACCTTATTTGGAAAGCTTTATAAATACCTTCTATTTGCTGGGAGAAAAACCCTAAGTTTTATTCTAAGTTTTATCCTACGCTTTCTTTCTGCTACCTGAGACTTTTTGTAAGCCACTCTTTTGGGATTCGAGAGATTGATCCTCATTGACAATTTGGAGAAGATTTCTAAATCCTTTCTTATTATTTCTGCAAATTAATCATGTTTTCGTCATCTGTGATTTTTGTTTCCTCTTTTGCTATGTGTGAGTAGTTCTCCAATTGGGTTTTAGGGTTCCAATTAGGAGATTCAATGAATTGATGTTTTAATTATTGTTTCGAGTTCTTAGTCCTTAGGTTCTTTGATTCACATGATCTTAATGCTAAAATAGGACTGATCACCTTGTTTTAAACTCTAGGTTTTTCTATGCATCAAAAGTGTTCGATAGAATGCCTGAATGAGTGTGAATTGAGCAATGTATTTCTAGCCTGCGAAAGTTGATGTTGGGACGCATTGTGAACTTAATGAACTTGATTGTAATGCAAATTTGGCTAGGAGGTTGCAAATGAAAGTTTAGCAAACTAGTAGTCAAGTTTAGTTTCTAATGCCTTGAAAGAGGGTTAGTCTGTTATTGTGTTCATGTTCTAGAACGGTTTTTAATTATTGAATTCCATATTTCATTTTCTCATTATTCATTGATCTCTGAAATACCCTATGATCCAATGTTTTAATCTTATAAGCTAATCGATTTTATTTCTGCATTTTTATTTACAATTCTGAAACCAAACAAACTATCTTTCTTCGCTTTAGCTATTTACGACTCTCGCAAATTTTTAGTGTACCATTGGTCCTTGTGGATTCGACCCAGTATATACTGCCTTGCGGTTAAGTGTATCGGGTAATTACTCGAGCAATCAAAGAACAAGACATAATTCTGAATAATAAGCAATTGAAATTAAAAAGAGTAAGAAGAAGTTCATGAATTCTTCTCTACAAAGCAGATCTCTCTCTCCCAAAAGCTCTCAAAATCTCACAGGGGTGCAGAAAAAAATAAAACTTGCTAGAATAAAACTTAAGAGTTTGTAAAACCTAAAAATACTATATATATATATGTCCTAAAACACGTCAGGACTTCTGTTGCAATTATGGAAGACTTTGGGCAAAATTATAAAACTTCCAATTTTTGGCTCTCTCGTCGGTTTGGACTGGGTGTCGATCGATGCTCCTTCAGTGTCGATCGACAATGGTCAGTTGATCAAACTCCAAATTGACTTCTTTGATTAAATGCTCCAAAACGATCCAAATTGCTCCATTTTGCTCCTTTCATGCCAAAATCCTAGAAAACTTGTAAAGACTCAAAACATCCTAGAAAACAAATCAAAAGACTCTAAAAGACTTTTTATATCATGGTTAAAAACCACAAAAACCATGATATATCAATGTACCCAAGAATATGCAATGGCCTGAAGTGGAACATCTCGTGTCTAGACAAGAATTATAATCCGAATCAGCAAACACTTGAATCTGAAGTTCTGCATTGGAAGAGTAGAATAAACCCTGCCCAATAGTGCCTTTGATGTAGTGGAGGATTCTGTAGACTGCTTGGAGATGATCATGCCGAGGAGCTTCAGAAAATTGACTTAGCTTGTTGACAGCAAAGGTAATGTCAGGACGAGTAATCTGAAGATACATGAGCCGTCCAATGAGTCGCCGATAAACTTTGCCATCAACAAAATCACCACCAGTATCTTGAAAAAGCTTAACACTAGGATCCATAGGAATGTTAGAAGGCTTACAGCCAAGAAGACCGGTTTCATCTAGAATATCCATAGCATACTTCCTTTGACATATATGAATGCCATCAGCAGATCTTGCAATTTCCAAACCCAAGAAGTATTTGAGTGGACCAAGATCACGTAATTTGAAATTGGACTTAAGCTAAGCTTTAAACTCTTCCACAGCAGCGTCATTGTTGCTAGCAATGATGATATCATCAACATAAACTAGAACACAAAATTAGAGATCAGTAGTGATTTTCATAAAACAAGTATGATCAGAATGAGACTGCACAAACTCCAAAGCAATGAAAGTCGATTTGAACTTGAGAAACCATTGGCAAGAAGCTTTTTTGAGTCCATATAGGGATTTCTTCAGCTTGCAAACAGCATTAGGAGGAAGAGAGTCCCCCTTACGAGAGGTGTATCCTGGAGGAAGCTTCATATAGATTTCTTTGTCAAGATCACCATTAAGAAAGGCATTCGAGATGTCCAACTGGTGAAGAGAGAAACCATAAATAGCAGAGATTGCTAGAAGAAGCTTCACAGAAGTAAGTTTGCAAACCGGAGAAAAAGTATCATGAAAATCAACCCCCTCTGTTTGTGTGTAACCTTTAGCAACGAGACGCGCCTTATATCTCTCAATAGTGCCATCAGCATTGTACTTGATCTTATAAACCCATTTTCACCTTATAGGATTCTTATTTGGAGGCAAAGTACAAATATCCCAGGTACATGTAATTTCCAAAGCATCAACCTCATCATCCATAGCCCAACACCACACCTCAATTTCTTTAGCTTCAGCGTAAGTTGAGGGTTCTTTGTTTTTATCGATACAGACTAAAAAGGAGCAATAAAGTTCTGACACTTTGTCATAAGAAAGAAATTGAGAGATCTCGTGAATTGTTGAAGACCCTACTGAATGATAGTAGTAATCTTGAAGATAAGCAGGCTTTTTGGTTCTCCTATGTGATGTTTAAACAGAAGATTCAGGGACATCATTAGGACTAGCAGAAGGCATAGTCTCTAAGGAGGATGAAGAAGGGGAAACTTCAACATCAGATATATGAGGAAGCATAGGAGACTTGCTAATCAGATCAGGAAAATAATTTTTAGCCTCCTGAGACAATTCTGACTTAGCGAAAGGAAAGAGCGTTTCATGGAAAACAACGTGTCTGAAAATGAAAATATCATTGGTTTCCAGATCAAGAAGTTTGTAACCTTTGTATCCAGAGGGATACCCAAGGAAAACACACCCTCGAGCTCGAGGATCAAACTTATGTTTGTTCTTGGGTGATGTGGAAGCATAACATAAACAGCCAAGAAATCGAAGTTCATCATAGGTAGGAGTAGACTTAGTGAGAACTTCAAACAGGCTTTTCTCATCAAGCACGAGAGTTGGAAGGCGATTAATGATATGAACAGCAGAGACCCAGGTAGCCCGTGAATGATCATCAACAATGGTAAAAAAATATTTGAAACCATCGTGAGTAGGAACAGAAAAAGGACCCCAAGTGTCTATATGAACCAATTCAAAAGAAGATTTTTTATATTATTCTTAGAAACAATTTTACAATGGAAATCTTTCAAAAGTTTTGGTTCAGAATTGAAATGTAAAACATTAGAAAGAGACTGAAGCTTGTAAAGAGAAGGGTGACCTAACTGTTTTTGCCAGAGATCATGAGAAGTGACAGTAGCAGCAGGAAAAGAAGCTTTATGGACAGGTAAATTTATTGACTCTATGTCCAGAAAGTAGAGATTAGCCACCTGTCTACCCATTCCAATCATTAAGTCCCAAGAAAGATCCTGAAGAGCACAAGAATTCTCATCAAACCAGATTTTACAATCCATGGATTTTGTCAAGCAACTGACACTTAAGAGATTAAACTTGAATTGGGGAATAAAAAGGACATCGTGGAGAACTAAATGGTTGCCCAAATGAATAGATCCTATCCCAACAATGCTCACTAAACCCCCATTAGGAATGTTTACGTTAGTATTAGAAAGTGGTTGGACGGTGGAAAAAGAGGATTTATCATGGCAAATATGATTAGTAGCTCCCGTGTCTATCACCCAAGCATTGATAGCAATAAGATTGCTATTAGTGGAACAAACATAACGCTTAGTATGAGAGAAAAGATCTGGCCTATCAACACTGGAAAAAGAACAAATGATAGAGGGATAAAAGTTACCAGGTGTTGGACCATTAGGTAAAGAAGATGGGATGGAAGACACTGCAACCGCATGAACTTCAGGTGTGGAAGCAGAGCTATGGATTCTGGTGTTGAGGAAGGAAACTATCAGTTGCATATGTTCTGTGGAGAGATCATCACTCAGTTTCGGAGTTTCTGCGATGATACTACCGTCAGGACCATTCTCAGTAGTGACATTAGCTGTTGTAGGGATGATCCGTGAAGACTTGAAACGAGGATGACCAACAAGATAACCATTTTTCTTCTAACACTTATCCATAACGTGACCAGTTCAAACACAGAAAGTGCACACTGGCTTATTTCCTCTCTGAAAGTTATATCCACCAGAAGATGTGCCCTGAGATTGATGTTGAGTAACTTGAAATGCTGAAGTCAAGAGTTCCATACAATGGAGGTATAGCAGCCGACCTTTGAGAGTCATCTTGGTCTAGCATGTTGTAGACTTCAGACAAAGACGGCAAGATCTTCTTCATCAGTATTTGACTACGCACAGTGTCATAATTGCTATTGAGTCCCATCAAGAAATCAATGACACGGTTTGTCTCTCTTTCGACCAGTAGATATTCAACAGTCCTCGCAGTCACCTGAAAACTAGACAGTTCTTCCCACAGCGATTGAGTCTTCATATGATAAGTAGATAAATCCATGATACCTTGACGAAGCGAATGAATCTGTTGGCGAAGCTTATACAATCGTGGAAGATTGGACTTGTGGAAGCGAGTGTACAGATTTTTCCAGATCTCTACAGCGGTAGCAAAGTACAAGATAATGGAATAGATCTGCTTCGTCACACTGTTAAGCATCCATGATTTCACCATACTGTTACATCGCGTCCATATAGGATAGTAAGGATCAGTTTCCGCAGGTCGAACGATAGATCCATCCACAAATCCTAACTTATTCTTAGCTTCAATACTCGTAGTCATAGCTAAAATCCAAGTTCCATAGTTTGTTCCATCTAAGAGATCGGGAACAATAACCAAACCTGGATGATCAGAGCTGTGAAGATGATAGGGACTGTGAATGTTTTTAGGAGAGTTCAAAACCGTGAACGGAGGAGAAAAACGAAGAAGGACGAGTGTCGAGTGCCTGATGCGCAGATCCAGAGGCGACTCGCAACGGTGACGAGCTACGAGACTTGTCGTGAGAGATCGGAGAATCATTTTCCGGCAGATCCGATGTAGATGAGCGATACTTCGATGTTGTCTTTTGTTTTCCCATGGTAGATCCAGCTCCAATCAAACAAGAGGTAGCCAAACTAGAGAAGGAATCAAAAGAGAAGAAGAAGACGCAAGAAGCTACGATTCAAATTTGTCGTTAGAAACGGTTCCGTTGACGGGAATCACCGAAGAAGAAGACGGGATTTGTTGTTGTTGCCGGTTTGATTCTGGTTTGATATGTTTAAGAGAAAACCGAGAATTTTTATATTAAAAATTAATAATTATTTAGATAACCATGCTAAAATTGGAATTTTGATTGTGTTGAAAAATCATGGATATGAAAATAACAACACTAACTATTTTGGGTTTTAAATGACACATATTTATTATTTGATGTATTTTTATCCCAATTCAAAACCATTTGGGTATTAAACGTCAAAATAAAAATAACTTCGGATCTTTTTTTGGCATTTTTCCCAATCATATAGTGTGCAAGCAAAACTTTAAAGTACAATTTCCAAAGATTTATTTTATTTTATGTTTTTTTTATTCTCCTTATTTTAATTTATATTGCTAAATTTAGTTATAATTGTTTCATTCTTGTAGTAAAAGATATCAAATAAATATACATAAGAGACCAATTTGAAAGACATTATAGGTCTAATTATAGGTCTATCCTCAGGACGAGCTTGAACACATAAGAGACCAATTTGAAAGCACCGTCGTACTTCCTCTGATGATGGATCTGTCATATTCATGGGAGCTATGACACATGCCCACTCTCCCTTGGTCCATTTCTTCCAAGCCTGTTAGTCAAAGTTATTAATGTTTTTTTCTTTTCTTCTAGTTGCGTTAATTGACTATAACAGAAGAAGATCGACTCTAAAATCAATCAAAACTTACGTAGCTTAGAAGGCTGAGACCATTGTTTGCCTCGGCAAATCCTTTGTTTTTCTTACCGGACAAGATTTCAAGAATCAATACGCCATAGCTGTAAACATCCGACTTTACCGAGTACGCCCCATCTTCCATGTATTCAGGAGACATGTAGCCACTGCATAATTAAATAACGATAAGCTGCTATTAATTCTTTTTTAAAAAATATACTGAGTGAATTCTCAATGTTTTTTTGGACTCCTTACGGCGTTCCGACAATGGTTCTTGTCTCAACATTGCTATTGCCCCTTTCGAAGATCCGCGCCGTCCCAAAATCCGATATCTTCGGGCGCATATCCTTATCCAGCAAGATGTTGCTCGGCTTCAGGTCCCTATGAATGATCATAGTTGCCGAATATTCGTGCAAATATAAGAGTCCGCGAGCAACACCTAAGGCAATTTCAATTCTCTTCGGCCAATTTAGCTTATCACTTTTGGTTTCGTCTACAATATTTAGATTACAAAACAAACTCTGGATCAGAATCAGATTATAGTGTCCTTAGCAGAAAAGACATTGAACTTTTATAACATATACAAGTAAAACAAACAGATTACCGAAGAGATGGAGATCGAGGCTTATCACTGCGTTTATCGATTTCCGCTGTTGCGGATATTAGGTCACTGTTCAACAACCATTATCCATCTCATATGTTTGTTTGCACTCAAAATGGTTCATTTTCCTCCAATGTATCTAATACCTGTAGAGACTAAACCATTCTAAAAACACTTTGACTCAACAAAAGGTATGAAATTAAAAAATAAAACAAAGTCTCAAACCGATAAAAACACAACAATCATGTCTCTTTAAATTTTTGATGTAGGATCCTAAGTCTTCAAATACACACTTTGAGTACTTCCAATCATAGTGTTAAATCAGTTTTCAACTATGTTAACTGCATTTAAGTTGTGAGTCTGAAGCCACAAATAAAAAGTTGATACTTCAATTTTATTTAAATGAGAATATTTTTCTTCCAACCAAAACAGCATTTCATATTTTTTTCTTCAGAAATATTCAATGATGTATAAATTATTCCGTAAAAAATGTCAAAGTTTACCGATTCTTTTTAATTTTACACAGTTTCTGGTGACATTTTTTACGGAGATACTTTTTTTAGATAAAAAAGAAATGTTTAAATA
The DNA here is from genome assembly GCA_023657505.1 of Camelina hispida. Taxonomy (NCBI): domain Eukaryota; kingdom Viridiplantae; phylum Streptophyta; class Magnoliopsida; order Brassicales; family Brassicaceae; genus Camelina; species Camelina hispida. The sequence continues at coordinate 25,724,690 of CP094636.1, read as the reverse complement.
CATCAGTTAAGAAGATGATAATTAATAATTATCTTTTTTCTTTTTTTATCAAAAACTAAAGAAAGAGGAAGAAATATGGCCACGAATAGCATAGTTGTTGGTTTCAGTACTATTCGTCTGATGATCCTCTTGTTCATTTTAACAGGTAGTCATCTCACCAACGCCCTGATCTATAATTTGTGTGTTACCTTATAATTATGTGTTTCCGTTTTGTTCAAATGAATCCATAACTTTAGTATCTTAAACAAAATCCATATATTAAATTCCGCATGTCAAACGCAATTTGTTACGTTTGACATTTGTTTTTAGACTTTGCAAAAAGATTTGATAGCTAGGGAAATAAATATATTTTGTTATGAATAATGTTGTTAATTACTCCATAGTCCAGTTAGATGCCTTTTACTTTTTAAGTATAGACCCACTAGTAAATTTTAAAATACTTGGTTTCAAACCTTTTTTGATGAAGTTAAAAAAAAAAAAATACTAGGGGAGTAGGTGTCAAACTTGGTACTCTGATATTTCATCTTATATATATATATATATATATATATATATATATATATATATATATATATGTTATATCTTAAGAAATGGATCAATAACAAGAAACTAACTGCTTAAATTTTTTATTCATAACACATGATTTTTTCTATTTTAAAACTAAAAAAATTTCTAAAATAAATATAATGTCTAAACTCTAAAGCAACTGAAATCAAAATCGCTCATGATCTTTTTGAGATAAATTGTGTGTGTTTTCCAATTTCTATTGAAAGTTTTGTGTTTTTTTATTATGAAGTGATCTTAGCCTAGTGACAAATGATAATTTCACTGAGAGCAGATACCATCACGGCATCGCAGCAGAGATCAAATCTCGTTCTTTACGAATGTAGGAATATGACTGATGGATCGGCTAATTGTGGTCCGATGTTAAAAAAAGAACTTTAAATTATAATCCTTCTGTCTCTAATAGATTGATGTTTTGCCAATTTCACATATATTAAAAAAAATTAAAATTTTATTTATAAATTAATTTATAATTACTTTTAGATAGAAAGAGAAAATATAAACTTTAGATAACATGCCGTGTGGAGAAAACTTAAAGTAAAAAAGTCATTTAATTTTTTTTTAATATACAACATCAATTTTTAGGGACAAGAAAAATTCCCTAAAACATCAAATTACTAGAGACGGAGAGAGTACATTTTATTTAAATGGTTGATATATCTCTTAACACATCGATAACAATTCTACTAGGCATAATTCAAGTACAAGGAATGAAAGGTTTTGATTGTAAAGAGCGAGTTAGCAGGCTTGCGCCGGATGGGACCTGTAATAAACCTGATGGTGCCATATTGTGTGGACGAAATTGCAGAAGAGAAGGTTATACACATTCAAAATGTGTCAATATAGAGAACAAGCAAAATTTGCATCTGCACATTTTGCCGCGTGTAATGAAGGGAAAAGGCAAAATTTGCTACTGCACCTTATGCCGCTAAAGACTTGCATGCTCTCAAATACTAAAGGACTCATCAAAAATTGAAATCGTTGCTTCGTTTTTTTTGCTGTTTTAATTTTTCTTACATGTTATGTCTATTTCAAGATACACTATGTTTTGCAGATATAATTTTGTTTCAAAATGTAAGATGTTTTTACATCCCATAAAGAAATGAACAATTAATTTATTTACTTAATTGCTGTAGGTGAATATTTTAGGAGCATTTTGGAGCTTATCAAAATTCAAAATAAAATAAATTTATTTTAAGTTTTAGATTAAAATAATTTTACAGCGAATGCTGGTGATTTTACTTATTTTTCGAGTTTAAGATCCGCGCTTAATTTGAATCTCAATTAATTAATTTTCTGTTTTCTGATTTTTTGAGAATCTGTCTTTTTTTTTTTTTTAATTATTGATTGAAGCAAAAGTAGGAATCCAAATACAAAAACATCAAAGACCACACCATGAACAAATACAAAACAGAGCAGGCAACTAACTAATTGTCTTCCCATGCATCATCGTTCTTGCTCCTGATGCTGCAACCAAGGCTACCAAGCAGAACCACCGAATGCAAGGTAAGATAAAAGCCGACCCTCTCGTGTAACACTTGATGCAATCGCCCTAGCCAACATAATCACATTGCAATTTTTAATACAATATTTGTTTAGCTTAACTGAAAACGTAAAACTCTATGGAGTAATCTCTCTGTTTGTATAAAAAATAATTTATTATAGGTGAGTGTTGACTAAGGGACTCCTAGCGTTTTAACTTCAAGTTTATCACAATATAGTGTCAATCAATCAATACATTCTGATTGACACTGTGGCGACAAGAACCAGTCTCTCAGTTTAGTTTATAATAAATTATATTAATTAATTTAATATAATTTAATAATCATAAAACAAAAATAAAATAATATCATTAAGAAATTTCTATTCTTTTTAAACCATACAATTCCGTAATATATAACTAATTTATATATAATCACACATACATATTTTTTGAGTTTCTTTGCTTTTTTATTGTTCCACTTTGATAACAATTTTCATTAGTATTTTTGAGGATTTGAAGTAAAAAAATATATAATAATATGAATGAAAATTAACTATGATATTCAAATATTTAATTTAAATTGTTCATATAAACTAACACATAACCAAAAATATTTAATGATAAAAACAAATCATTCCCGATAAAATCATATAAGGGAAAAATGCCAAAAAAAACCCGAAGTTATTTTTATTTGGCCGTTTAATATCTAATGATTTGAATTGGAATAAAAATACACCAAATAATAAAAATGTGTCATTTAAAACCCAAAATAATTAGTGTTGTTATTTTCAAACCAACAATTCTTCAACAGAATCCAAATTTCAATTTTACCCTAGTTATCTAATTAATTATTAATTCTTAATATAAAAAGTTATCGGTTTTCTCTTAACCATATCAAACCAGAATCAAACCGGCAACAACAACAAATCCCGTCTTCTTCTTCTTCGGTTGTGGCTATGAAAATGGTTCCGTCGACGGGAATCACCGAAGAAGAAGACGGGATTTGAATATATTTTGTTATGAATAATGTAAAGTTTCTTAAACACACTTAGTTTGTATAAAGAATAACTCTCTTTATTGAATGTTTAGAAAATCTCTCAAAACTAAACAACTCACAAACTCTCTTTGTGTTTCGATTATGTTTGATACAACCCATCAAACATATTTATAGGGAACTCGACTTAGTTCCTATTCCTATTTTGATAATGGAAAACTACTCTTTTCCTAATCCTAAATAGAACTTTTCCTTTTCTCTTAACCCAACTTGGTTAAGGAAATCTTAAGCTGAATCTTCTAGAAGTTTACCCAACAATCACCCCCTTAAACTTCGAGTCCTTCTTTGAGAGGTCTTGAACGCCGATCAAACTCCTCATCGTCTTGAACTGAATCCTTGCTAGGGCTTTTGTTAGTATGTCTGCACACTGATCTTCTCCTGGTACAAACTCCACTTCAATTTGCTCATTTTCAACACACTCTCGGATGAAATGATAACGCTTGCCGATGTGTTTACTTCTTCCGTGGAAGACAGGATTCTTAGAGAGCTCTATGGCTGACTTGTTGTTGATGTATATGGTTGTCTTCTCATAATTCTGTCCCATAAGCTCACTCACCAAGTCTTGTAACCATATAGCTTGCTTCGCTGCTTCTGTTGCGGCCATGAACTCGGCTTCGCAGCTAGACAGAGCGACTGTTCTCAGTTTCTATGAACACCATGTAATTGGTGTTTCTCCAAGATAGAACACATGGCCTGCAGTGCTCTTCCCATCATCAGGATCCGTGTTATGGCTGCTGTCACTGTAGCCAACTATCGTTTGTGATCCTCCACGCTTGAATACTAGACAGTACGATAGTGTTCCTTGCAAATATCTCAAAATTTGTTTCAATGCTGCCATATGTGACTCTCTTGGATTTTGCATGTATCTACTCACTACTCCAACTGAGAAAGCGAGATCTGGTCTTGTGTGTAGGAGATACCTTAAGCAACCGATCCTCCGTCGATACATAGTAGCGTCTTCTACCAGTTCTCCTTTGTTTTTAGACAATTTCAATCCAAACTCCATCGGAATATGGGTCAGATTACATTGATCTAAACCTGCTTCTTTGAGAATCCTTCGTGCATATGCTTCTTGCTTCAACTCGATGCCATCTTTTCCTTGATGTACTTCAATGCCAAGGTAGTAGGTGAGTAGTCCTAAGTCTGACATCTCAAACTTGGACTCCATACTAGCTTTGAACTCTTGAATCACTCCCAATGAGTTCCCAATGACAAAAAGATTGTCAACGTATACAACTACAAGAAGAAACTTCTCCCTGTATACCTTCCGATACACTGCACTCTCCTTGTAGCACTTCTTGAAGTTCAAACCTCTTAAGATTTGATCAAGCTTTGTGTTCCACGCTCGTGGAGCTTGCCTTAACCCATATAAAGCTTTGGAAAGTTTAAAAACCTTATGTTCTTCTCCCTTCTTTTCAAAGCCTTCTGGTTGAGACACATAGACGTCTTCGTTCAGCTCTCCGTGCAAAAACGCCGTCTTGACATCGAGGTGGTGGATTTCCCATCCGCGAGAAGCAGCAATCCCCACAAGTAGTCTTATTGTCTCGACCCGAGCTACCGGTGCAAATACTTCGTCAAAGTCGATCCCTGATTTTTGCACATAACCTTTTGCAACTAACCTCGCCTTGTATTTGTTGATGGAGCCATCTGCGTTCCTTTTAATCTTAAAAATCCATTTAAGACCAATGATCTTGACACCTTGTGGTTTTTCAACTAAGAACCAGGTCTTGTTCTTGTTAATTGATTTTATTTCTTCCACACAAGCGTTTGTCCACACTGTTAACTCCTTCGCCTCTTGATAGTTAACAGGCTCGTCATTGAGTGAGAGAAGAAGCTTCTCACACTCTGTATTAGCAAGAAGAAGATAATCATTAAGATAGCTTGGTCGATTTACTTGACGACCCGATCGTCGAAGCTGCGGATAGCCAACCTCATCTTGCTGGACTTGTACATTGTTCTCCTCGCCCAAGTCATTCTCGACTTCTTCTTGCTCAGAATCACTCAATGTATCACTTTCGGTTTCACTCTGTTCTTGGTTCTGTTCTTGTTCCTGTTCGACATTACCAATAACTGCAGGTCCTTCTCCAACATCAATAGTTTCACCCCATCGTAGTTGAAACATACCGGGATCGCTCATTAATCCTTGTTCTGTCTTGCTCCAGCTCCAGCCTGTACTTTCATCAAACACAACGTCGCGGCTGACAACAACCTTCCGTGTTGTTGGATCATAAAGACGATATGCCTTGGATCCTGGCTCAATCCCAAGGTGTACTAATGGTTTTGATCTGTCGTCGAGCTTCTTTTGGTTTGTAGCCTGAATTTTTGAATATGCCAAACAACCAAATACTTTTAAATGTTCAATGTTTGGCTTCACTCCTCGTAAACACTCATATGGAGTCATGCCCTCAAGCGCTCTCGTTGGTATCCGGTTGATCAGATGAGTCACATGACGAACTGCTTCTCCCCAAAGATAATTTGGTACCTTCATTGCCTTAAGAGTGCTTCTTGTCATCTCCATTAGAGTTCTATTTCTTCTTTCAACAACACCATTTTGTTGTGGTGTGTAAGGGGCTGTGAGTTGTCTCTTGATACCACTTGTATCACAAAACTCATTGAATTCTCTTGAAGTGAACTCTCCTCCTCTATCAGTTCTTAGAGTTAAGATAGAAGTCCCAATCTCCTTCTCTACCAAACTTTTAAACACCTTGAACCTCTCAAAGGCTTCACCTTTCTCCTTTAACAAGATAGTCCACATATATCTTGAAAAATCATCTATGATAACAAACACATATTTGTTATTAGCCAAGGTGAAGGTGTGATCGGACCACATAAGTCTGCATGTAGAAGCTCCAATGGCTTTGAAGCTCAAAACAATGAGGCCTTGGGGAAAGATTGATGAGTTTGTTTTCCAACTAAGCAAGACTCACACAATCTTTTTTCTTCTCTTATTTCCGGCAATCCGTGTACTAACTGTTGCTGGAAAATCGTCTTCATTGTTTTAAAACTAATATGTCCCAACCGAGCATGCCACTTCCAAGCTTCATCTGCAATACTCGAATGTAGACAAATTGGTCTTCCTATTTGCAGCTTAATCTTGTAGAGCCTATTTGGTGATCTTGTAACTTTCACCAACAATCTTCCTATAGGATCATGAACTGTAAGGTAGTCTTGTCTCATCCTGACATCACAACCAGCCTCTGTAGCCTGTCCTAGACTCAGAATGTTGCTTTTAAGAGAGGGAATGTAGTAGATGTCTGAAACCAGAATCTGTTCACTTGTCTTACTTTGGAAAAGAATAGCTCCTTTTCCTGCAATTTCAACACAAGAACCATCACCGAACTTCACTTTTCCCTTTATGTTCTCATTGAGCTCCGAAAAATATTCTCTATGGCCAGTCATGTGGTTACTTGCCCCATTGTCAAGATACCACAAGTCATCTATTTTGTTGCTAGCCTCATAGTTTTTCGGAATCACCTTTTCTTCATTCAAAAACACAACCTCATGCAAATAAAGAGCTGCATCCGCATTCTCTGTCTCGATCTTATTTGCTTCTCCTTGTTGTTGTTGTCGATCAGGACATGTAGAAGCATAGTGTCCTAGCTTATCACACCGATAACAAACCACCTTCGACCGATCCTTCTTATCCTTTGAATCGTTCTGTTCTCCTTGATTTGTTTGTTGTTCTTGTGAGTAGCCTCTGCCTTTGCCTCTTCCTCGTCCTCTGTTTCCTCTTCCACCTCTGCCTCGTCCTCTGCCTCTCGAACCCCAGGTGTTTTGCGAGTTTGCAAATAACAGCTTACCCTGGGTATCTTCGTGATCCTCCTCATTAAGAATCCGCTCTTCATAGGCCTTGAGTCTCCCTATGATCTCCGCGAAGCTTGTTCTTTGTAAATCCAAAACTTGTTCAAGAGATGCTATGATCTGAATGAACTTGTTCCTTGGTAGACTATTGAGAAACTTCTTCACAAGTTTTGCTTCATCAATTGTCTGTCCAAGAGAAGCCGCTTTTGATGCAATCTCCGATAGCTTGCTTGAAAAGCTGTCGATTGTGTCTGAATCCTTCATCTTGATTCTCTCAAATTCAGACATAAGAGTCTGAAGCCTTGCTTCCTTGACTCGTTCTGCACCATGATGACGAGATTGGATGGCATTCCATATCCCTTTAGGAGAGTCTTGTTCTCCGACTTGCAAAATAAGAGCCTCCGGGATAGCTTGAAACAATAGTCCTATCGCGATATTGTTTAGATCAGGATCCGCTGATCCTGGTTCGATTGTATCCCATACATGGTAGATCTTCAACAAGATCTTCATTCTCATTGACCACACCGTGTAGTTAGAGGGAGTTAGCATGGGACATTGAATCGATGGTGGAGTAAACTCCTTTGGACGTGCTGAGCTTTCGTCTGCCATAGCTCGGGGACGACGGCTGTATGTTCGCAAGATCTTTGTCTCTTTTCTTCACAGGTCACAGGTTCCAGGTTCTGCAATAACCTAACGCTCTGATACCAAATAAAGTTTCTTAAACACACTTAGTTTGTATAAAGAATAACTCTCTTTATTGAATGTTTAGAAAATCTCTCAAAACTAAACAACTCACAAACTCTCTTTGTGTTTCGATAATGTTTGATACAACCCATCAAACATATTTATAGGGAACTCGACTTAGTTCCTATTCCTATTTTGATAATGGAAAACTACTCTTTTCCTAATCCTAAATAGAACTTTTCCTTTTCTCTTAACCCAACTTGGTTAAGGAAATCTTAAGCTGAATCTTCTAGAAGTTTACCCAACATAATGTTGTTAATTACTCCATGGTCCAGATCACACAGCCTGATGATCCACTTTGCTCAACAGTAGTAAACGCCGTACAGTTACAATCGTTCACGCACCTCTGCTCACATTCGTTGAAACCAACTTGCCAGTCCACGAAAGCGTTCGTAGTATCGGGCAACTTGCAGTTTATCAGCCGAAAAAACTTATCATCACTACAGCTCAGCGGCTTTTCCCTCACACACCCATCTCCCCTGTTTCCCAAGGCCCATGCTTGTGGGTCCATCGGCTCAAACCCTTTCATACAGGTACACGTTGATATGTCACAGTAACTGTAAGGGCCACAATATTTATATATATCACAAGCGTCAGTCGGAGAATGCCACAACATGTCCCATGTCGAGCTGGTTTCATTCCACATGAGCTGTTGTACAGATCCTACGGAGGTCAATGTCAGTCTCGAAGTGTATTTTCTATCAGACGTCTGGAATGAAAAGGATACCTCTTCCTTGTTCGCTGTCAACTAACCGTTCACGAACACTGTGACAATCGGATTCGATGTGCTTCGTGCGCTTGTGAAAAACGGAATTATTGGCGATGTGAATGGCAGCCGTATTGTCACAAAACAGAAGAGTCGACTTATGTAGAGGAATCTGGAGTTCCTTGAAAAACTTAGTGAGCCAGACAACTTCATCAGTAATCAGAGAAAGACTACGATACTCAGATTCTGCAGAAGACTTCAACACAACCTGCTTTTTCTTGGATCGCCAACAGATCAAGGATGTATGATATGCTCAAATTAAACCCTAGAGCTACTCTCTCAAATTAAGAGGTCAATGTAGTACTTAGGGGTCGAATACACAGAGACTCAAGATCAAACACAATGGATTATAGAGTTTTGTTATTACGCTAAACAAATTGAATTAATTGAAATAACAATGATATTAAATAAAACTATTGTAAATTCAGAAGATCAAAAAGCTAGGCCTAGAGATTTTCTCAGGAAATTATGAAATATTAAATCAATCAATAAATTAGGATTCAAGCAATTAAGATCAAATCTAGAACTCTAAACACTTCTGTAAAATAAATCAGTTCTCACTGCAAATATTTTCTAAATTTAAAACCAGAAAATCCAAATCTCTTTGTAAAATTCTAGGTAATAAATCAGCTTTGAAAACAGGTTTAGATTGTTCACAAAATTACTAAATCAAATCTCTTTGCAGAAAGTAATTTTGCTCATCAATAGGTATTATCAGGAAAATCAATTATACTCTCATATCAATTTATTTTCCTAGGTTATTAATTCTAGATGGCCAATCAAAGATTAATAATGAAGAACAACCTATGATAAAGATCTAGAAAGATATTGAATCCTAAATAAACAGATCTAACAATTCATAAAATCCCTGTGAAAAACCCTAAACCTAACAAGCAAACTACTCAGACATGTTTAATGAAGAACAAGACATAATTCTGAATAATAAGCAATTGAAATTAAAAAGAGTAAGAAGGAGTTCAAGAATTTTTCTCTACAAAGCAGATCTCTCTCTCCCAAAAGCTCTCAAAATCTCACAGGGTTGCAGAAAAAAATAAAACTTGCTAGAATAAAACTTAAGGGTTTGTAAAACCTAAAAATACTATATATATGTCCTAAAACATGTCAGGGACTTCTGTTGCAATTATGGAAGACTTTGGGCAAAATTGTAAAACTTTCAATTTTTGGCTCTCTCGTCGGTTTGGACTGGGTGTCGATCGATGCTCCTTCAGTGTCGATCGACACTGGTCAGTTGATCAGACTCCAAATTGACTTCTTTGATTAAATGCTCCAAAACGATCCAAATTGCTCCATTTTGTTCATTTCATGCCAAAATCCTAGAAAACCTGTAAAGACTCAAAACATCATAGAAAACAAATCAAAAGACTCTAAAAGACTCTTTATATCATGGTTAAAAATCACAAAAACCATGATATATCAACTCCCCCAGACTTAGGCTTTGCTTGCCCTCAAGAAAAACATAAGCTTTAGACATGTGAAAGAGGTTTGAAAACAGGGAACTCACTCAACTGCATGATGATTCTTATTCACACTATTCATTTACCTGACTCAAGAACTTACTTCTTATACTCAACCATGATAAGCATCAACATTTCTTACTCAAATCCCACAATCCTCTGGAATCTCTGAAATCTCCATTGTCATCTCATTACATAAATTAAAGCAAGTACATGTGAGTTCTTACCTTGGGTGTATTCATCAGTGGCATATGGATTCTCTTCAGGCCAAGACATTCTTCTTACATCTCCTTTCCTCTCCTTTTTCTCACTTCCAAATTTTTTTTCTTTTCTCTCTTTTCTTAATCAAAGGTGTAAGCGAATACCAGGGTCATCGGTAATTTACCTACCCCTCGCTTCAAAGCTTTGTGTGATTATTCGACTCAAGAGTAGAATAATAAGGTCACATGTAATTTACCTACCTCTCTAAACTGATCAAAATCATCTCATCTTTTATTCCCTTTTTTTTCTTTCTCTTTTTTCTTTTTTTCTAAGTACTGAAGGGAAGAGAGAGGGGAGACATACTTTGAAAAATTTGCACTGTTTTGTATGGCCCGAAGAAGAAGTCTAGTCCACTGATTTCCAACCCCAAAGTAAGAGATTAACTCCGGTTAAAATCCTGATAAAAGTTGAGACAACGTTAGATCAATCAGATATCCATTGAATAAGGGCTTTCAGGATTGTTGATAAGGCTCATAGTCTTTCTAAGCTTCAGTTCTGAGATCAAGCATAAACAAGTAATCATTAGAGTGTTAGCCAAATAGGAGAAATCATTAATCAAGATCATAATTCTCAAAGATAAGAATCAAATTTTTCAAACTTTATGGTTTTGACTGACACAACTGAAACTCAAAAACAAAAACGTAGTGAGTAGACAACCTTCCCCAGAATTAAACAACACTGTCCCCAATGTTATCAAGCCTAAGATTGGCAAAAGAAAAATAAAATAAATATAAATAAAAATCAAAAGAAAAAGAAAAACCTACCAGTGGGTTGCCTCCCACTAAGCGCTTGTTTTCAGTCATTAGCTTGACTTGGCTGGAGCTCAGGCATCCGGTGAATCAGAACGTGGCATTGAATGCTTCTGAGAGGAATGTCTCTTCATCCAAGGTGGTGTATAAGCTTTAGGTGCATGAGGTCTGCCAAGGAAGTGAGGAACATGACCAGGACGAGACTTAGGGATGGGTTTGCTTCTCTTATGTCCTACAAAATCATCAATAGAAGAAACAAACGCTCTACGATAATCTCGTGGCTTGGTTAACTGCAAAACAGTTTTGTATCCTTGAAGGTCTTATTGATGATAAGAGGAGGTTTGGGTAAAGAAGATGCATACATTTGCCTTACCTGAGGACCTTGGAGTGTGGAGTGGGGGGCTTTCTGTCTGGGAACAGCTTTCTGACTTGAAGCATCAGTTGTGGACAAGTTCAGTCTCTGATGTGGAGGAGTGTCGACCGATGCTGATGGTGTATCAATCGACACTAAGCTTGTTGCTCGTGTAGCAGAAACTTTTTCAACAGAAAAGTCTGTCCATCAATAGTAGGAGCCCTCCTCAGCTTATCCATCTCAAAGTTCATACTCAAACCATCCATATTCAGTGCTATGTGCTCCTTCTTCACATCAATGATGGCACCAACTGTAGCCAAAAAAGATCTTCCTAAGATGAGAGGGTCTTTAGGCTCTGTATCATACTTCAGCACCACAAAGTCAGTGGGAATCATGAAGTTTCCAACCTTAATTGGAATATCCTTTAAAACACCTTCAGGAATTCTTCGAGAGCGATCAGCCAAGATAAGAGAAATCTGATTTGGCTTTAATTCTGTCATCCCAAGTCTCATAGAAACAGAATGTGGCATCAAGTTGATACTAGAGCTAAGATCACAAAGTGAGTGAGAAAACCTTCCTGCTGAGATTGAGCAATGAAGTACAAAGCTTCCAGGATCTGGTAACTTCTTAGTAGTCCTACACTGAATTGCTGCACTCACTCTCTCAGAGACAACCACTTCCTGCTTTCTCTCCTTCTTCCTCTTTATAGGCTGGTTTAACAGAATTGCACTGACATCTTTTGTAAGTAGTGCTCCTTCCTCAGGGCTCAAACCATTTGATACCATTCTCTTCACAAACCGCTTAAGAGGTGGTGAAAACTTTACTGCATCAATCAAAGTCATCTCAATCATCACCTTGTCCATCATTGCCTTACATCTAGCTTCCTCCATCTCCTGCTTGGACTTTCTTGGCTTAGGAAAAGGAATCTTAGGTTGGTACACCCTCTCAACTGCTGGAACCTGAGATTTTGCAGTTTCTGGTTTCGTCTGAGATGAGTGTCGACCGACACCATCATCTGGAGCCGACAGATTTTGCGATTTCTCTCCTTTTTCTGCAGAAACAATTTCACCATCATCTTCACCTCTCACTGATATGACATTACAAGAATGTTTGGGATTTGACTCAGTTCTCCAAGGGAGAAATCCCTCTTGCCTTTTGACAGATCCAGCTGTTTGTGCAACCTGACTTTCCAGCTTCTTGACATGAATGTTCAAAGCTTCAAACTTCCCATTAAGATCAGTGAAGACATTGTCAAGCTTCCCATTGAAAGTCACTGTCATTTGCTCCTGACCTTGCAAAAGCTGCTCAAGCATAGCTTCCATCTTACTACTTTCAGCTGTTTTTGGAGGAGGAGATTGATATGAATTATTGCCATAATTCCTTGTGTACCCAGTGCCCCATTGCTGCTGCTGATACTCTGGCTTGGAAGTGTAGCCTGAAAAGTTCTCACTGTAAGCCATGTTGCCTTGCTGATTACTGAATCTCTGACCCTGATTTTTTTAGACAAAGTTGACATCTGCTTCTTCATTGTCTGTCCCAGGTTGTGGCTCAAATGTCTCAACTTCAGCAGCAAAGTGAACTGACTTCTTACCCACAAGAAGATTATGAACTGAATCAAGCTTACCATTAACAAAAGCAAGTTGGTTTGCATCAAACCCTCCATGCAATCTTTTTTTCAGTATCTGCTCTCTTAGTGCTATTGCTGGAAGCCAAATTCTCAATCAAAGTTTCATCATCTTCTGGAAATCTCGTCTTGAAGTTTCCATGGCTTGCAGCATCCAAAGCTATCTGATATTCCCAGTCAATTTCTCTAAAAAAAATACTCAACAGCTGCACCCTTGAAAAACCATGGTGTGGACAGTCCCTCTGATAGGCTTTGAATCTCACCCAAGCTGCCTTGGAAAGCCTCATCTGGTCTCTGTTTGAAAGAGGACAGCTTGACTCTTAGCTCATCTGACATTGCATCATCATAAAAGTAGTTGAGAAAAGCCACTTTAACTTGTTGCCAAGATGTCAAAGATCCAGCTGGCAACTGTTTCAACCATTGGGATGCTTCTCCTGCAAGTGAATATGGGAAAAGCTTGCAGTAGAGGTAGTCTTCAGTCACTCCATTGGCTTTGATACTAGTCACCAGGTCTTCAAAGTGTTCAGTATGATCCAGAGCCTTCTCATTTGGCTCAAACTTTATGGTTCAATATGATCCAGAGCCTTCTCATTTGACTTTGTGGTGCGTCGTTGTAGTATAGTGGTAAGTATTCCCGCCTGTCACGCGGGTGACCCGGGTTCGATCCCCATCAACGGCGCCAAAATTTGATATGCTCAAATTAAACCCTAGAGCTACTCTCTCAAATTAAGAGGTCAATGTAGTATTTAGGGGTCGAATCCACAGAGACTCAAGATCAAACACTATGGATTATAGAGTTTTGTTATTACGCTAAACAAATTGAATTAATTGAAATAACAATGCAAAATATTAAATAAAACTGTTGTAAATTCAGAAGATCAAAAAGCTAGGCCTAGGGAATTTGTCAGGAAATTATGAAATATTAAATCAATCAATAAATTAGGATTCAAGCAATTAAGATCAGATCTAGAACTCTAAACACTTCTGTAAAATAAATAAGTTCTCACTGCAAATATTTTCTAAATTTAAAACAAGAAAATCCAAATATCTTTGTAAAATTCTAGGTAATAAATCAGCTTTGAAAACAGGTTTAGATTGTTCACAAAATTACTAAATCAAATCTCTTTGCAGAAATCTTTGCAGAAAGTAATTTTGCTTATCAAAAGGTTTTATCAATAAAATCAATTATACTCTAATATCAATTTATTTTCCTAGGTTATTAATTCTAGATGGCCAATTAAAGTTTAATAATGAAGAACAACCTATGATAAAGATCTAGAAAGATGTTGAATCCTAAATAAACAGATCTAACAATTCATAAAATCTCTGTAAAAAACTCTAAACCTAACAAGCAAACTACTCAGACATGTTTAATGAAGAACAAGACATAATTCTGAATAATAAGCAATTGAAATTAAAAAGAGTAAGAAGGAGTTCAAGAATTCTTTTCTACAAAGCAGATCTCTCTCTCCCAAAAGCTCTCAAAATCTCACAGGGTTGCAGAAAAAAATAAAACTTGCTAGAATAAAACTTAAGGGTTTGTAAAACCTAAAAATACTATATATATGTCCTAAAACATGTCAGAGACTTCTGTTGCAATTATGGAAGACTTTGCGCAAAATTGTAAAACTTCCAATTTTTGGCTCTCTCGTCGGTTTGGACTGGGTGTCGATCGATGCTCCTTCAGTGTCGATCAACACTGGTCAGTTGATCAGACTCCAAATTGACTTTTTTGATTAAATGCTCCTAAACGATCCAAATTGCTCCATTTTGCTCCTTTCATGCCAAAATCCAAGAAAACCTGTAAAGACTCAAAACATCCTAGAAAACAAATCAAAAGACTCCAAAAGACTCTTTATATCATGGTTAAAAACCACAAAAACCATGATATATCAATGTACCCAAGAATATGCAATGGCCTGAAGTGAAACGTCTCGTGTCTAGACAAGAATTATAATCCGCATCAGCAAGCACTTGAATCTGAAGTTCTGCATTGGAAGAGTAGAATAAACCCTGCCCAATAGTGCCTTTGATGTAGTGGAGGATTTTGTAGGCTGCTTGGAGATGATCATGCCGAGGAGCTTTAGAAAATTGACTTAGCTTGTTGACAGCAAAGGTAATGTCAGGACGAGTAATCTGAAGATACATGAGCCGTCCAATGAGTCGCCGATAAACTTTGCCATCAACAAAATCACCACCACTATCTTGAGAAAGCTTAACACTAGGATCCATAGGAATGTTAGAAGGCTTACAGCCAAGAATGACCGGTTTCATCTAGAAGATCCAAAGCATACTTCCTTTGACATATATGAATGCCATCAACAAATCTTGCAATTTCCAAACCCAAGAAGTATTTGAGTGGACCAATGAAACGACCGACCTTTTTTTTTAAATAAGAAATAATAAATATAATATAATAAATAACTACAACTAGTGGTCTCATACCCACTAGCCACCTAACCACAATCACAACCAACAGCGGAATAACCAATAAATATAATAACCAATATTCATAACATCAGCAATATTCAATATCCAAATAACAGAAATCATAGAACCAGCAACCTAGCAATGTTCTAATGACCCGACTCTAGCAACCTAGCAATGCCAGACAACATAGAACCAAGTCCCTAGAACATCCGCCTCTTCATTACCTTGATTCCACGATCACACTTTGCCTTTACCTGCACCACAAACACATATTGCAATGCATGAGTATTTTATGAACACTCAGTAAGGCAATCCTCCCATCTACTGGGCTATACACACAAGCAATAGAGTATCAATAACCAACACACAACAATCAACAAACGACAAATAACAAACCAGGACTCAGCATCGACCGACGCCAACATGCATCGACCGATTCCACATGGGGATGCATCGACCGACGCAGAAGTTGCATCGATCGATGCAAGTGTAACTTGCATCGACCGATACCCAATCCGCATCGGCCGACGCATGCTCGACTTCACGCGAAAACCCTAGAGTTTTACGCGCCGTCCTCGCACTTGCATCGACTGACGCAAGATATGCATCGACCGACGCAACATCGAGCATCGTGTTTTCCCCGAAGCTTCTCGCCGGATCTTCGTTCCTGAAACCAGAAAACTCAATCCCAAGCCACAAGAAAGCTTCCTAACGTCCATAGCAACCATCTAACGAGTCTAACATCACACAACAAGTAGATTAAAGAGTTCTCTAGCTTAGATAAGCCATGGTCCTGCACTTACCTTTGCCACAGAAGAATCTGAACCTCAAACAACCAAGAACATGCTCCTAGGAAGCTCCTACAACGTCTTAAGCCTCAGATCTCTACAGAAACCGCCTAAAATCTCCAGAAATCACCAAGAACTCTCAATAACTTATTCTCTCTTTTCGTTTCTCTCAAAAACGGCCACAACCCATGAATGAGACAAAACTCGCGTTAAGAGTTTTTTCCTTCACCCAAAACGCAGCGTTTGACTTAAGTCAAAACGCAGAGAATTGAACATGCATCGACCAATACACCAACTGCATTGACCGATGCAACTCCCAAACCGGGATTCCGGTTCACGGATGTTACAATTCTCCCCCACCAAACTAGATTCGTCCTCGAATCTCAAACAACCATCAACCAAGGACTCCCGTGCAACCGCCTCCACGGTCCGCACTCATCCGACCGATCTTACAGAAGGTCACCTCTAGGCGATAGACTCACGCTCCAGGCGTCATTTGCTCTCGACTTTTGGTCTTTCCTTTACTCATAGGCCTAGACCTTGAGTTATTATTGGCTCCTCATCAGACCTAAGTCTGCATGCCGAATGTTGGCTCCTCATCGGGTCTAAGCCCGCATGCCATAATATATAAGGAAAAATCCAAACTCGTCTCTCGGGTCGTCACCCTACAACGCGCCTCCGGACCGTCATCCGAAGTCGATATACCAACCATACTCCCAAGCCACAAAGTCTCTGAATATGGCAGTACTAGGAGAACCTAAGTCCTCCAAGAGCCGCGAGCAAACAATTCTGAACACGTCTGAGTCCTATCCCTATCCAGGTTTCCTTCCCGTGGCTCGCGTAAAATATCTCAATGTCCTACCAACAACATATCCCCTCACTGGAATACCTCATGACCACACAAGGATCATATACAAGGGCCACCACTAAGGCCAAATAAAATGTCCTAAAGAGGACCGCCACCAAGGCCAAACAAAATGTCCTAAAAAGGACCGCCACCAAGGCCAAACAAATGTCCTAAAGAGAACCGCCACCAAGGCCAAACAAATGTCCTAAAGAGGACCGCCACCAAGGCCAAACAAATGTCCTAAAGAGGACCGCCACCAAGGCCATTCGTCCCGAAGGACCGTCACAAAGACCATCTGTCCCGAAAGACCATCACAAAGACACTCTGGCTAAACAGCCCGCCACAAAGGCAATGCAATCGGCTAAACAGTCCGCCACAAAGGCCACACAATGGCAAAACAGCCCGCCACAAAAGCCACACACGGCTAAACAGCCCGCCACAAAGGCAACACAAAGTCTAAAAAGACCGCCACACACAGGTACACTGACTCGAAAGTCCGCCACTAAGGCCACACAAGCCCCTCCAAGGCTCTCCACCGCTACAATGGACAAATTCTAACTCCCGTGAAACTTTCCATATTTAGCACTTTCCATTTTTGGAAACTTTCCACTTTCGGAAACTCCTATTTCAGGAAACTTTCCTCCAAAAACCCTGCCTCACGGAAACTTTGTACCCCGAGCACCACCTCATCTTGTTACTGAGTCGCACAACCAACTACCCCAAGCGACTGAGTAAACAAGAGAGATGGGCTGGAATACTCCATTCCGGCTCCAGGCTCCAGCCACGGATTACAGATGGGACCAAGCTAGACAAGTTTAAGTCGCGGCTTGTTTCTCATACCACTTCTTAAACCTTGCCTTCATCTTTGCCTCAGGCTCCCAAGTCTGCTCCTCAACACCATCACAGTCCCACAAGGCTCTCATCAAAGGAATCTTCTTCTTCTGAAGTTCCTTGATCCTCCTCTCGAGAACCCTCACTGGTCTCGCCTCCACTGTCATGTTAGGCTGAAGATCCTCAGAAATTTTAGCCAACACTCGCTCACCCTCACAGAGACACTTCCGCAACATAGACACATGGAAAACCTTATGGAATACACGCATAACCTCGGGTAACTTCAGTCTATATGCCATTGGTCCAACCCGCTCAATCACTCTGAATGGACCCATATACCTCGGACTCAACTTAGTCTCTGACAATGACCTGTTCGGACCCCGCAACATGGCCATCTTGAGGTACACTCTGTCTCCTACCTGAAACTCAAGATCTCTCCTCCTCCTATCAGCATAACTCCTCTGCCTATCCTGAGCCTCCTTCATGTTCAGCTTTAGAACCCGAATCTTCTCTGAGGTCCCCTGAACAAAACTAGCACCAAACATGCTCTTCTCCCCCACCTGAGTCCAGCATAATGGTGTACGACATGGTCTCCCATACAAAACCTCATAAAGAGCCATCTTAATACTTGCCTGATAACTGTTGTTGTAATCAAACTCTACCAGGTTCAGGTGATCTGCCCAATGGCCACCCCAGTCCAATACACACATTCTCAGCAAATCCTCCAGCGTCTGGATTGTCCTCTCTGACTTTCCATCTGTCTGGGGATGATAAGTTGTACTCATATGCACCTTAGTGCCCATCTCTGCCTGAAATGCCTTCCAGAACACCGAAATGAACTTAGAATCCCTATCAGACTCAATGCTCGCCGGCACCCCATGCAATCTGACTATCTCTCTCACATACTTCTTAGCCAAGACCGCTGCTCCATCAGTCTTCTTAATGGCCAGAAAATGTGCTGACTTGGTCAACTGGTCCATAATGACCCAGATAGCATCAAAGGTTCGTGACACTGGCAACCCTACCACAAAATCCATGGTGATCATATCCCAGTTCCACTCAGGAATGGGTAAACTCTTCAGTAAACCGCCAGGAACCTGATGCTCAGCCTTCACTAGCTGACACACATCACACCTCGAAACCCAACTAGCCACATCCTTCTTCATTCCGACCCAATGATAGTACCTCTTGAGGTCACGGTACATCTTAGTCACTCCTGGATGAATAGATAACTTGCTCGCATGAGCCTCTCTCAGAATCTCCTGCCTCAACTCCTCATCCTTGGGCACACAAACCCGACCATGCACCAAGATGGTACCATTGTTTGAGACCTGATACTCTGAATCCACATCCTTAGAGGCATTCACCAGCCCCAAATCCTTCTCCTGAGCCAACCGCATTCTCCTCAGAAGATCTGCTCTATCTACTGCTTCCAAACCCAACGGTTCCTGTGAAACAGCACACAAGCTCAAAGCACTGATCTCCCCTACCAGAGACTCCATCTCCTGCTCCTGAGCCGAAGCTACCCTCTTCCGACTCAGAGCATATGCAACCGTGTTAGCCTTACCAGGATGATAGGCTATCTCGAAATCATAATCCGCCACAAGCTCCATCCACCGCCTCTGTCTCAAATTCAGCTCAGGCTGAGTGAATATATACTTTATGCTCTTATGATCTGTAAACACCTGTACCTTTGCACCATAAAGATATGATCTCCAAATCTTCAGGGCAAAAACTACAGCACCCATCTCCAAATCATGAGTAGGATAGTTGCCTTCATGCACCCGTAACTGTCGCAAAGTGTAGGCAATCACCTTCCCATGCTGCATCAGAACACACCCCAAACCAACTCTAGATGCATCTGTATAAAGCACATAGGGTTCCCTCTGCTCAGGCAAAGCCAACACTGGCGCAGTAGTTAACATCTCCTTCAGGCTTGCAAAGCCTTCCTCACACTCTTCTGACCAAACAAAAGGAACATCCTTCCCTGTCAACTTAGCCATAGGACGTGCTCTGCTCGCAAACCCCTGCAAAAATCTCCTGTAGTATCCTGCCAACCCCAGAAAACTCCTGATCTCTGTGGCATTCTGCGGTCCAGGCCAATCCCTGATAGCCTCAATCTTCTATGGATCTACAGAAACCCCCTCTGCAGAAACAATGTGACCCAGAAAGCCCATCTCTTACTGCCAAAAACTACACTTGCTCAACTTGGCAAACAACTTCTGCTCCCGCAGCTTCTCCATAACTGCCCTCAAATGCACTGCATGCCCCTCAGGACTCTTAGAATAAACCAAGATATTGTCGATGAAAATGATGACAGACACATCCAGAAACTCCTGAAACACGCTGTTCATCAATCTCATAAACGCTATTGGCGCGTTAGTCAACCCGAAAGGCATCACCAGAAACTCATAATGCCCATACCTCTCTCTGAAAGCAGTCTTCCCCACATCTGCCTCATCTATCGGTATCTGATGATAACCCGATGCCAGATCTAGCTTGGAGAACCAAGTAGCTCCCCTCAACTGATCCAACAACTCATCGATCCTAGAAGGAGGGTACTTTTTCTTCACAGTGACCCGGTTCAAACCCCAATAATCAATGCACAACCTGAAACTCCCATCCTTCTTCTTCCCAAACAACACTGGTGCTCCCCACGGTGATACACTAGGACGGATGAATCTTTTACTCAACAAATCCTCTAGCTGCTTCTTCAGCTCTGCCATCTCTGCTGGAGCCATTCTGTAAGGAGCCATGGATAACGGTGTCGTCCCCGGTTCCAGTTCAATGGTAAAAGGATCCGACCGAGATGGTGGTAATCCCTGCAAAGACTGAAACACATCCTCAAACTCCTCCACTACCGGAATACCGCTAACTGTAGACTTCCCCACTGACTCTGGCATAGATATAGTAACCAGATACGCCTCACGACCCTTCTCGATCATCTTTCCAGCTTGAATGGCTGAGATCACGAGACTCCGCGAAATCGGTCTAATACCCTGAAACACCAACTTCCCTCCTGGGCGCCCAAACTCCACTCTAAACCGATGACAATCCAAATGCACCCTATGCCGATGCAACCAATCCATCCCGAGAATAACATCATAAAGCTCCACTGGACTGATAAGCAAATCCGCTGGCCATGACTCTCCTGCGATCTGAATATCAATTCCTCTAGCTCGTCCAATCACTCTCACGAACTCACCTCCCGCAACTCTGACAACTCCTGAACGCTCTCCAGGATCCCCGTTGATCCCCACACACTCTGCACACTCCGGAGTAATGAAGCTATGAGAAGCTCCAGAATCAAACATAACGTGGGACTTAAACCCGTCCCGCAAAAAGGTCCCTGCACAAACCTCATGTATTGAGAACCTAACACTTTATCACAGGAAACATATACAATCTGAACCTACTAAAATTCACAAAGTTTAAGTACCAGAAAATATACCTATGATCGCCCCGGCACTGGTTCCACCAGTCTCTGCTGTCGTGTAAACCTGTGGCGCCTGCTCAATCTGTGCCACCTGCTGACTTCCAGGCTGCACCTGCTGCAACGCTGCCACTGCTGCAACGCTGCCACTGCTGCCGGCTGCAACTTGGGACAAAAAGACCTGATGTGCCCTCTCTCCCTACAATGATAACATACCCGAGGCCCTACCGTCGGTGCACTCCTCTTGGGACAACTAGCAACTCTGTGATCCTTGCTCCCACAACCGAAGCAACTCGCACCACTCGGCTTCTGCGTAGCCTCCCACCTCCTCTTGGTTCCCTGTGCAGTCCTACCGCCCCTGCTGGAACCACCCTGCTGCTGAGCCTTACCATGCTGAACTGCTGGAGCTACCGCCACTGACTGTGCCCGGATATCCTCCTCAATCTCTGTTGCAGTCTCAACCAGCTCTGCACGCGTAGCATAACTCCTCCCTCTACAGTGAACTCTCAAATCATCACGTAGAGCCCTCAAGAACCTCATGATCTGAGCCTCCTCAGACTCCAAAGCCCGACCCCCATAACAAAGAAGTCGACTGAACTCCAAGTCCAGCTCCCGCACTGACCGTGTCCCCGGAGACAAGTGAAGGAACTGCACCTCCAACCGATCCAATGCCTCTCTAGGAAAATACTTGCGGTTGAACTCCAAGACAAAGTCAGCCCAAGTCATCTCCCGCTGCACTCTCCTAGCAGCCACTGATCTCCACCACAACTCAACATCACCACTCAAATAGTAGACATCTATGTCTACCCAAAACTCCTCAGGACATCTCAGAGTATGGAAGTTATGTTCCACACTTGTCCTCCATGCATCCGCAACTGTAGGTGATATGCTCAAATTTAACCCTGAGCTACTCTCTCAAATTAAGAGATCAATTGTAGTACTTAGGGATCAAATCCACAAGAACTCTAGATTCACACAGTAGACTTAATAATCTTTTAATTATGCTAAACAGAAATATTGTAATTAAATTGCAGAAGAAAACAGAAAATAAAAGAGTTGTAAAATTCAGAAGGATTAAATGCTAGGCCTAGGGAAATTCTCAGGAAATCATGGAAAATCAGATCAATTAATTAAGCAAGCAGGATTCAATAATTAAGCACCATTCTTGAACTCTAAACACAATTATAAAATAAATCAGTTCTCACTGCAAATATTATCTAAGTTTAAAACCAGAAAATCCAAATCTCTTTGCAAAATTCAAGTTAAAAACCAGCAATAAAATCAGGTTTAGATAAGTTCACAAAATTACTAAATCAAATCTCTTTGCAGAAAGTAATTTTGCTCACCAAAGGTTTTTATCAGGAAAATCAATTATATTCTCATATCAATTAATAATCCTAAGATCTAAATCCAGATGACTAATCAAAGATCTAGCATTAAAAACAACCAATGATGAAGAACAAGAAAGATAATGAATCCTAAGTTAACAGATCTAACAATCCATGAAATCCCTAATGAGCAACCCTAAACCTAACAAGCAGATCTACTCAGACATAATCAATGAAACACAAAACATCTTCTGAATAAATTGCATTAAGAAAGAGATTAAAAGAAGAATTAAAGGAGTTCTGAATCTTTTCTGAAGGAGTCTTGATTCTTCTCTCCAAAAGCTCTCTAAAAATCTCTCAAGGTTTTGCTCTCAAAAGTTGCAGGGAAAAAATAAAGCTTAGGTCTAAACAATGACCATAAAAATCCTATTTATATTCCTAAACACGGCCAGGGACCAATGACGCAAATATGGAAGACTTTGGGGCAGCTTTGTAAATCTTCAAAACTTGTGAGAGAAACTTCCAATTTCGTATTTGGCCTAGCATCGATCGATGCATATGCTGTGTCGATCGATGCACTCTCTAAATTTCGTCTCCCAACTTTGTAGCTCAGCCTCAATGCTTGATTAAGCTCCAAATCTTCATATTTAGCTCCATTAAGCTCCCATCCATGTTAAATCCTATAAAGACTCAAAAGACTCTAAAAATACCAAAAAGACTCTATAATTAAGACTTATATCATGGCTAAAAACACCTAAAAACCATGATATATCAATTCCCCCAGCAAAACATAAACTTCATCTGTGAAAGAGGCTTGAAAACACAGGAACTCATTTTCTTTTTAAAGTAATGCCATGATCATCCAAACCTTAATCCACATGCTTAGCAGATAAATCCAAATCGAACCACCATGTACTTCTCCGTTGACTTTCATAGCATCCCAAATTCAAACCAAATTCCACAACTTCCTCCATTAAGCTTTCATTGGTGAGTCTCATCAATTTGATCAATGTCAAGAACCTTCTAGACTCATTCCTGTACAATACCATAACAAGCAAGACATATCTTTTACCACATTTGATACTCTTTCTCTCCCCCAGACTTATTCTTTTTAATCTTCCTTAGAGTGCTTTGTTTTTTTTTTTTTTTTCTCAAAGTTGTAGGCGAATAATGGGGTCATCGGTAATTTACCTACCCCTCGCTTCCAAGCTTTGTATGATCATTTGACTTAAGAGTAGAATAATGAGGTCACAGGTAATTTACCTACCTCTCTAAACTGATCAAAATCGTCTCATCTTTTTATTCTCTTTTTTTTTTAACAAAGCTCTCAGGAAAAATCTTTTAAACTTAAATAAGGGAGAGGAGTACCATTTTTTTTTCTTTTCTAATCTTACTTGTCAGGTATGAACAAGGAGTCAAGCTCTATGAAAATCAATCTCCTTGATGAGGTAAAAAGAAAAGTATAAAAGTTACCTCAAGCTTTTATGGATTTTGTTGGAAATTTGGATGTTTCTGGTTCACTGGTCAGCCATTGGATTTTTCATTAGTCGGATTTGTGGATTCAATCTGCAGCATTAATCAACCAAGGCAATACACTAAAAAGAAAAGTCATAGTTCCCAACAAAATTTTGACTCAATAAAACTTTTTTTTTTTCAAAAACAAAAACGTAGTTAGTAACTGCCTCCCCCAGACTTAAACAACACTGTCCCCAGTGATATCAAGTATGAGATTGGCGAACAAAATAAAAATAAATGAAAATTAAAAGAAAAATGAAAAAGAAAAACCTACCAGTGGGTTGTTTCCCACTAAGCGCTTGTTTTCAGTCATTAGCTTGACTGTGTCCGGTCTCAGGCATCCGGTGGATCGGAACATGGCATTGAATGCTTCCGAGAGGATGTCCTCTTCATCCAAGGGGGTGTGTAGGCAGTATGTGCATGAGATCTGCCAAGGATGTGAGGAACAGGACCAAGGCGAGACTAAGGGATGGGTGGCTTTCTTTTAAGTCCTGCAAAATCATCAACAGAAGAAACAAGCGCACTACGATAATCTCGCGGCTTGGTTAACTGCACAACAGTTTTTGTTCCTTTCAAATTCTTATTGATGATAGGAGAAGGTTTGGGAGAAGGAGATGCATACCTTGGCCTTACCTGTGGGTTCTGGACTGTGGAATGGTGAGATTTCAGCTTTACAACTGGTCTAGGATTTGCAGCTAAGGATCCAACGCGAGAATCTTCGGTTTTGGACAAGTCCGAGCCGTCTCTGGAAGGAGTGTCGATCGATGCAATAGCTACATCGATCGATGCTAGGTCTGCAACTCGTGTTTCGTCAACGATTCTGCAACTAACCTCAGCAATACGTGTTTCCATCACAAAAATGTCATCTACCAGCGACTTGTCATGGATCAGAACCTCATCATGGTCTCTAGTACTGATTAGATGATCTCCACTCCAATTTTCAAGCTTAGCAGCTTGCTTACTCACTTCCTCTACAGGCTCCAACTCTTTGACATACCCAGCAGTAATGTCTTCTTGAAGCTCTATGATCAGATTGTCATCAGAAACAACCTCCACAGAAAATGTCTGACCATCAATAGTGGGAACCCTTCTCAGCTTGTCCATCTCAAAGTTCATGACCAAATCTTCTACATGCAGAGCTATGTGTCCCTTCTTCACATCTATGATGGCACCAGCTGAAGCCAAGAAAGAGCGTCCTAAGATGAGAGGATCATTAGGCTCTTGGTCATATTTCAGCACCACAAAATCAGTGAGAATCATGCAATCTCCAATCCTGATTGGAATATCCTCTAAGACACCTTCAGGAATCCTCCTAGATCGATCAGCTAAGATAAGAGAGATCTTAGTTGGCTTAAAATCCGTCATCCCAAGTCTTACAGCAACAGAATGTGGCATCAAGTTAATACTAGAGCCAAGATCACATAGAGAGTGAGGAAACCTTCCTGTGGAGATAGAGCAATCTAACACAAAACTTCCAGGATCTGGTAACTTCTCTGCAATCCTACTCTGAATCACTGCACTTACTTCTTTAGAGACAACCACCTCCTGCTTCTTATCCTTCTTCCTCTGTGGAGGCTGCTTCAACAGAATTGAGCTGACATCCTTTGTAAGCAGTGCTCCTTCCTCAGGACTCAAACCATTGGTGACCATCCTCTTCACATATCTCTTAATACCAGGAGAAAACTTGACTGCATCAATCAAAGGCATCTCAATCGTTACCTTGTCCATCATAGCTTTGCATCTAGCTTCTTCAATCTCTTGTTTGGATCTCCTAGGCTTGGGAAAAGGAACTTTAGGCTTGTAGGCTCTCTCAGCAACTGGAATTGGAGCTTCTGTAACTTCTTCCTCGGCCTGGACATTGCATCGGTCGATACTGTCTCGTGAAGTCAACTCTTCTACGACCACTGAGGGTTGCGTCGATCGATGCTTTGCAGCTGCATCGGTCGATGCATCATCCACTATTGTATCATCGTCTATGTCCTTCACCAAAATCGCATTACAAGCATGATTGGAATTCTCAGTTCTTCTAGAAAGAAGTTCCTCTTGTCTTTTAACAGACCCAGCAGTCTGAATCACTTGATTCTCTAGCTTCCTGACATGAGTGTTTAGAGCTTCAAATTTCCCAGTCAGCTCAGTGTAAACAGAATCAATCTTTCCATTGAAGTCCACTGTTAACTTCTGTTGACCTTGAAGAATCTGCTCAACCATTGATTCCATCTTGCTCTCTGAATTGGGTCGAGGGAGGGGTTGGTAAGAAGAAGATCCATAGTTCCTTGTGAAGTTGCTGTTTGGATTTCCTGTGAAGGAATTCTTCTGACCAAATTTCTGATTTTAATAGCCAGCTCCATACACATAGTTGACATCTTCTTCTCTAGTCTCTGGCTTTGGCTCAAAAATCTCAACATCTTCAGCAAAATGGACTGACTTCTTTCCCACAAGAAGATTGTGCACTGAATCCAGTTTGGCATTAACTGAAGCTAGCTGATTCGAATCATAACCCTCATGTGCTCTTTTCCTTTCTAAATCTGCATTCTTGGTACTGTTGCTTGATGCTAGCCTTTCTATCAACTTCTCAGCATCATCTGGGTACCTTGTCTTGAAGTTCCCATCACTAGCAGCATCCAAAGCCATCTGATACCTCCAGTCAATCCCACTAAAGAAGATACTGATCAACTGCACCTCTGAGAACCCATGATGCGGACAATCTCTCTGGTATGCTTTGAATCTTACCCAAGCAGCTTTGTAAGATTCAGCAGGTCCTTGTCTAAAGGTGGAAATCTTGATCCTCAGCTCATCAGACTTCGCATCATCATAGAAATAGTTCAAGAACGCCACCTTGATGTCATGCCAGGTTGTTAGGGATCCTAGTTTCAGCTGCCTTAGCCAATGAGAAGCTTCCCCAGCAAGAGAGTAGGGGAAAAGCTTGCAGTAGAGGTAGTCCTCAGTGACTCCATTAGCCTTGATGCTTGTAACTATGTCCTCAAAGTGCTCTATGTGGTCTAGAGGCTTCTCATTTGGCAAGTTCTGGAATGGCCTTTGTCCAACAAGAGCAAAGTAGGCAGGCTTCAGCTCAAAGTCATTCCTTGGGAATGGAGGAGGGACAATTGCAGAGCGGTTCTCAAAAAACAAATCTGGCCTGTTGAAGTCCGCAAGAGTCTTGACAAGCTCTCCATTGTTGTCCCGTCTAGGCTGAACAATCTGCTGGTCATTGCCACCCAAATCTGCACCATTCGCACCGGCTCCGGCATTGCGTCGACCGATGCCAGCATTGCGTCGATCGATGCCGTCCTGGTTGCGTCGATCGACGCCATCGTTGCGTCGCTCGACGCAACGTGCATTCTCATCGGCCACGACGAGTTCTTCCTGAATAACCCGTCCTTCAGCATCAAGTTTTTGGCCACGTTCGTTGCGCACATTACCCTCTTGATCCTTCAAAACTCCAGCCTCATCAGGTCTCAATATGATTATGTTGGCCATCTTCGCTGATTTGGCTGCTTTTGTGTTATCACACTCTAGTTGTCCTAACTCTTGGTTTGTAAGCTTAACAACTGGACCAGTAGGATTTTTCCTGGTGCTAGGCTTAGGCATGTACCTGAAACACACAAGAGGAAAGAAACAAAAGCGTGTGAGTAAAACAGAAAAATAAAAATCTAGACAAAATCAAAGACTTTAATCTAATGGTGAATCAAAAGAGTCCCCGGCAACGGCGCCAAAATTTGATATGCTCAAATTTAACCCTGAGCTACTCTCTCAAATTAAGAGATCAATTGTAGTACTTAGGGATCGAATCCACAAGAACTCTAGATTCACACAGTAGACTTAATAATCTTTTAATTATGCTAAACAGAAATATTGTAATTAAATAGCAGAAGAAAACAGAAAATAAAAGAGTTGTAAAATTCAGAAGGATTAAACGCTAGGCCTAGGGAAATTCTCAGGAAATCATGGAAAATCAGATCAATTAATTAAGCAAGCAGGATTCAATAATTAAGCACCATTCTTGAATTCTAAACACAATTATAAAATAAATCAGTTCTCACTGCAAATATTATCTAAGTTTAAAACCAGAAAATCCAAATCTCTTTGCAAAATTCAAGTTAAAAACCAGCAATAAAATCAGGTTTAGATAAGTTCACAAAATTACTAAATCAAATCTCTTTGCAGAAAGTAATTTTGCTCACCAAAGGTTTTTATCAGGAAAATCAATTATATTCTCATATCAATTAATAATCTTAAGATCTAAATCCAGATGACTAATCAAAGATCTAGCATTAAAAACAACCAATGATGAAGAACAAGAAAGATAATGAATCCTAAGTTAACAGATCTAACAATCCATGAAATCCCTAATGAGAAACCCTAAACCTAACAAGCAGATCTACTCAGACATAATCAATGAAACACAAAACATCTTCTGAATAAATTGCATTAAGAAAGAGATTAAAAGAAGAATTAAAGGAGTTCTGAATCTTCTCTGAAGGAGTCTTGATTCTTCTCTCCAAAAGCTCTCTAAAAATCTCTCAGGGTTTTGCTCTCAAAAGTTGCAGGGAAAAAATAAAGCTTAGGTCTAAACAATGACCATAAAAATCCTATTTATATTCCTAAACACGGCCAGGGACCAATGATGCAAATATGGAAGACTTTGGGGCAGCTTTGTAAATCTTCAAAACTTGTGAGAGAAACTTCCAATTTCGTATTTGGCCTAGCATTGATCGATGCATATGCTGTGTCGATCGATGCACTCTCTAAATTTCGTCTCCCAACTTTGTAGCTCAGCCTCAATGCTTGATTAAGCTCCAAATCTTCATATTTAGCTCCATTAAGCTCCCATCCATGTTAAATCCTATAAAGACTCAAAAGACTCTAAAAATACCAAAAAGACTCTATAATTAAGACTTATATCATGGCTAAAAACACCTAAAAACCATGATATATCAGTAGGATCTGTACCACCCGAAAACTTCTCAGTGAACAGACCTTTCATCTCCTTGAGGATAGACAAATAACGTCCATGTGCTCCCACATCCGCAACCACTGGCTGCTGCTCCTCCGCCACCACTGGTGGCACTACCTGAGCCTGAGCCGGTACCACTGGTGGTAATCGTGCTAACACCTGTGCTAGCATAGCCGCAACATCAGTACCAGGGACTCCACCCTCTGGAACTCCCACACCCGGGACCCTAGCATCACCAGCCACGGGAGCATCAACACCGCCCCCTCCTGCCACACTCACGTAATCCCCCGGAACATCGTGCGACTCGCCAACACCCTCAGCTGTCACACTCTGGTCTTCGGTCTCACTAACCACTGGTACTCTGCCCCTACCACGACCACGTCCGCGTCCACGACCACGACCACGACCAGCCACAGCATCACCTCTAACCATTTGCACTACCATGAACAGAAGGCTAAGCAAACAATTACTATCATAACACGGAAACATAAACTCACCATGGAATCACACAATCGGCTCAAAGAGGATGTTCTAGGACTCCATGCCACACACAATTGACTAACTCACATAATCAATCAAGATATGCAATCCCAAACATCACAACAGAAACCTAGTGAACCCACTCCTAGAACCGTAAGGGCTCTGATACCAAAATGAAACGACCGACCTTTTTTAAAAATAAAAATAAATAAGAAATATAATATAATAAATAACTACAACTAGTGGTCTCATATCCACTAGCCACCTAACCACAATCACAACCAACAGCAGAATAACCAATAAATATAATAATCAATATTCATAACATCAGCAATATCTAATATCCAAATAACAGAAATCATAGAACCAGCAAGATCACCATTAAGAAAGGCATTCGAGATGTCCAACTGGTGAAGAGAGAAACCATAAATAGCAGAGATTGCTAGAAGAAGCTTCACAGAAGTAAGTTTGCAAACCGGAGAAAAAGTATCATGAAAATCAACCCCCTCTGTTTGTGTGTAACCTTTAGCAACGAGATGCGCCTTATATCTCTCAATAGTGTCATCAGCATTGTACTTGATCTTATAAACCCATTTTCACCTTATAGGATTCTTATTTGGAGGCAAAGTACAAATATCCCAGGTACATGTAATTTCCAAAGCATCAACCTCATCATCCATAGCCCAACACCACACCTCAATTTCTTTAGCTTCAGCGTAAGTTGAGGGTTCTTTGTTTTTATCGATACAGGCTAAAAATGAGGCAATAAAGTTCTGACACTTTGTCATAAGAAAGAAATTGAGAGATCTTGTGAATGGTTGAAGACCCTACTGAATGATAGTAGTAATCTTGAAGATAAGCAGGCTTTTTGTTTCTCCTATGCGATGTTTGAACAAAAGATTCAGGGACATCATTAGGACTAGCAGAAGGCATAGTCTCTAAGGAGGATGAAGAAGGGAAAACTTCAACATCAGATATATGAGGAAGCATAGGAGACTTGCTAATCAGATCAGGAAAATAATTTTTAGCCTCCTGAGACAATTCTGACTTAGCGAAAGGAAAGAGCGTTTCATGAAAAACAACGTGTCTGGAAATGAAAATATCATTGGTTTCCAGATCAAGAAGTTTGTAACCTTTGTATCCAGAAGGATACCCAAGGAAAACACACGCTCGAGCTCGAGGATCAAACTTATGTATGTTCTTGGGTGATGTAGAAGCATAACATAAACAGCCAAGAAATCGAAGTTCATCATAGGTAGGAGTAGACTTAGTGAGAACTTCAAACGGGTTTTTCTCATCAGGCACGAGAGTTGGAAGGCGATTAATGATATGAACAGCAGAGACCCAGGTAGCCCGTGAATGATCATCAACAATGGTAAAAAAATATTTGAAACCATCGTGAGTAGGAACAGAAAAAGGACCCTAAGTGTCTATATGAACCAATTCAAAAGAAAGATTTTTTATATTATTCTTAGAAACAATTTTACAATGGAAATCTTTCAAAAGTTTTGGTTCAGAATTGAAATGTAAAACATTAGAAAGAGACTGAAGCTTGTAAAGAGAAGGGTGACCTAACCGTTTATGCCAGAGATTATGAGAAGTGACAGTAGCAGCAAGAAAAGAAGCTTTATGGACAGGTAAATTTATTGACTCTATGTCCAGAAAGTAGAGATTAGCCACCTGTCTACCCATTCCAATCATTAAGTCCCAAGAAAGATCCTGAAGAGCACAACAAACCATATTTTACAACCCATGGATTTTGTCAAGCAACTGACACTTAAGAGATTAAACTTGAATTGGGGAATAAAAAGGACATCGTGGAGAACTAAATGGTTGCCCAAATGAATAGATCCTATCCCAACAATGCTCACTAAACCCCCATTAGGAATGTTTACGTTAGTATTAGAAAGTGGCTGGAAGGTGGAAAAAGAGGATTTATCATGGCAAATATGATTAGTAGCTCCCGTGTCTATCACCCAAGCATTGATAGCAATAAGATTGTTATTAGTGGAACAAACATAACGCTTGGTATGAGAGAAAAGATCTGGCCTATCAACACTGGAAAAAGAACAAATGATAGAGGGATAAAAGTTACCAGGTGTTGGACCATTAGGTAAAGAAGATGGGATGGAAGACACTGCAACCGCATGAACTTCAGGTGTGGGAGCAGAGCTATGGATTCTGGTGTTAAGGAAGGAAACTATCTGTTGCATCTGTTCTGTGGAGAGATCATCACTCAGTTTCAGAGTTTCTGCGGTGATACTACCGTCAAGACCATTCTCAGTAGTGAAATTAGCTGCTGTAGGGATGATCCGTGAAGACTTGAAACAAGGATGACCAACAAGATAACCATTTTTCTTCTAACACTTATCCATAACGTGACCTGTTCGAACACAGAAAGTGCACACTGGCTTATTTCCTCTCTGAAAGTTATATCCACCAGAAGATGTGCCCTGAGATTGATGTTGAGTAACTTGAAATGCTGAAGAGTCAAGAGTGCCATACAATGGAGGTATAACAGCCGACCTTTGAGAGTCATCTTGGTCTAGCATGTTGTAGACTTCAGACAAAGACGGCAAGCTCTTCTTCATCAGTATCTGACTACGCACAGTGTCATAATTGCTGTTGAGTCCCATCAAGAAATCAATGACACAGTTTGTCTCTCTTTCAGCCAGTAGATATTCAACAGTCCTCGCAGTCACCTGAAGACTAAACAGTTCTTCCCACAGCGATTGAGTCTTCGTATGATAAGTAGATAAATCCATGATACCTTGACGAAGCGAATGAATCTGTTGGCGAAGCTTATACAACCGTGGAAGATTAGACTTGTGGAAGCGAGTGTACAGATCTTTCCAGATCTCTGCAGCGGTAGCAAAGTACAAGATACTGGAATAGATCTGCTTCGTCACACTGTTAAGCATCCATGATTTCACCATACTGTTACATCGCGTCCATATAGGATAGTAAGGATCAGTTTCCGCAGGTCGAACGATAGATCCATCCACAAATCCTAACTTATTCTTAGCTTCAATACTCGTAGTCTTAGCTAAAATCCAAGTTCCATCTAAGAGATCGGGAACAATAACCAAACCTGGATGATCAGAGCTGTGAAGATGATAGGGACTGTGAATGTTTTCAGGAGAGTTCGAAACCGTGAACGGAGGAGAAAAACGACGAAGGACGAGTGTCGAGTGCCTGATGCGCAGATCCAGAGGCGACTCGCAACGGCGATGAGCTACGAGACTTGTCGTGAGAGATCGGAGAATCATTTTCCGGCAGATCCGATGTAGATGAGCGATACTTCGATGTTGTCTTTTGTTTTCCCATGGTAGATCCAGCTCCAATCAAACAAGAGGTAGCCGAACTAGAGAAGGAATCAAAAGAGATGAAGAAGACGCAAGAAGCTACAACGAAAAAGATCAGATCGGAAAAAAGAACAAACGTCGGCGACGATTCAAATTTGTCGTTGGAGAAGTTTGTTAGACGGTAAGAGAGAGATATTTTGCTCTGATATCATATTAGTAAAAAATTTATTTCTCATTAATTAAGGTAAAATGTACAATTGGGGGTTTAAATACAATTGACCAGGCCTAAACCAAAGCCTTTAAACCAGCTAATCCTAAACTATACAGACTCCAATTAAACCATAATAATATGAACTATATACAATGAGAATCATATACTATTAAATGTTTCTAATTTCTCTATCTGTTGACATTTTCTCGTTTTGATTCGACCCTATGCATTAAAAACCCAACAATCATAGAAATAATAAAAAAAAGTTTAGAAATTTTCCCCAATTGTCAAGAGGATGAATTCTTCTGCTAAAGTTGTTTACAAACCAAAGGGATAAAAATGGTTAACAGATTAAAGATTTAAAGCATAAAATAAAACTTATGATCCAATTTGGGGTTTTTCTGAAATTATAAATAGTTTCTCAAAATGAGGTAAAAGGTAACCACATAGTTAGAGTATTTTCTCAGCCAATCATATATTATACTGGCAGATTTCTAGGTGAACCTGTCGGTTTTGACATCTTTTACTTAGCCTGGCGGTTTCCTTAGATCATTGTTCAACATCCATTATCCATCTCATCTGTATGTTTGCACTCAAAATAGTTCATTTTCCTCCAATGTATCTAATACCTGTAGAGACTAAACGATTCTAAAAACACTTTGACTCAACAAAAAGTACGAAACTAAAAAATAAAACAAAGTCTCAAACCGATAAAAACACAATACATCATGTCTCTTTAAATTTTTGATGTAAGATCCTAAGTCTTCAAATACACACTTTGAGTACTTCTGATCATAGTGTTAAGATCAGTTTTTAACTGAAGCCACAAATAAAAAAGTTGATACTTTTCTACCAATTTTATTTAAATGAGAATATTTTTCTTCCAACCAAAACAGTATTTCATATTTTTTTTTTCTTCAGAAATATTCGATGATATATAAATTATTCTGTAAAAGATGTCAAAGTTTACCGATTCTTTTTAATTTTAAACAATTTCTGGTGACAACTTTTACGGAATACAAGATACTTTTTTTAGATAGAAAAAAAATGTTTAAATACATCAGTTAAGAAGATGATAAAAAATAATTATCTTTTTTTCTTATCAAAAACTAAAGAAAGAGGAAGAAATATGGCCAAGAATAGCATAGTTGTTGGTTTCAGTACTATTCGTCTGATGATCCTCTTGTTCATTTTAACAGGTAGTCATCTCACCAACACCCCGATCTATAATTTGTGTTTTACCTTAAAATTATGTGTTTCCGTTTTGTTCAAATGAATCCATAGCTTTAGTATCTTAAACAAAATCCATTTATTAAATTCCGCATGTCAAACGCAATTTGTTACGTTTGACATTTGTGTTTAGACTTTGCAAAAAGATTTGATAGCTAGGGAAATACATTTTGTTATGAATATTGTTGTTAATTACTCCATAGTCCATAGTCCATTTAGATGCCTTTTACTTTTTAGGCTACTAGGTTTTGAATTAGATATATTTTGATGAAAATTATATATGATTGATTACGGTACTAAAATATTACTCCCTCCGTTTCATAATATAGGATGTTTAGAGAAGTATTTTTGTTTCATAATATAGGATGTTTTCAATTTTCTATTCAAATTTTAAATTAATTTTATATTTTATATTATGCAGTTTTGTGTATGATTGGTTAAACTTTTTAAAAGTAACTATTTCTTAATCTGTGTGTTTTAACTAAAACATCCTATATTTTGAAATGGAGGGAGTAATTTATAAAAAAACATTAAATTAGTATTATCATTTTCATTGTCAAAATTTGTGGTAATTTTCATTGTTATTTTTACCGTCTGGTTCTTCGTTATACTTTTTTCTTTTTCTTACTCGTCAACTTCTTCACATCCTTCCACTGAAAAACCTTTTTGTTAGACTACCGCACAACTTGTTAACTCATCAAACTCCAAAAACAATATTATTTTTTTTCTCATAAAATTTGTGAAATTCATGAAGAGCAGCATAGTTAGCACATGCATCCAATTATTGATAATTTTATCTATATACTTATTTTGTTTTAGATCCACACGTTTAGAATCTTCTCCAACCAAAATCCTTACTTGGTTTATAATATTTTAAAAACATAATAAAATATACTAATAAAAATTTATTTAATATGAATCATATGATATATAGAAATATAAGTACACTATAAAAACATATTTATTATCAACAAATAATATCAATTATGTTATATCATCAAATAATATCAACTGTATCATATTCTCAAATAACCGTAACCGTATATAACTGTAACCGCTTGAAATTTAAACATAACTGTTTAACAGTTTATTAAACGGTTATAGTTAAGGTTAACAATATTTCTAACCATAACCGATGGTTAATAAACCATAACCGTGACAACCGTAACTCTGGCCATGCCTATGTATAGCTAATAAAACATATGTGTTTGTTGTCCATATTTCTTCTTTAAACTCCAAAACTTGACTCAAACATCAAATCAAGGTCTTGCGATGTCAATCCTTCTTTCTTAGACTCAAAAATAAAAAATTAATGAAAGAATATCAACTCATTTATAAAATTATACACAACAATATGTTTTGTAGCTCATAAGAAATAAAAAGCACAAACGTAGATAAATAAGATAATTTATGTTTTACATCAATATTTATAGTATTTTAAACTTTTAAAAAGTTTCGAAATTTAAAATTTGAACCTTTTAAAAAGTTTCAATATTTATAATATTTTAAACTTTTAAAATTTAAAAATTATAATATTTAAAAACTTTTTAAAAACTAAGAACTTTTAAAAGTTTTAATATTTATAATATATAAACTTTTAAGAATTTTAAAAATTAGAATATTTTTTGAAACTTTTTAAAGTTTTAATTTGATCAAATAAAAAACCGGATCAAACCGAATACTTTTTAAACTTGGAAGCTTGATAAATCAAGTTTTCCTGCTCATTCGTTGTTGGAAGCATATTAATCTTATTTATACTGGTTTTGAACCATTGTCTAAAACCTTTGTAGCCGATGTGGGATATTGTGCATAGTTCTTTTATTTCCATAAATTAAAAATTTTCTTTTTTCTAAAAAATTCTGTAAATTTTTTAAAATGTTAATGAGTGACATGTCTTATTACAATTGGAGGTTTTAAATCCTAGGTGGACAGCCTTAGAAGCTTATAGCTTCTACTTTTTATTAGTATAGATTATAGACCCACTAGTAGATTTTAAAATACTTGGTTTCAAACTTTTTTTTTGATGAAGTTAAAGAAAAATACTAGGTGAGTAGGTGTCAAACTTAGTACTCTGATATTTTATCTTATATTAGATCAGGGGCCGCACGATGTGTGGGTTTAAAAATTGTTTGAAAAAATAAATCTTAAATCTAAAACAACTTTTCAAAAATATATAAGGATTTTTATTCTAAAGTAAATATATAAATAATTTAAGTTAGAGAATATTTGTATTTACTTTCATACATTTATTTCTATTTCTATATTTTTAATATATTATAACAATCTTAGTTATACGACCAAATATGGATGTCACATAGTATATTTATTTTACCATATAGTGGTTGAGAATCTTTGTAACAGTGAAACTTTGATATGGATGACACATAGTATATTTATTTTAGTTGTTTTGTTTTTTATAATAAGATTACAATTATATTATGCTTTGTTTTACCAAGCTTGAAAACTGTGATTTTTGAACGTTAAAATTGACATATGTCATGATCTGATGAGTTACTAACTTTGATATCCAATCGTTAAAATTGACACATGTCATAATCTGGTGAATATTTAACTTTGATCTCTGATCGTTAAAATTAACACGTGTCACGATCTGGTGAGTTACTAACTTTTTAAAATTGACATGTGTCACGATCTGATGAGTTACTAACTTTGATCTCTGATCGTTAAAATTGACACGTGTCATGATCTGGTGAGTTTTTAACTTTGATCTCTGATCGTTAAAACTAACATGTGTCACGATCTGGTGAGTTACTAACTTTGAGAACCAAGGTTTATATAATAAGATATTATATATATATATATATATCTTGAGAAATGGATCAATAACAAGAAACTAATTGCTTTTTTTTTATTCATAACACATGATTTTTTCTATTTTAAAAATAACTTTTTTTCTAAAATAAATATAATATCTTAATTCTAAAGCAACTGAAATCAAAATCGTTTTTGATCTTTTTTATCTTTTAGTGACAAATGATAATTTCACTGAGAGCAGGTACCATCACAGCAGGGATCAAATCCCATTCCTTACGAATGTAGCGATATGGCTGATGGATCGGTTAATTGTGGTCAGATGTTAAAAAAAAAAAAAGAACTTTAAATTATATATTTTATTTAAATGGTTGATATATCTCTTAACACAGCGATGTCAATTCTATTAGGCATAATTCAAGTACAAGGAGTTCTGGCTAGTACCTGTAATAAACCTTTATTGGTGCCATAGTGTGTGAACAAGATTGCATAAAAGAAGGTTATGTCAGAGGAAAATGTGTAATGAAGAGAACAAGGAAAAATTGCATCTGCCACGAGAAATGAAGGAAACAAGCAAAATTGCATCATTACTCCAGCAACCCAGCAACCCTCTCAAGTTGCTCAAGGATTAATTAATCATTTAATTAATACTAAAATAATTAAAGCAATTCATTTAGAACTTAAACAAAA
Source organism: Camelina hispida (assembly GCA_023657505.1). Classification (NCBI taxonomy): domain Eukaryota; kingdom Viridiplantae; phylum Streptophyta; class Magnoliopsida; order Brassicales; family Brassicaceae; genus Camelina; species Camelina hispida. The sequence goes on along the minus strand of CP094636.1, from coordinate 25,687,003 downwards.
TCATTCCTCCACTAAAGTACCCCAAAGAAGATTGCTCATCATTTAAATAATATATTTTTTAATTTTTGTTAATTAATTATCAAATTTTACCAAAATTATTTATATTGTTTATATTACATTAAATAGAAAACAATGCATCCTTTAAATACTAGGCCAGAAAGAATCCTTTAAAGCTAAAATTTAATTATTTTATTTTACTTTAAATTGCACAAAAGTTTGAATTTTAAGATGTCAGGATACAATTCAGAATCGCTGACACTAAATAAGTTGGATTAAGGTGCCCAAGTATTACATATAGTTTACTCACGTACGATTATATATACTCAGAAGATAGACATACACACATAATATAGTCATATAGAAAGATATTTTGGATAAATGCATTGTTTAAATATTGGAAAGAGTTCGTCCAAGAATAAAAATCACACAACTTTAAATAATAACTAGGTAACAACCCGCACATAGTGCGGTATAAATAATTATTAAATATTTTTACTGTAATTTTTATTTACAAAATTGATTATATTTATCAGTAATTGAAATATCTAAAATTCGATTGTGTAGTATATATATATATATATAAAAGAATTGTATAATAATTAAAGTTTAACCCGTGAGAACTATTATAATATCAATCTTATATTATTATATCATATGAACAAAGAGTTCTTAAAATTCATTTTAAAGATTTTATGAAAATATAATTAAATGATATAATTAAGTTAGAAAGATAATATAAAAATTTAGTTTTGGGTGTTAATTGTATTTTTGGAAAAATATAATTGTAAATAAATATTAATATTATTAAAAACTGATGATAAATAAAAGAAATAGTGTCTAAAACTCTGTGAATGTGACACATCAACATTTTCTGTGAGAATGCTTCTATTTCAATATAGAAAGGATGTAAAGTATTTAGAAAAAAAAAAAGAAAAAATAAAAAAAAACTATTTGTTAATTTGAAAATTTAGGTAACAGCAATAAGAATATATATATTATGGGTCTCCATGATCATGATGATAGTTAAAATAGTCTAAAAAGTATTCATTCAAAAATAAATTATTTAATTTCAACTATCTCAATTGCAAGTTTGCAACATACGATTAATTTTTGGTTTTCTTTGTAAGAAAAGAGGTCGCCATCATCTTACAAAAGAGGTCTCGCTCTCTCTCTCTTACAAAATCCTCCCCCAAGATAAAAGGATGCTTAAACCATAAGACCTTCCTCAACGGAGGTTTTAAGAGGGGTTTATAAGAGGGGTTTTAAGTGAAAAGAAGGAAAAAATAAATCAAAAAATTGAAAAAGAATAAGAGGTCCTCTTATATAGTAGACTCAATTTGTTTATAAGAGACCCTACGTGTCATTAATTGGTTGGGCAAACCGAGATCAAAAAAAATTTGATGGTCGACTGATTTTTTTCCTTCCTCTCCTTCTCTCTGTCTCTCTCTCGATCGAAGTCGCGAAGATGTTGGGGTCGTAGGATGGTCGATTGATTTTTTTCTTTCTCTTCCTCTCCTTCTCTCTCTCTCGATTGAACTCGGAGGAGATTGAATTCGGATATTGCCCATCTCGGCTTTTTGATTCCGGTGAGTTTTTCGATTTCTAATCTCCTCATTCGAATCTTTTCTTTGTTTTTGGTGTAAATTGTTTCGAAACATTGGATTGTCGTGCATATGATTCTCTGTTTTATCGGTGTTTGTGTGATCAAGTTTTGAACTTTCGAATTGGGTTTGGTGATGGTGGCTTGAAGGTGTGTCATGCTTGTTCTGTGTCCATTGCTTAAAGTTTTCTCTTTAAGTCATTCTCTCTTTTGTTCTATGTGGTTCGAACTCAGTTTTGTTTTTTGCTTGGCTCTTGTGCGAGTCTTCACACTTTCTGTTGTTATGTTGTCATAATTTCATCTCAAGTGTGTTTGTTTTCTCGGTTGTGTTTGTTTGTTTTTTTCATTGTTGTGTATTAGAGTTATGTCTTGAAGTTGCTTACCGAGATTTTTGAATTCCATGTATTTTCCTTACATCTGGAAACTATTGGATTGAAGGATACATCAAGAAGGTGTTCTGTTCAAAAGTGTGGAGCTAAACTTGAAGATTCGGTTTTACTTCAAGAAACGTAAAAATGAATCTTTGTGTGACTCTTATGCTGCAGGATGCTTTGCCTCCAAAAGAAATTGATCCTGCAAGAGAAGCACTGCAAAATGGCTGATCTTGTACTCTGCTTGGGTACCAGGTAATCAATGACCAAGAACTCTCATGTTTGTTTCCTTAACACTTTGATCATTTAGCCAAGCACATCAGAAATATTTAAACAGTGGGAAGTTAATTTGTCATGCTGATGCTATTCTTGCAAAGGCAGCCGGTGTTTTGCGGAGACGTCAGGAAGAAGAGAAAAGCTCTGTAATGCTGGTTGCAACTATTGGTGGAATCTATTGGTGGTATAAGACATCTTCACATCCTGCTGCAATATTAGCTTTGAGAGGTTTGGGTTAGAGGAACGGTTGCAGCGAAGCTAGGAGAGTTCGCTGCCATTGTCAATGACCATGGAGATGTTTTGAGGAGGAGTGCTGACGGTGAGAGTGACGTTGTGGTGGAAATGGAATTTGTCGGTGGGTCGATGATCCGTTGGAGTTATTTGTGTCTTTAAAGGCAAAACAAGTGTTTGAGATGGAGATGAAGAAGAAGAAGAAGAAGAAGAAGAAGAAGAAGAAGATGAAACAGAGGATGTAATCTTGATCAGAACATGATGAGAAGTTTTTTTTGATTATTGTAAGAGACTCAAAATTAAAACCCACCATTGGAGGGCAAAAAATTAATTAGGATTCCCAAAGTTCTTATCCTACTAAAAGTACAAAATATAGTAATTAAAAATTTAAGAGCTCCAAAAATATAAACCTCCCATTGTGGATGCCCTTAAGAAAGTCCTCTTTCAATTTTGGTCTTCATAATATCTGCTTTGCTTTTCTAGTTTCTTTGTCTCCTTTCGATAAGGTTTAGCTTCTGAGGAATTTCTATTCTGCTGACTTGGTTTTTGGGAATTTATTATTGTTCGCCAGCTTAGTTTCTGACTGTAGATTCTGGGGATATTTTTTGTTTTCTGCGGGCATAAATTGTAATTCACTATGTAATTTTTCAAATCTTATAATATTATCAGATGACAAAAAAAATATAAGAAAAAAATAAAAACCATAAGAAAGCCAAATCTCAAATCTCTATCTCTCTTCTTTTCTTAATTGGATGGGGGATTTATTAAAGGAAACCATTTTTTACAGATAAAAATAAAATAAAAAAATAAAAAAGGAAAGGTTTTTAATAACCAACCAGATGATGATGAACCCTCCCTCCCTCTCTGTTTCTTTCTTCTAATTTCTTCTTTTTCTCTACATTTCCTCATCTGGGTAGGTCTCGTCTCATCTCTCTTGTCTTCATAAATTCATATTCACTTTCTGGGTTTTCTTTTATTTGGTTTTGTGATTTAAAAGTTCCAATTTTTTTTTTTTCCAGATTTGAAGATCACCCAAAATTCGCTACTATTTTGATTAGGACAACAACAATATGTATCTGATTCCTCCGTCTTAGTAGATTTGCAGACAACAACAACAACAGATATAAAAAAAGTAAATGTTTTTCCTTCTTGTCAATTTCATCTCTCATCTTAATCGATTGTTTTTTTTGTAATGGTTTTCTCAGAACTGAAATTGAATTGAATTGAATTGGAGCAGGAGCTGAAAAAAAAAATATGGAATCGGATCTGGGGAAGCTCTTCGTTGGTGGGATTTCGTGGGATACAGATGAAGAAAGGTTAAGAGACTATTTTAGCAACTACGGTGATGTTGTTGAAGCTGTGATCATGAGAGACCGTGCCACTGGCCGTGCTCGTGGCTTTGGTTTCATTGTTTTCTCTGATCCTTTTGTTGCTGAGAGAGTCATCATGCTCGACAAACACATCATCGATGGCCGCACGGTTAGTCTAGTCTAGTGTCATTATATTGGGATTGGGGAAATCATTACAATTTAGTTTTCGAATATTAAAGAACAATTTGTTCTTTCAGGTTGAGGCGAAGAAGGCCGTGCCTCGAGATGATCAGCAGCAGGTGTTAAAACGACACGCTAGTCCTAACCACCTTATGTTGTCACCTGTCCATGGTGGTGGTGGTGGTGGTGCAAGGACAAAGAAGATCTTTGTTGGAGGTTTACCGTCCAGCATTACCGAGGAAGAGTTCAAGAACTACTTTGATCAGTTTGGTACTATTGCTGATGTTGTGGTAATGTATGATCATAACACGCAGAGGCCAAGAGGGTTTGGTTTCATTACTTTTGATTCAGATGATGCTGTTGACAGAGTTCTTCTCAAGACCTTTCATGAGCTCAATGGAAAACTAGTCGAGGTCAAAAGAGCGGTACCTAAGGAGATTTCCCCTCCTGCTTCTAGTAACCGAAGCCCGCTTCCTCTCGGTGTTAACTATGGTGGTGGCTTGTCTAATAGGATATCTGCTAATAGCTACTTTAACAACTTTGCTCCTGGTCCTAGTTTTTATAACAATCTAGGTGGCTCTGTTGGTGGTCGGTTTAGTCCTGTTATTGGTAGTGGTAGAAATGCGGCTTCTTCTTTTGGCCTCGGTTTGAATTTGAATCCTAGCTATGATGGGACTACTTCTACATTTGGGTATAACCGGATTCCAAGCAACCCTTACTTCAACGGTGCTTCCCCAAACCGTTACACCTCTCCAATCGGGCACAATAGAACTGAGTCTCCTTGCAATTCTTCTAACAATAGAGACTTATGGGGAAACAGAACCGATACTGCAGGTCCCAGTTGGAACTTGAATGAAAACAATAGAGGAAACTGGGGACTTCCTTCTTCTTCTTCTGCTGTTGCTAATGATAACAATGGCGGTTATGGTAGAAACTTTGGGACAGGTTCTGGACTTTCCTCGTCCCCAATTAACGGTTCTGAAGGTTCTATAGGGGAATTGTACAGAGGGAGCTCGGTTTACAGTGACTCAACGTGGCAGCAACAGCAACAGCAGCAGCTACCATCTCAGTCTTCTCGCGAGCTAGACAATTTGTCTCGCTCTTACGGCTATGACATTGACAATGTAGGTTCAGACCCATCTGCAAATGACTCAGAAGGTTACAATGGAAGCTACAATGTTGGAAATAGACAAACTAATAGAGGTAACCAAAAAAAAAAAGCTTTAACTTCATTCTTCTCAAAAGACTTGTAACATTGGTTAATAATACATTTGATCGCGAGTGAAATGTTCTGATCTGTGTTTTGTTTACTTGTTTAGGTATTGAGGCATAGGTTATCAAAAACCAAGAAAACAAAAAAGAAAAAGAAGTTGAGAGAGATTTGTAGATTGAAAAGCAACCAATTTCAGTTGCAGAGTGTGAAGAGGTTCTTCTCATGACAAAGAAACCAACTTTGTTGATCAGACAGTGTGAGTCTTTTGCCAAAGATTCTGGTTTTGCTTTCTCTTTGTTAGACCAAAAAATACCAAAAGAGAAAACAAAGATCAGTTTTTTTATATTTCTTATTGCATATAAGATCAGAGATCATAGCAGCCAAAGATATTACAAGATGGATGAAGATTTGGTTTCAAAGTTCTTCTCAAACACTTTTTTATTTCTTTCATAGAAATAACCAAACAAAGATCGTAGAATTTTCGATCAAAAGATTCTTCAGAGTTCTGTGCTCTGTTTTGTAATTTTACTTACCTTTTTTTTTACAAATCGAATTGTTTATGAAAACGTTGATTTCTTTAACTTTCTTTTTTCAAATTAGCCTTGGAGAAAATGTTGTGTATGAGAAGGATATGACTATTTTGCTGCATGTATTCCTAATGAGATATATTCACTTTTTTAAAAGGTTATTTTTATGTTTATTATTGTGCATTTGTGAAAATCCCCTATATATTTTAGATCTTCAATGTAAGAACATTAATATTCCGTACTCATAAACTAAAACAAATATAACTAAAAATATGTTTTGAGAAGTGTAATCTCCTTTATAATAAAAGGGAAGTACACAACATTGTTTTGGTAGACTTTATAATTTTAATAAATGGTTACAAATAGATTATACATAAGTTATAAATTAATCCATTATTAATTATAACAAATAAAACCTTAATTGTAACTGAAAATCTTAAACAGGATATTCCAAATTGATAGTTTATGAATATTCCAAACTTTATTTTTGGAAGATCACATGTATAAGGGTCCAAACATCTAGAAAATCATAATATTACCAATTTATTTTTCACATATTTTATTGATAAACCACATCAATAAAAAGTTATTAAATGGATAAAATTTTACTTTCAATCATAAAAAGATATCAAATTTCGCTAATTTAACAATATTAATAGTGATCTTTGGGATCGCATTCAAAAATTAAAAATTAAACCTTAATGCTATATTAAGACCCGTATTAGAACACGGGTTAAAATTCCTTTTATTTATATTATAATTTTAGAATAAAATATAATTTATATCATTGATTTTAAAAGTTTTTAAGGTCCTAATCTAGCATTAATCGTGCTTCAGGATCGTATTTTATTCTAAAATTATAATATAAATAAAAAGAATTTCAACCCGTGCTAGAATCATTAACAGTATATAACTTACTAGATATGTGTCTTTTTTAAGCCATCATATTTAGCATATGATTTTATTGCATAATGTTTTATCCAAAAAAACTTTAAACACAATCATATAAATTATCTGGTATATAAAATTACGATATAAATAAAAGGAATTTCAACCCGTGCTCTAGCACCGGTCGAGTAAAAATTTAAAACACAATATAGTTAGTGACTTTTAAAAGTTAACCTGCTTATTGTACTAAATTTTGTATTGAGAAAATTACCATCATTTTGTCTTTCTTTTTTGGTAAACAACATTTTTTGGTTTGATACAAATTACAATGTATACATCTATGATCACTTTTTGATTTTCAATCTACTGTTTATTTAATTAATTTTAAAATGCTACAAAAAAACGTATATTTTAGAAGAAGTAGTAAGCAATGAAATCAAAACAATATTATTACAGAACATGCAGTAGAAACATCTAGGTCCCCATTAACAAGAGTCTGTCCAAAGCTTTTGCGACTTTTAGATCTCCTTCTTGACTTCTTGTAAAAAGCTTTGCATGTGAAAGTTTATTTATTTATTTACTCAATAAATTAAATGTTATTCTACATTCTATAACTATATTAAGTGAAAATTTAACCAATCTTTTAGGAAATTTTCTTATTTCTTTCATGGTCATTTTTTTATTTATGATAATGCATTTGTGGATTTGTTTCTTATATACACATAGTCACATATACCATATCTTTGTAATTATGACAAAAAAAACTTACATATTTATATCTTTTTTAAGTTTTACCTATTTTAAAGCTTTAAAACAAACTTATTTAAGTTTCCATCATAATGTAATTGATGTGTAAATTAATAATTATCAAAACTTTACTACAAATCTACTAGTCAAATTCTTAGAAAAACTTTACTACAATAAATAACAGTGACTCAAACTAGTAAAAAATATAAATAAAAGTCATCCAACCAACATTTTCAAACTCATCATCAACATTAAGATTTTGTTGTAATTAAAGTTTTCAAAAAAAATAAAAAACACACAGATAAAGAAACATAATCCCTTTACTTTACCTTTCTTCTCTCTCTCTCTGTCTCTCAGCCTAAAGATGGAGTCAGAGCCAGACCAAAGCTTCAAAGACCTCTCATGGTTTCTTCAAGCAATCAAAGACCCACAACAAACTTGGTTCAATCTTCAAACCCTATCTTTCTCCTCTTCCGGAAACACCACGCATTGTCAGCTAATAACAGAGAGCTCCATGAACATCAACGTCACCAGAGACAACCTCACTTCACTTTCCCAGATCTTCATCGAGCTTGCCACATCTTTAGATACGCATACATCTCTCAGGAACTTGGAGTTCGAAGGAATCTCTTGGGAAATCGAGCTGCTGCAGAGCCTTGGTTTGTTGTTAGACAACACCTCGAAGATAAAGCAGCTTGCTTTCAGAAAGAACAGGTTCAGTGAACAATGTCTTAACGAGCTCTCAGAGATTTTGAAACGAAACAGCTGCATGAAAGAGATTATGTTCTCAGAGTCGAGGATTGGATACAGAGGAGCTACCCTTCTCGGGTCCGCTCTTCAGGTTAACGATTCGTTAGAGGAATTGCAGATTTGGGAAGACTCAATTGGGTCAAAAGGAGCTGAAGAGCTCTCGAAGATGATTGAAACCAACTCAAGTTTGAGACTTTTCTCCATTTTCGACTCCAGTCCTTTCACTGCGACGCCATTGATATCTGCTGTTTTGGGTATGAACAGACCGATGGAGGTTCACGTGTGGTGTGGAGATCACAAACGAGACAGAAGCTCAAAGATCGTTGAGTTCTTACCTGAGAGCAACACTCTGAGGATTTACCAGATTGACATTTCTGGTTCTTGCAGAGTCGCTGCAGCGTTGGGGATGAACACAACCGTGAGGTCTCTAGATATGACTGGTGCTAAGCTAAACTCGCGGTGGGCGAAAGAGTTTAGATGGGTTTTGGAACAGAACAAGACTCTTAGAGAAGTGAAACTTTCGAAAACCGGTCTTAAAGACAAAGCTGTTGTTTACGTTGCAGCTGGACTATTTAAGAACAAGAGCTTGCAGAGTTTGTATGTTGATGGAAATCGTTTTGGGAGTGTTGGTGTCGAGGATTTGCTTTGTCCTTTGAGTAGATTCTCTGCTCTGCAGCTACAAGCTAACATCACATTGAGGTCAATTGTGTTTGGAAGTTCCAAGACAAAGATTGGAAGAGATGGACTCACCGCGGTTTTAAAGATGGTGACAACAAACGAGACTGTGGTTCATCTCGGTATTCACGACGATGCGAGCCTTGGACCTGATGACTTCGTGCATATCTTCAAGAGCTTGCAGAAGAACTCGTCTTTAAGACGGTTCTCGTTACAAGGCTGCAAAGGGGTAAGAGGTGATAGAGTATTGGAGGCTATCACTGAGACATTGCAGATTAATCCATTGATTGAGGAAATTGATTTAGCGAGAACTCCGCTTCAAGATTCAGGGAAAGCAGATGAGATTTATCAGAAGCTGGGACACAATGGTAGGAAGATAGATGAAGCAGAGATTGATGATTCACTCAAGGATATGCCACTAACTGAGCCAAAGAGCATTAGAGCTTTCCTGTGTGGACAAGACTATGCAGGCAAGACAACGCTCTGCAACTCTATACTTCAAAGTTCATCTTCTTTCGGTTTTCCTTATGTGGAGAATGTGAGAACTTTGATGAATCCTGTGGAGCAAGCTGTTAGTGGGATAAAAATAAAGACGTTCAAGGACGAGGAGACAAAGATCTCGATCTGGAATCTCGCAGGGCAGCACGAATTCGTTGCTCTTCATGATTTTATGTTCCCAAACCCATCTCTCTTCTTGATCATATTGAGCTTGTTTAGGAAACCGAGCAACAAAGAACCTAAAACACCAGCTGAAGTAGAAGAAGAGCTTCAATACTGGCTTAGATTCATTGTTTCCAACTCGAGGAAAGCGGTCCAACAATGCATGAACCCGAATGTCACAATTGTTCTCACGCACTCCGACAAAATCAGTCAGCAATCTGAAAGCTTTCAGACAACTGTTGGTTGCATTCAGAGACTGAGAGACAAGTTTCAAGCATTAGTGGATTTTTATCCGACTGTATTCACAGTTGATGCAAGATCATCTCCTTCGGTTAGTAGACTCACACATCATATTCGGATGACTAGCAAAGCCATTCTTCAAAGAGTTCCTCGGGTTTATCAGCTCTGCAATGATATGATACAGCTCTTATCAGACTGGAGATCAGAGAACTCAAACAAACCTATTATGAGATGGAAAGCATTTGCAGATCTCTGCCAGTTTAAGGTTCCTTCCCTGAGAATAAAGTCTCGCAACGAGAACATTGAGATTGTTGAGACAAGGCGGCGAGCCATAGCCACATGCCTTCACCAAACAGGAGAGGTGATTTATTTTGATGAGTTGGGGTTTTTGATACTAGACTACGAGTGGTTTTGTGGTGAGGTTCTTGCTCAGTTGATAAAGATTGATGTAAGAAAGCAAAACACCGGGGAAAGAAATGGATTTGTTAGCAGGAAAGAGCTAGAGAAGATGTTGAGAAGTAGTTTACAGAGTCCAATTCCAGGGATGACCTCAAAGGTACTTGAGCACTTTGATGCGTGTGACCTTGTGGAGATGATGAAGAAAGTAGAACTTTGCTATGAACAAGACCCTTCCAGTCCTGACACTTCATTGTTAGTCCCATCGATTCTAGAAGAAGGCAGAGGAAAGACACAGAAGTGGCAGATAAACACACATGACTGTGTTTATTCAGGCCGGCATCTCCAGTGCGATGATTCAAGTCACATGTTTCTTACAGCTGGATTCTTCCCTCGTTTACAGGCAAGGGCTCAAAATCACTTACCTGTTTGTTTCATCTCTTTAACTTAAACCTTACCAATCGTTCATATTGCCTGCGCAGGTGCATCTTCATAACATAATCATGGAACTGAAGAATCAACACGGAGCTACTTATAATCTGGAGAAGCACCTCATCGTTATAACGATCCATGGCATTAACATTAGAGTGGAGCTTGGAGGACAGTTGGGAAATTACATTGATGTTCTTGCTTGTTCAACAAAGAGCTTGACAGAGACACTGAGGCTCATTCACCAGCTAATCATTCCGGCTATCCAGAGCAGCTGCCAAGGTGTAATCCTCCTTGAGCACATCATAAGACCAAAATGTGTCCAGGACTTGACTCCACCGCGATTTCGAAAAACTCAGTTTGTTTCCCTTCAGAGACTAAAAGAAGCATTATCATCAGTTCCTGCAGAGACTATGTATGACTATCAACACACATGGGACTCTGTTCTAGATTCAGGTAAGACTGTTCTAAGAGCCGGATTTGATTTAGCCCGCAACCTCCTGTCTGATGATGATTTCAGAGAAGTATTGCAAAGAAGGTACCATGATCTGCACAACTTAGCCCAAGAACTACAAGTTCCCACCGACGACCCCGAAGCAGATAATCATGTATCGGTGACCAATGAGCTGGAGAAAGTTGATCCTAGCTTCGGTGGAATCGCTAAGGGAGTAGAAGCAGTACTTCAGAGACTGAAGATTATCGAGCAAGAGATACGAGACGTGAAACAAGAGATCCAAGGACTGAGATACTATGAGCACAGACTTCTGATCCAGCTTCATCACAAAGTGAATTACCTTGTCAACTATAACGTCCAGATGAATGAAAGAAAAGTTCCAAACATGTTTTACTTCATCAGAGCAGAGAACTACGGGAGAAGACTGATCACAGCTATGGTTCCTGGCATGGTTGCTCTAAGGATACACATGTTATGCGAATTTAGACGGGAAATGCACGTCGTAGAAGATCAACTTGGGTGTGACGTGATGCAGATAGACAACCACGCTGTGAAGTGCTTGGCTCCATACATGACAAACTTCATGAAACTGGTGACTTTTGCATTGAGGATAGGAGCAAACTGGGCAGCTGGGATGGGGCACATGATACCTGACTTGGGCCATGCTATCGCTCACCTAGCCAACCCAGCTGTCATGACTGGAGCGGCCGGAGCTGCAGGAGCCATAGGGGTCGCTGCTGCATTGGGTAGGAACCGAGGCAGAGATAGAGATATTCAGGAGCAAGACCAAAGAGCAGCTCAACAGTGGCTCATCGATTACTTGAGGGAACAGAATTGCTCAGCCGGGAAGGATATTGCAGAAAAGTTTGGCCTGTGGCGAGTTAGATACATAGACGACGGGTCCATCGCCTGGATCTGCAAACGGCATATGATCACCAGAGCCAATGAAGTCAGGCAAGTTCCTCTCTAATGCTCGCTAGCTAGCTACAAATGAACAGTAAGAGAAAGGAGTTTAATTAGGCAAAACCATTTTCATTACATTATGTTTGCCTTATTGTAATGCTTTGAATCATTACTTATCTACTGTTGGATCCCTTATCTTTATTACCACATGGTATAAAGACAGTAAAGCAACCTCAAGATCCTGTGACAAAGACACTTCAACTAACCAGAGAACATCCAAACATTTGTTCTAAAGATTTTTTCAGAAAGCTGAATCATTGGATCCTTTGCCTCTCTCTCCCCACCTAAGGGACCGCCTCTTTGATGGTCACAAAGAGCAAATGGGTCCAGAGAGTGACAATCACACCATATGATGATTGTGCGAATAATTAAGCAATCTTAGCATTGATCACTATGCTTTAAAGATTCTTGTGGATGTAAAATCAGAAACTCATAGAATACAAACATGATTAGGAAGCAGAAGTTCATATTATGTCGACATAGTTCTAAAAGAGTAAAGGCTAGTGATACATAATAACAACTCACATCAACTAAAGCATCAAGCTGACCAGATGAGAGATATAACATCAAATGGTACATTATAAAATTACATCATTAGGATTAGTCTTTCTTCATTAGAATAGTCTGAGGGTGACCTGTGGTCTTCGTCTGAACTTGGTAAAACAGATGCTCAGAAGAAGGGCCTGCTCCCATAGAACACACGAGATCCGTTGTTACTCTTTGGTGTTGGCAGCTTCTGAGAATCAGAGCTTGAATTCTCTGATTTTGTTGGGCTATCAATATCCAGAGGAAGCTTCATCTTAGCCAGTGAATCAGTAAACTGTTGCATGCTTTTCATGTACATGTCGACGATATCCTGCTGTACCACCTTTGACTCTGGCTCAACTTTCAGAGTGAGGACGGATTTCACAGTCTTCTCCTCGGATGTCTCACCTGAAGCCTCGCTCCCTGACTCCTGGGAACTCGCTTTGGAATTTACGACAGAGAGATGTTCATGGTTTGGTGTTTCTGTGGCGGAGTGAGCTGAAGCGTGAGGAGAAGCAGCTCCATTTGTTGCATTGCTGCTCTCAGGTGAATCTTGCTTCAGTATTGAAGTGACAGAATTGGTCACATGATTCTCAGCATCGGAAGTAACCAAGCTGTCAGAAGTTTCTGAGTCAATAGTGGAACAGGAGATCCCAAAATACTCGGAAACCATCTTCTCATTTTCGTTCGCGACATTAGGATCTGGAAACTCTATCTTATCCAACTCACCTGGAACTGATTCAGACCCTTCTGGATCCTTGGTAGTTTCATCAACAGAAACAGACGAAGGCATAGAGGGAATAGCCATCACGTCAGGGTAGGATCCATTGTAGGAAAGTGACAATTGAACAAAACCAGCTGGCGAATGGTACAGATCAGTGGAAGAAAGAGAGAACTCTTTCTCAAGTTTCCCATTCTTGAAGAGCAGTTCCGACATAGGAACCAAAGTAAAACCAAGCAGCTGGTCTTCAAGATAATTTTTCACCCTGCTCATCATGTAAAGCTCACATTTGAGGGAAGTGTCCAGAACCCTGACATCAAGCTTAACATTGTCATCAAAAACCGGATTTCTCCCACCACCATTGATGATTTTGGTCGAGACAGACTTTTCAGGATCATTTGTAAGGCAAAGCTTGGCATAAACGTCTTGCTTGTGATATATACAAATGTTATGAATATCCCTTGCCTGATGGACATAAACCTCAAGAGTACCAACAAGGTCTTCCCGGCCACAACTTTTAGAATCTTTCCCATTGGAATTTATGCCATTCGATTTGTTTCCAGAGCTCTGCACAGAATTTGAGTTCTCATTCTCTGACTCACCGATCTTGAATGGTGAAACAACAGATTGCGGGGAGTCCATTGCAGAAGCTAACAAACAATCCTGCAAAAATGGAAGGCCTATTAGTATCAGTACATGTAAACGGAGTCCATTGTTGGCAACTTGCACATTCAGAAGAGTCATGACTCTAAAAAGTCCATGATAAGTACTACACCCCCATGCCATGGTGTTTGAATATATCTTTAGCATGCAAAGGGCTATTCTAAAATTAAAACTCAAACAATGTAGATTTAAAAGTTTTTGAAAACCATATTTAAGAGAAATGTTTTGGCAACAGAAAATATCCTGGAAAAGAACCACAAACAGAAAAAAACAAACACCAACCAAAAGGACAGTTTGATGTCAGAATCAGAGTAGAGAACTTGGAAGAGTTCTCTTTAGGGTATAGGCCTAAACTAAGCAGAGCAGAGCTAATTAAAGGGATCTCAAGAACAATGAAACGAACTCTCCTCCCTGAGATTCCAACTCAAACTAAAGTCAACAAATCAACAGAGCCAAAAATCCACAGATCAAGGCTCAGACAACAATTTCACAAGCTAATTTCATTCTCACACCACAGATATAACACATTCAACAGTAAAGAACAAATTCGAAAACAGTCTAACTAGAGTCATGTTTTGGTACAACAAATCTTTAAATTCAAACTCTAACATATCTATAGCTCGATCGACTTTGGTCCTTAATGACAACAACGCGTAACCTAAACTGAAAGCTTCAACATCTTGATCCAATCATTAAAAGAAACTCAAAACTTCTGCCACACAGCTCACAATCAACACAAACAACAAAAAGAGTAAAGAAAACTTGCCTAAGTCCAAAACCAAGCTTTGATCCGCAACTTTAAAAACCAAATTAAGAAGAGAAGGCAGCTGATTTCTCTAAATAGCACTCACAAAGAGAAGAAACTTAAAACAAAACAAAAGAGAGGGGTTTAAAAAAGACAAGTCGTAGTCGTGTAAGAAGATGGTTGAAAGGAACAAGAAGCATGTGGGTGGGTTTACATAAAAAAGGAAGTTAAAGAAACAAACCAACAAAGACAATTTTCAAAGAGAGTTTTAAATGCAAAAACTGTTAGTAAGTTGAAAAAAAAAGATTGGAAATTTTCTGAGGGGGTCGGTCGGCGGAAAGAAAGAAAGAAAGATAAGATTAGGGTTTAGCACAGTCACTTCAATGGCGGACCACTAAAAGAAAAGGTGGGTCATATTAGTCTAAAAAATTCAACTGTTTCGGCTGTGAAGAAGAAGAAAAAAAAGTAAGTAGATTGATGAAAGCTATATCTATATGACCTCCTCTTTGAATTCATGAGACCATTATAAAAAGAAAAGCTCTTTACAGTAATACTTCACGCGGACTAAAATCACTTACAGTTACAGAGTTTGGAAGATCGAAAGCTGTGAGCTTTTTTGTTGTTGTTGGCTGGCAAAAGCGTTAATGGAGTCTTTGTTGGTTCTTTTTGTAAATTTGCAAAAGTTATTGGGGGAAAACAGGAAGAAGAAGAAGAAGAAAAACTTTTTTCTTCTATTCGGAGTCTGAGGTAATGGGCTTTGGGGTCCACACATCAGTGATTATCACATGATCTTTAATTATATTTGTAATTTTCTTTCTCTAAATATATACAGTAAATGGGTTAACTTTTGTTATATGGTAAAGAAAAATATTGAAATTATGTATATCAAAATAATGAAAATTTTATAAATTCATATGATGTGTATATCATTACTATAAAACAGTATGATAATTTTGGATGAATCATATTTTGGTAAATAATTTTTATTGTGAATATGAAATAATATATTAAACGGGTATATGATGAAATTATAGTGTTGGATAAATCATATTTTGGTAAATAATTAGCTTGCAAAAACTTAAACCATCTAAAATTTCATCTTTCAATATATTAAACATAAGTATGTTACAGAACTAAAATATAACTTTTTCTTTTAAATGGAAACAAATGTTAAAATTATTATATATCATCTCATTATTTAATTTTAATTTTCATATATTTTAACTAGAAAATATTATAAAAACTCTTTTGAAATAAATAAGTAAAATTGAACTGTAATTACCTTTTTGGGAAAATATAAAGTTATAAATAATATACTATTTTCTTAAGAAAATGAGTGGACATGAATGCATGAGTACAAAAACTAAAGTTAGATATGATCTCTATTTTAAAAGTATGTTTAAAATAATAATTGAAGATGTGTAGAACCCACAAGAAAGCTAAAATAATAAAAAAAAAGATCCCAAAAGTGCTGATCACTAAATTTTATAAATTGTCACTATTCATATGTAAATTAAAAAAAAAAAAAAAAATTTGGTTATTTTCTTTTTCTTTTATTCTCTTGCCAACATTTTCAAACATAATTAGAAAAAAATGTCACTGTCATCTCGATGCCTACCTCTATACTTTTAGTTTGCTTAAATTCTTATATTCCATTTACTAACGTACAAATCAACTTTTCTCCCAATCCCAAATTATTGTTTAATTATTCTCTCCACAAAAATTCTCATCTATCAAAAAAAAAAAAAAAAAAAGAAGTAATCAACTAAATTACTTGTAATCATAGAAAATCGTTATTATTAATTACTAAACTAAAACTGAAAGTAAATTGATTTTGTACACGGATGAAGTAACTTTGTTTGGGTCGACATGGACGGGTGTACTAAACCCATTTACGTTACGTTACGGAATTATAACACCCGATAAAAAAGCCCAATAACTGAAGCTCATTTCATTTCTAAGTGCATCTCGTCGTGACTCCTAATTGCTCTTTTGTAATTTTCCTTTTCTTTCTAACGGTCGAATCAACAACTGAAAGTCTGAAACATTCCAAAAAAATAAAAACTCTACCTTCATCTCTCTCTCACGCAACACATAACGTTCAAAGCCTCTCTCTTCTCTGTTCTGTGTATTTATTATTGTTGGTTTTGTGGTTCTTATTATAGGAAGAACTAATAAGAACCAAGTCTGATGGGTTCAAACCTGACGGAAGCAAAAATGGCTACTTTGTGAGGGAGAGTTTGAGTCAAATGAGAAACAGCATCAACAAGTCTTCTTTAGTCATGTCGTGTATAGAATTGGAAGGGATTACTGATGACATTGATCATATCGTTAAACAACTCCATAGCCAAACCAAAATGCCTAAACTTAACCAATCCATGTAAGAGAGGACTCAAAGTTCTCACTTCAGGCAAGCAGTAAACTAACTTTCGTCATCATCTTAAACACTAAAACCCCATAGAATATAAAGCTCTCTCCTACTTCGTACATAATGCTGAATCAACAAATCAAAACTCGAGCCTTGAACTAAGCTTACATTTCTCATAACAACTAAAAAGCGCATTAAAAAAAAAAAAAAACTCACTTGGCTTCAGGGCGCGAAGCAGAAGCGTCTGAAACAGTGACGAAGCAGGGCCAGAAGAGATTAGCTTTGACCAGAGAGCATGGATCAAAATACAAAATGCAGTCTCCCAGCATCGAGGAATTGCAGATCTTGAGCGGGATCGAACAAAAGAGCTTACATTTCTGCATGTATGGCGAAAATGAGAGCTTGTTCTTGATCTCATCAAACAAAGAGGTTCAACTGTAAAAATCATAACCAGCATATGTCTTGCATTACGAACAAGGAACCAATATCTGAGAACCCGAGACCGACGAGTCGGATCTCTCTGATCGGGTCAATCTCATTAAGTTCAAATGGGCCTAAAATTGGACTCTTAAGAATACAAATCAGATCACTCCAAAGCAAAAATTATCGCAAATACAGTACAAATCGATTAAACCTAGTTCAATCTCTCAGATTTGTTAACCCTAGAAACCTCTAGAGAACAACTCGAATCAAATGGCGCCGAAGGCTAAGAAGAACCCCGCCAAGGAGCAACAAGCTTCGGAGAAATTGGCAGCTCAGTCATTCGTTCAGTCTGTTGTTTCTAGGATTGAATCTCTAGAAGCTGGGGAAGGTATATATGAAAATTTCTGTAACGTAGGTCAAGAGTTTAAGGTCTGTTTGACAAATTACTACACTCTCTCTGAGATGGAGGACCATATGCTGCGTTGCTTTATTATATCTGCCGAGACTACCGGAATGTTATTTGACTACATGCGTGAAAATATACCCGGATATGAAGCATATGGTCTCGTTGCCGAGGAGGCTTCTCTACAGCGTAAAGTGGAAGAGCAACAAGCAGCTGCTATTGCTGAGGAAGAAGCTGATATTGCTAAGTCTCTTCAGGAAGTGCAACAAGCTGCTACTGCAGCTGCTATTATTGCTGAAGAAGAAGCTGCTATTGCTAAGGAAGGGAAGATAGGAAATCGAGGAGGTCGACAGCGCAGGCGAGGTCAGGGGAAGAAAAGAAAGGGACGTGGTGGTGGTGGCTCAAGTCAACCCAGTTCCGGTCGTGGGAATGGAACTGAGACAAGGACTGTTGGTGGGACTGAGACAACCATTTCTAATGAGACAGAGGAAGAGGAAGTAATTGCTAAAGACACAGAGGACGAGCATCAAGTTACTGCTGCTGAGGAGACAACCAATGTTGGTGGTGCGATTGGAACTGTGCCAACCACCATTGTTGATGGTGAGGATAGTTCGTCTCATATACTAAAGGAGAGTATTCTTTCTTCTCTTGAAAACGTTTTGGAGTCTATTGAGGTTTTAAAAAGGGATATGAAAGAAATCAAGAGCGACTTGACTGTACTAAAGTCAGCCCCTATGAAGTTGGACGAGGTAAATTCAGTCCCAAAGGTTTTTTTTGTACTGTGTTTAAAAAACACTTGATTCATTTGACATTTTCTCTTTTGTGGCAGCTTCTTCGTAACCAGCAGGAATTGCTTAAGATTTTGCCAAAGACGGAAGTAGAGATGGTCGAGGATTGTTTGAAGAGATTTGACAAAGCAATGATTTCCACTTTGGCGGATGCAACCGTAAAATTAGTTGCCACTAGTATATTTAGTGCGGAGGCATTGGAAGGTCTTAGAGCTTCTGTTGTCGAAAAAAGTCATATATAAACCCCAAAAACTGAAAGCTACGAACCGTCAAAGTTTTTAGGAAGCTTTCCTCCTCCTCCTCCTCCTGTCTAGATGTTGCTGTTTCAACTGTCTCTAGATGTTCTTTTAATCGTTTTTGAAGTATCTGTTTCATTTGCAATTTCATATTTTTGTAAGTACTGCTGCTATTATTATGTTTGGAAACAATATGAGTTTATGCCATCTAGTAACCACAATTCAGTAAGTGCTTCAGTTGATCATAATATGAGCTGTATGATGTTATGTAATCGTGGAAGTTTATAATGGTTCCTTGATCATGAAATCCAATTGTGCCTCCTCCAGCTCTGTTGCTTTTTTCTTATTCACTGGTTTTGTTTCAGTAGCTGAGAATTGTTTGGGTTAGACTTGCAATAGTAGTCTCTCATCTTCATTTCTGCTTTGTTACATGTTGTGAACTATATATAATGTATGTTTCCTCACTCTTGATCCTTGCTTTGGATTACCAATATGAATATGAAGTGGTGTAGATCTGAAAAAGCAAGAGAAGCACATCTAAGTTCTCTCTCTATCATTGTTTCAATCTCTGTGGATTGTCAATTTCTCTGAATGTTCGTTCCTTCACCTTCACCTCATTTGGTGGTTCTATGTAAGATTTGTTTGACATGTGTACCTTCATATTCCTCTCAAACCATCATCACTTCTTGCATGAAACTTGCACCTTGTTGACGTATATGAACTTAAAAACATTTCCTGCATGTCTCCTTCAGTTTATCTTGACAGGAATCCACTGATTACTCCAATAAGCCCTTCATCTCAAGCCACACTTTTGGTGTTCTTTCTGAGCTATCAGAACCAGCAACTTGATCTTTAATTAGGTGAGATATTCATCAACAAACGACATCTTTTTCTCTGCATCACTTTTTGTTATCAGTTGACAAGATATATCTGCATCAGTGTATAGATGAGGATCTGGTCTCACTGGTCATGTATATTCACGGCGCTTCTTCTTCTTCTTCTTCTTCTTCTTCTTCTTCTTCTACTTTGTCCAGTTCAGTTTATAAAGAATAAACTTCAGGGCTTTCAGTTGTGGAGAACACAAACTAGTAGAGCGAGTCATAAATGGCAACAACTGGACCACATATTTTTCTTATGGAGCGAGTTTGAGAACATAAGAGCATGTTTATCCCACATCCTTTAAAATTGGTATCTCAGATTTATTTTATTAATATTTTAATACAATAAAATTATTTAGTTTAGTTAGTTATTTTCTTTTTAAAGTTGAACCAATCACATTGTGACACATAAGTGAGAGAAAATTAGATGGGTGTCTCCGAGGGTCTGCTGCGAGACTCGGTATCTCTTTTCTTCCTCAACTTTTTCATTTTTTTTGAATTTTTTATTAAAAGACATACCCACAGTATGTGGGATAAACATGCTCTAAGAGCCATAAAGATAGAATGAGCGTTACTTATCACAAAGCATATGAAGAAAGAAAGGAAAAAAATCCAATTAGACTCCAAAAATTTGGTAATGCAAGAACAAATGGATCACTTCTACACATGTGAAATGCCCAAAATGGTTTTCTGGTAACCGATCTAGTTAAATTATCTTGAATGATTCTATAATACATTTAATAAATATTATAATTGATTTTTTTGTCCCATCACAACAACTTGATCTTTACTAAATATTATAATTATAATTGATTTTAAAATTAGTGTTAGATTTTATAAATAATTCTATTAATTGTGTTATTTCTAACATTCAATATATTAATTATTAAATTATTGTCAATTTTTATGTTAATATATTGTTTTTCCTTCAAAACAATATAACAAATAAATTTATACACTGATGTAGGTCTTTGAAGAGGGTATCTTAGTGGGTTAAAGATTCTGCTCGCGGAAAGCTGTTCAACAACTAGATTATCCTTCTCTTCTTACAAAAACATAAAGTATGGCTTGAGATGAATTATCTCATAAAGTATTAGAAATAAAAATGTCCCAACAGTGTACCGCGGATCTGTATCTAGTTAACTTTAATATTAGTTACTAAAAATTTCAAAATTAATTATAGGTAAGATTTTAAAAGATAAGAAAATCTTTATACCACATTCAAACATGAAAATATGATCCCTTTCATTTTTAATTAAATTTATATTTAAATTATCTTGAATGATTCTATAATACATTTAGTAATAAAATTTGTGATTTTTTCCTTGCATATGATGTAATTCAAATTTTTTTAAAATGGACATATATTACTCAATCGATGAATAAAAAAATATGGATACAACATCTCACATCGCCTAAAAAATTGGGCAATGGTTCAAATTATACTATAAAAGAGACCAAAATGATTCAATATACAAATGAGTAGAAAGCTTGATTTATCAGGTATTCATATTTAAAGTTTTATTTGATTTATTATGGTTATTGTAATTAAAGAAAAAGAAATTAAAGAGACGTGTAAAATCCACAAGAAAGCTAAAATAATTAAAAAGATTCCAAAAGTGCAGATTTTTTTTCTTTTGATTAGATTTTTATATATTGTCATTTATTCATGTGTAAATTAAATATCATTTATTTTTCTTTTGCTTTTATTCTTTTGACAAGTTATATATTTGTTTCTCTTGCCAACATTTTCAAACTATAATTGCAAACATTATAACATTTTGGAAAAAATGTCACTATCATCTCTAATTCAAGATGCCTACCTCTCTTTCCTTTTAGTTGATTAAAATATTATAATCCATTTATTAACGTAGAAATCAACTTTTCTCCCAATCACAAATTATTGTTTAATTATTCTCTCCACAAAAATTCTCATCTAAAAAAAACGAAAAAGAATCAACTACAGTAAAACCTCTATAAATTAATAATGTTGGGACCAAGACATTTTATTAATTTATAGTGATATTAATTTATTTATAAATTAATAATTATTATTTTATAGTGTAAATTAATAATATAGATATTTTTTAATAGCTTAATTTTTTAAAATTATGAATTGACACGATTGTAGCAAAATAAAATTATACTTTCGGATTTTGTAAATTTTATGGTATTGGAATTGAATTTGTAATTTATAGAAAACATTATTAACAATAAATTACAAATACAATAGACAAATTCACTTAGACATATGACATACATAAATTCAAATTTATGAATAATAATTTCAATTGTTGTATTTTAATAATCAATCAAACTATCAAAATGTAAATGATGAATATCTGAAAACTAAAAAAAAAAAAATAACTCTTTTTATGACATGTTACAATATATTTTATATCATTATAGTTGAAAATACACTATAACAATTTTTTTATAGATATGATACTTAGGAGAAACATACATTATAATTTATATGATTATTAATTTATGATATTATTGGGACCATATTTCACATGAAGATTTTAGAAAAATTATTATCTTATCGAATTTTGTTATTTTTTACACTCGTCCGACTTGGAACTAGCAAAAATTATTAATTTATAGTGTTAATTAATTTATAGACTATTAAGTTATAGAGGTTTTACTGTAATTATTACTTGTAATCATTATTATTATTGAAATTAAACTGAAAGTATATTTTTTTTTTCTCAAATGAATATATATTGATTAAACTTGATCATTACATAGTGTGCTGCTTAGCCATGGGGGCTTTACTACAGAATCACAATAATATTGACCGTTTATACAACCAAATTTAGCTAAAACATGTGCCACCTTATTACAATCTCTCTTTGTATAACCGAAAGTAGCTTGCTGTAGTTTGGAAGTCCAGGTTCTGATATCTTGAAGGAAACTTCTTAGCGACATATCCACTGTATCACCATTAACTAGTTTTGTTAAGGTTTCACAATCTCCTTCAAACATAATCTCTTTGTACCCGCGGATCCATGCTTGTTGTATTGCAGTAAGCAAGCTCTTTGTTTCTGCTTGTAAAGGGGATCGCACGTTATATAATTTTGTTGCACCCCATACCAAAGCCTCTCCCTGGCAATTTCTGAAAACCCATCCGCCAACAGCCTCATGAGTATGATGATCATAACTCGCGTCATAGTTGCATTTTAGGAAAGGTGGAGACGGTGGAAGCCACGATGTTATATTCGTACGTGTAGTAGCTACTGGTGAAGATATATGTTGTAGACTGTTGATCCATTCTTTTGTATCAGATTTCGAAAGTAAAACTGTCTTTGTGACACTTTCGCGATAGTGATTGAAAACTTGGTTATTTCTCGCTTTCCAAATTCGCCAGAGTAAAACGAAGGGTAATAAATAATCAAACAAGTTGGAAAACTGAGATTGACTGTTTAGTAGATGTGCAATAATGTCCTCTGTATTTGATTGTAATTGGGTGATGTCTAGACTAGAACTACAAGAAAACCTCCAAGCCATAATGGCAAAGGGACAGGAGAAAAAAACGTGGTGTATGGTTTCATCAAGTTGATGACATCTTGGGCATAGAGGATCAATATTCATACCTCTTGTTCTTAATCTTGTGGTGACTGGTATTGCTTGTGATAGAATACGCCATAAGAAATGCTTGATCTTTGGTAACAGCTGTAACTTCCATATTTTGTTCTTAAGTTCTACTGAACCATGGGGTATATCTAGGACTACACCAGGATCAAAAGGGTAATGAGTAACAAACCAGTATCCTGTCTTAACTGTGTACTCCCCTGATCTAGTATAATTCCAAATTAATTTGTCCTGTTGTGGAACTTGTGAGAGATGAATGTTTTGTATTATTTCCTGCTCTTGCTGGGGGACGTATGAAAGAAGTTTTTGGTTATCCCAATATCTATTTTCACCCGTAGTAGAAATAAATTGATCAAGAGTAGTTTCTGCTTGCAATGGCAGAGTTTGAACTAATCTTGGAGGGTGCTCTTCTATGAAATTATCCAAACCTATACGAATGGATTTCCCATCCCCCACAATGAATCTCGAGCCCTTTTTAATGACATCCAGTCCTATTAAAATAGATGACCAGCCATAAGATTGTTTTTTTCTTACTTTGGCGTCTAAAACAGATTCATCTCGGTAATATCTGTTTTTCATTACGCGCGCAAACAAAGAATCAGGATTTTGAATCAATCTCCACGCTTGTTTTGCAAGAAGTGCGTCATTGAATTTAGCCAAGTCTCTAAATCCCAGACCCCCTTCTCTTTTCGAATGTTGTAGTTTCTTCCAAGCGATCCATGGTATACTACGTTGATTTGAGGTCTTTTCCCACCAGAACTTCATTAAATGTGATTCAATCTCTGAAGTAATTCCTAATGGGAGCTTGAAACACGACATAGCGTATACCGGCATTGATAAAGCTACAGAGTTTAACATAATCTCTTTACCCGCAGGTGACAGTTTCTTAGCAGTCCAAGTATTTGTGCGTTGTTTAACTCTGTCAACCAAGTAAGCTAACATCTCCTTTTTTTTCCGTCCGAACTGCTCAGGAAGACCTAAGTACTTCCCTCCACCGCCATGATTTGGGATGTCAAGAACAGCTTTCAAACGTATTTGAGTGTTTCCATAAACTCGGCTACCAAAAGTTATCATCGATTTTGAAGTATTTATCTTCTGGCCTGAATAATATTCATAGATATCAAAAATATCTTTCAGAGATTGGCAGTTTTTCTTATTTGCCTTGCAGAAGAATAAACAATCATCAGCAAACTGTAGATGAGTAATACATGGAGCTCCATTTCCTAATCGTATACCACTAAGATCACCATCGTTAACGCTTGTCGTGATTAGGTGACTTAGTATATCTGAGCATAAAATGAAGAGGTATGGTGATAGAGGATCCCCCTGTCTGATCCCTCTTGATGGTTGAACATAACCATAGGGAGCACCATTTATCATGATAGAATAGTTAACAGTAGTTACTGCAGTCATGATCCAGGAAATCCATTTTGGACAAAAGCCAAATAGTTTTAGTGTTGTTTCCAGGAAGTTCCATTCAACGCGATCGTAAGCTTTAGTGACATCAGTTTTGACAGCCATATAGTTTTGTGAGACTCTCGGTCTGATCTTTAGGGAATGCATTACTTCATGTGCAATCATCACATTGTCCTGAATTAAACGTCCTGGAATGAAAGCAGCTTGCGATTCGGAAACAATGTCGTTCAGGTGTGGTTTTAAACGATGAACCAAACATTTAGAAATTATTTTATACAGCACATTACATAATGCTATTGTCTGATAGTGTTTGAGGATTGTCAATTTTTGGAATCATACAAATGTTGGTATGGTTTATGCTTAGTTTCAAAGTTGAAGTTTCGAAAAAACTTTGCACCTCTTGTATGACCTGAGGTCCGACTGTTTCCCAACAAGATTTGTAGAATCTTGCAGTTAAACCGTCTGGTCCTGGTGCTCGATCATCACCAATTGAACAAATTGCATCGTATATCTCCTCACCTGAGAACGCTCGTGTTAGCCTCTTATTTGCCTCATCAGAAACTTTGGGTATGAAATCAGCAAAAACCGAGGGTGAGACTTGATGATTAGCTGTTTCATAAATTTTTGAGAAAAAACTTTGTGCATGATCACCAATATCCTTATCTCCTTGATATAAATTCCCTTGGTCATCAGATATAGAAGTGATCCAGTTCTTTGCAAATCTTGTTTTTGCACAAGCGTGGAAATAATTGGTATTTTGATCTCCAGAAATCATCCATTGATTCCTACTTTTTTGTTGCCAGTGTTTCTCCTCATCACTGTAAGCCTTAGTTAGATCATCATGTAATAAAGGAATTGTGCTCCGTATCTGTGGATTAAAACTCTCCATTGCAAAGTTTAATCTTGTTTGAAGATTGTTGATACGTTCCTCCGAATTTAGTCGATGTTGTCGTTTGAAAGCTGCCATATTACGTCTGCAGTTTTTAATTCTCTCAGTGATTGAGATGTCTGCAGTTTCATCATTCACGTGCCATCCATCGTGGACGACTTCTTGAAACCTTGGTACTTCTAAAAGACGTTTGTCAAAATAAAAAATTTGACGCCTGTGTCTAATTATGTCATTGAGGTTGAGTAAAATAGGCCTGTGGTCTGAACCAGCAAAATCAAGAAACTGGGCTTCTGCATTTGGGAAGAAGGCAGACCCTGGTGTGTTAAACATAGCCCTATCCAAACAGCATTGTATCGTGTGGTTGTGACGTTCACCGACCCAAGAGAAAGTATTCCCTCGTGAACGTATGTCCTGAAGATCACAGACTGCCAACATATGTCTGAAGTCACGGAATGTCCATTCATCTCGGAGAGGACCTCCTATCTTCTCTCTGTTACTTACGATCTCGTTAAAATCTCCAATTAGTATCCATGGTTCATTACGTGTTATCGCTAGTTGTTCAAAACGTTCCCACAAATGATGTCTTTCAGTAGGGACAGGATGGCCATACACACAAGACAAGTAGAACTTAATATTATTATGATCCACAATTACATCAATAAGTCTCTCATCTTGTGAGATCAAGGAAAGAACAACATTATCATTCCAGAATAAACACAAACCTCCACTCCTGCCTTGAGGGGGTTGGATAAAAACATTAGAGAAGCCTAGATCATCCTTAAGTTTATATATTACATCATTATTGTTTAGAGTTTCAGAAAGAAAGAGTAAATCACACTTAGTATTTAGATATAGCTTTTTAATACGCGAAGACGTTAGAGTAGGGCCGACGCCTTGGCAATTCCAGGAAAGGATCTTCATATTGGGAACCGTGAGGGTACCGGGCCCCCCGCGCCTCCGTCGAATCCGTTGTTCACAGAGCAAGAACCAACAGAAACAGTTTGATGAGGCTTCTTGCGGAGTTGGTTCAGGACCACCAACTCCTCTGCTGCTTCGGCTCTGTTAAAAGAAGCCTCAAATTGAACGCGTTTACGTTTCATGAACACAAACTCTGGTTGTGCATCATCAGACTTCCCATCCAGATAGGACTGTGGTACATAAGGTTCT
Source organism: Camelina hispida (assembly GCA_023657505.1). Taxonomy (NCBI): domain Eukaryota; kingdom Viridiplantae; phylum Streptophyta; class Magnoliopsida; order Brassicales; family Brassicaceae; genus Camelina; species Camelina hispida. Next base: position 25,660,277 of record CP094636.1, on the reverse strand, counting down.
GCAACATATTCCCCCTTTTTTGCCTTCAGATAGCGTGTGCGTTCAGCCATGAGATCGTTATCAACAAAAGCACTTGGAAGACACTTATTCACCATTCTATACGAAACCGTGCCCTGAACAGGTACTGGTGGTGGTGGTGGCATGTTGAGTCCTGGGATCAGACTTGCAGGGTCAACAGATGGTAAAGTGTTTGCCTCGGACATATCTTTGTCACCCTTGTCCTGATTTTCATCATCACTTGCACTGTCTGGATCCTCTGATTCAGCATCATCAAAAGCAAGGGTGCACTCTTTGACATCGTGTTTGAGAGAACCGCATTTCGTACAGAAATTGCGAAGTCTCTCATAACGGAACTTGATTATCGTGTTTTCACCAGCGATGAATTGAATGTTTTTTTGGAATCGCAAAGGGTCATCTACATTCCAATCTATCTTAACACGTACAGCCCCTACTTGCATTTCATTCTCATTATAATCTACTTCCGAGACATATCCTATCTTATTCCCTACCCACCTAGCCATATCATTGGTTAAGCACAGAGTAGGAATACCTTGAATCTGGACCCAGAATGGTATAATCTTCATGTTAGCCTCGCTTATGTTAGGATACCATCGATGGGTGGTAACCATCCAGTCACCAAAAGACCAAGGGCCTCTACGGAGCACCAAGTTCAGAGTATCTTCTGATTGAAAACGGAACTGTGCTCTCCCACCCTCCAGTATGCGTCCCACGCATTCATCAGGAAATCCCCAGACTCGTGGCATTTGCCGGATCAGTGCTCGCAAGTTTTGCTTCCGGGGGTTTACCGGTGTGACCACCAGAGTATGGCGATTGACGGAGATCGCTCGGGAAAGAAACTCCGGTGGAAGCGATATCGGGGCATCGTCAATGCCCAAAGTAAGATCTTGGACAGATTTCCGGATATTGTCACTCATATTTGGCGGGTGATTGAAGTAGACAGTGGAAATCGGGTAGTTGATCGAGAGAAAGCGAGGGAATGGTGTGAATTTATAGTTGAACCAAGGCGGTTTTATGTGGCGGTTATCTCCCGGAAAATTTGGGAGAGACAAACTGTCAATGTTAATCGACAGAAAATAACCGCCGACATTAGTCCCTAGTGAAGAAACACAAGGATTTGTGGACGGAAACAAACTCCTGATCTGAAAGTTGATCGGAGACAAGAAATTGAAAGAGAAAAGGCGCTCCTTGGAGAAATCGCCTAGAGAGAAAACCATCGCTTTTTTTTTTTTAAACTGAAAGTATATATTGACTTGTTTTTGTTTTGTATACGGATGATAATTATGTTTGGGTCGACGTCCAATAAACCCATTTACACCCATTAAAAAGCCCAACATCTGAAGCCGCGTCGTGACTCGTAATTGCTCTTTGTCTTCTGTATTGTTCTTTTTTTGTTTTTCGAAACTCCCAACGGTCGAATCAACAACTCAAACATTCAAAAAGTAAAAACGCTACTTTATCTCTCTCTCACACAAGTCACAACACATAACGTTCAAATCCTCTCTCTCTCTCTCTCTCTCTCCTCTCTCTCTCTATCTCTGTCTCTGTTTCTAAAATCTAAAAATCTCTTCTTCTTTTTTTCTAAAAATCTCTGTTACGAAAACGATGAAGTCACCAGCGAAGATTGGAGAGAATCGTTTCTTGGGAAACATATCGACTTCTTCAATCCGAAACTTGCTTCCCAGATCCATCTCCGCGAAACAGAAATCAATTCAAAACTCAGATTCAAAGAGTTTCAGATCCAACGACGAGAACGCTCCTCCTTGTGACCCTAACATACAGACGACTAATCATCATCTCAACTACAACAATGATCTTCAGTTGAAGAAAAAATCGCCTCAGAAAGTGTTGTTCCCCTCTGCGACTCATCAGGTTAGGTTTCAATGAGCTTTCTATATATAGATTAGGTTTCTAATTCGAGTTTGATACATCTCAGATCTAGTTACAGTCTCTGAGTTTTCAATTTGAATTATAACAGCTTGAAGCGAAAAGCGTACTCGTCGCTAGAACTAACTCAATGGTTAATGAGATTACAGAGGAAGATGATGACTCATTGGGTGACCAGATTCGTGAACTAAAGGTTTCTTTTTTTTTGTTTATGTGTGACATATATTTATTTACTGGTGTCGTATTTGTTTGCGTAATGGTTTAATTTGTGTATTATGTTGGTTTTTGTGGTGTATAGGAAGAACTAATAAGAACCAAGTCTGATGGGTATAAACCTGATGGAAGCAAAGATGGCTACTTTGTGAGGGAGAGTTTGAGTCAATTGAGAAACAGCATCAACAAGTCTTCTTTAGTCATGTCGTGTGCTAACAACAACAAACAGGGTTCAGAAAAGGAAACAATGTATGAAGCTGATGATGATGATGATGATGATGGTGATGTTATGGAACTGAGTAAACATATCAACAAGTTTCACAGTTACTGTGATTCTTCTGATAACTTGAGGGATTCTCTTCAATCCTCATTCGCAAGTGCTTCAGGCTGTGAAGCTGAGTCAATGAGTGGAGATGAGATTTCCTCTGTTGATAAACACAAAGATTGTGCCTTGGCTCATTATGTTCCAAACACTGTTGGAAATGGGATCTCAATCAGTTTACCGCATCAGACACGTATCCTTGAAGAGCCACCATTGTCAGAATCTCCAAAGATTAGGAATTTTAGGAAAAGCGTGGCTGCGTCGACAAAGTTTCAGGCAAGTCCTAGGAGTGTAAACGAGATCTCAGACATTGGAAACAAAAAGGTCCAACAGTTTGGTCCTTCTATGTCCTCAAAGAAGCGTTTAAGTCCTACAGATTCTTTAGCTGCAAGTCTCCAGAGAGGACTTCATATTATAGATTGTCACCAACGGAGCTCACTCTCAAACAGATCTTCTGTTTCCTTCTCCTTTGGCCATCTCTCTCTGAAGCCTTGCGATGAAAGCGATAATCTTAGTGCTTCGGTTAAATCGTTACAAGAAGATAGACCAAAAGAAGGTGGATCATCGATTCTCCTCTGTCTTTCTTGCAGACAGAAACTTGACCAAGAAGCTGAAGTATGTCTAGAAACCCTCAGATGCATTTTTATTCCACTCACTTCAGTTTCTTTAGTTGGCTAATTCGTTTTGACTACTTATATGTTTTATTATCAGGGAGGATATAAGGCAATAGAAGAAGCTTGCGTGGACGAGAAGCATCTCAAGAACATGTGTGTGGAGCAGGCTACCAAAATTGAGCAGCTAACTAGTCTGGTAACTATCTTATAAACCTATGATGAGAGACTATTAGGTCAATTATAAGTTTTCTGACAATTTGTTTTTCTTCAATTCTTCAGTTAGCCCAATACAAAAAGAACACTGTGCAGGAGTCAAGTAAGGTAAGCCAACGAGTTAACATTTCAAAGCAACAAGCACATTAGTAAATTGTTTGTAAGATATTGGGTAATAAACTTTAGCTATGCTTTATCTGTTTGTGCAGCTAATGAAATCCGATGATGGAGAAGATGTAACAGAGGTCGTGAAGGAAACATATGAGACAAACCGAAGAAGTGAAGAGTTTGGGAAGGTAAGGATTGATCTCAGTGAAAAGGAAGCTCTTTTAAAGGAGATTTCAGAGCTCAAAAGCAAGCTGCAGCCTACAAAATCAACTGATAATCTGAGATCCTCTTTGCTGTTACGGTCTTTTCAAATGAGGAAGAGCACTGACTTTACCAAGAGCACTGAGAACAACAACAATGTGCTAGAAGAAGAACGTGAAAGGTGGACAGAAATGGAGAGTGAATGGATCTCTTTAACAGATGATCTAAGGATAGATATCGATAACCATCGTAGACACGCAGAGGATCTAGAGATAGAGCTCAAAAAGGAGAAAATGGCGACAGAGGAGTTGAATGATGCTATTAGTAGAGCTATGCTTGGTCACAGTAGACTCATCGAGCAGTACACAGAACTGCAGGAGAACTATGATGAATTAGCTGAGAGGCATAGCGTGACAATGGCAGGAATCGTCGATGTGAAGAAAGCAGCAGCTAAAGCTGCTTTGAAAGGTCGCCATGGGAAGCGTTTTGCGAAAGCCTTTTCAGCTGAGCTTACTGCCATAAGAGCAGAGAAGGAGAAAGAAAGAGAGTTCTTGAAAAAGGAGAACAAGGCCCTTAAAATTCAGCTGAGTGATACTGTTGAAGCTGTCCAAGCTGCTGGAGAATTACTTGTCAGACTCCGAGAAGCTGAGCAAGCTGTTCAATCCTCTGAGGTAACTTTCATTTTCACCAACTAAAAGAGACTTTGCTTGTGAATTCTAACATGCTGAGTGATGCCTAAAACCTATAATTGCAGGAACGTTTCAGCTCAATAGAAGAGGAGAATGGCAAGTTGAAGAATCAAATGGAGAAGTTAAAGAGTAAGCACAAAACAGAAATGAGCACAATGAAGCAGTACCTAGCAGAAACCAAATTACCAGGGTCAGCATTAAAGACATGGTTCAAGGAGAATGAGCAAGAGGTGGAAGAAGAAGAACATGTATCATCATCAGAACACAGAACCGGTGTGGTGAGCTATGACGATTACACAGACGATCAGGCATGGAGAGCTGAGTTTGGAGCCATATATCAAGACCATGACCATTACTGATGACTGATCATTTCATTCCAACTCCAAGAACAAAAACTTGTTTTTTAACCATGACCTACCTTGGGTCATTTCATCTTTTTATGTTGCCTTTAAAAACCCCAAATCGTTTTGTTATTCTTGTTGTTGTCTTTACATCTTCCATTACTACTATATGATGGCATGTAATCGTTTCTCTGTGTAATCTCAGTATTATTCATTGTCCTCTTCTCTGTGTAATCTCAGTATTATTCATTGTCTTCTCAAGATGTTTGCATCCATCATTGTCAATTCTTTTAGTGGGCTCTACTTAGTGAAACAAGCGGGCCAAATTTGAGGCCCATAAACTAGAAGAAGACAAAACAAAAATCTGTTTTTTTTTTAGTTTGAAGATTAGGTAGAAAACACGAAAGTTGTATCTTTTTTTTTCTTTTCATCAGCTATGGCGGCCGAGGATTCTTTGAACGCGAGTTTGGATTCCGATTCAAAGACTAACAATGAAGCTAATGATGTTAGTACTAATCATGACTCTTCAAAAGCATTAGTAATCCCTTCTCCGGCGGTTTGTCTCGTACGTTTCGCCGGAGATGCAGCTAGCGGCGCCGTCATGGGCTCTGTCTTTGGATATGGTTGGTGAATGATTTCAATTTCTCTTTCAATTATCTCCGTTGTTTATAAATTAAGACTCTTTACAATCGTTAGGTGTTCGTAGATTAAAAGGTTGATGGATTCGGTTTAACGACTTTGCTTTTGAAGTTTCTAGTAAAGTTTTAGATCTTTCAAGTTTCTGTTTTGACTTCATTGGTGTAGCTTTTATAGGAACAGAGCATTTCCTTCCTCAAGTTTGGTTTCCTTTAGCTTTTTTTTTTTAGTGTTTTGACAACTGGAGAATCAGTATTATGTGCTTGTTTTGTAAGATGGAACCATACATATAAATATATATAACAGATATAAGTTGGGGGTTTCAGGTGGTGGATTGTTTAAGAAGAAAGGGTTTAAAGGATCATTTGTGGATGCGGGTCAGTCTGCAAAGGTGCTTTACATCTTATGATATGATTATTGTTTCCTGTAAGCTAATCTATTTCCAAAGGCAACTGAATAAAGTTGTTGTGGTTTCTTGTTAGACTTTTGCGATTTTGTCTGGAGTACACAGTTTAGTTGTTTGTCTTCTCAAGAAAATACGAGGGAAAGATGATGGTGAGACTCTTTTCTAATACTACTCCCTCTTATCCGTTCTCACTCCTACAACTTGTGGCATGACTTTTGCTTATATGTTTGAATATCTTCTATTCTGCAGCCATAAATGTTGGAGTTGCTGGGTGCTGTACTGGCCTTGCTCTTAGTTTCCCTGGTAAGAACTGAATTGGTATCCCTTCATTATCATGTGCTTTGGCCGAGCTAACAACTATAACTCTCTATGATCAAATGTGTTTGCAGGTACACCACAAGCAATGCTACAGAGCTGTGTCACTTTTGGTGCCTTCTCTTTCATCCTTGAAGGACTCAACAAAAGGCAAACGGCTTTGGCTCACTCTGTTTCGTTAAGACATCAAACCAAAAGGCTCCATCATGATTTACCGCTCTCCTTGGCTATTCCGATCCCTAATGAAGTCAAAGGAGCTTTCTCTTCTTTTTGCAACACCTTAACGAAACCAAAGAAGCTCGAATTATTTCCTCGTGCTCGTTGAAATTTTTTCCTACTTTGTCTTCTTCTGCTTATTGTTGCATGAGAGCCAATGAGAAAAGAGTTGTACCTTTATTTGTTTTCATAACAAAGTTTCTAGGACTAAGTCCAGAACTAATTTTGAAAATGTTAATTGAAATTTTGCAGTCTTTATTATGTGTCGCCTCTAAATGGTAGTTGATCATTGGCATTTTAAGCATTAGATATTTTAGTGGGTCTTCTATTAGGATTTCATATTTTTGTATATGATATTAGTAGGTGAACTAAAGTTAATTTTAGTGTGGTTTTTGTTTGTTTTAATTAATTTTCTTAAAACACTTAAGACAGTTTGTAAACAGAATTTGATTTGAAATCATAATGAAACAAATTTGGGGTTTAGTTGATTGATTTAATCTTGTGTACCAAACGATTTTTACACTAGTTAATTATTTTGAAGAATTTGGCGTATACATTTTTCATTGACCACAAGTCGTGGTGATAAGTGTGAAAGGCAGATGCAGTAACAAATCAATTTGCAGTTTCTAAATGGTATAGGTATTGTATGATACATGATCCAGATTGAGAAAATAGCTTCTTTAAGTGATTAAATCAAACCAACCCTTTTTAGCCTCTTTATAAACAATCCTTTGGTTCTAAGTTCTAACCAAAGTGATTTTGGAGAAGAACCGTAACTAATAACACAAAACCATGGTGGATCCTCCTTCATTTTCTTTTCAAATGGTTTCGCTTTCTCTCTCTCCCATCATCATCATTATCATCATCATGACATAGACATTACACATTATCATCATCATGACTTGTTCCCTTTTTCTTGCTGACTTGCGTTCTAAGGCTTGATTGATGATACTCACAGACTAGTGGATGGGACAAATTTTAAATTTATGCATAAGCTTTTTAATGGCATTCAAGGTTTTTTTTTTCTCATTTTAAATCTCGGTTAAATTATTTTACATAGTTCTTGTAATGATTACATAACATCTGGCTATTTTAAACCAAATATTCACATAACATTTGAAGAATTACTTGTTTGTATTTTAATTATAGCGAATAATTAAGATATAAATCAAATGGGGATGTAGCTCAGATGGTAGAGCGCTCGCTTAGCATGCGAGAGGTACGGGGATCGATACCCCGCATCTCCATCTTTTATTCACTTTATTCTTTTTTGACTTTTTCTGACTTTTATTTTCGTTTCCACTTGATCTGAGAAACGCTTCTATATTCTCTTCCCTTTCATTCTTTTTTATATTTTTAATGAACACTTAATGGGCAAAAAAAAAAACAACATCTATCATTCTCTGTTCATGGAATATGCAAAAATGTTTTTTAAAAAGGAGAACTTTTGAGTTATGAAATAATAATTATAAATAACCATTAGAAAGCCTGTTTAATACAAAAAGCAAAGCTAATTTACAAGAACTTGACATCATTAACCCATCTAAAAAAATGATACAAAGAAAAGTGTCAAAATGTCCCAAAGAGGTCACCAGAGGTTCGAACTCACTCACTCACTATCCCAAATTCTTGTTTTTAGCAGCCAAGGCTCTGCATGATCTCCTTTAGCTTCTCAATCACAGCAGTTGGATCTGCTCGTGAGTTCGCCAGATGCATGGCGTGATACTCTAAACCTTTCCACTTAGCTATAAGCTCGAAATGAGGTCTCTGAAACTCGACGCTTATAATCTCAAATATCGTTGTGTTTGGTGTCGCAGACACAATGTGAGTCAGCCCTGCTCCGTGAGCTCCTATGATCACTGACGCGTCTTGGATGGCTCGGACTTGATCTTTCATTGACATGTGTGCAAACAAGCCATTCACAAGATTAATCCCGCATTTGGTCAGACCGGTGGAGTCAGACGCGACCCAATGGTGCAAAGAGTCAAACACTTCTTCCTCGTTGATGAGCCGAGACTGGACTTTCCCGCCGTGACGAGGATGGGCTAAGTAATCTTCACGGCGGACAAAGAGAACATTATGAACAGAGGATGATGATGATGATGATGATGGTGGCGGTCTTTCTGATGAGCGGTGTCTGTTGACAGGAAATCCAAAAGCTGCTCTGATCATTTCGCCAAACTCTGATATCCTCGCGGTCCTTTTATCGTCCGGGTTTTGCCAAAGATTTTGAGCTGATTCACCCTTGCAATCTATTTCTCCGGTCAAGCCCTTGAAAAGTGCGGTTTCGTATCCCAGAGGTGAAAGAATCGCGTGGCGGAAACAAACCGGTTTGGTGAAATTCTTTGCGTATCTGATTCCAGAAAACAAAGCTGTCCATGTTTCTTCTAGCTGTGTCTGCAAAAAATTCACAACATGGACATGAAACTCCTACTAAAATTCATTTTCACTCAGTGAACCCACAAAATATCCATGTCCTAAAACCAAGAGCAACTGCAAGTCTAAAGAAATGAAACTGGACTTTCTCTATTCATCATGACCATGAAAAAGAAGAGGAACATACCGTGCAGTGTCCATCAACAAAAACAACGTGTGGTCGATTAGGCAAACCGGTGACTCTAGAGGAAACATAAGCACTATACCAATCTGTCACGGTATGGAAGAGATTTGCGTACTCGAATCGAGTAATAAGCAAAGTTGGTTCCTCCACCCACTGTAGCCAACCAAAACCAAACCAAATATCAATCAGCAAGAAACTAACTCATAAACCACAACCTAATATGAACCAGTGAAAGCTTAATTCTCATATTCTCAATCCAATCACAGTAAGATTTCATAAAGAACTTTCCAATTATGCAATGTTCACCAAAACACAATCTAAGACATGTTAACTAATAGAATCTACCAAGACAGACCAATGAGTAAAAAAAGTTGTGAACAAACCTCTTCACAAACGAAATCATTGGTGTCAACAGCACGAATCGAAGCAACCAAGCCCCTCATTGTATGTCTACCAATACCACCTTCTTGAACATACTCATTCAGCAACTCATCACTCACCAGCCGCCGAGAAATCACCTCATTACCTCCTCCACCACCAATACGACGATGTCTCTTAAAACCTAACCGTGAAGAAACCTCTTCCGCGACCTCAAACGCACCATCTCGAAACTCAGGAAGCTCTTCCTCCTCTTTCCTCCCCATAACTTCCTCTAACCTCTCACCACCTCTCGACATAACAATCCGATCCGGAACCATCCTCAGATTCCTCCCTTCGCAAATCGAACTCTGTAACGTCTCGCTATAAAAACATCGAAACCAGCTTCCTTCTCCTCCTCCTCCAATCATCGGCTTAAGGAAGTCAACTCTCTTGGTAAATCCATTCCCGAAATAGCCTTCGCAAGAGCGAGTTGGTAGATTCCTCTGCGGCGGCGTCCATGGGAGGTAAGAAGGTAAGATCGGCCACGGTTTCTGAATCGCAGATTGATTATTATTCACTGAAACGTGAAATCGCACCAAAGCTATATGAGGATTCGGCTGCTCCGATGAAGAAGAAGACGACGACGACGATGAGTGAAAAACGAAGTAGATGATGAGAAAAAAAGAGTTGAGAAGTAACATATACAAAAAAATCTTCAGAATCTTCGGATTCCGTTTACTCATCTCTCTCTCTCTCTTTATCGTCTCCTTGATTTGCGGTTTTGAAGAGAAGAGAGTGAGAATTTTGAAAAAACCTCTTTTCTATTTTTAGATTTTTATCGATTTACTCTGACTCGATTCTGAAGTCAAATCAATCTCCGGTGAAAGGTATTGATTCAGGTGAGACTTCATCGACTGTTTCACTGGAAAGTTGCTGGAAAAGAAAAAAACGTGAAGATGAAGAATCGGAATTTTTGTGAGTGTGGAGAATTAATTAAAGCAGAAGCTTCAATTCATTCATTGCTCTTCTGACTAAAATAAAAACCAAGATCCAAATTAAACCAAAAAAGACAAAATTAAATTAAAATCAAACCGGGAAAGTAAACCAAACGTTCGCGAAACGTTTCTATCTATTTGTCAAAAGAACCTGTTCATGTTACTTTTTTAATATCCCTTTTCTCACATTCATCCTAATCACCGACTTAAACAAAAATCTGCAAATTCTTCTGTTTTCTGGTAAGCATTGGTTTTAGTCTCTAATCTTTAATTACTTGGTAAACTGTTTAGAATCATGTCGTAAGGTTGTAACTGTTAAGAGTTGAAATTGCGTTTTTCGTGTTTATTTTGGTACTTGATTTGTTTTGTCAAGTCTCTGTTATGAAATTGAGTGACAAAAGAGGTTGAGAGTCTTCTCTTATTCAAAGTAACATAACTATTTTTAGATTGTTTTTGTTCTTCTTCATTATGTGTTTTTTTTTTTTGTTCTCTCCCAATATCGACTCTGAATTTGACCTTGGTCATGTGATTTTCTTGTTCTCTTTCTTAAGAACTTTTGTGTTGTTGGTTTATCTTTATTGAAACGATTAACTTATAATTTAGTGCATGTATTAATCTCAGAAAACGAAAAACAAAGTGGATACAGAGATTTTTCCTTATTTTAGAAAGATTTTTTTCTGCAATACTTTGAACGAAGATTTTAAATGTGTTTTATTTTCTTCTTTTTTTAATTTGCAATTTGATTTGTTAAAAAGATAAATTTCCATTTATTTAATGGGGAGTTCAAGGGGTTTCCTTTTCTTGCGCTCCAAGTTTTTCTTATATATATATATATGTATTCACAACTCTTGTAACGTAATAATCTTCTCTCTCTTTTGTTATTTTGTAGGTGATCGATCACACATCTCCTCCAGAAGAAGATCAGAAGAGAAGAAAAAAAAAACTCGATTAAATGGATGGTTTGAGTAGAAGTTTTCTTCTGTTTCTATTGATTTTACTTTTAGATTCTCCCTTAACATGCCAGAGTTGGGGATGGTTCTCTTCTTCTTCATCTGAAAACACAGACTCTTCTTCTTATTCTCGGTCGTCTCATCAGAGATCCAACCCCGAGTTCTCCATTGAAGTTTTCAGTGACCAGAAGGCGGTTCGAGTCCTTGAAGATGCCAAAAACAAGCTTGTTGGTCCAAACAGTTGCTGGCAAAATGCTTATAGGTACCTCTTCTCTGGCTGCAAAGAAACAATTGCCACAGAAGAAAAGAGAAAAAGGTTTGCTTGGCATTTAAGCGATTGCTTTCTTAAAGACTCTGGGAGACAGGCTTTTCCAACTTGTAGTGATGATTCAACAATGATGAGTTGCCTCAAGAAGCTTAATGATCATGAGCATAAGATCTATCTCGAGTTCATGCTTGAGACCAACACCATCTGCCAACAATTACAGTAAGATGACTCTCTCAAACATGAGATTTTTTTATTACTTTTGATTTGCGAATTGCATTCTTAATTTGCTTCTTTTTGTTTTCTGTATGGCAGGAGTTACGCGTTCAAGAACGAGATAGAGAGACTTGTGAATGAGCTGAAGAGTTCAGCTCAGAATACAGAAGATAAATTGGATATCTTGGAGAGGAAATCTGATTCTTTAATGCAGAGCTCGAGCTTGATTCATGATTCTCTAGGGTCCATAGATGCTCGGGTTCAGAACGTGGCTCATGTGACAAACACCATAGAGACTCGCATGAGTGGACTGTCTCAACAAACTGCAGAAATATATCAAGAACAAAAGAGTATTGCAGAGTCACAGATGGAGCTAATGAACGGTCAAGTGAAGATGAAGGAAACGTTGAAAGATGGAATGGAGATGTTTAATGATGCGTACACTAACATTCAGGAAGGAGTTGATAAGTTGAAAAGCGATACAAAGCAGATTGAAGGGGAAATAAGTGTACTTGGAGATAACCTATCAACTAGAATGACTGATTTGCAGAGTAAAACTGATGACATTGGAGTTAAGGCTGGTAGCTCGTTGGATAAACAACAGAAGCTTTTAGATGGCCAATCCGTGGCACTTGATGGTATTCAGTTTCTTACTCGGTTTCAGTCTGAGGCACTCCAAGAGAGTAGGTAAGTTTCAAATACATCAGAACTGTTTTAAGTTCAAAGGCAAGACTCTTTTTTTCTAACTTTTGCTGCAACTTTGTAGGAATACATTGCAACGGTTGAAGGAATTTAGTGAGGAGCAACAAGAAGATCTTGCAAAGCGGCAAGAAAAGCTTCAGGAGGTTCATGATCACCTGTATGAGAATTCAAAATCAATGTTGGAAGCTCAGGTCAGTCCTTTTAAACCTTAACTATATTCAAGCACATAAATCAATCTTTTATTCTTAAAAATCTTAAAAATCGATTTTTTTTTTGCAGTTAGCGTTTGAGGCAAAACAAGCAAACATGTTTGTGGCTTTGGATAAGTTATTTGCTTTGCACAATGCAATGCTTCTAGAATCCCGAGTGATTAAAGCCTTCTTCATCTACTTCTTGTCGATCTTTGTTATTTACATGTTCACAAGCACAAAACAAACTTACATCATAAGACCAAGACTTTACATTGGTAAGTATCATATCTCAAATCTCTTTCTCATTCAGTGGAGTTCATTAGTTTTTAACAGACTTTTTCCATTTTGCTGATACAGGTTTGTGCGTTACCTTAGCATTAGAAGTGACAAGTTTACGCTACGTGAATGATGCAGAACGTCAAGCATGGATTATAAACCTTTTGAGGTCTTTATTCGCTGTTCTTGCGTCAGCTCAGCTTCTTCATTCTGTTTTCACATACAGGTATGACTAATTAAAATGCTAGAAAAACAGGATATGTTTTTAACAAACCAAAAACTCAGAAACTGATCTTATACTCCTCTTGTCTGAATTTGCAGGGACTATGACGTACTAAACCACCAGATCTTGTTAGGATTAGTTGACAAAGTTAATAACATGCTAAGCAAGAGAGAGATCTCGTGGGATGAAGAAGATACAGAGAGCGAAGTAGATTGGACATCTTGGATCGATACAGATCTAACTGATGATGATGAAAATCTTGGAGATTGTGATTTCCAAATCCCACAAGTGATTAAGAACAAACCGGATATTACTTCTTCGACGATGACTGGAAGAGTGTATAACTTGCGTCCGCGGTAGACGGCAGCAAAGTCTTTTGACACTATATAATTGTATGATGTTGTGTTGTAAACTTGTAATAATGTATCCTACATGCCTTGACTACTACTTTAGCTACAAAGATGCATAGATAGATAGATAAATATGTGAGTTTGAACTTGTGGAGAAGATTTTGCAATTTCCCAATCCCACCTTCATGCTTCATCACAAAACAACATTGTTATCCACTAATAAGCAGCATTAAAAATTCGATTTTAGCATCATTACTCAATGCAATACATTTCAAAGAAGACTAATAATGTATTCCTTAATTATTGCAGTAATCACCGAAATTATCTAATTTAATCCCAATACAAAGATCAAACCCTAGAATGAAAAAATGAATAGTCTCAATTGAATCCGAGATTCACATCCTTGGCTTACTTGTTAATCGATGGACGAATCAAATCAGGCGTGCTTGAAGAGCTTCATGCTAAGCCAATGAAAGTACACAGCAACCATTATAACAGGTAGAGTCAAAGGAACCAAGAAGCAGTAGTAGTGCTTATCATTCGACGCCATAGCTGCTGCAAAAACGAATCCGAAGAAGGAAACAGAACCAATGATCACGAAGAAACATCCCCAGAAGATCTCCGTCTTCATCGGAGTATCTCAAGATATGTGTTGAATTAGTTTTAATTTGTCTCACGTCATTAGGATTTTAGACTAAAAAAAAACCCAATCATTACGTGTTAGACACCACTTTTGTGTCCGTTTCTGTTTTAGTGCGTGTGTGATGATGTGCTGAAAGAACATAAAGGTCTCATAAATACTACAATGGTAACACACACGCAAGAGTTTTTAAAGAACGTTACAGTGAATAATTTTACAACAACAAATGGAAACCCCCCAATCATACAAATTTACGTCCAAGAGTTTTTAAATTAACAAAGATAAAGGAAGAATATGAACAGACAAAACCCCAACAGAAACTCACCACTTCAAAGAATCCCCAAGAACTGTTAGGAGAAAGAAAAAAAGTTATGAGGACTGAGTCAAACCTCACAAAGAAATCCTAGAGGTGCGGGTGATCGGATCAATGAGATCACATAAGTAGAAGGGAGGCGATAACCGTAGCAAATGCAGAGAGGAGAAGAGATAGAGTGACTCGGGTTTGTCCGTTGGGAGCTTTTTCACCTGTTGTTTGAGGTCCAGTGGTGGTGGTTGGGGCTCTGGCTGTGACTGGAGGTAATGGTGGTTCGGTGACATCAGCATCTGTGAAAACTGGGTTTGGTGCTTCTGCTGGAGGTAAAGAAGCAGGACTCACTATGGTTAAGAGGCCACCAGGCTGAACGGGGATCATGTAAGGAGGTGGGTCTTTTCGGGTTAAGCACGTGTTCCCTGAGAAAGAACATCAAAAACAATCAAAAATTCTAAAACGTTATGAAAAAACTGTAAACCTTTTTAAGCCATTCTTTTGGTTTTCACTTTACTTTTGTATCTTGCGGCTGTGAGAGGAAACTCAGTGATGATTCCATCGACACCAGCTCCAGTAACATGCGAGTTTATCTCTACGGTTGCGTCAGAGAAGAAATCATATGGTTGAGAAACAAACTCATTCCGGAACACTTCAACATAAACGGGAAGCTTAAGCTTCTGTAGCCTTTCAACTAGATTGGTTTGTCCAGTGGTGAAACTTGCGCTGCTTGGGAAAACTGATGTTTTTCCGATAACAACAGCGTCTGCAAATTTCTTAATGTCTTCTATTGCAGAGTCGAGGATATCGCTAATGGCTTCTTCCACTTTGTATACTGTCTCATACCGGCTCTGTTTCTTGAAGTCAACCAAGACTGAACTGTTAGTTGACTGAATCATAACTCTTGTGGTTGTTGTCTTGTTGCTGTAACCAGCTTCCGTGAGTGAATCGAGAGTTGCTTTAACAGCGTCCAGCCCTTGCTTCTCTCGCAGGTATGATGCATTCTGAAGCCAACAAATCATAATCGTTGTAACCATTACAGTACATGAGGAAGATCATGTTTATGCTAATAAATCGATAAAAGTCTAAAAGTGATTGTAGAACTTACCTCCACGCTGATCAAAACACCGACGAGAGTGCTTGAGTTCTTTGCCAAGTTCAAGAAATCAGAAAGTGAGACAAGCTTCCCGGAACTTCTCTCCCTTGGATTCCGAAACAAGTTGAAGTCCTTGTTGTAGGGATTTTCAATGGCAGCTGCAGACAGATGGGGAAAGAGCATATTCAATGACATCTAAAAGATAAGACTGGTTTTTGATATATGCATATACATCTACAAATAATAACAGAACACTAGAAGACGAATAATAATCTGTTGCGGACACCCTAAAAGAAGTATTGTGCAGCTAAATCGGTTATCCTAACATCACTTTTGGAGCTTCTCTCTTCCCTTAATTATCATCATCAGGTCTAATAGGAGCATAAGTGCTCAAACATGAAAGGAAGGTTTCAAGGATCTACCAGACCAACACACTGCCTAGAGTGAGAATGCCAAAAGAAAAAGACAGTCTTAGAAAAAAAATGAGGAAAGCTTACGTCTCAAAGTCTGAATCTCAGACCATGCCAGACTAAAGCTGTATATTCCAGCAAGTGATTTGAGCTCAGGAACAGTTGCAGAACGGTTTCTGAAAGGACTTTGGACAACGTTCGTGCTCTCCCCAAGATCAATTGAACTTAAGCAAAACGGAATCCCGTCTGATGACATTTGAAGAGAACAATTTATAACATCAGCACCATCTTTGATAGCCTTTGAATAGGCCAAGTCAGTACAGCCAGGGTAGTCTCCACTTGCTCCATTTTTGGATATAACAAGAAAATCCACTGTGACATGAACCATATAGAAGATGAAAAAAAGTATACCGTTGGTTATTATGACATGGTAGTAATAATGTAGCCAGTAAAACACATATGAACAACTCACATACCTTGTGTTGAAGCATTAGTTCCAAGATGGGAGAAGCAGTCTGAGGAATAAGAAAAGTGAAGAATGGTTTAACTTGAGTGGTTGTACTTTCTCTAGCAGTACAAGAACATATATATGATACGTAGATGTGATGAAGAAGAAAGGGATTTACTTACCAACAGCCGAAGATGCGGTTAGTGGAAAATCAGATAGCAGGCCATCCACGGAGAATTCCCCATTGTCCACGAAAGATAAGTACTCAGCCAATGGATCAAAACTGTAGTTGTATGCAATATCAAAATCGTTTGCAAAACCTGATGCATATACTTCTAATCCTGCTTTGTGAGCATCTTGAACAACAGATGTATGGGGAAGCAAGTATTGACTTTCAACCGGCCATATGTAAGACTTGGGAACAAGAATTCCCGAAGCAAAAGTCTTGATGAAAGTTAGGTTTCCGGCAAGAGATCCATAGGTTTGGTTGGTGGACAACTCAACATCATCTTTCTCAAGAAAACGGAACACAAACTTTGGCCCCTTACGTCCAAAACGGCTACCAATATTCCGAAAGAAATTCACCTCAGGGGAAGAGAGATAGTTAAAAGTCACAGTTTTGGTAGCTGATAGCAGAAAGCTGCTTATGCTCAAATTGTGTTGCGCATAGAATGCATCGTGCTGAATAAAGGAGAAGCCATGTTACAGTTGAGCTGAGATTTAAAACTGCAACAAAAAGAGCAAGAAACTTACTGAAATAAGAATTTACCTGAACATTTAACCAAAAACTCTTGGGTTTTAACTGCGTAGCTATATCTTGAACTGTTGATATCGTGTAACCGTTTCCATCAAATGCATCTGACCGTGACATTATTCCTCGGATCACTGCACAGTTGAAAATACAAGAAAGTTACAACAGTACAACTTAATGAACAACAGCAAGCAAATCTAACAATACTCAACTCAAATTCAGTCTATATATTATATATATTGGAACAGATGTGTAGAGCTAGAATCCAATAGTCCAAGGGATTAGAATGTACACTCAAGATCAAAAAGATGCACTGAGAGTGAGACGTTCAAACTTACAGAAAACGCTTTTGAGATCCTTCAAAGTGAAATCAATGGTGAACCAATCTTGAGTAGGGACTCCATTAAGCAAGTAAGAGTTTTTCCGTTTAGGGTAAACTACTTGGATATTGGAAGCATTCATCATTTTCACATCAGGGAAGCAAATCCCAATAGCATCTTTAGTAAGTTGCAAATCACACCAAAGAACAGCATCAGGCACACTTGTCAGCCCTACGAAACTGTAAGCATCGAGACTTGAATCTGGCAACAACCCAGAAAACCCACCACGAGCAATGATACGAGGAGCATCTCCTACAAAAATAGACAAATCAAGAAAAGATTCAACAACAGCACCAAAAATAGCAAAAAAAAAACCATGAAAACAACAAAAAGCTTCGATTTTTTCTAAAGATGAAGCTCAGAAAAAACCCCAAATTTGAAGAATCAAAGTGAGTGAGTGACAAAGGAAACACCTTTATGTTCTGTTTTCTTCAATTCACAGTAAAAGGTATTGAAAGAAAAGAAATAGAAGGAGATGAAGATAGAAGAGAACTTAACCAGTGAGTGTCTGCCATGGACTTTTAGATCTTTGAGCAACGAGTTGAGTAGAGAGTAGCAACTGGATCAAAAGAAGAGCTAAAAGTAGAAACTTTGAAGGTTGTAAACCATGCATTGCTGGATGGTCTCGCATGACTTTACACCAGAGTTGTCCCGGCGGCGACTTCACCAACTTCGACCAAACGAGATTTACTCAGAGAGAGAGAGAGAGCTTTTTTTGGTTTCTGGGATTCGAATTTATATATTATGAATTTATGATCGTTGATTATTTTTAAAAAGGGAAAACAAAGAGACCTTTATTGTACTTTTTCATTTTTTTTTTTTTGACATGTTCACTTGACAAGAACATACTATCAACTTAAATTGTGTGTTTTTACTTTTTAGTAATAAATCTCTAATTAGCCAAAAAAAATAACTAGAATTATGTTTTCTTATTAGGGAAAAATAGATGTCTTGATGTCTTCATTCAGACAGAAAATATTTGGGAGTGATAAAACTTTGAGGTTTCTCTTTAAAGAGTTTAAATTCCATGCAACTATTTAATATATTGTTTTAATTATACTTCACGATTTTACATTAGAGAATATTTTCTTTTTTGATTAAAGTTGTAGAAAGCAGAAAAAGAAAAAAAAGTTGTAGAAAGTAGAAACCATGTAATTAGGCATATTTTTTGGAATTTTTTTAAAATTAATAAAAGAAATGCGTTCTACATTAAATACTAAGACCTACTCTATTTTTCCATTATAAACGACCTACTACTTATTTCCAAAACCAGCTATAAACAACAAGCATGTACACTCTAGCTATAATGCATGCAATATTGCGATACACCTGTGTCAACTTTTGTGTTGTAATAACATATTTCAGAAATATGGATATGAGGCCAAGTTATATGTAAAAATTATGATAGCTATATAATGACTTTTTTTTTTCTTTTTTTTCTTGGTTGGTGCTGATGGCGGTGGAATCGATTGAAAGTTGAAACTAAAGGATAGGTTCCAACAAGATTCACACGTGGCCTGTGGCCATATTGGTCACTGAGTCATGTACTCACATCATCCAAACGCGCTAAACGAAACGGTCACATTCTGCTGCCGTGCTTGTCTTAACCAGTCTTGGATGTAGCAAATTAAACTATAGACGGTTTAGTTAGAGCATCTCCAATAATAGTTTATTTTTATCTCTATTATAAAGAGATCTCTAAGACCATCTCCAATGATTTTCTCTATTTTTTCCTAGAGGATCTCTATAATAGAGATGAGTTTTGCTCCAATGGTTTTCCCTATTATTTCCTTTAAAAACTAATATTCCAAATAGATACTATTTTTATTTTACAATTAATACCTTTTATTTATAAGAATTGCAAATTAACCTAATTTACTTTAATTTTTAACACTTTCATAAAATTATTATTTTTATTTATAAGAATTGCAAAATAAGAAGCTCCTCCCCCTTCTACTTCATTTGGTTTGTTTAAACAATATTTTAGCAATATTGGTAGATCCTAAAGTAATTTATCAGATAATTAAGTTACTAGTTTTTGTTGTATTAAAATAATTATTATGGACTGAATGAAAAATAAAATTTATTATTTATATAAATTATCTTTTGCAAATGGTAGTCTCAATATTTAAAAATAAATATTTATACTTAAATTTCTATTATTTGTTCTTAAAAAACTTATTTTATTTATTTTGGTCATAAATAAAAGAAGTTAAAGATTAAAAGGACTACTTTGCAAATAAAATAGTTCACCTCTATATATAGAGGAAAAAATAGAGTTCCTCTAAAAATAGAGAAAAAATAGCAATCTCTATTATAGTGATAGAAATAGAGATGCATTGGAGCAAAAATTACTCTATAATAGAGTTTAGAGGAAGAAATAGAAGACCAATATGCTCTATTTATCCTTATCCTCTCCTTCTTACCTCTAAAATAGATATTACTATTTTTTATTTATAGAGGAATTTTATTATTTTAACAAAAAGTTCCTCTATAAATAAAAAAATAACAATCTTTATTTTAAAGTTGAGAATAAAGATGGATTGGAGTAAAACATACATTTATTATAAAATTTCTCTATAGAGAAAAAATAGGACAACCATTATAGATGGTCTTATACAATAAACTTTGAAGATCTTGTGAGTTGTGTGAATCGCAGCAAGATTCGTTCTGTACTTAAGAAAAAAAGGAAAAAAATAATATTGCAAATTTTAATTATTAACAATTAAGTTTTGGGCCTTAAAAGCCCACGGAGCCGTATAATTCCAAAAAAGCCTCACGTTTACTCAGTCTGGTGACACTAGGAAACATGCCACGTGTCTTTCGTCTCCTCGCCACCTGTAACCACCGCCTTCTTCATCGCAGTTCAAATCTCTCACTTCACACACTCTCTCTGTCTCTCTCTATCGTTCTCTGTGCCTTGTTTTGGTTTTGCGATTGGGTTTTTTTGTTAACGAATCAACATCGACGAAATTTTGTGAAAAAATGGGTGTTGGAATGACTGAGTTTTTATGGACGAATGAGCTAGCAGCTGAACATCCTCAGGTGATACCAATCTCAGTCTTCATAGCTATTCTCTGTCTCTGTTTAGTTATCGGCCACTTGCTTGAAGAGAATCGATGGGTTAATGAATCCATTACCGCCATTTTAGTCGTAAGTTTTCTTTTACGATTTGAGGTTACACAAAGCTTTGAGCTTTTTGGGATTTATCAGATTGTTTTTTTTTTTTTTTTGTTGTATGTATAACCAGGGAGCAGTATCAGGAACAGTGATTTTGCTTATTAGTAAAGGAAAAAGTTCTCACATTTTGGTGTTTGATGAGGAACTCTTCTTCATTTACCTTCTTCCTCCTATTATTTTCAATGCTGGGTAAAGCAAAGCTGCTAGCTTACTCTTCGTTTTTAGTTACTTACTATCTTGTGTTGATGGAGAGACTGAGTGATGATTACTTTTATGGTTTGTGGGCAGTTTCCAAGTTAAGAAAAAGAAGTTTTTTCACAACTTTTTAACCATCATGTCCTTTGGGGTGATTGGTGTTTTCATCTCTACTGTCATTATTTCGTGTGGTAAAAAATTTAATCATTGTATGAATTGACCATATTTTCAAATTTGATGATTTCTGAGTTGTTTGCAATTTTATGATCTGTACCAGGGACTTGGTGGCTGTTCCCCAAGTTGGGATTTAAGGGTTTGAGTGCTAGAGACTATCTAGGTGACATTTCTCACTAAACTATGTTTCTTTTCATCGTTTGGTTATTACTTGCCAATTTACGAGTGAATGATTTCTTGTCTTGATTCAGCTATCGGAACAATCTTCTCGTCCACTGATACTGTTTGCACTCTACAGGTTCTTGATTTAAAAGATTATTTGTCTTACCACTCCTTTTAAAGCTTGTTTATGTTTTAACATTGCATCTTAACTTTTTACAGATTCTTCATCAAGATGAAACACCGTTGCTATACAGCTTAGTCTTTGGAGAAGGAGTGGTGAATGATGCAACTTCGGTTGTACTGTTCAATGCCGTGCAAAAGATTCACTTTGAAAGCCTCAACGGTTGGACAGCTCTGCAAGTGTTTGGAAACTTTTTGTACCTCTTCTCCACTAGCACAATTCTCGGAATTGCTGTAAGCTATTGAGTAGGCATATATATTTTACTCTGTTTGAAGCCATATCATGAGTTTTCTTAGAAACGTGAATGTCTTGCAGGTGGGGCTAGTAACAGCTTTTGTCCTTAAAACCTTGTATTTTGGAAGGTAAAAAAGTACACTAAACTTGCAAATTTTTCATCTTAACCTTAAGTAGATTGCTGTCAATAAGTTCAGTTGCATGCTTCAAATGTGCCTTTATATTGATCTCTTTAATTATATGGTTGCTAACAGACATTCAACAACACGCGAACTGGCCATCATGGTTCTAATGGCTTACCTTTCATATATGTTGGCTGAGGTAATACTCCATTACTGTAATAGACCACTAGTTAAAAATCAACTTGAATCAAAGACTGGTCTCACACTTTTTAAGTGTTCATTTGGAATTTGAATGCAGCATTCTTATGTTTTA
Source organism: Camelina hispida (assembly GCA_023657505.1). Lineage (NCBI taxonomy): Eukaryota > Viridiplantae > Streptophyta > Magnoliopsida > Brassicales > Brassicaceae > Camelina > Camelina hispida. Next base: position 25,638,420 of record CP094636.1, on the reverse strand, counting down.
ACTCTATGTTCTTGTTCTCTTGCAGCTCTTCTCATTAAGCGGGATTCTCACTGTCTTCTTCTGTGGTGTTTTAATGTCGCATTATGCATCATATAATGTGACAGAGAGTTCAAGAATCACTTCCAGGCAATGTTTCAGACAATTGTTTATTTCTCTGAAACTCAATTTGCAAGAATCACTTTTGTCTGACTGTTCATCTCTATTTTTCAGGCATGTTTTTGCGATGATGTCCTTTATTGCGGAGACATTCATATTTTTGTATGTTGGAACAGATGCTCTTGATGTTACAAAGTGGAAGACAAGCAGCTTAAGGTATAGCGTTTGGGACGTTTTGTCAAAACAAAACATAGCATTATGATATGAACCTCGTCAATTTCTTCGTCATGTTTCTTAAGCTGTGGTGATGACATGCAAATGCTGAAATCTCTTCCTTATAAAGACATAACATAAATCATCTTCTTGCAGTGTTGGGGGTACTCTGGGTGTCTCTAGTGTCATAACCGCATTAGTATTGCTTGGACGAGCAGCATTTGTGTTTCCGCTCTCAGTCTTAACAAATTTCATGAATAGACACACTGAAAGAAACGAGTCTATCACATTTCAGCACCAGGTTTCGCCTTTGTTTCTTTCAGTTATATTATCAGAAGCACTACAGCTCGGCTCAAAATCGTAAATATATGATCTGAGAATGGCAAAGTGTCTGTTGTGAAGTTCGCTCTTTGTATATTTTATAGGTGATCATTTGGTGGGCGGGGCTTATGCGAGGTGCTGTCTCAATTGCTCTGGCTTTCAAGCAGGTTTTTCTGTTTGCACATTCATATGATCTCTACGGTATTTCTTTTACATTATATTAGTAACATTTCCATTATATCTCATTTTGGTATATGTTTGATGTGGCAAGTTCACATACTCCGGAGTTACGTTGGATCCTGTGAATGCTGCCATGGTCACCAACACCACTATTGTTGTCCTCTTTACCACACTGGTAAAACAAATACAACTTCCTTAATATATGGCCCTGCTCAAAGTTTTCTACCCGCTTAAAGATCAAAAGACTTTCTTTGCCATGTAACGAAACAGGTCTTTGGTTTCCTCACAAAGCCACTTGTGAGCTATCTGCTTCCTCATGATGCAAGTCACAACAACACGGGGAATAGAGGTAAACGCACTGAGCCAGGTTCCCCGAAGGAAGATGCGACGCTTCCTCTTCTTTCCTTTGACGAGTCCGCTTCCACAAATTTCAACAGAGCTAAAGATAGTATCTCCCTTCTGATGGAACAACCTGTCTACACCATACACCGCTACTGGAGAAAGTTTGATGACAAATACATGAGGCCTATCTTCGGTGGACCTCGTCGAGAAAACCAACCAGAATGCTAGGTATACCCTCTATTATTACCACAAGTTACTACTCAAATAGATTTATGTAATTTGCAGCAAAAGCACCTCGGCTGATCAAGAATGTGTAACCGGATTTATGAGTACATCCGGGCAGAGGTGCTTACAATATTCATCATGATAAGCGAACGATTCTCTGTTTTTATTTTGCAGAATAGTTTTGAGATCTCCGCGGGAAGGACATGATGAGTTTAGTTTTTTTGGATAATCAAGAAAGTAGGATAGTTAATGTAGCTATAAAACAATATTTCAACGTTTTCGTTAATGTATATGGTTCTTCTATATACATAAAGTGATTGGAGTTCATTGCAAGTCTGTGATTTATTTGGATCAGAACTCTTAAGATATATTGTAAATAAGAGACTTCAGATCAGTTGCAGGACAAGATCAAGCAAACTCGGACGGTCTATCTCCTACTCAGTTTTTTGAAGCTGCGTTTACAGAAAGAAAACAAAATAAACGTGAGTCTTTCTTTACTTTATATCCGGATCCTACTAATCTACCAGTTTCTAATATGTGTAATTGTGTATGGTACTTTGATTTTACCTTGGCAAGCAGCAGGAATTGTTGTAACGCCACATTTGCTCAGAAGAGTCTGTACTTTAGACGGGTATACCCCTAAAACGGGGAGGTAAGACTTGGATCTGCAGATGCATTCCAGATTGGCAGCTTGGAGCACTAGACAGCATTCTTTGCCTGGAGACGGCGGGTTGTTTCCAGTGACGGCTGGACGACATTTCTCCAAATAATTTGCGTTGATGTTACATGCTGGAATGCTCGTAGGCTTTTCCATCAATACCAAGGCAGCCAAAACTATTGCAAGAACTGCAAATTTCAGAAAGGATCTGGTATTATTCTTATCCATTCTCTCTTTATGTCTACCTCTCTCTTGACTAATAACCATGGAACCCTTAAATTTAAGAAGCTTTTAATAAACAAATTAATGCTAAGGTGGAAGCTAGAAAGATCGTATGATATGGGTTGAAGAGTCTCTAGTCTTTTGTAGTCAAGTCGTCTTTTGAGTTGAAATTGTAGTTTAGTCGTCTTTTGAGTGGAAGCTAGCGTATGATATGGGTTGAAGCCTCTCTAGTCTTTTGTAGTAAGTCGTCCTTTTAAGTTGAAAGGGTCAGCAAATTTCAAACAGACATGTGGGAGCTTATGGTAATTATTTTTGGCATTTTTTTTGCTCTCTACATTGCTAGAAATGATTAAGACAACATTAGATTTATAAAGTAATGTGTAGATGCTATCATATTGTGCACAGTCCTTTTCCAAATATTGTCGACTACAAACGCGTCCTTTGTTTTGTTATTTTGTCAAATGTATTGCTTTTTTCTCAATGAACACATTGAATGATTTTACATTTCTTGACAATTATGATGTGGTTTCTTTGCAGGGAATAAAGGAGCCAAGTTTCTAGATAATCAAGAAAGTAGAACATAAATGTTTTTCACAGAAAAAAAACAGTACTTTTATTCTTTTCATAATATGTAGTAATATAGAACATGGTTTATCTATGTAATAGAGAAGGTGATTTGATAAACTTATTCGAATCAGAACAGCACATGACATATTGTAGCTTAGAGACTTCAGGGCAAGACAGAGTCTGAGCTCAGTTCCTCAAGCTGCGTGTTACAAAAGGACCAACAAAACAAACGTAAGATTTCCTCTCTTTTACAGAAAGAACAGTAAAATCCTGCGGTTACTCTGACTGCTTACCTTAGAAACAGGAGGGAGGACTGTTTATACCACACTTGGCTAGAAGAGGCCTGACCTTAGATGGGTTAATCCCGAAACTGGAGAGATAAGGCTTGTACGGGCAAAGGCATTGTAGATTAGCGGATCTGGCCACTGCGCAGCAGTCCGGTCCAGGAGCTGGAGGGTTGTTTCCAGTGACGGCTGCACGGCATTTCTCCAAGTCGTTTGTGTCGATGTTGCAAATGGGAATGCTTGTAGCTTCTTTCACTATTGTTAAAACTATCGCGAGAACAGCAAATTGCAAGAGGATTATGGTGTTGTTCTTACCCATTCTCTCTTTTTGTTATCTTCACTCCCTCTCAACTCTATTGTGATTTGTGAAACTCTCAAATGTAATGAGCTTATTATATATAGCAACGTTAACGTTAAGTGGGAACTAGTAAAAGCGTGGAGTCACGGGTTTTTTTTTAAGTCAAGTTGCTGTATGAGTTAAACGTGTTAACAAACAGACAAATGTGGGAGACTTGGTGAAATATAGGTCTGATGGCTTTTGGTCGTTTCATGAGTCTTGTCCTCGTTAATCAAAAGACTTTCCTCTCGTCATGTAAGAACAAGCCAATGAAAATGAAACGACCTTGAGGATCTTTATGTTGTTTGAAACTTAACAAGCACCTCTGCATTTTTCCAGCCTTGTGACATACTATGATGCATAAGGGATTTTAACTCAATCCATTACAATGAATATAATAACAGAACACCAGAGAACGTTAATATATAAATTATAAAATCCAGATCTTAAGAGCGGTATTGAATTTGACATTCTAAAGGATTTTAGAGTATTTTAAAAATCCTTTGTTATTCAATTGAAGATTTTTAAAAATCTTCTGAAATCCTATGTTATTCAACTTAAAATTTATGTAAAATCCTTTAAAATAATATAGTTACTCTGGTTATTCAATCAGTAATTTTTAAAACCTACTTGAAATCTCTTATTATTCAATACATATATAACAACTTTTAAAAAACTTGTTACTTAGAATGATGGGAGTGTATTCAAAAGAGTTTGGATTTTGTTTAAAATCACATGTTATTCAACTTGAAATTTTAAAATCTCTTCACAAATCTAGTGTTATTGAAAATGACATTTTTATAAGTGAAAATGGACCAGATTGACACAAAATTAGAAAAATATTGCTAGATTGACATCCTCCTTTAGAGAAAAACTAGATTGACACAATGTTATGTTTAAATTACCAAAAAGCCAACAAAAATTAAAATTGGAAATAAAAAATATAGAATTAAATACTAAATACCCTAAAACTAATAATATTGAAACATAACAAAAAAAAAACGACATTCAGTTTATGTCTTCTCCTTCGTTACAACCAAGAACAAAAGAAAAGAGAAGCTTTGGTACCGCCGGCGAAGAAGTAAAATTTTAGGGTATCTGTGTGTGATTAATCTCGGAATCAGAGGTGGTTGGTTTTCGGTTTCGGTGGCTGGTTGATTTCGGGGAGTAGTTTTCGGTGGTTTTCGGTGGTTTCGGTGGAGGTGGTTGGTTTTCGGTTTCGGTGGCTGTCGATTCCACAACCGGCGAACTTCAGAGTTAGCTGCCGGCGAACTAAGAACAAGAGTTTTTTCGGTGGCTGTCGATTCTGTCCGGCGGTGAGGATTGTTTTTTTTCATTAATTGGAACAATTACTGATTTGATTTCAATTCTTTCTAAACCCGAATTTTTTTTGTGGGTCTTTCTATTTACTAGTTTTGGTGGAACTACAAAAGCATTAACAGGAAAGATGTGTCCCGATTACTAATGATTTAATGTTATTATGTTTTGTTCTTGGTAATAGGGAGCAGAATCGTTGCTCAGGGAACACATTAGTGCTTCTTGTTTTGGGTATTGATCCTTAGTAGCTTCATAAATCGGGTAAGATATTCTCTCCAATTATCAATATGATTTTATATAAGCACTAATATCTCAATACTACATTAGTGTTTGCTTTGAAATTGTTTAATTCATATATGTTTGATACTTTTTAAGAATTTCAAACCAGCGAACCTCTTTGGTACTTAGATTATCATTGTTTTGTTTTGGGTCTTGAGTTAGTTCATGCATTGGTCTTAAATTTATATGTTTTGTGTGTGTCCATTTGTTCTTGATCCCTTGACTTGTCTCTCTCTCGTGATCCTTCTTTTGGTATGTAACAATTTTGTGTTACCAAAATATCAGATTTGTTTCAATTTTGTGTTACTAACTCTTTCTTATATTCACAGGGAAGGGCCACTTAGCACCAGCAACGCAGCTGTGAGATTCTATTGGAAAATTATGACTCCAAGGGAAAATTGGCCAAGCTTTGACTATGGATGGTTGACAGACCATGTAAGTTTATTTTTGATAATTTAGTATAAGGTTTATTCAATACTATATTTTCGCTTATTCTAGTTTTTATTTTTTTGAATGTAGCACATGGGTTGTGCAATGGCTATGTTCCGGCGAAGATATATGCGTGAGCCTTGTCCGTATCCTAAACAACGCATAGCTTTCTTAGACCAAGATCTGATCACTACATTGAAGAAAGACTACATGCAGTTTGATATGGGGCCTAAGAATTTTGTGTTTCGGGATTCCTATGTGAAACACGTTTTTGGCGAATATCCTGAGGAGTCAGCTACGAACAAGAAGTGGTGGATTGATGTGGATAACTTATACGCTTGTCTTTTTGTCAATCAGAACCATTGGGTGGCTTTGGATATTGACTTACGAGGTAAGAAGATTCACATCTATGATAGCATACCAACCTTGGTGAGTGACGATCAAATGGCCATTCAGTGTTTGCCTTTAAGGCGAATGATTCCAGCGATGTTAAGTGACATGATTCCTGAGACGATCCGTAAGAAGAGTAGAGCAATGTTGGAATTGAGAAGGGTGAAGAAAAATGTTCCTCGGAATGAAAATCAAGGTGATTGTGGTGTGTATGCTCTTAAGTACATTGAATGTTTAGCTCTTGGGAAATCATTTGATGGGCTTTGCGATGAGAACATGTTGGGTCTTCGGATTAAGCTTGCAGCGGAATTATATGACGAAGTCAGAGAATTAGCCATACCACCTAATATGACTGATTCATATCCTCAAGCTAAAGCTATTATCATCCCTTCCCTAGTTGATGAGTCTTTGTAGACTATTTTGTGTTATTGCCTTACGTTTTGTTATAACATTATCATTGTAGACTATTTCTTCTTATTGTAGACTATTTTGATGAGTCCTTGTAGACTATTTTGTTTCATTGACAACTGGTTCTTTTGCATGTGAATTTGAACGTCAATGACATGTAATTTTTAGCTTAACGACATGTAGTGAATTTTTAGCTTAACGTGAAGCTTTCTACTCATTTTAAATTTTAAATTTGAACGACATGTGAATCTCTTATTATGAAGCTCTTTCTACGACATGTACTGAATTTTTCAATACGACATGTAGTGAATTTGAACGACATGTGAAGCTCTTTCTACAACATGTCAATGAGTTCTATGTCAATGAGTACATGTCTTGGGAGAATATAAAAGAACTTTCAAATAAAACGAGTTCTATGTCAATGAGTACATGTCTTGCGAGAATATAAAAGAACTTTCAACAAAAACTAGGAAATTATAGAGTACATGTCTTGCGATTATGCCCTACTTGGTTGCAATTACCACATGTGTATTGTTTTCTTGGCTTCTTCTTTTCTATTGCAATTTCCAGTGCCGATTTGATTCTTGAATTCTTTGGTCTACCTGCTTGTTGTTTTGGAATCGGTGGTCTACATACCTTCGTTATCACATGTCCAGGAACAGATTTATCAAGCGCCCTTGGCATGATGGCATTCTCGTACGAAGCGTAAACGTAGTGCTTCCGATAATAAGGATGACTCATTGAAATGCGAGAAATGTTTCTGAATTCACCGGCCGCAATTGCATGTGCACAAGGGAGTTTCTCCAAGTCAAACCTGCGACACGTACACCTTTTATCTTTCAAATTGACAACATGCAGTGAAGTTCCACTTGTAACTTGTACTTGGTGTGCATCAATATCTTGGACAGTAAGTAACTTAGCATAGTCCACACGGCCCTATAAAATAATAGCGACATTATATTAGAAACTTAGTTGTATAACATACACACTTGCTAAGAAAGGATGAAAACGAACAGACCTGGAGAATTTTCTCTACACCACGAGTCAAGTCTGTTGTCATCTTCAATGCATCAGTCCTTCTATCTGAAAACCACCTAGTCATCATGGACCTTATTTCTTCCAATAGTTGTACAATAGGAAAGCTCCTAGCATGTGACATGACCTTATTCATTGATTCTGCAATGTTGCTTGTAAGCAAGTTGTACCTATCACCTGGGAAATGTACACGAGTCCACATACGCACATCAGCCCTCACGAGGTACTCATGTAGTGCTGGATTCATGGCTTCTATCTGATCAAATGTGGTTTGAAAGTCGATAAGTCTAAAAGCATTCGCCGCCTTTTTAACCAAAGCAAATTCTGCTCGAGCTTTAAACCGGACCAAAATATTCTTGTACATATGGTATGTACATATTCCCCTACTAGACTTCGGATAGATCTTTTTAATAGCTTTCCCAATTGATTTATGCCTATCAGAAATAATGGAAAGGCTTTCATCATCTGGTATCACACAGCTGAGTTGCTTGAAAAACCATTCCCATGATTCATCATTCTCTGTATCAACCACGGCGAAAGCAATTGGAAAAATCTGAAAATTGCCATCTTGAGCTGTTGCTGTCAGTAGTGTCCCTAAGTATTTTCCCTGTAAAAAAGTACCATCCACAACAACCACTTTCCTCAAAAACGGAAATCCTTGTATGCTTGCACCAAATGCTAGAAAACAGTACTTAAATCTTTGAGCTTCATCAACATCAAGCTGTGTAAAAGTTCCAGGATTTGCCCTTTTTATCATATACAAATATGTAGGAAGCTGCTCATAACCACTCTCTGGACTACCCCTGACCAACTTGCGAGCATGCCTTAACGTTCGATATGCTTTCCAATAATCCATCTATCATCAACAAATATTTTTTTTCATTGTTGTGAAAAAAAAAACGGAAAAATACAACTAGTAAACAAAATAATCGAAATAATGCTAAATAAATGGAAAAATTATACCTTGATATGAAAACGTTTATTCAACGCTTCAGCAACATGCATTGGCAGTACCTTGGGACCAACTCCACCAACAAAATCTTTGTACAACTCTCCTAGAATATGATGATCTGCTTGTCGGGCACGCATAGAGCGCTGTTACTGAACATGTATGTGCTGAAATAAACACACGCACCTCAAACTTTGGAAAGTGTCTTAATGTTGTAGCTGTTACCCTCCACTTGCATCCTTTAACCCAACACTTTACAATCAATAATGTTGGTCTCGATTTGTAAACATAATAATCAAACCTTTGAACCAAGGTTAGTATCTTCAACCGTGTTTGTAGGTGCTCCTTTGTATCATACATTTGCCCAACAGCCAAATTCACGAAGACAAGTCTACCTTTGAGACATCAACTGGTTCTTTATTTTCTTCAATATAAAAAGATGAACTCCTTTTCTTCATTGGCAATTTATGATCCTCTTCTTCTGGTGGAATTCCATACAGGGTAAAATTCTCATCATCGAATCTGTTCCGTCGAATCATCACAATAATCAAATCTACTATCATCTTCATCCATCTCTTCTTCATTTGTGTCGCTGGCCATATCAAGATACTCTTCTCCAACCTGATCATTTTCATCTCTTCCTCGTTTCTTACCTTTGTGATTCAAATCAGTCTGTATTTTCTTCTTCACTTCAACACAAAGTCGACCTGTATCCCTTTCCAATTATCCCAGAAAAGTGTGCAACTGACGAGAATTATCAATAATAACTGGTGGTGTATCACCAGGTAAATCCTGCAGTAACCTCTTCGAGATCTTGTAACTCAAGACAACATCAAATACCTTGTTATCCAGCCTGTAATCCTCATAAACCATTCCAATGCAATCATCAAATCTGCTTTGATCGTTACATTGTAGAATTCGTGAACCCTTTCATTATCAACAACAAACAACCATTTATTGTTGTCAAAGATCCAATTACCACAAACGAGAATCACCTGCTTCATATTCTCTTGGTTGAATGTGAATTACTCTAAACCGTAAAGGAAGAAATGAAAAAGAAAAAACCCCTTAAAAGGAAAATAATAGAGAAGTCGATTATGAACCCCAAAAGGAAGAAAGCATGATTAAATCCACATTGGAGAGGAGGAAGAAGGAATTTATGGAAAAATAAGATGAATCAAAAAAGAAAAAAATTTCGGTCGATATATTGGAGGGAGGCACGATACAAAAGAGAAAAAAGGGGTAAACCCTAGATTCTCGCCATATATGGCAACTGCAACAAAAGTCTGTCGCTTAACTTAAAATAAATCTGTCACCAAAGATACTAATAAATCTGTCATCACTCTGTAAAAATCTGTTATAAAAAATCTGTTATCAACGCGAAATAATAGATTTGTCATCAAAGATAAAAAAATCTGCTGTCACTATATCAACAAAAAAACAAAACTGTTATCATTGTATTCATATAAAATAAATCTGTTATTAAGCAGCAGATTTTTAGTAGGAAAAAAAACTGTCATAACATAAGAAAATCTGCCATAACGTATATTGTGCATGTGGGTCAATATAGCAATTTTAAAAAGACTTTCGAAAATCTGTTATCAAACAACAGATTTTCCCTTCAAACCAAAAATCAGTCATAACTAAAAAAAAATCTGTCACCACTAGATGTCAAACTAGCAATTATTTTTACGTTTATAAATCTGTCGCAATGTGACAGATTTTTTAAGTGAAAAAAAAAACTGTTACAACAATTAGAAAAAATCTGCCACAAAATTCCTAGAAATTTGACTAAAATAATGAAAATCTGTCATGACTTTATAAATAAGTCTGTCGCGTTAAAAAAATCTGCTGTCCATAAAAAATCTGTCGTTACACACTTCAAATAAATCTGCCATAGAAAATAAATCTGCCGTCAAATCTGCAAATTAATCTGCCATCTAAAATAAGTCTGCCAAAAAAAAACTGCCATCAACAATAAATCTGCCACTTACAAATTAATCTGCCATAACATGTATGGCAGACTTTTTATAAAAAATAAAAAATAAAAAAAAAAATTGCAGGAATTTTTTACGAAGGGTATTATTGACTTTTTTTTTTCCTAACAAAGCAAAAAAGGGTATTTTCGGTAAGAAACTAACCCAATTGACCCTCAAATTTTAGGAGCTAATCTAGCAATTAACTGCTCAATTTGGGTCAAACTAGTAATTCTCCCTTTTTATAAAGTCATTCAAAATCACTCAAAATCTCTGTTATTTAAACAACAATTTTAACAAATCATATAAAATCAACTGTTATTGAAAACATAATTTTTTTTTCTTTCAAATCCTGTAACAATGATTTTGAGAGATTTTGGGAGATTGTGGATACATTTTTACACTAGAAATCCAATTTATAAAATCACATCTCTAGAGGTGATATTTTAAAATATTTGTTTTACAAATTTAAAAAAAAAACACTGTAGCCGAGTGTCAATATATATATATATGTGGAACTTGACAAGAGCTGCATCTCATCCAGACCAAAACCACCCACGAACGTATCTATTTTTCTCTCTTTCATTTTCTTTAGCAAGAAAGATAACAAGTACTTTTCCAGAGAAGTGATTAACAATTACTAATACATGACTTCAGTTTGTTTTTCCGGTTTCATAGACCAAAAAAGAACACTGAGGAGAGAGATGGTAATGATAAGTATTATATGGTTATTTGTTTAATAGGCAGAGGCATGGTGAAAGGATGAAAAGGGGAGGTGAACAGATATATATGGTGATATCGTCGCATACACCTTACTCTTTTAGTGTTTTTAGGCTTTTGCTGCAGATCATTGGTCATTTGTAAGAACGAAGAACAAAGAATTGGTAATGGAGGAGATTAGCTATACTGGAAATTAAAGAGAATAGTTGTTTCTTTCTTTTGTTTTGAAATCCATTTTTTTCTAAAAATCTTTTAAAATTACCCATTATAATCTCTTTAAATCTTATCAAATCACAAACAAAATATTTAACAATTTCACCAAATATCCTAAAAACTCTCTTAAAATCTCTCAAAATCTCTAATTTCCTAAATCTCATAAAATCCTCCAAAGTCATAGTTTGTATACACCCCCTCCCTAAGTGACTTTCTTTTGTTTTCTAGTTGAAAAGTATGACAATCAAAATCATACCTATAGAGGTGGAATTTTGAAAGGTTTCAGAGAAAAAAAAAGACTGAAGATCTTGAAGCCAAAAACCCCCGCCAATCATCAGCCACCTTCTCCACCAGTTTGCCATCACCAGAGGCAGAGTAGAGGAATAATGAGTTCTATTGGTTTGGATCAGTTTTTGGGTTTGAGCTCATGGAGAATTCGATCAGACTAATTTTTGGAGAAAAAAAAGCATCACCATTGATCCAACTATTGATCAGTTTCTGGGTTTAAGTTTTACATGAACTGAGGACATAGCTCCAACTATTGATCTGATTTTCTTTTGGTATTGTGTTGTAAAATATTTTAAAGTCACCCAAACTTTAATAGTCAAATCTCATAGAATCACATTTCATTTTCTTTTATTAAAAATAGAAAAAATCTAGAACACAATCAAATCTTCTAAAAACTTACTAAATCTTTCAAAATTCTAAAATATTAAAATCCTACCAAATCCTTAAAACATCAAGTTGAATACCCCTCTAAATCACGCAAACCGTAACAGATATAAGGATCCAGAAAGGAACAACTGAAGTCACAAAACACAAGGCAGTCCCAGATCCTAGTTAGAACTCAGAGAAGAAGTCGAAAAGATCCAGTAAGGGGCACTGACCCGCGAGGGTTTGCCAAATTGATCAAAAGGGAAGGGACGGTTCGTGCCAGAAGCTAGATCATAAGAACCATGTCTATGGTCAATGTAATAGATGGAGTTAGGTTTGAGCCCCCGGTACAAGCTTGCTGAGAGACAGAAGGATTCACTGTTACTAAGGAAGATGGAGAGATCTCCAATATCTTCAGTGTAACAAAAGTCTTTGCTCATCCCATCTTGCCTAAAGACCATGAACCGCTTAGTACTGCTGTGGACAAATTCCAAATCACCATCTTCGTCATCTTGGTGAATACACTGTGTGTACCTAGAAAGAGGAAATGAAGTAGCTCAATATCTTTACTCTGCCTTGATTAATTTAAAAGCAGCTAAACTAATGAAAGAATACATACCACTTGATGAAGAAAAGTTCACTAGATGGAGATTCCACTAAGTGGTTGGTCATGGAACAATTATCCAACATCTCCCAACCTGCCTGTGGAATCTTAGGCAGATTTCTTAGGCGTATTTCTTTATGCTTGATCTCTTTGTCGTTGCTGAGATACATCGAACCTATCCATTAAAACTTGTACTGGCAGTCATCGCAACCAAAGCAATAACGACGCCACCGTTACATCCTGGGCAACCGCAACGAGTGCACCCAGGGCAACCACTGCAGCCACCGTATTCTGGTATCTCGGTCCCCTGTCTGTCATTAGGATCCGTGCTAAAGCACGGGTCAAAATTTATTTTATTTACATTATAATTTTAGAATAAAATGTAATTTATATAATTGTTTTAAAAGTTTTTTTGGATAAAACATTATGCAATAAAATCATATATTAAATATGATGGCTTGAAAAAGACACATATTTTGTAAGTACTATATTGTTAATTTTGTAATTTTATGTATGAAAAATGGTTATGTTTGTTGTTTATTTTAATTTTAATTTTTGAACATGTTTGGTGAAAGTGTTTTAGTATGACCATTACTTAGGTAAGATTTTATTTATTTTTAACTGCACAACAAGATCTCGGAAATCACGATTAAGTGATAAATTGCCAAGATTTTATTATTTTTTATGTCTAACAGTATATATTTTGTAACAATACATAAAATACTAAAGATTTTATTTTGGAAATTGTATAAATCATTAGAATATTCTCTTTAAAAGGATCATTTGGATATTCTTAAATGTATTCATATAGCCCACATATTGACCAATTAATCTATAACTTTTTTTGTAACCAACCTATATTTAATTTGTAACTTATTTTGTAACCAATTTACAAAAATTATATAGTTTACAAAAAAAGTTATGTACTTCCATTTTATTATATAGGGGATTCCTTTTTGTTTTCAACAACTATTTGTTTGCCATGTATTATTTCTGTTTATTAACAGTAATTGTTCATTATTCAAATTTATAAACTAAAAACAGTATTTGAGATATATGTGTGTAAATTTGTGTGTAAATTTGAAATCAAGAAATCTAATATTTTCAATATATCTGCTCTGAGACACGAATACTCTCTCAATATATCTGCCTTTAGCTCCTAGACATAATCTAATTATTAAGTTATAAAGATATTGCGCATTAATGTATATTTATTAATATATGTATTTGTTACTGGATCTCCCTCCAATATCAGACTAAAAAGTTGTTGTATAGGTAATGATGGTTAGACTCTACTTACGTCTCTCGGTTATATACGGTCATTCTCCAAACCAAATCGTATATGTACGTAGGTACATTTGAACAACAAGAATAATACTCTACGTATATACACATCTATTAATTATAATTAATTATGATATTAATTTATATAAATTGACATTCAGTTTAATCTCTTATCAGGTTTTAACTGAAATGACGTTCCAAAACCTGAATACACATTTTTAGCTTTGAACTTTGATGGATGTACATGTATCTATCAAAATTAACTCTCTTTTTAATCTTTTGATCCCTTTTTAAAATTTGTATTTTGAAATATTTTAATTTTGTTTTGCTTTAACAGCTAAAAAAAAGTAGACCACTACGGTTCTGCCATTATAATGAAGAAAAAATAGAGTGATTAGGTGAGCAAAAAAAAAGTGAACATATCTTGCACTTATAAATGTCGTGACATTGAAACTGACACCAGTTGTGACGTAAACACAAGTCAAAGAAGATGGATCACATTAACAACAACTTTGTCATACAGTATTATTACTAATACGAATTTGAAATATGATAATCTGTTTTTGCATCTTTTCCAAATATACATTATTCAGAGACGACGCTTGTGTTTTGAATTTTGATGAAGGCGTACTCTGTTACACTTACAAGTCTCAATAAAAGCTTTTTCTACTGCTTTTATTTCTTACCAACTCTTTTGTCATTGCAATTTTTATCTCTTTGTCGTTGCTGAGATACAACGAACCCATCCATTAAAACTTGTACTGGCAGCCATCGCAACCAAAGCAATAACGACGCCACCGCTACATCCTGGGCAACTGCAACGAGTGCACCCAGGGCAACCACTATAGCCACTGTATTATGGCATCTCGGTCCTCTGTCCGTCATTGGACGTGGTTTTTTTGTCGTAGCTTTTTCCACCGTTTGTTCCGTAGTTGTAGTTCATGTTGGTACCTTTAGCAGAGGAAGAGGATGACTTGGTGTCAGTCTCCTTCAAGATCCTAGTCCTTTGGAAGAGGAACGGTAGAATACCATTGGCTTGATGCCACGACATGAGGGGCGGATCTATGTAGTAACTAGGTGGGGCTCATTTGTAAATTTTTACTAATAATATGATCTTGTTGATTTCTTATATGATTTGGTACGTGATTTCACATATGCCTAGTTAAGTGAAGTGTTTTATACCCACTTATTCCTTATTTCCTTTTTTTTCTACAACTATTTGTTTGCCATGTATTATTTCGGTTAATTAAGAGTAATTGTTCATTATTAAAATTTATGAACTAAAAACAGTACTTGAGATATATGTGTGTAAATTTGAAATCAATAAATATGGTTAGACTCTATTTACGTCTCCCTCAAATATCAGACTAAAAAGCTGGTCCCTCAAATATATACGTTCATTCTCCAAACCAAATCTTATATCTGCATACGTACGTATAGCCGACGCTGAACTTTCTAAGGCCACAATCTCAAGAATAATTTTATGATATTAATTTCTATAAATTGACGTTTAGTTTAATCTCTTCTCAGGTTTTAACTGAAATGACGTTCAAAAACCTGAATACACATTATAAGTTTTGAACTTTGATCGCTTAATCTATCAAAATTAACTCTCTTTTTATAATCTTTTGATCGCTTTTTACTATTTGTATTTTGAAAGATTTTAATTTTGTAAGCTTTAACAGCTAAAAAAGAGTAGACTACTACTACGGTTCTGCCATCATAATGAAGAAAAAACAGAGTGATGAGGTGAGCTGAAAAAAAGTGAACATCACTTGCACTTATAAATGTCGCGACGACTTACACTTGCTCCAGTTGTGACGTAAACACAAGTCAAAGAAGATCGATCACATTAACAACAACTTTGTCATACAATATTATTACTAACTACATAATACCCGCGGCGTACCGCGGGATTGATTTTTTTCCTTTTTATTATATTTTGTTGTTTTTATGTTGTTTGTAATTTTTTTATAATTTGTTTGGAACTTGTTGGTATGCAAACTATTTTTAATAATTAATTGTAGTTTAAGATAAATAAGATTGAGCATTTAAAAGTCTTATAAAAATTGGAATTTAGCATTCTGATTTTGCTTAAATTTTTTGTATACTTTATGCATTTTAACATTTATAAGGTAACCACTTGAATGATCTCCTATTAGTAAAATCACAAGATTATGAATTTTCTTTCTTGTGTATTCTTTTAGTGAAAATTTAATTTACTTTAAAAAAACAAAAAAAAATCTTATTTTATTATTCTAAACAATGACTTAAGTCTGATACATCTAGAAAACTAAAATATCATGCAATCAACTAAGTTCCTTCACGAATTACTTATTTTTATTTTTATTTTAGTTAATATTTAATATTGTAAATAACTGAATTAATATAGATTTATAATTATTAAGATTTATTCTTAGCTTAATTTTCCCTTATATATATATATGTTTGAGTTATTTTTTTAAAAATACATAAAAATCAAAATTCTGTTACCTGGAAACTCAAAGTAGAAAATCATAGTTACCAGAATAAATAGTGGTTGCAGCCATAGACATCATTGTTTTACAAAAGAGAGAAGATGGGGTTTATGAAATTCGAAGAAGATAAATCGATGCCTTTGTCTTCGATTTAGCCATCAGAGCCTGTTGAGCAAGAAAGAAAACCGAGGAAGAGAAAGACGCAAGAAACTACCTTGGAGATGCTCTAAGGAAGAGACAATTATTAAAAAATAATTATATTGAAAGCAAGAAGAGTTATAATAAAATATATATTAATTTATAGTAGAATTCAAGTATATTATAATCATGTCTTCATAGTCTAGATTAAATACATATATACAAATAGGGGTTAGTTCACCGTAAGTTTTAGACTGATATGAAAGTGAACTCGGATCGAGTGTGAATGTAATTATTGATCAGCAATATTTAATTAAAATTAAGTATCAAACTTGGATCTAAAACAACGAAAAACATTAAAAAATCTTGAACCAGATGACCTAATATAGTTGTCAAGTATATCAAACCCGTCTGCTATACTTCTGCAAGTTTAGCGAGAACAAAACTAAGTTGTCGCTCGTCATTAATACACCAGGATGGGTTAAGATGATTCGATAACTAAAATATATTCTAAGGGAGTATGTGATAGGTCCAATAATTTAGACTCTAGAGAGAGAATGGATCGATCAGGTAACCACACACCTATGTCGTGTCATTCTTCCTCTTCAATTCCAATTGACTACACCTCAAATTTGAAGGAAGAGACAATTATGTGATCTGGCAAAGAAAAAGCTGATATGTATTATTTGTTATAATTTTATTGGTTAATGATTTTAACTGATGTATCAATACCAGGTTGAAAGTTAAGGTTGAGGTGTCAAACCCTGGAGATAAACGCATTATGTTTTTATAGTATTGACTAGGTTTTGAACCCACGTTACGCGTGGGTTTATTTGATATATTATGGTGAAAATTATATATGATTGATGACAGTTATGAAATATTATCTTATAAAAAACTATAAATTACTATTAAGTCAAAACTTTTATTTCATATACACAATTTTTAAAAAATCTAAAAAACAGTTGTGTTAAAAAATTAAATATGATCTAAAGAATCATGAATTTAACTGGATTTAATTGGACGTCGAGGCAAGGTGGATCAAACATTTGAACTGGTGACGTTGCATATACTAAACCATTTCTTTGACCACGAGACAAACGAAACAATTTTAGAATCATAAATTAATCTAGTTTTCTCATATTTAAATAACCACCACCATCTATGTCTTTGTGTTTTTTCTCCACTGTTTTCTTACCCTTCATATTCTTTCTTGTCATTTTCGTTGTCAAATTTTCATGATAATTGTCATCATTATTTTTACTGTTTGGTTCTTCATTATGCTCTTCTTCTTCCTCTTCCTTGTCAGCATCTTCACATTCTTTCACTGAATAATCATTTAAAACCTTTTTTTAGACTACCAAATAACTTGTTAACCCATCAAACTGCAATACCAAAATCAGTGCTTCTTTTCTCGTAAAATTTGTGCAATTCATTGATCAGCATAGTCACCACACGCATTTAATTATTGATATTTTAACTTGTATACTTACTCGGTTATAGATCCACACATACTGAAACTTCTCAAACCAAAATCTTTAATACTTCAAAATTGCAAATTACTTACAGAGAAAGTAATGCACATGTATAGCTAATAAAAAAATGTGTGCTTGTCGTCGATACTTTTTCTTTAAACATCAAAAATTAACTCAAACAACACAAATCAAGGCAGACATCAATCCTTCTTCCTTCGACCCAAAAATTTACTGAAACAATATCAAATCACCTATAAAGTCATACATAAAAACATGTTTTACAGCTCATAAGAGATATCAAGCACAAAGAGAGATAAATAAGATATTTTCAAGATATTAAAAAATCAAATATTTAATATTTAATAATACTTAAATTTTAATTTTAATAGAGTTTAAATAATTATAATATTTTAGAATTTAGTTAAATATTTATAACATTTTAAATATTTTTAGTGTAAAATATTAGTGATACCTAAACTTTTGAGAGAGTTTACCTTTTAAAAGTTTATAATTGTATATTTAAAATTTTTAAATTTTTAATATTGGGACGCTTATTAAATCAAGGTTTCTGCTCATTCATAGTTGGTAGCATATTAGTCTTATTTATAATGGTTATGCTCATTCATAGTTGGAAGCATATTAGTCTTATTTATAATGGTTCTTAGCTATTGTCTAAAACTTTTATAGCGTTGTACATACATTTATTTATAAGTATTTTAATATAGAAATTTTACATAATTCAAAAATGTTAAATATTGAGATCTTTTATTCCGATTGGTCGTATAAAAAATCTGAATATACAAAATTTTGCAAATTTTTAAAAATGTTAATAAATGACATATCGAATCTCTATTGATTGTTTTAAATCCTATGTGGACAGTTTTAGAAGCTAATAGCTCTTACTTTTATTTAGTATAGACTATGTTTTGAACCCACACTACGCGTGGGTTTATTTGATATATTTTGATTAAAATTATATATGATTGATGACGGTAATAAAATATTATCTTATAGAAAACTTTAAATTACTATTAAGGAAAAAAATAAATTTCATATACACAATTTTTAAAAATGTAAAAATCAGTATTGTTTTAAAATCAAATCTGATAAAAAAAATCATGAATCTAACTTGACGTCCAGGCGAGGCGGATCAAACTGGTGACCTCACATATCTTAAACCATTTCTTTGACCACCAGAAAAACGAAACAAAATTATAATCATGAATTTATCTCCTTTTTCATATTTAATTGATCGCTATCACCTATTGAAACGACCGACCTTTTTTTTAATAATAAATAATAAATATAATATAATAAAATAAACTACAGCTAGTGGTCCCATACCCACTAGCCACCTAACCACAAACACATTCAATCAGCGGAAATAACATACCAATAAATATCCAATAAACCAATAACCAATAACCAATAAAAATAATATCCAGTACTGATTCCAAACAGCATAAATCAAATAACCAGCAGTCCTAACAATGCTCTAAGACCCAACTCTAACAACCTATCAATGCCAGGTAACCAATCAATCGAGTCCCTAGAACATCCTCCTCTTCATTGTCTGGATTCCACGATCACACTTTGCCTTTACCTGCACCACAAACACAAATTGAGATGCGTAAGTATTATCACAAATACTTAGTGAGGCCGTCCTCCCATCTACTAGGTTATACACACAAGCATTTGAGACCCTCATACTCAAGCAACAAGCAAACACACAACAATGCATCAAACCAGGAAAAACGAGTCACGGATATAAATTAGTGTCGACCGATGCTACATCGGTGCCGATCGATGCTCCTTGACCTGGTGCCGATCGATGCCACCATATGACGCCGATCGATGCCTCACAAGAAGGTGCCGACCGATGCCACAAGGTGCCGATCGATGCTCCTTCTGCAACCACGAACTGCAGACGCGAAAACATCAATTCCGAGTCAAAAACTCCAATTTCATCCCCAAAATCGCCCAGATGATCCGCAAACCTGTAGGAAACTCAAGAACAACACACCCAAGCAAGCAAACAACAATAATAACACACAAATCACCCAAATACAAGAGATCTCAAGCTTAGATCAACCATGGTCAAGCACTCACCTCTTTCAAGAAGATTCTGACCAACAAGAACGAATTCCCTCACTCCTAGCAAGCTTCTAACACCTTCCCAGCCTTAGATCTCCCAAGAACAGCAAGGAATCTCTCAATCTCTTCCCAAAAGCTCAAGAACACTTTTCTCTCTTTCTTTTTCTCTAAAAGCAGCCAAATAACACAAAAACACGACCCTATGTCGTTTTCCCCCTTTTACAACTCGATATAGGGATTCCCTAAACCAACCACGCAAACCGGAAAATTAAAAATTGAACCAACCAAACCGGCCACAAACAGTGTCGATCGATGCCACCTTCGGTGGTGTCGATCGACGCCCTCGCCAAAATACCAAGAAAAGGTTTGCGGGTGTTACACCTATATTTTCGTGTTTTTTATTTAATGTTTTCTTATGCTTCATATTCTTTCTTGTCATTTTCATTGTCAAATTTTATGGTAATTGTGATCGTTACTTTTACCGTCCAGTTATTTGTTATACTCTTCTTCTTGTTCTTCCTCGTCAACTTTTTCATATTCTTTCACTGAAAAACCTTTTTTTAGACTACCACACAACTTGTTAACCCATCAAACTCCAAGACCAAAATCATTTTTTTCTCATAAAAATTGTGCAATTCATGAAAACCAGCTTAGTCAAGAAATGCACCCAATTATTGATAATTTCATCCATATACTTCTCAAACCAAAATCCTTACTTGCAGAGAAAGTAATATGAACACATGTATATTAAAAACAATATTTTTGCTTTTCGTCGATCATTCTTCTTTAAACTCTAATAACATCAAATCAAGGTCTTGCGATGTCAATCATTCTTTCTTACACTTAAAAATAAAATTTTTACTGCAAAAGTATCAAACCATTTGTAAAGTCATATACAAAAATATGTTTTACAGCCCATAAGAGATATAAAGCACAAACGGAGATAAGTAAGATATTTTCAAGATATTAAAAAATTTGATATATAATATTTAGTAATTCTTAAACTTTTAAATTTTTAAAAGAGATTAAGTATTTAAAATATTTCAAACTTTAGATGTTGTTTAATTATCTGTAAAAAAACCTTTTTAGAGTTAAATATTAATGACACTTTTACTTTTTATAGAGTTTAAATAGTTCTAATATTTTAACATTTTTGTGGAGGTATTTATAATATTTCTAAACATTCTATAATAAATATTTAAACCTTTTAAAAATTTAATTTGCTAAAATAAATCAAATAACTTTTAAATTTGGAAACCTGATAAATAATCATAAATCAAGCAAATCTGATAAATTTATAGTCAAAAACATATTATTTTTATTTATAATGGTTCTCAGTCATTGTCTAAAATTTTCTAGCCGATGTGGGACGTTGTACATATTTCTTTTATTTCTCTAGATTTTTTTTTCTTCTAAAAAAATCTTAATAATATAGATTACTACTATATTTCCAAAAAATTCTTAGCGAAATATCTAATTCTTATTGGTTTTTTAAAATCCTATATGGACACCTATAGGACTTTATAGCTTCAACTTTTTATTAGTATAAATATACTATTTTAAAATTTCTATGGAGGTTAAGTAATTGTAATATTTTAAAACATTCTATAAAGTTTAAATATTTTAATATTTGAACCTTTTAAAAGTTTCAAAATTTATAATATTTCAATTTTTTTAATTTAAAAACTTTAATTTTTTAAAAAGATTTTAAATGTTAAGAAATTTTTAAAATTTTAAAATTATAATATTTTGAAACTTTTTTAAAGCTAAAACTTTTAGAAGTTTCAATATTTATAATATTTTAAAATATTATAAGGTTTGAATATAATATTTGAACATTTTAAGAAGTTTAAATATTTCTAATATTTTAAACTATTAAAATTTTAAAATTATAATATTTAAAAACTTTTTAAATGCTAAGAGCTTATAAAATTTTCAATATTTATCATATCTAAAATTTTTAAAAATTAAATATTATTATATTTTTTGAAACTTTTTAAAGTTTTAGTTTGATCAAATAAAAAACAGGATCAAACTGAATAAAACTTTTAAACTTGGACGCTTGATAAATCAAGCTTTCCTGCTCATTCGTTGTTGGAAGCATATTAATCTTATTTATACTGGTTTGAACCATTGTCTAAAAAATTTCTAGCCAATGTGGAAATTGTACATAGTTTTTTTATTTCTATAAATTTAAAATTTTCCTTTTTCTTAAAAAATCCTGGAAATTTAGAAAATGTTAATGAATGACATGTCAAATCCTGATAGGTTGTTTAAAATAATTTTTAATATATAAAATTCTGCAAATTTCTAAAAATGTTAATTAGTGACATGTTGAATCTCTATTGGCTGTTTTAAAGCTTAGGTTTTAAAAAGCTTTTAAATGTTAAGAAATTTTTAAATTTTAAAAATTATAATATTTTGAAACCTTTTTAAAGCTAAAACTTTTAGAAGTTTCAATATTTATAATATTTTAAACTTTTAAAAGATTTGAATATACTATTTGAACCTTTTAAAAAGTTTCAATATTTATAATATTTTAAACTATTAAAATTTTAAAATTATAATATTTAAAAACTTTTTAAAAGCTAAGAGCTTTTAAAATTTTCAATATATAATATTTTTTTGAAACTTTTTAAAGTTTTAGTTTGATCAAATAAAAAACATGATCAAACCGAATAAAACTTTTAAATTTGGACGCCTGATAAATTAAGCTTTCCTGCTCATTTGTTGTTGTAAGCATATTAATTTTATTTATACTGGTTTGAATCATTGTCTAAAAATTTTCTAGCCAATGTGGCATATTGTACATAGTTTTTTTATTTGCATAAATTTAAAATTTTCCTTTTTCTTAAAAATTCTGGAAATTTAGAAAATGTTAATGAATGACATGTCAAATCCTGATAGGTTGTTTAAAATAATTCTTAATATATAAAATTCTGAAAATTTTTAAAAATGTTAATTAGCGACATGTTAAATCTCTATTGGTTGTTTTAAAGCTTAGCTGGACAGCCTGAGAAGTTTATAGCTCCTACTTTTATTTAGTATAACTGGTACGAATTTGAAATATGATAAATCGGTTTTTGCATCTTTCTTGTTTTCCATATATACATTTTTCAGAGACGCTTGTGTTTTGAATTTTGATAAGTCGTACTCTGTTATACTTGCACATCTCAATAAAAGTTTATTTTACCAACTCTTTGGTCATTGCAATTTTTATACTACTATGCTGTAATAAATATTACCCTTTAGCATACAATATCACTTTCTTTTTCTCTTTACTTTATGGAGTTACATAACACATAGGAAATTGAGATTCATGAAGTATCTTCTTTACCTGTTTAACAGATTTTCTTAATTTTATAGTTAATTTATCTACATTAGAGAAGTTTAAGTTAACTCAGAAAAAAGTGCACGTTGTCATAGGAGAGAAAAATAAATCTGTCTCATAGAGTCATGCTGTTTTATGATTTGATTTCTTGACGAGTTTCTTGATAATCAAGAAATAAATTAGTACACACTGGACTTTTCGAAAAGCCAGTACTTTATTGTGTTCGTTAATATTTGATACATAGAACATGGTTCTTCTATATAGATATATAAGGTGGCTAAAAAATCATTGCAAAATTGGTGAATTATTCGAATAAGTACACTAAAAGACATACAAAGTATGCGGCATACCGGCCTGTCTTCAAATCAGTTCTTCAAGCTGCGTGTTACACAAGGCACAAGAAAACAAACGACTACTTATTTGTCTTTACCGAAAGAACAGCAAAACCTTACGGTTACTTTGATTTCTCACCTTAGAAACAGGAGGGAGGAGTGTTTATACCACACTTGTCTAGAAAAGGCCTGACCTTAGATGGATCAAACCCGCATCTGGAGATAAGAGGCTTGTACGGGCAGAGGCATTGTAGGGCTTTGATCACGGCGCAGCAGTCCCGTCCCGGAGGTGGAGGGTTGTTTCCAGTGGCGGCTGGACGGCATTTCTCCAAGTTGTTTAAGTCAATGTTGCAAATAAAAAGGCTTGTAACTTTTTCCACCATTATTGCAGCGGTTAAAACTATCGCGAGAACTGCAAATTGCATGTGGATTCCGTTGTTGTTCTTACCCATTCTCTGTTTTCCTTATATTATCGCTCTCTCTCTCTCTCTCAACTCTATTGTCATTTGTGAAACTCTTAAATGTATAATGAGCTTATTATATTAGCAACGTTAATGATAAGTATAGGTAAGACTAGTAAAAGCGTAGACTAACGGGTCTGGTTTTTGGACTAGTCATCGTTTGAGTTTAACGTGTAATAAGCAAACTGACAAATGTGGGAGACTTTACTTTAGTCTCCGGCTGCTGAATCCAGGACTTGCTCCTTTTGCGTGACTATAATGGCTTCTTTGTCATGTTAAAAACAGATCTATGACGCATGTCACAGTACCAGAAACAGAGTTGCTCTCCTTTGATTGTTCTGAGTCTACTTCGACCAACTTTGCCAGAGTTAAATAGAAGCTTGTGTATATCAACTGCTACTAGAGAAAATTGTTTATCATCTATTACCAATTTACTACACCAAGTTAACAAGCAGATTTCAAACCAATTGTCAACGAGCGATTGGTTCATAACACTAAAAAACAATTTATAATCACTTGAAAGAAAAAGAAAAAAAAAATGTCAATTTAAATTCAGATGCAATACAAGATCCAGCAAAGTCTACAATTAGCACCATTCTCAGGTCAGTTCTTCAAGCTGCGCGAATACAAAAAGTTATATTTGTTTTCAAGATCTTACTATTAAAATTTAACAAATCACATCAAAATACCTTGGCAAGAAGAGGGACTGTTGTAACTTGTAACGCCACATTTGGCTACAACAAGAGCCGCGACTTAGATGGGTCAACTCCTAAAATCGGGAGTAGAACTTGAATCTGCAGAGGCATTGTTTTATTCAAATATGCGGTCGAGACAAAGTATGCGGAATACGGCTTGTCTTAGCTTAGTTCTTCAAGTTGCGTTTTACACAAGGAACAACAAAACAAACGTAAGACATCTCTGTCTTTACAGAGAAAAAACAGCAAAATCCTGCGGTTACTTTGATGTTTTACTGTTTAGAAACAGGAGGGAGGACTATTTATAATATCACACTTGTATAGAAGAGGCATATACGGGAATGCTCGTAGGTTCTTCCATCAACACCAGGGCGGCGAAAACTATTGCATGAGATGCAAATTTCACAAGAGATCTGGTATTATTCTAATCCATTCTCTCTTTATGTCTACCTCTTGCTTGACTAATACCATGGAACCCTTTAATTTAATAGCTTATTATAATAAACAAGTTAATGCTATAACTATAAAGTGAAAGCTAGAAAGAGCCTATGATATGGGTTGAAGACTCTCAAGTCTCAAGTCTTTGTAGTCAAGTCGTCTTTTGAGTTGAAATGTCTGCAAATTACACATGTGGGAGCTTATGGTAATTATTATTGGTATTTTTTTTGCCCTCTTTCTCCTTTCATAAATTAAAATTGAATAATTATTATTTGGGTTCTTTGCAGGGAAGAGGCATAAAGGAGTCAACGTATTGTTTTCTTTCCTCAAAAAAAAGAAAAAGAAAAAAAAGAGTCAATTTTTTAAGATCATAATCAAGAAAC
This sequence comes from Camelina hispida, assembly GCA_023657505.1. Classification (NCBI taxonomy): domain Eukaryota; kingdom Viridiplantae; phylum Streptophyta; class Magnoliopsida; order Brassicales; family Brassicaceae; genus Camelina; species Camelina hispida. Next base: position 25,612,893 of record CP094636.1, on the reverse strand, counting down.
TAAAGTAGAACATAAAGATTTCACACTAAAATGAAAAACATTACTTTATTCTTTTTCATAATTAATATGTATAGAACATGGTTCATCTAAGTAATCGACAAGGTGACTGAAAAATCATTGCAAAGTAGATAATTAATTTATTCGAATCAGAGCAGCACAACACAACAATACATATTATCGCTTGAGAGACTTCAGGGCAAGACAAGGTCTGAAGTAGACCGGCCTGTCTTCAGCTCAGTTTTTCAAGCTGCATGTTACAAAAGGAACAAACATCAAAACAAACTTAAGATTTTTTCTTTTTACAGAAAAAAACAGCAAACTTTAACGGTTACTTTGATATCTTACCTTATAAACAGGAGGGAGCACTTATACCACACTTGGCTAGAAGAGGCCTGATATTAGATGGTTCCATCCCGTATCTGCGGAGAAAAGCCTTGTACGAACAGAGGCATCGTAGGTTAGCCGTTTTGGCCACTGCGCAGCAGTCGGGTTCCGGAGGTGGAGGGTTGTTTCCAGTGACGGCTGGACGGCATTTATTCAAGTTGTTTGTACTGATGTTGCAAATGGAAATGCTTGTAGCTTCTTTCACCATTATTGCAGTGGTTAAAACTATTGCGAGAATTGCAAATTGCATGTGGGTTCTGATGTTGTTCTTACCCATTCTCTCTTTTTTTTTTCTCTTCACTCTGTGACTTGTGAAACTCTCCAGTGTAATGAGCTTATTATATAGAAAATGTTAATGATAAGTGGGAGCTAGTAAAGGCGTAGACTCACAGGTCTTTTTCTGCACAAGTCGTCGTTAGTGCGGCTGCTGATATACAAAACTCGCTCCTTTTTTCGTGACTAGTGGCTTTAGTTCGTTTTATCTTGTTTTGTCCTTGTCAAGTCATTTAGTTTTTTTTTTTCTGTGTAAATATCGAAAGCCTGTCTAATTCTGTCTTCTTGTCATGTTAAGCAAATCTCACAACACCAGAAACAGAGTTTGCTCGAGTCTACTTCAACCAATGAACTTTGCCAAAGTTAAAAGAAAAGCTTGCGTAACACTGTATATCAACTACTGATCATCTCTTACTAATTAACCACAACGAGTTAACAATCAGATTTATTATGATTAATAATTATGACAAGTTGGACAGTTCTTAGTTCTTGTTTTTTTTTTTTTTTGTTTGGTTCTCCATAAGGAAAGGCGTGATGGTGAGTTAGGTTATGGATACTATGATAATATTTTTCCATTTTTCATTAACGTATAAAACACGGTTCTTACATACAGAAGGTAAATCTAAAATCACTATTAGTTTGTGATTTATTTGAAACAGAATACTAAAAAAACATTGTAAAATCACTTGATCAAAAAAAAAACCATTGTAAATTTGAATTCAGATGCAAGACAAGATCCACCAAAGTCTACAGCTAGCACCCTAGAGACCTGTCACGGTTCAGTTCTTCAAGCTGCAGCGCGAATACAAAACGTTACACACTTTCTTTGCTTTCAAGATCTTACTACAAAACTCAATAAATCACATCAAAATACCTTGGCAACCACGAGGGATTGTTGTAACGCCACATTTGGCTACAAGAGCCGCGACTTTAGCTGGGTCAATTCCTAAGATCGGGAGATAAAACTTGAATCTGCAGAGGCATCCTAGATTAGCGGCTCGAACCACTACGCAGCACTCGTCGAGAGGAGGCGGCGGATTGTTTCCAGTGATGGCTGGACGACATTTCTGCATATCGTTTGTGTCCATGTTACAAATGGACATGCTTGTAGCTTCTTTCACCATTGTTGCAACGGTTAAAACCATTGCAAAAGCTGCAAATTGCATAAGGGTTTTGGTATTGTTCTTACCCATTCTCTAGATCGTACCCTAGCCTATACTTGTGGTATCTCTTTAAATATCTATGATAACGTACGAGCTTAAAAAATGCTAACTGAAAGGTAGTAAGTAATTAAGAGCGTAACGTAAAGAGATAAGTATGGGTGATGTAATTCAGGAATGTATTGAGTTGAGATGTGTGAACAAAGGGACAAATGTATGAAAAAAAGACTTAGTTGCATTGCATGCCATAGTTTCTGGGCGGTGAATGACAAAGAGTGTTTTTAACTCTTTGCATGACCAATGTGGCGCCGTTTGTTTTGTCCTTTTCGATCTTTTAGTTAGATGGATCATTGCACAGACATGCATTTCATAATTATTGATGACATCAATTCATGATTTTTTTTTATTTAATGGAAAACTATGAATACACAACTAATGTGTCGCTTGACTGGTTCTCCCGCTAGCTCCCGCAAACGCTGCGTTTGCGTTTGCGGGCGGTTGCTAGCGTTTGGGGCCAATCACACAAATCGCTTCCAATCGTTCCCAGTCGCTCCCAATCGCTTCCAACCGTTGAATTCCAAAAGCTGGTTCCCGCAAGCGTTTGCGGTTGCGGGCGTTTGCGTTTCAATTTTTTTTTTTTTTTTTTTGAGAAAAAACTTGAAACAAATCAATGATAATGAAATATTTTTTTTATATATATTTTTTACCTAAATATTTTATTTATTAAGGATGAGAGAAAATGAAGTACGGTTACAATTGAAAATATTAAAAAAATAAACAATTTGAAGAAAATAATATTTCAATTAACAATAACCCGGAAAACTTGATGTAAATTTAATGGCATATCGCACATAAGTTCAAAAAAAAATCTAAATAACTATAACGTTTCATCAGAAATTTAAGAAAATAAGATTATTTGTGAAAAATAAAAACAAATCACGAGTGACTCTTCTCAACTCTCGTTTGATCATTACTACCGATGCAAATACTGCCCCACAGAACTTATTGAGTGTGTAAGATTTAAGAAAGAAGATCTACGATCTACAACATATGTTTAGTCATTTATCAAATTACTTGATTAAAATTTTGGTAAAAAGCCAAATGCATAAAGTAATAAGTATTTCATTATGAAATTTATTTATTTTTTTAATAATTATTTTAGTATTTTTAATGAATTTTAATTATAAATCAAGTTTAATAAACTTTTTGATATTTTAAAACATTTATATAATTATATATCACATTTATTATGTTCCAACCGCTATTGCACCCGCTGGTCAACCAGTCGTAAACCTCCCGCAAACGCACCAATTTTAAACCGCTAAACCAGTCGTTCAAAACGCTTAATAACACTTGAAACCGCAATCGCCCGCTTCCGCAATCTCCCGCAACAACAACCGCAACCGCAGCGTTTGAACCAGTCAGGCCGTTAATGTGATTGTTGTGCTCTCTTTTATTTTTTAAAAACGGAATTATTCTTTTATTTTTGTAATTTTAATTTAGTGGGAAATTATATCCGGAAGACTGAAAGGATAAGATGTACTATATTTCAATAATAAACATGAAGAAAACATCAAAAAATAACATCTTTAAACGATTATTTGACTATTTTATGTCCTTGCCTTAGCAAACGCAATTGAGGAAGAGACTCTTAAACGATAAGTTTCGTTTAACTAGAAATATGGTCAATATTTTCTACATTTCTTTCCAATTCATATTTTATCATCGACCAAATGTTAGAATACATTATCACTTTTATTATATATTGAAAAATGCATTTTCGTGACCGGTTAAACCAAAATCTACAAACAAAAAAAACATCTTAATTTAATATCACACAATTTATATTAGTAGGCCGTCGTGCGTACCACACATGGGTTTGTAAAAAAATTATAAAAAAATGCAAAATATAAAAAAACAAAAAACAAAAAAAAAGTCGGTGGAGAAGATCTTTGTTTTCTTCATACAATCTAATCTTCCTAAAAACAAGTAACCAAAATTTTTTTCAATAAATACTTTTGATTTCCGTAAATCAATCAAAGGCTTATCTAATACTCCCTCCGTTTCATAAAGAGTGTCATTTTAGAGAATTTTTTTTGTTTCACAAAGAGTGTCATTTTACATTTCCAAAGAGTGTTTTAATGCTAAATTTTCTTTTTTACCCCTAAACTCAAAGCTATTTTCATTGAATTTAAATCATTAACTACTTATTAAATAGGGGTAAACATGTTTAATTCTAACTTTTCTTAATTTGTGTGAAATGTGTCAGAATGACACTCTTTGTGAAACGGAGGGAGTAGTATGGTTAGTAAATTTATGTAAAAATGTAACCAAGTGAATAGAGAAAAATTGTTAGTCTTCTTCCACATATAGAAACGACACCTACACAAGTCGTTCGTTTTTAAACCGTAAGGTCCACCGTTTGTTCCACATGTCGTCATCAGACAGCGAGTATATATAACAATAAATTTAATAGTTAACCCTACTCGCGATTCTGACGAAACATTCAATTTCACAACCATAATAAACTCGTTTTCCTCCCTCCTCTCTCTCTCTCTCTCTCTCTCTCTCTCTCTCTCTCTCTCCTCTTCATCGCTTTGCTCTCACACGAAGCAAATAACGATCCTCTCTCTCTTCTCTTCCGTATTCAATCTTCTTCTTCTCTGTTCACATTGTTGCGCTTTCATTTTTGCTTCCCTAGTTTCCTGGAAGAAATAGCCAACATTGCATCGTTAAAAAAAAAAAAGAAGCAGAACTTGGATTTGATTTTTTTCGAAACAGAGAATCTCATTTTCGATATTAACATTGGGGTTTGTTTATTCTCCTCCTAGATTTCTGGAATTTTGTGTTATCGAATCGAAAAAGTCACGTTTTTTTTTTCTTTTCTAATCCATCTGTAAAACTCTGTTAAATTATCCAACTTTTGAATCTTGCTGTAATGTCTTTAGCTAAGATTGCTATTTTAAGTATGAACCCTTTGGATCGATAAAAATTGGTTTTTTTCTTCTTCGTTTCATCCCAAAGTTTTGATTTTTATTTTCTTTTCTGAAGCTTACATTGATTTCTCCTTTTGCAGGTTCTACATTGGTTTGATTCTTGAAGAGATTTGTTCTTTTTTTTTTTCTCCTTCCCCCGTGAATTGTTACGGGGGAGATGTCTGGTGTGGGTGTTATTGTTTCGGATCCATGGTTACAAAGTCAGCTCACACAAGTCGAGCTTCGAAGTCTTAATTCCAAGGTTAATAAAAGTTTATCTCTTTTTTCTCATTTTTTTTTAACTTCCCATAGATGCAATCTAATCTAAGAGGAGCTTTGTTTTGATCTGGATATAAACTTTTTTTGGGGTTTTGTGTGTGTGTTTAGTTTGGTTCGTTGAAGAATCAGAATGGTAAGGTTACATTAGAGGATCTTCCGTCTGTTTTGGTCAAGGTGAAGTCACTTAGTTCAGCTTTTAAGGAGAAAGAGATCAGACAACTCTTGGCAGATTTGGGTTCTGATTACGAAACCGATGATCTTGATTTCGAATCGTTTCTCAAGGTTGGTTTTAATCTTTCTCTGTTGTGAATCTGTTTGATGGATGTGTATTGTGGGTTTTTGCCTTTTTGGATTGATACAACGAAATCTGTGCAGATATATCTAAACTTGAGAGATAAAGCTGCTGATAAATCTGGTGGTCATAAGCACTCATCTACATTTCTTAAAGCTGGCACAACGACTCTTCATACCATCAACCAGTCAGAGAAGGGTTCTTTTGTTCATCACATTAACAGATACCTAGGGGATGACCCTTTTTTGATGCAGTTTCTTCCTTTAGATCCGGATTCCAATGATTTGTATGAACTTGTGAAAGATGGTGTACTTCTATGGTAATGTGCAAATTTGTGTGTTTGGATTTCTGTCTCAACATTAGTACATTTGGTTTCTGGGGGTTTGACTTGTTCTACCTTTGCCCTTTTTTTGGTACAGTAAGCTTATAAACATAGCAGTTCCTGGAACAATAGATGAACGAGCGATCAACACGAAAAGGGTACTTAACCCATGGGAGAGAAATGAGAATCACACGCTTTGTCTCAACTCTGCGAAAGCTGTTGGCTGCAGTGTGGTTAATATTGGGACTCAGGACCTGGCTGAAGGACGAGTATGTTTTGCTTTGCTTAGTTTTCAGTAAATCATAATATATTGGAGATGAAAATCTATGATCCCTGACCACAGAGGTTTTATTTTTTTTGCAGCCTCATTTGGTGCTTGGACTGATCTCACAACTCATAAAGGTCCACACTTGTTTGCTATATGCATATTCCTTTGTGTTTATGCTTTGATTATTTACTAACTAATGTTGGAAAAAACTGCAGATTCAACTGCTCGCTGATCTTAGTTTGAAGAAGATGCCTCAACTTGTTGAGTTGGTGGAAGACAACGATGTAATGACCTGCTAATAATCTCTTTTTGACTTTCTGACCAATCGATAAGCATGTCGTAAATAATAGTTACGATTTTATGTCTGTTGCAGGATATAGAAGAATTTCTGAGATTACCCCCTGAGAAAGTCTTACTCAAATGGATGAACTTCCATCTCAAGAAAGGTGGTTACAAAAAAACTGTTGGAAATTTTTCTTCGGATCTGAAGGTATTTGGCTTTCCAAGTAGCAATTCTTGGAACTACTCTCCTTTCTGTTCCTTCAAAAGCTTCATTCTAGATAGTTAACACGTAATTATCTCCAACACACTGAAGCATATTAATATCAGTTTAATAGGAAAACCAAAAGCTCACCACCATAAGCTATGAAAATGTTTGTTATTTTTTCTTAATCATGATGGTTGAATATGCAGGACGCACAAGCCTATGCTTACCTACTCAATGTTCTCGCACCAGAGCACTGCGATCCAGCTACTCTAAATGCAGAGAATGATCTTGAAAGGGCTAACATGGTCCTTGAACATGCAGAGAGAATGAACTGCAAACGGTATTTGACTGCAGAGGAGATAGTTGAGGGGTCTTCGTATTTGAATCTAGCATTTGTGGCACAGATATTTCACGAAAGGTCGGTAAAGATCATTAAAGATAATATTATTCTCTTATGCACTGGTTCTCTTACACACTAGCTTCTCGGTGCCTGCAGGAATGGCCTTAGCACTGATGGTAGATTCTCCTTTGCGGAGATGATGACCGAGGATTTACAGAGTTGTAGAGATGAAAGATGTTACCGCTTATGGATTAACAGCCTTGGGATTGAGAGTTACGTCAATAATGTGTTTGAAGATGTTAGAAACGGGTAAGCATTTGGTATGGAAAATAATTTTAAAAGCTTTTGGTCCTGGAACATATCATAAGTTTTTTTAATACTTAATATTGCTGATGCAGATGGATTCTTCTGGAAGTTGTCGACAAGGTCTATCCAGGATCAGTTAACTGGAAGCATGCTTCCAAACCACCAATTAAAATGCCGTTTAGGAAAGTAGAAAACTGCAATCAAGTCGTCAAGATTGGGAAAGAGAAGAGATTCTCGCTTGTAAATGTAGCTGGAAATGACATAGTTCAAGGGAATAAGAAGCTTATCCTCGGTAAGTACTCCGCTTAGCTAACTACAATTTGTTTATTTTGACAAGATGCTCTACAGTCTTATAACACTGGAGATGTATATATATATATATATGTCTCAGGCTTCTTGTGGCAGTTGATGAGAACGCATATGCTCCAACTTCTCAAGAATCTGAGATCTCGAACACGAGGAAAAGACATGACCGACTCAGAAATCCTGAGCTGGGCAAACAGGAAAGTCAAAATCATGGGAAGGAAGTCACAGATTGAAAGCTTCAAGGTTCCATCTTTTACTTTCCATCAAAACTCAAAACACTATCAACTGAAAAAGCTTATGTTGAATCAAATCTGTATTGCTAAAACTTCAAATAGGATAAGACTCTATCAAGTGGATTATTCTTCCTCGACCTTCTATGGGCAGTTGAGCCAAGAGTTGTTAACTGGAATCTTGTCACCAAGGGTGAATCAGGTCCATTACTCTCTCTAACTATAGAATAAGAACCTCTTTCTCTATCTACCCTCTGCTTAAACCGCAGTTAACTTAACCATACTTTTTTGGCTATGGAAACTATTACAGAAGATGAGAAGAGACTGAATGCAACATATATTGTCAGTGTAGCAAGAAAGCTTGGTTGCTCGGTTTTCTTGTTGCCGGAAGATATCATCGAGGTAAAAGAACAGAATCTAAATCTTCTGAAACAGCAGACAATTCATTCAGACACAGCATACATTAAATATAAAATCTGAGCTGGTTTTAAAATGTCTTGGTGTTGCAGGTGAATCAAAAGATGATATTAATCTTAACAGCAAGTATAATGTATTGGAGCCTTCAGCAAAAAACATCATCGTCAGAGAGTTCAAGTTCGAGTTCGGATTCATCATCGACTTATAGCACGACAACGACATGCACAAGCACGTGCACGAGCACTGATGCTTCACCAGCTCCATCTGTCACGGGAGACGACGAAGTCTCTTCTTTAAACGGCGAAATATCGAGCTTAACGATAGAAGAAGACAATGACGCAGACATAATGTCTGATATTACCTCCATCTCAGAGGAAGCAGTAATTGAATAGAGAGTTGAGAGAGAGAAACAATACCCTTTGCCGGAACAGAGTTGCTTTGTAATATTTTTCACATCTTCTCTGTCTGTGTGATTAATAAACTTTAAAAAATTATATTTGTTACCTCTATAAAAGCAAGGAAACATTAAAGGTTTAAAAAGAAAAAAAAAAGAAAAGAAAACATTTGTGAAGCACACTAATAAAAATGTCAATCTTGTTTTTCAAAATTGAATATTTGTTGACTTGCAGTTTTTTTTGTTTGGTTTATAAAGAAAAACATAAGAAAAGTGTTGACAATAAAAAAGAGAGATATTTTAGAATACCTCCAATGGTTTTTACTAATTGTTGTGTATGTTGTTGTTGATGTATGGTGATGATGATCTGCTTGCAATGTCTCTCTCTCTCTTTATGCCTAGCTCGAGCATCGAACACGTCAGGCGTTGCACTTTAGAGTGCCTTCGCAGACCATACGAGCTACAAGAGCCAGGCACTTTTAGTCTTGCCTGATTTCATTTTATCCTAACACTTTTGACCATTTTGTACTGAAGTGATTTTTACCCTATTATTATTTGAAAAAAAAAGAAATTAAAATTATCGTTATATACATCGACGTCCGTACACGTGCCGCGAATATATAAAACGATGAAAAAAAAAAATCTCAAACAGTTCTCTCTCGCATTGTGAAGACGACAACGACGATCCATAATTCGAATTACACTCACAGGAGTCGAGAATTCTCAAAGGTTTTGGTTTACTTCTTCTTCGTGATCAATTCATTCAATTCGATTTACTACTTCTTCTTCAATTCCGTTGTCTGAATTTGGGGCTTTTTCGTCATCTCAATTCTTCTATTTTGAAGCCCCTTTTATCTCCAATTCGTGTTTCTTTTGTTCTCCTAAGACAAACCCTAATTCGAATTTTAGGGTTTATGAGAGAGTTGTGATTATTTTTTTGAGAATTTCCTATTGATTTGTTTGGAAACGTTTCTAGGTTATAGGGGAAATTAGGGAATTGATTGATTGATGGCGTTCGTTGACGATGATGAAGAGGAAGACTACTCTATTCCTCAATCAGCTTCGAATTACTATTTCGAAGATGACGATAAAGAGCCTGTTTCGTTTGCGCGTCTGCCAATTCAATGGACCGGAGAGGATAAAGTTGTTGATGGGAGTGCGTTAGGTTTATACTTGAGAGGAAGATCTGGTGATGGGCTTTTGCCTTTGCATAAGCTTGTTAAAGCTTGGAGATTCGACCTTTCGAACTTTAGGCCTGAGGTTTCTGTTCTTACCAAGGATAATATCTGGGTTAAGCTTGAAGAACCGAGGAAAAGCTACGCTGAGTTGATTAGAACTGTTTTGGTTACTTTGTATTCGATTCAGTTTTTTAGGAGGAATCCTCAAGCGTCTGAGAAATCTCTCTTGGAGAAGTTAACTAGATGTTTGAGGTGACTGGTTTGGCTTTTTTCAATTAAGGTCTTTTGTTCTTCTCCTCTGGGAAATTTTTGTTCTTTTGGTTTTGAACTTCTGTGGTTTTTGGATGTTGTGTGTGTAAGGTCGTATGATGTGAAGCCATCGCAGAATGATTTGGTGGATCACATTGACTTAATCGCTGAAGCTGCTAAAAGAGATGTCAATTTGGCGGAATCAAAGGTTAGTATTGAGATTTTTTTTTCTGACTTTCTGGTCTGTGAGATGTTTGATTTACAAGTAGGTGTTGTAGCTTCTGTTTCTTGAGAGCTTGTGATGCCAACTATATTTGTTTTCAAGAGTTTTAGTTCGCTTTCTGGCTTTAATGTTTTCTGTATTGTATCATTTTCTTACCCTGATTCTCTCCTAATTTTGTTGACTTTTTCTTTCTTGTGTGACTAGTTTATACTTGCATTTCTCGCTAAGAAGCCTACCAAAAGGAGATTAACAGATGAGGTTTGATTTTTTTTTTTATGGCACTTGAATACTCTTTTCCTAATGTGGGTTTCCCCTTTTTTTGCCCTTTACTTTCACACGGTCTTAGTTTCTGCTACGAACTTGTTATTACTTATTAGGACAATGCAAAGGATGATTTCATAGTAGGAGATGACGACACTTATGTAGCGTCCGATAAAGATGAATTGGATGATGAAGACGATGATTTTTTTGAGTCTGTCTGTGCATTATGTGACAATGGTGGCGAGATTTTGTGGTATGTTTCCTTGCTGGATATCGATCTTGTAGTTTGATTTTCTCTGGATGTTTTTTTTTTTTTGCGGAATTAGTCTTCCTCTTTTTACTTTCTTTGTTAGAATAAGGCCATGCGTAGCTTCCGTTTGCGTTTGGCATTTACAAAAATATTTTCTGAAAACTGAAATTGTTTTAACAACGTGAAATATGCAAACGCAGTTCCAGTGGTTAAGGTGATCGAGGCCTTACTAGGTTTCTGCAGATTCATTGTTTTACTCCATATTGTGTGTTGCTATTTCACTGGACCAGATCTTTAACACTTGTGTTCTGCTTTTTGCAGTTGTGAAGGAAGCTGCCTGAGATCTTTTCATGCTACCAAAAAAGATGGTGAAGATTCACTTTGTGATTCTCTTGGCTTCACCAAGATGCAAGTGGAAGTATGTAACCTATATTATTTTCTCATGAGTTCTGAATATTTCTGAGCGTCTTCGTTTTCTTGAGTAGGCATGGGGTTAATGTTAATGTTGTTTATGGACTGTTTTCCAGGCAATTCAGAAATACTTTTGCCCAAACTGTGAGCATAAGATACATCAATGCTTCATTTGCAAGAACCTTGGCTCTTCTGACAATTCTGCTGGGGCTGCAGAGGTATGAAATTATTGATCTTATATGTTGAATTCTGTTCAGACGTGTTTTGTTGATAATGGTGACTGTCAACTAACTTGGATGAGCTTTGTGTTTTAAACCTGTTCTTAGGTTTTCCAATGCGTGTCAGCCACCTGCGGCTACTTTTATCATCCTCGTTGTGTCACAAGACGGCTACGTTTAGGAAATAAAGAAGAGTCTGAAGCACTAGAGAGACAAATCATTGCAGGAGAGTTTACATGCCCATTGCACAAATGCAGTGTCTGTGAAAACGGAGAGGTTAAGACAGACTCTAATTTGCAATTTGCTGTTTGCCGGCGATGTCCAAAGTCCTACCACAGAAAATGCCTGCCGCGGTATACCTCCATTCACTTGTCATTCTTTTTTTATTGCTATCTCAGAGCTCTATTTGAATTACTGTCTTGTTGTTTTCTAGGGAAATTTCTTTTGAAGATATTGAGGACGAGGATATATTTACTAGGGCATGGGATGGACTCTTGCACAACCGTGTACTCATATATTGCCAGTAAGATTTTTCATATGGTGAATCTTTCTGTGTAAATTTATAAGTATACTTACCTTGAGACACTCATTTGAATGATTTCCCTTGCCTAGAGAACATGAGATAGATGAAGAACTCCTGACACCAGTTAGAGACCATGTAAAGTTTCCTTTCACCGAAGAGAAGAAGGCGTTCATAAAAGAAAAAAAAAGAATACTAGAATCACATGTGGGACAAGATAGAGAGAGACCTAAGGTTAAGGATCCTGCCTTACAAGATACTTGTGGAAAAGCTTCTGTTAAATCCTGTAGAAGTTCGTTTCCTTCATCAAAAGATGGTGTCTCAACAAAGAAGCAAAGATTAGTGTCATCTGTACCAGACCATTTGAGAAAACGAAAGGATGTTGATCCATCCATAAAGTATAAAGTGGTTCCACAGAAATCCCAGAAGATGATGGAAGATCCCCGTGAAGCTGGCAAAAACAAGCTGGGAGTCAAAGAGGCACGTGAAGTTGGTAAAAGCAAGGTTTCACTGGGTGAGAGGTTGTTTAATTACGTTCAGGAACCTAACATAGGAAAGCCTGGGCGCGTGGATCCAGTTGATAGCAAGCACCATAAGACTGACTCAATTGCCTCCAAGGAGCCAGGAAGTGAAATTCATGCATTGGATAACGACTCTCAAAGGAGGTTAGTATTTTATTGTTTAAAATTCCAGTTTCCCTTAAAAAACTATTTAGGACCTATTAGTAAATTTCTTACATCGTATCTATTTTTGCCAATGTAGGCTCTTGGCGGTAATGAAAAGAGCTACTGAAGAAATAACTATGGGTACTATTTTAAAGAAATTCAAAGTTCAATCTATGCACACAAACTCCACAAGGAATGTTGTGGACAAGACGATCACTATGGGGAAGGTAGAGGGCTCAGTTCAGGTGGGCTAGAAATCTGAATCCGATCACTATTTGGCCAGAATAGCACTAAATCTGAATCATAGCTCTATTTCTGACTTTAAATTTTGTTTCTTCAGGCTGTCAGAACAGCACTAAAAAAGCTCGAGGAAGGAGGAAACATTGAGGATGCAAAAGCAGTTTGTGAGCCAGAGGTTCTGAGACAAATCTCCAAGTGGAAGGTCCTAAGCTTATTTCTGCATCCTTTTTATTTGTCTTTGCTTGCAACTAATTTTTTGCTAATCCTCTAGATCTTTATTTCTTTTGCTTCAGGATAAGCTCAAAGTTTATCTTGCTCCTTTTCTCCATGGTGCACGCTATACCTCCTTTGGACGTCATTTTACTAATCCTGAAAAACTTCAACAGGTAATCTATCCTCTTAAAAGCATAAATAAGATTAAGGTCTAAGCAGTTGACCAAAAAAAAAAAGATTAAGGTCTAAGCATCCTACAAGTAACAAGGATTTCGGTTCACACTTCCGTTAACTAGTGAGAAAGAATAATCGTCAAGGAGAAATGACTCTTAAAATGTAGGCTATTTACGCCTTTTCAATTAGCTTACTTAATCTGTCTTCTGTGAGGATTATTATGCTGTTGGCTTACACTTTCTGCCACCTGCTTTTTATACACTGTTAAACTCTAGCTCATGTATCGGACCCTATTACTTTGTCATGCAGATTGTTGATAGGCTCCATTGGTATGCAGAAGATGGTGATATGGTGAGATTTGCTCACAAATGTTATCTGTTAGGGTTTAATTTTTTTGTTTACGTGTCTTACAATTCCGAAGTATGATATTGTTAGTATTATGATCAATTTCTTGCGCATAAACAATGATGTCTGGTTTCTGGTATCTCTTCCAACAGATAGTCGACTTCTGTTGTGGCGCTAATGACTTCAGCTGTTTAATGAAAACGAAGCTTGAAGAAACGGGGAAGAAATGCTTATATAAAAATTATGATCTTATTCAATCGAAGGTAAAGTCTTCTCACTGACACGGAAACAACATTATACTGGATCGTAGTGTGTTCTATTATTCATCAGTCTCCTAGGAATATTCATTGTATTATTTATCTTACTTTCAGAATACTTTCAATTTTGAGAGAAAGGATTGGATGACTGTACGCAAAGATGACTTGGAACCAGGTTCAAAGCTGGTAAGATACAAATTTCCTTTTAATCTGAACCTTGTGTTAGCTCCCGTGACATTGAAATAGTTTGGGTTGTATCCAACTATTTATATTTTTGGCATTATGAGTAGATTATGGGGCTAAATCCACCATTTGGAGTCAATGCTTCTCTTGCAAACAAGTTTATTGCTAAGGCTCTTGAGTTTCGCCCAAAGATTCTCATCCTCATTGTTCCTCCGGAGACTGAAAGGTTTCAGTTTCCATCTATCTCATCTGCTCCTCTGTACCATTTCTTAGCGACTCTTCTCTCCCTCTTTTGTTAAATCTCTCACTTTTCTCAACAGGTTAGATAAAAAGAAGTCATCTTATGTGCTCATATGGGAGGATAAAACGTTCCTATCTGGAAATGTAAATCATTCGCTCTTCTTTTGGTTTGCCCTCTCTTGATTTAGCTTTCTGAGAGATTGAGACTTTCTTGAGTTTCTATTAATGTTTTGTTTTCTTGTCTATTCCTTTCAGTCATTTTACCTGCCTGGTTCTGTCAATGAGGAAGACAAACAATTGGAAGACTGGAACAATGTTCCTCCGCCGCTTTCTCTCTGGAGTCGGTCCGACTTTGCAGCGAAGCACAAGAAAATAGCGGAAAAGCATTGCCACTTGTTTAGAGATGTGGGGAGCTCAAATTTAGGGAAAGTTGATGAAGAAGCAAACGGATCTTTGCATCCACTTGGAGCTTTTGTGGGCATGTGTACTACTATACCTCCTAGAGATAGTCCTTCCACATTGGACAACGAAGATGTTCCTATGGAACAGGATGAAATTGAGGTAGCTGAGTGTGTTACTAACATTTTGCTCTCTGAGAAAATCGAAACACGGGAAGCTATAGCACGTGTACATCAGTCAGATCACTTGTCAAAGAGGAGTCAGCTGGAAAAGGAGGAAAAGACCAAAGACTGCTCTGGTAGGAAGCTTGGGAAGTCCGTGGATGCTAATGCTGTGGATTTGAAGAGCAATGACATGGAAGGGGATCGAGGAGAGTTGAATAGAGCACAAGAGAGCATCAAAGTAAAAATTCCCGAAATGTCATCTGATTGGCAGAGTCCTGTTAGGGCTTCCCCAGATGATATATATGATGTCTGCACATCAATTTCCAATACAACATCTCAAAGACCTCACGAGTCTGTAGAAGTATCTCTGCCTACAATAACGAGGACAAAAAGTAACTTGGGAAAGAATATTAGAGAACCTGATGGTAAAGTGCAGGGCACTGGAAAACCTGAAGTGACACTGAATAGGCCAAGCTCTGTAAGGTCTTCTAGAGAGGACATCTACACTGTCCGTCCATCGCCAGCAAATACGGGTCAGAAGCCATTTGAAGCTTTTGAACCATCTCATGGTGCAACTTTATCCCATTTCGACGATGGTCTTGCTGCTAAGTATGGCCTTGGTGGAGGCTACAGAATGCCGGATCCTCCTTTCATACCTGATCAGTTTGATTTCCGAGGATATTCAGACCTCAATAGAGGGGTTAGTCCAAGAGAGTATTCACAGCAATACGTTGGGCACTTGGACCCAATGTTAGCTCCTCCTCCTCCAAATCTGATGGACAATACATATCTGTTGCAACAACGTTATGCGCCTCACTTCGATCAGATGAATTACCAGAGGATGAGCTCTTTCCCATCTCAGCCTCCAATGCAACCTAGTGGACACAATCTCTTCGATCCTCATGGCTTTCCACTGCAACCGCCACCGCCACCACCTCCACCTCCACCACCTAGTGACTTTGAAATGAGTCCAAGGGGTTTTGCACCTGGTCCGAACCCAAACTACCCTTATATTAGTCGATCTGGCGGTTGGATTGATGACTAGACTAGCACTAACTATCCTTGTAGTTGCAACATTTATAGTTTGATAGATCTTTTGTGTATCACTCTCTGAAATTAATTGTAGGAAGAAGAGAAGAAATCTAGAACTTTTCTCTGCCACTCATGTCTAGAGCTAGTGGGCCTTTTGGCTGTTAAATAATATTATAAAGAAAAAGGAAGCCAGCCTTCTGTTGTCGTTTAAACTTTCAAGGCATATTTTGTGGTAATTCTTTAATACACACTGGTGCTTCCTCAGAATTAGCAAACAAACAGATCTGAGAAATGGAAGAAAACTTAAGAAACTTAATCGAGGTATGGATCTATGCTTTAATATCCTTATCTTACTGTTACTTCATATCATCTAAAATCTCCAAAGGTGTTCTTCGTCTCCTCTCTATCCTTCCAATCTGCATTCTGTTTCTTCTTCTTCCTCTGTTACTCTCTTCTGTGCATTTTTGCGCCCTTTCAGCTCTGTTTCTCTCATGGCTCGCAAACTTCAGACTTATTCTCTTTGCCTTTGATCAAGGACCTTTGTGTCCACTACCCCCAAAACTCTCCCGCTTCATATGCTTTGCTTGTTTGCCCATCAAAATCAGACAAACCCCTTCTCCAGGTGCGATCAAGAATCTTCGTTGTAAGAATGAACCTATGCCTAAATGGGTCCTGGCTGTCAAATTTTTGGCCTTGGGCGTCTTGTTACATGTCTATGAATACAGGGATGGTTTGCCTCGGTTCGTTGTCTTGGCTCTTTATTGTCTCCATTTATACCTTGAGGTGGAACTTGTCTTGGTGTTTGTTGGGGCCGTGGTATCTACTCTTCTTGGCTGTGACATCGAGCCAGTGTTCAATGAGCCCTACCTAGCCACCTCTTTACAGGACTTCTGGAGCCGCAGATGGAACCTCATGGTTACAGCCGTCCTACGCTCAACGGTACACATCCCCGTACAGCGTTTTTTCAAACACTTACTCAGTCCAGACGGGGCTACGTTTGCTGGGGTCATGGCCTCGTTCTTTGTCTCGGGCGTGATGCATGAGGTGATCTTCTTTTACATGAGCCGTCAGCCTCCAACTTGGGAAGTCACTTGTTTCTTTGTCTTGCACGGTGCTGCAACAGCCACTGAGATAGCGGTGAAGAGAACACACTGGTGGAAGCCACCGCACCGGGCTGTCTCTGGTCTTGCAGTGTTGACGTTTGTGAGTCTAACGGGCGTTTGGCTATTCCTTCCTCAAATACTGAGAAACAATGTTCATGAGAGAGCGATTGGTGAATGTTTATCAGTTATTGACTTTGCCAAACGCAAGTAATTCACTTCTCCATTATTCTTTTTTGGTTTTTTTTTTTCAATGCAAAGGCTAAACTTAGTTTCTCTTCAATGTGTGAAAGAAACCGAATATAGAAGTGTGAGACACGTTGTGTGTAGTACGAAGCATTCTTAAAGCGAAACAAATCTAATCATATGGTTTGCAGAATCTAAGAAACGTCATGAAGACAAGAACACGTAAACCTCAAACAATGTGTCTAAAAAGATTTCTAACGAATGATAAATCTAGAGATGCAGAGAGAGGCAAAACTAGTTTATTAATAGTCCGACTCTGTTAACAATGTGTAGCTGTGATATCTTATCTCCACAATTTTCTATTCTGAATGTGTTTGATCAATCTTTATTATTTTAAAAATACACATCTTATCAAGTCAAACCCTTGGTGATTGGGAGAAATAAAGAAAAACAAGATCTAGAGACATGGAGGACGAATTCAGGACCTTCATCAAGGTTTGGTTTTCAGCAATAATATCGATATCATATTGTTACTACATATCAACTAGAATCAAAGCTGGTGTTTTTCGATTGCTCACTGTTCTTCCTGTTTGTGTTCTGTTTCTTGTTCTTCCTCTGTTTTTTTCCTCTGTTCACTTCTCTGAACTTACAGCATTTTTCCTCTCATGGCTCGCAAATTTCAAACTCATCCTCTTCTGTTTCAATCAAGGCCCCCTCATCCCACTTCCCTCAAATCTCCCTCGTTTCGTCTGCTTCACTTGCTTCCCTATCAAGCCTCAACAAAACCCTAACCCTCAAAATCAAATCCCCAAATGGTTTTTCGCCATTAAAGTTGCCATATTTGGTGCGTTGTTGCATATGTATGAATACAAACAAAATATGTCTCCTTCTGTGCTATTGGTTCTTTATTCTCTGCATATATACTTGGAGCTTGAGTTTGCCTTAATGCTCGTCAAAGTATTGGTCTTTATCACTCTTGGATGCGATCTAGAGCCACAGTCCAATGAACCATACTTAGCCACTTCTCTTCAAGACTTCTGGGGCCACCGGTGGAATCTTATGGTCCCCGCAATCCTCCGTCCGGCCGTTTACACTCCGGTCAGGCGACTTGCCAAACGGATAATGAACTCCGATCAGGCTTTGTTCTTGGGAGTTCTCGCAACGTTCCTTGTCTCCGGTGCGGTTCACGAGCTGATCTTCTTCTATATGACGCGTGAGATGCCTACAGGGGAAGTCACTTGGTTCTTTGTGTTACATGGAGTTTGCACTGCCACAGAAGTGGCGGTGAAGAGGACGAGTTTGGTGCAGCGGTGGTGGAGAGTGAGTCCTACAGTATCACGGCTTCTCACGGTGGGGTTTGTGGTTGTGACTAGTGGTTGGTTGTTTTTCCCTCCTCTTATTAGGAGTTGCATGATCGAGAGACTCGCTAACGAAGCCTTTTTGTTCATTGATTTCGTCAAGCACAAGCTTTTTACTCTTAGGTGATGAATCGCTATATCATTATTCAAGTGTGAATGTGTTTCTATTCTATAGCTTGATTATCAAATCATATTACTTCGTAAAATTTCAAAATGACACTAAAGAAAGGTTACGTGAATTGTGGGTTACATGTCAAATGGTAGAGACGTCTTTGGTTTATATAGATCAACGAGTATTGATCATATGATTAATGAAGAGCAACCATAATCGTAATATTCGAAAAATTCTGAAGAAATTAGATAGACAAACATTAGGAAAATACGTGATAGACTCTTCAGCGATTTAGCCAACTTGCTTTCATGACCAGTCTTTCTTGTTTTATTTGAGTTTTTCTTTTTACAATTCTACTTTTTACTTGGTCAATTATAGGATGATGAAGAATTAATAGCTTAGAAAAGATCAAGATTCTTCTGTCATCATAGTTTTTCTAAGTTTTAGAGTCTTCGACAACAATATCATAATATTTACTATTGCCCATTTGATATGACTTTTATTAGAGAAAATATGTTATTTGAAAATCATCAATTAATTGAATGATATAATATTTCACTTAAGTTAAAAACCAATATATAAAAACAAGAAACCCTCTATCTGTTATCCTCTTTATTTGTTTTTTACAACATTTGAAATATTTTTTTGAATAATCTAAAATAGAAAATGACGCAAACTTGACAAATGTGAAAATGAAACGTAATACCATTTATGGATTTTGACATTTTTTCCATGTCCTTTTGGATAAATACTACATAAGTCGATTTCTGCACACAATTAGCAACCGACAGAACCAAGAGAGAAAGAGAGAGATGGAAGAAGAGTTGACAAACTTAATCAAGGTATGGATCTCTGCCTTAATCTCCATATCTTACTGTTACTACATCTCTTCAAAACTCCCCAAGGGTTTTATACGTCTCCTCTCTCTTCTTCCCATCTTCATCACCTTTCTTCTTCTTCCCCTCCTCCTCTCTTCTGTTCACTTCTGCGCTATCTCAGCTTTCTTCCTCACATGGCTCGCAAATTTCAAGCTCCTTCTCTTCGCTTTTGATCAAGAACCTCTAAGCCCACTTCCCTCAAATCTCTCCCGTTTCTTCTGCTTCTCTTGTTTCCCCATCAAAACCAATATTCGAAACCCTTCTTCAAATCGAATCTACAACAAACCTATCTCTAAATGGGTTCTTACTATCAAACTTTTGATCTTTTCCTTCATATTACATGTGTATAGTAACAACTATCATAGTGATTTAGCTCAGTCCGCTTTCTTGGCTCTCTTTATCATCCATGTTTACCTTGAGGCAGAACTTATCTTAGTCTCCGTCCGTGCCTTGCTCTCTACACTTCTTGGTTGTGATCTCGAACCGGTCTTCAATGAACCTTACTTAGCCACTTCTTTACAAGACTTCTGGAGCCGTAGATGGAACCTCATGGTCCCAGCCGTACTCCGTCCAGCCGTCCACATTCCGGTTCAGCGAGTTACTGCACCGTTACTCGGTCTACAAGGGGCTTTCTATGCTGGAATGCTAGCCACGTTTCTTGTCTCAGGGTTAACGCATGAGCTGATTTACTATTATATGACCCGTGAATCTCCTACTTGGGAAGTCACTTGCTTCTTTCTGTTGCATGGAGTTGTAACTTCCGCGGAGATAGCTATAAAGAGGATGCGGTGGCTTCCGCCACCGCACAGGGCGGTCTCAGGTCTTGCGGTTGCGGCGTTTGTGCTCGTTACGGCCGGTTGGTTGTTTTACCCTCAAGTGTTGAGAAATGATGTGCATAAGAGAGTGATAAGTGAATGTTTGTTGGTTATTGACGTTGTTAAACACATGTTGTCCATATTTTAATGTAACGCCTATATTAATCGCCTAATTTATCCTCATCATTGTTATTATCGACAAAAGTCACATGCGTTACAAATTTGGACACTCCAATGAAGTCAATGATTATTGTATTTTCTTTTTAATTTTTTTTTGTTAAAGAAAAAGACAATTTTTCAAGAGGAATTGCAGTGTATAACCCAAAAAAAGTTAATAATTCACTGACTGACTATACTAACCATTAAAAGGTTATACAGTCTATATTTTCTACAATATTTCCTAAACTAACCCTAAACCACACCACCTCCTACTATCACCTACCACCACCACCTCTAGCCACCACCACCACCGGCCTCCGTCCAGTCTCCGGCCAACCGTCCAACTCCGGCCACCGGTACCTCCGGCCACCACCGTCACCTCTGGCCGGCCACCACCACTTCCGACCACCATCCACCACCTCCGTCCTCCGGCCACCACCACCACCTCCGTCCTCCGGCCACCATCACAACCTCCGGTCACCACCACCACCTCCGACCACCTCCGGCCACCACCACCCCTTCCGGCCGGCCACCACCACTAACACACCTACAAAACATGAAATGTCACTTGGGTTGCCACTTAGGTGTAATATGGTAATATTACAATGTCCTTTGGTTACCCACTTAATTTCATCTATTAGATGGCTATATTCTTTATTATCTTTGTCATTTTGGCTACTAGGCAAATTCACCCATTTTTCAATTCATATATCTTTGTTATGTGTTTTTTATTATCACGAGCCGTTTCAACCAGACGTCTTCCGGATCTTCTGGAGAGTAGAGATTTAGAGAGGCAAAACAGCTTTATTTGTCCGAATTTTCTATTCGGAACATCTTTGATTCAGCCCTATTACCTTATTTTATTTACACATCATATAAAGTCAAAAGCCTTGGGAAAAGAAAAAACAAGATCTAGAGAGATGGATGAACAACTCAAGAACTTCATCAAGGTTTGGATTTCAGCAACAATCTCGATATCTTATTGTTACTACATATCAGCAAGAATCAAAGCTGGTGTGTTTCGATTACTCTCTGTTCTTCCTGTTTGTGTTCTGTTTCTTGTCTTTCCTCTGTTTTTCTCCTCTGTTCACTTCTCTGGATCCATAGCATTTTTCCTCTCATGGCTTGCAAATTTCAAACTCATACTCTTCTCATTCGATCAAGGTCCTCTTTCTCCACTTCCCCTAACTCTCTCCCGGTTCATCTGCTTCACTTGCTTCCCAATTAAGCCACTACAAAACCCTAAATCTCAAGATCAGTTGCCTAAATGGGTTTTCGCCATTAAAGTTGCCATGTTTGGTGTGTTGTTGCATATGTATGAATACAAGCAATATATGTCTCCTTCTGTGCTATTGGTTCTCTATTCTCTACATATATACTTGGAGCTTGAGTTTGCCTTAATGCTCGTCAAAGTATTGGTCTTTATCACTCTTGGGTGCGATCTAGAGCCACAGTCCAATGAACCATACTTAGCCACCTCTCTTCAAGACTTCTGGGGTCACCGGTGGAATCTTATGGTCCCCGCAATCCTCCGACCGGCGGTTTACACCCCTGTCCGGCGACTTGCCAAACGGATAATGAACTCCGATCAGGCTTTGTTCTTGGGAGTTTTCGCAACGTTCCTAGTCTCCGGTGCGGTTCACGAGCTGATCTTCTTCTATATAACGCGTGACATGCCTACAGGGGAAGTCACTTGGTTCTTTGTGTTACATGGAGTTTGCACTGCCACAGAAGTGGCGGTAAAGAGGACGAGTTTAGTGCAGCGGTGGTGGAGAGTGAGTCCGATGGTGTCACGGCTTCTCACGGTGGGATTTGTGCTTGTGACGAGTGGTTGGTTGTTTTTCCCTCCTCTTATACGGAGTGGCATGGTCGTGAGACTCGCTAACGAAGCCTTAATGCCCATTGATTTCGTCAACCGCAAGTTTTTGTAATTCGCTCTTCGCTGAACCATGATTCATGTGTTTCTATAGCTGGAATATTAAATCATACTACTGTAGTACTTTTGTGGAATTTTAGAATATCACTAACTAAAGAGAGGTTTAGAGGTTTTGTGATTAGTGGGTTAGGTAGATATATGTTCCACGTCTTTGGTCTATAGGTAATCAAGAACCAAAATCATACTACTAAAAACTAAATTTCCAAAAACTGGAGGACTAAATCTTGTTTTTTCTTGCTTTCTAATAATAATAAAAAAAAAATCCTACTTTTTCTATCTTTGTTACAAATGAAATTGGTAATGAAGAATAAAAGCTCCCCAAAGCTCTCTTACAAAAGATTAAGATTCTTCAGATCCTTAATTCTACTCTAGTGTCTAGAGTCTTCTACAACATTATGTTCTAAATTGTTTTTTGAAAACACTGATCAAGTTAGAGCCCTTTTGTGATTGGTCCGATTTTGATTACTTGGACTAATACCCCATAATTAAATTTGACTTTTGGGTCAAGTTTAACGTGAAGGTTCCCCCATAAAATTGTCTTTAACCACAATCCTTAGGGTTTGGCTTCAAAACTTTGTTGCTTCTATATAAGAACTTTTGTGAGTCATCGTGAAATAAAGTTCACGTGTTTTAGATTATATAGATCGTCCTAAGAAAAATATAAAGCTTGGTTATCATTATCAATAATCATACAACTTTTGCGAAATTTCCAAATAAAGCTAAAGAGTGGTTTGTTGTCTCCAGTGGGGGTTAGTAGATGTCAAATCGTAGAAATGTAGATCATCTAGTCCTTGATCAAATAATTAATATTGAAATATTGATGGTCTTTTTGTCAGACATTTCCAAATACTTATGTTTCTGTTTGGTTCTTATCTAATTCATTCTGATTACTTCTCACACACGCGACCAGTAAGTTCCAAAACCTCGATGTTTCCAAGAACTCAACAATGCAAAAAGAGATCCGGGGAGAGGGATGAAGAACTTTAGAACTTCATCAAGATTTGGATTTCTCTACATTAACCTTCTCCGTAACTTAAGGTCACTACCTACTACGAAGCAAGTAGAGTAGGCATGAACAGAGAGAGAGAGAGAGAGAGAGAGAGAGAGAGAGAGAGAGAGAGAGAGAGAGAGAGAGAGAGAGAGCGCTGCAAAACTGGTTCTTTCTTTGTCCGGATCTTTTAACAATCTGTCAAGTCAAATTGCAAGTTATTTGGTCCATCGAATTTAATAATTTGAATTTTGATGTAACAACTAGATAAAGTCAAAACCTCGGTTACTCAAAAAGAGAAAAAAAAAAAAAAAAAAAAAAAGAAGAAGATCTTGACAGATGGAGGAAGAACTCAAGAACTTCATCAAGGTTTGGGTTTCAGCAATCATTTCAATAACTTATTGTTACTACATATCAACTAGATTCAAAGCTGGTGTCTTTCGATTACTCTCTGTTCTTCCTATATGTGTCCTGTTTCTTTTCCTTCCTCTGTTTTTCTCCTCTGTTCACTTCTCTGGTTCCACTGCTTTTTTCCTCACGTGGCTGGCCAATTTCAAACTCATCCTCTTCTCTTTCGACCAAGGTCCTCTTTTCCCAATCCCACCTTGTATCTCTCAGTTCATCTGCTTCACTTGCTTCCCTATTAAGCCACTACAAAACCCTAAATCTCAAGATCAAAAGCCTAAATGTGGTTTTGCCATTAAAGTTGCCATATTTGGTGTGTTGTTACAAATGTATGAATACAAACAATACATGTCTCCGACTATGCTATTGGTTCTGTATTCTCTGCATATATACTTGGAGTATGAGATTCTCTTAGCTCCTCTGAAACTTTTGCTTAGTATCTCTCTTGGCTGCGACCTCGAGCCGCAGTTCAACGAACCATACTTAGCCACCTCTCTTCAAGACTTCTGGGGTCGTCGTTGGAACCTCATGGTCCCCGCAATTCTCAGGCCGTCCGTCTACGTCCCGGTACGACGAGTGGCCTGTCGGAAAATGAACTCTGATCAAGCATTGTTCTTGGGGGTTTTTGCGTCGTTCCTAGTCTCCGGTGCAGTTCACGAGCTGATCTTCTTCTATTTCACACGTGAATCGCCTACAGGAGAAGTCACTTGGTTCTTTGTATTACATGGAGTTTGCACTGCCGCTGAAGGAGCGGCGAAGAGGACGAGCTTGGTGCGGCGGTGGAAGATGTGTCCGATGATTTCACGACTACTCACGGTGGGTTTTGTGGTTGTGACAGGTGGTTGGTTGTTTTTCCCTCAGCTTACAAGGAGTGGCATGATCGAGAGACTCGCTGATGAAGCCTTTTTGTCCATTGACTTCGTCAAGCACAAGCTTTTCTACCTTTGGAGAAATAGATCGCTAAAATCGTAGATTGATGATGTTTTCTATATGGCTAATTTTATCAATCATATTACTTTCTATGGATTTGGAAACAAGACTAATTACAGTTATATCTTCGATTAAAACGTGTTTGGTAAAATACTAAAATGTCGAATCGTGAAAACGTCATTGTTTCTACGCTTACGTCTGGAAATATATATTTTTATACCAAACTACGTTGGTCTAATAAATTTTGGTTGGTTTAGCGCACAGTTACTATGATTTCAGGATGTAGAATCTCGTTATAAAAACCAAGGTCTATAGTCTATACTACAACGTACAGTAACTATGAGTAATCAGTAAATGATTTGTCCACAAATTATCATGGAATATTTGCACTCTAACACACTTTTTTCAAAAGTATTTGCCATGTGACACACTTTCTACTATTTGGAAACTTTCTCTATGTCTATTAACTATCATATCCTTTCACTACAACTCTATTACCATCAAACTATAAATCTCTCTCTAGTTATCCAATTCACATGTTTCTTTTTCATTCTTTTTTCTCTCTTTTATTGTTTGAATAAATATATAATTTTTGTTAGTTGGAAAATGTAGGCACAAAAATATATAATTTTTGTTAGAGAAAAGCATAAATTTTTTCTAAATGAAATAAACAAAATGGTGTATTATGTCATACAAATCATGAGCATGTGGACATGTTTAGATGGATAATTATACTAAATAAAAGTAGAAGCTATAAGCTCCTAAAGCTGTCCACCTAAGATTTAAAACGACCAATTAGGATTCAACATGTCAACTTCCATGTCAGCGTTAGAATTTTGGTAAAACTAAAATTTACTTAATTAAACTCTTTCCTTAATATATGTAATCATAAAAAGAAAAACCATAAATATTTTTGTAAACATTCTAAAATTTTCTATGATTATATGTTAATATGGTTCTTAGATTATATAAGTAAATTATAAATAGACATCTAATTAATTAACATTTTCAATTTACTTAATTAAACTCTTTCCTTAATATATGTAATCATAAAAAGAAAAACCATAAATATTTTTGTAAACATTCTAAAATTTTCTATGATTATATGTTAATATGGTTCTTAGATTATATAAGTAAATTATAAATAGACATCTAATTAATTAACATTTTCAAAATTATTAAAAAATTGTACAAAAGAAAAAAATACCATATATATGTAAGATAACGTATATTTTCTTACGCAAAAATAAAGGTAATTTTACAAATATTGGTTGTGATAATGGCCCGTCGTATCTTTCAAAAATATAAATTTCTTCTTTCATGTGGAAATTGTAAAAAATGTAAAACCCCAAAACATGAACGCCTCTTAGTTCTTATAAATACTTAGTGTTTTATTCACATTAAGATTATAACTACTTATCGTTTCTTTTTTGTTCGTGCCAACATTTTTGTTTAAATATACATACTAATTCGTTAATAGTATTTAATTATAGGTTGTGTGGAAGCACCGTTGTGAAGCGATGCACGAAATTTCAATGTTGTGTCAACCACCGATGTCGAGAAGATTTATCTACATGAACCAAGAGCATAAACTGATCAACGGTTTGTTCCAAGAACGAGAAGCAATAATCAAGAAGCTAATAGATGACTAAAACTAAGCCCGAGAGATTTTGGAAGAGTACAAGACGTACGGAGGGACAAAGAAGAGAATGCAAGAGAGCGCTAAAGATGTTTCATCGAGGGAATCTACGATTGTAAATCTGGAAATGACGGTAGAGAGCTTGATGGAGAAGGTAAGTAACATCAAGGTTAAACTACATTGTCTAACCAGAAACTGAGAGTAACAGAACAAGTGTTTACGGAGAAAGAAGGAGAGTTGAAGAGAATATAAGCTAAGAATTTAGAGAAACAAGCCTTACTCAAAGAGAAGATCTCAGTAACACATATAACGTATCGAAGTATGAGTATGATCAAAGAGATATCAAAGATAGTGAATTCAACAATACTAAACCGATTACAATCCCTGTCTGGAAAGTTATGTGGAAAGGGTGATTGATGCGATGAAGATTCTTTTGATGGCGAAGAAGTGTGTGGTAGAGATGAAGAAGGAGAAGGAAGAGGTGGAGAAGAAGCTTGACGTTCATGTAAGATAACAAGAAAGAGGAGAAGTGAAGGAGACATTGTTGGGATTAGGAGAACATAAATTAAAGAGAAGCAATAAGACATTTGTGGGCACAGTTGTGTGTATGGATTGAACACCAAAAAGACCGTTGTGAGTATCTTGAAGAGGTTTTCCCAAAATAGTTTTGGCAAAAAGACAAAGACAACCACAACGAGCTTCAAGTGACTGGTTCTCTTTTCGTAAACGGTGACTGGAAATATTGAGACGTGGAAAATCAAATGTCTTAAAGGCCATGTGTGGAACTCACATATTATAGCATGAATTATGTGTATATATATATATATATATATATATATATATATATATATATATTAATGCACTATAAAGTACAAAAGACCATCCACAATGTTAAATAAATCAATATTTAAGCATAACAATTTATCTTGAAAATAGTTGCTGTAGTTTTATGCAACCTGCCTCTCAAATCCAGCTTCTCCACACTTCTAGACCATAAATTTGAAGTATTATTATGTCATGGAATAATATTGTAATCTTCTACATAATTACTTGAATTGTAATTGATATGTGAAAAGTGCATATTGAATATTGATATATAGTTGTGATGTTTATTTGAATAAATAGAAGTTTATATATTTTATTAATAAATATATATATTTTGATTTACATTATAGTGTCTGAATAATGTGATTGAAATAAAATAGTTGCCTTTTAATAATTCAGAGACTAAAACTATTATTTTTGTCATGTGTTAAAAGTATATTATTATCAACATCAATATGTAGAAATAATATTTTTATGATTATTTTATCCATATATGATTTTTACTTTTTTCCTTAATGAATTTTCTGTTCTTTCTGAATAAGCATAAATGATACTTAAATATATTAAATAATATTTGTCTTAAAAATAATAAAAAATAAAGCATTATAGTATTGTTGCATATTATATGACATTATATACCTATTTAAAAACAATCAATAAAAATATACCCGCGCGTGCGCGGGTTAATAACCTAGTTTTAGTTAATACTTGGTTATATAATTTTTTCAGTGAAATCTTTCTCTTAAGCTCAAGGATTGAGGCGTCGGATTCCAAGTGTTTCTAGCACAAAAACCAGTAATATAATTTCCAAATCTTTCTTTACCAGTTAAGAACAACATCAAAAAATTTGGAAATTTATAAAAAAAAATGAAAAATACTTAGGTTCACCCCTAGGGGTGAACCTTTATATTCACCCCCACCCTTCTCAACCAATCACAATGTTCTATTTAATATTTTTTTTAAAAATAAACCAAAATTAACATTTAAAAGCAAAACAAATTAAGGAAACAAATTATGTATACTTTTATTTAAGGAAAGCTAAATATTGACTTGGTTTAGATTTTAAAATTAGAACAAAATTATATGTCGGTTTGGGTTTACAAATGAGATGGTTAAAGTTTAGATTTTACAATTAGAACGAAATTATATGTCGGTTTGGGTTTACAAATGAGATGGTTAGGGTTTAGATTTTACAATTAGAACGAAATTATATTTTGGTTTGGGTTTACAAATTAGATGGTTAGGGTTTAGATTTTACAATTAGAACAAAATTATATGTCGGTTTGGGTTTACAAATTAGATGGTTAGGGTTTAGATTTTATAATTAGAACGAAATTATATGTCGGTTTGGGTTTACAAATTAGATGGTTAGGGTTTAGATTTTACAATTAAAACGAAAGTATATGTCGGTTTGGGTTTACAAATTAGATGGTTAGGGTTTAGATTTTATAATTAGAACGAAATTATATATCGGTTTAGGTTTATAAAAGAGCGGTTTAAATTTTTAATTTTATAATAATGTACACAGATTTTATTTCCTTATAATAAGGGGGTGAATGAAGAGGTTCACCCCTAGGGGTGAACCCAAGTATTGTCCAAAAAAAATATATAATACAAGAAGTCAAAATTTTGGCCTAATTTAAGGTTCAGGGTTTACAGGTTGGGGTAGGTCAATTTCATGTTTTCTAGTAAAAAACTTCAGATTTGGCTACATTTGTTAAAATTGCTATGAAATTAAATTTCTGATTATAGTTTATGATCTAAAGTTTAGGATTTAGGGTTTAGGGTTTAGTATAAGATATAATTAACGGTTCCATGCTTAGGTTTTTAGGGGATATGATGAGATTAAAATTGTTTGATAGTTAACAATGACTACTTCACTAAAACAAAAGTAGTTTTTAGTGGACGTGTATAATTTATCGTCCATGTGGACTTAATTTTATGGATATGAAAAATTAAAATTGTTTGATAGTTAACCATGACTACTTTATCAAACCACAATTTTTTTAATTAATTAGGTATTCATATGTTTTTTTCTCTGATCATCCAAAAATAAGTATCCATCTATGCATGTTAACCATCCACATAATAGTGAACAACATCAATGAATTTGAAATTTATAAAGAATGTAAGGCAAGAATTAAAAAATTTGGCCTAGTTTAAGATTTAGGATTTACTGGTTGGGGTAGGTCAATTTCATGTTTTCTAGTAAAAGATCTTCAGATTTGGTTACATTTATTAAAATTGCTATAAAATTAAATTTGTGATCATGGTTTATGATCTAAGGTTAAGGTCTAAAGTTTAGGATTTAGGCTTTAGGGTTTAGACTCTAGGGTTTATGATTTAAGATTTAGGGTTTAGGGTTTAAGGTTTAGGGTTTAGGGTTTAGGGTTCAGGATTTAGGGTTTAGGGTTTGAGGTTTAGTATAGGTTAAAATTGCTATGAAATTAAATTTATGATTATTATTATGATCTAAGGTTAAGGATTATAGTTTAGGATTTAGGCTTTAGGGTTTAGAGTTTAGGGGTTTAGGGTTTAGGGTTTAGGGACGTGTATAACTCATCGTCCATGTGGACTTGATTTTAGAATAAGTATAGTATCCACATAATTAGACATTATTAGTGGACGTGTATAACTTTAGTTTATAGACATAAAATAAGTATCCACATAAATAACAAATAAGTATCTACATAAATAGTTTTTGGTGGACGTGTATAACTCATCGTCCATGTGGATTTGATTTTAGAATAAGTATAGTATCCACAAATAAGTATCCACATAATTAGATATTTTTAGCATCCACATAACAATCAACAAATATTTCATTATAATTGGATAATATATATTGTTTGATAGTTAACAATGATTATTTTACCAAAACACAAGTATAACTCATCTTCCATGTGAAATTGATTTTATGGACATAATATATTTTATAGATTTGTCACAAATAATAAAAACCATTCCATTGAAACTATTAGTATCCACAAATAAGTATCCACATAATAAGACAGTTTTTGCATCCACATAATTGTAGTATATGTATTATAATTATTCGCTTTAAATATAGTAAAATGGATCTTAAAATGTAGAAAAAATAAAATTATAATGAATCATAAAAACAAAATCAAAAATATATGTCATAACAATTAGATAAATGATTACAAAGAGAAAGAGGAAAAAAAAGTGAAGAAGGAAGAAGAAATAATAAGAAGAAGAGAGATGCGATTTTTTTTGTTTTTTTTTTTTTGCAACTATTCTAAGCCATTAGATCTAAATTAGTAATTGAAATCCAATGGTCTAGGATGCCACCAATTATACACTCATCTCTAGCCGTCGGATCAAATTCTTAGTTAGAATCGGACGGACCTTAATACAACTGCTTTTTTATTCTCTAGTTACACATATGTTTATATGATCAGGGCTAAAATAGTCTAAAAATCACGTGAACAGTATAAATGTTGGCCAAAAAATGCCTTTTGGTCAGAAAGTGTGTCAAATGAACATACTTTTAGTAAAAATGTGTCTCAGTGCAAATCTCCCAATTATCATACACAAGTTCGGTTCTTTTAGTAGACTAAATGTATATGTTGGACTATAAATATATTCACGCAGTATACGTAGTGGACCAAATATTTAACTTACGTAGACAACAAGTTTATGTTGTAGCCAAAATTTAGATATTAATTAGGTTTTCACGAAAATTTTAATCTATGTGTGGGCAAAATAAAGTTTTTTAAAATTTAATTGTGGACAATCTGAGTTGAATCAAACAATATCTTTCTCAAGCGACCAAAATAATGTTGCACTTACTATGGACCAAATGGCTAACCATTCCTTCTCTGGTCCTCATCCCAAGGAGATATTTACCACTCTTTGTGTGGTTTCGGATATTACAACCATTTACTACCCAAGGACTCGATATTAATGCTCTTCTTTGTATTCAATCTACATCTCACCTACTTTATGTAATTGATGTTGTCTCTGTAACAATTTAACTACTAGGGGTTTTGCCATTTAAAGACCAAAAGATATACTAATATAAATAGCAAAGTTAAGACCTTGGTGATTGCCAAAAAAGCAAACTATGGATAAAGAACTCAAGAACTTGATCAAAGTATGGCTTTCTGCAATAATCTCGATATCTTATTGTTACTACATACCACCTAGAATCAAATCTGGTGTTCCTCGATTACTCTCAGTTTCCCCTGTCCTTGCTCTGTTTCTTGTTCTTCCTTTGTTTTTCTCTTCTCTGCATTTATCTTTAATCACAGCGTTTTTTCTCACATGGCTCGCTAATTTCAAACTCATCCTCTTCTCTTTCGAAAAAGGTCCTTTAATCCCAATGCCATCTAATCTCCCTCGGTTCTTCTGCTTCACTTGCTTCCCCATCAAGGCTCAACAAAACCCTAAATCTCAAAACCATTTTCCCAAATTGTTTTTCGTCATTAAAGTTGCAATCTTTGGTGTGTTGTTACATTTGTATGGTTACAAACAAAATCTGCATCCGATTGTACTATTGGGTCTTTATTTTGTCCATCTTTACTTAGAGACTGAGATTATTTTAACGTTCGTCAAAGTTCTTGTTTTTATCTCTCTAGGGTGTGATCTTGAGCCACAGTCTAATAAACCATACTTAGCTACATCTCTACAAGACTTCTGGGGTCGCCGGTGGAATCTTATGGTTCCGGCAATTCTCCGGCCAGCCGTTTACGCTCCAATGCGGCGAGTTTCTGAACGTCGGATGAGTTCCGGTTGGGCACTGTTTCCGGGGATTTTGGTGGCGTTCATCGTCTCCGGTCTGGTTCATGAATTGCTCTTCTTTTACATGACACGTGAGATGCCTACAGGAGAAGTTACTCTGTTCTTTTTGTTACATGGCGTTTGCACTGCGGTTGAGTTGGCGGTGAAGAAGAAAACCACGGTTACGAAGCGGTGGCGGTTGAGTCCGGTAGTTTCGAGGCTCCTCACGGTGGGGTTCGTGTTTGTGACTGGTGTTTGGTTGTTTACACCTCAGCTTAAAAGGAGTGGCGTGATGGAGAGATTCACATATGAAGCTGTGTTGGTCGTTGAGTTCGTTAAGAAGAAGTTATTTACTTTATTGGAACTTGGGAATATCTATGACGAGTTTTAAATAAGTACAAGCTGTGTTGATCTCATTGCTATCTCTATCTATGATCTATCCAGTATCCATGACATTCATTTTTATTTCTATGCATCCCCTCAATATTGGACCATAAAAGTCCGTAAATGTATCTTATCAACCCTAGAAAAACTGAGTTGAATGTGGTGGGTACGTAACTAGTGTTCTGTCATATCGTACATCCCACTGATTCCATTAAAAACCAGCCTCATCAGACAGAACGTAGAAGCAAACTTGGTTCGTTGTCTCCGAGCACATGCCTTAACATTATGATTTTAATTTAAGGTTTAGCTCATTCCCATTACTTACTATACACGCAAAAACTAACTTTAAAACCTTTACAAGAATTCTCAAGAACACAGTAAAACAAACAAACAAACAAAAGATATGAGAGAGATTGAAGAAGAGTTTATAACCTTTATCAAAGCTTGGGCTTCTGCAATAATCTCAGTATCTTATTGTTACTTCGTATCACAAAAAATCAAAGCTGGTGTGTTTAGATTAATCTCTCTTCTTCCTGTATGTGCTCTGTTCTTAGTTCTTCCTCTGTTTTTCTCATCTGCGCTTTTCCCTCAGATCAAACGGAGCGGCGCGATGGAGAGATTCGCCCGTGAACCTTTGTTGTTCACTGATCTAATTAAGCATAATTTGTCTATTTTCTTGGGATTGGTGGAATCCTAATATTGCGGAATTAGGAAAGATTTATAAAAATCTAAATATTTAAAACTTCCTATCATTGGACAATATTGTAAAATATATTACAGAATCACCAATATAAAAATACATATGTTTATGCATACATGTGTATGTTGAACTAAAAATTAAAACATGTGTAATGGTTATTTGACGACTACTAATGGTAGGTTTTGTGGTTGTTGTGACTGGTGGTTGCTTGTTTTACCCTCAGCTCACAAGAAGTGGCATGATCGAGAGACTCGCTGATGAAGCCTTTTTGTTCATTGATTTCATCATGCACAAGTTATTCTACCTTTGGAGAAATATAAGTCGCTAAAATCATAAATTAATGTATTGATCTATAACTAATATTATTCAGTAAAATTTCAAATAGTGGAAACATCACTGTTTCAAAGCTTACGTCTGGCAATATATTCAAAAGTTAATGATTTATTTGCATACTGATTATTGGTTAAAATATTAATTTGATAACCAACTACGTTTTCTATATTTTTATTGGTTTTGTGCAGAGCTAATAAGATTTCAGGATTTAGATTTATTTACTATTTCAGGAGTAAGTGATTTCTCAACAAACTAAAATATCATAGACAAATTCAAAAAAAAAAAAGACCCTTCAAAAAACTATTATCATAGTGGACCAATTATTTACTAACGTAGAAACAAGATTATGTTGTACGTACCCAAAATTTGGATACAGGCTTCCACGAACACGTTTAATCTATGTGTAGGCAAAATAAGTTTTCCTAAATTTTTGTGGATAATCTTATAGTTGAACTAAACCTTAATTTAAATGTGTTTCGTAGACTAAATGAATAAATATGAGTCGTATGACAGACACAAAGGGAGAGAAGAGAAGGATGCATGTACATTTTGTGCTTTGACAAATTAGTTCGGACATGATTGATTCTTTGCCTTCTGCTCCATCCCGTCTCGATATTTTTTCAGACCCAGGTGAACTGAATTGTTTGGACCGCATAAAACTGATTTGAATGGACGAACGATTTGTTTTTACTTGGAACTGAAGAATGAGATAATAGTGTTTATTTTGTTATATCGTAGATCCCACTGATCCCATTGAAAACCAGCCTCATCAGACAAAACGTAGAAGCAAACTTGGTTCGTTGATATACGAGCACATGCCTTAACTTTCTTTTTAGGGTTTACGGTTTGATACAACTCATTCCCATTACCTTATTATACACGCAGCAATTAACTTTAAAAGAAAACTCACAAACACAAAAACAATAACAAATCTGCGAGATAGTTAAGTTAACACAAAAGAACAAAACAAAAAAAAATATGAGAGAGATGGAAGAAGAGCTTATAACCTTCATCAAAGCTTCGGCTTCTGTAATTATCTCAATATCTTATTGTTACTACGTATCACAAAAAATCAAAGCTGGTTTCTTTAGATTAATCTCTGTTCTTCCCGTATGTGCTCTGTTTTTTGTTCTTCCTCTGTTTTTCTCTTCTGTGCATTTCTCTTTCGTCACATCTGGTTTCCTTACATGTCAAGCCAACTTAAACCTCATACTCTTTGCTTTCGATAAAAGTCATCTCTTCACAACTCCCCCAAATCTCATCCATTTCCTTTGCTTCATTTGTCTACCTATCTATCCCCAACGAAACCCTAATTCTCAAGATCATTTCCCCAAATGGTTTTTTGCTGTTAAAGTCTTACTCTTTGGTGTTGTTTTACATGTGTGTAGTAATCACATAGAAAAGTTGCACCCGATTCTGCTATTGGGTCTCTATCCTCTGCATGTATACCTGTCACATGAAGTTCTCTTGACGCTCCTCAATTATGTGGTCACTATCACTCTTGGTTGCGACCTCGAGCCTCAATTCAACGAACCATACTTAGCCACCTCTCTTCAAGACTTTTGGGGTCGCCGGTGGAATCTCCCTGTGTCAGCTCTTCTCCGGTCGAGCGTCTTCATCCCTGTGCGGCGAGTATGCCGCCACTTAATGAACTCCGAACGGGCTGCAATCATCGGTGTTTTGGCGTCGTTTCTCGTATCCGGTTTGCTTCATGAGATGATGTTCTTCTATATAACCCGTGAAGCGCCTACATGGGAAGTTACTTGGTACTTTGTGTTACATGGGGTTTGCACGGTGGCTGAAGTTATTGTGAAGAGGCAAAAATTCGTGGGGCGATGGGTGGTGAGACCGGTTGTTTCACGACTGTTGACGGTGGGGTTTGTGGTTTTGAGCGGCGGTTGGTTGTTTTTCCCTCAGATCAAACGAAGCGGCGTAATTGAGAGATTCGCCCGTGAATCTTTGTTGTTCACTGATCTAATTAAGCATAATTTGTCTATTTTCTTTGGATTGGTGGAACCCTGATATTGCGGCATATATAGAAAATGAATAAATTCATTGTAAAAAAAAATAAAAATAAAAAATTTAGAATATTAATATTTAAAACTTTGTGTCATTGGACAATTTGTAAAATATGTTACAAAGCCACCAATATAAATATATATATATATATGTTTATATTAATTTACTCATGTGTATGTTAAATTACAAATTAAAACAGTACCAAAAAAAAGTTTATTTGGTTGGCTAATATTAAAATTGTAATTGTGTAAAATAGGGTAGAAATGAAAATGTTCAAAAAAAGTATTTTGAAAAGGATAGATCAAAAAGGATATTTATAACAAATTCTTATACTTTTTTGTGTTATTTATCTAATTCACATGAAATAATAATGAGTATTTAAAAAAAAAAAAAAAAATTTGTATACAAATAAAAGGACTGATTCTAATTCGGAGGAAAATAGAGTAGTGGGTGGGTTGTACTTGTTGTAACCTCTGTTATTGCTAAAACTCTACCAAAAAGCAAAAGGAAAGAAGTTGGTGTAAAAAAAAAAAAATGTCGGAGTTTCTCTCTGAGGGCGATTTGATCTGCGATCTGCAGATCGGTTTCTTTTCCTTTTCTCCATGTCGGAGTTCTTGTCCGATTGAAGTTTCTGACTTTCTCAATGAAATTTCTGTCGGGGTCTTTCTGTCAAAACGGTTTTGTGGCAGTTTCCTTGGTCCGTTTATCTCGTTTGATAACCGTTCAAGGAAACCGCCATGGGCAATTCCCTATATATTCCCGGTCTTTTCTCTCTTCGATCCTTCTTCTCAAATCCACTATCTCTGTTTATCTCGCCTTCACTGTTGAGTATGAGTGACTACATCAGAAAATCTCTTCAAGATCTGGACTTGGGTATATCTGATGCCCCTGTTCCTCTTCCGCCGCAATTCATTGCAAAGGCGGTAACTGCTAACCGGTACTCCTTGGTGGTTTCAACGGTGAACCCTCGCAAACAGAATCTGCGGGCTTTGATAGGACATATGCCCAGAATTTGGGGAGTTGAAGGTACGGTGGTTGGGCGTATTCTGGGGCCGGGAAAGGCTCTCTTTGTTTTCCAATCGGAGGAGTCTCTCAACATGGTCTTACGTCGCGGACCATGGTCCTTTAACGAATGGATGTTGACGGTTCATCGTTGGCATCCGAATATCACCGAGGAGTCAATGAAGATAATCCCTTTCTGGATCCAAATTCGAGGAATCCCATTGCTCTATCTTTCCAATGATATGGCCAGGTATGTTGGGAACCAATTAGGACCAGTGGAAACGGTAGATTTTGATGAAAATGCTCATATGGTTGAATTTATAAGGGTTAGCATCGACTGGAATATAGACTGGCCTTTAAAGTTTAAGAGGAACTTTCAATTCACTGTTGGTGATAACACGATCATTATGTACCGTTTTGAGAGGCTGCGCAAGTTCTGTGCTAAATGCGGGTCTCTCAAACATGATGTTTCTGACTGTGACTTGAATGATGAAGATCCTGATTTTTATCAAGAGGAACCACCATTTGATGATGAGAATAACAAGGCTGGTCCTGAGGCTGAGGCTGTGCGTGATGTTCTGTCTGATGATAATACCCTTGAGACAGTTGATCCTTTTGCTGTAATTCCAGGACTTCAACATCACTACTCAACTCCGGGTGCTGGCCCGAGTACTTCCGTTCCGAGTGAACCACCAAGTGTCTTTGAAGATACTGAACTTACGGCTGAAAGACTTCGTTATCTTCATGCCAAGTTTAGTAAGCAGTTCATTGACACTTTCTCCCCCATTCAGGAGGATAAGTGTGTGATTGTGGAGCAAGGAAAGTGTAACACTAAGCGTAAAAGGGTGGAGTTTGAAGCTTTTTATCAGCAATGGGAAGCGGCTGAAGATCAGGCAGTCCTGAGCCAGATCAAGAAGAAGGAGAGGGTCGAGTCTGCTGGATCCTGCTCTGCCACAAACGAGATCGACAGAGGCGCGGGGGGCCCGGTACCCCCACTGTGTCCATGACGATCATCTCCTGGAACTGCCAAGGAATTGGCGCATCTATGACTAAATATAGACTACGTAGTATTTGCAGTATCTATAAACCTACTATGATATTTCTTATTGAAACTCTTAATAACTGTAATAAGGTTGTTGACTTTGCTACTTCTTTAGGATTTCCTAATGTAATTACTGTGCCCCCTTGTGGAAGGAGTGGCGGTTTGGCTTTATTGTGGAAAAACAATGTTCAAGTGTCCTTGATCTCTAAGGATGCTAGAATCATTGATGTAAACGTTAAATATTATAATTTTCAGTTTTACTTGTCTTGTGTCTATGGTCACCCAATTCAAGATCAGAGACATTTGTTTTGGGATTACTTGACTAATTTATCATCTTCTAAGGATGGACCTTGGGTTTTAGTAGGGGACTTTAATGAAATTCTCTCTAACAATGAAAAAATTGGTGGACCGATGAGAGCAGACTCGACATTTCGGGATTTTAGACATATGATGTCTTACTGTGATCTTTTGGACATCAAATTTACGGGTGATCGATTTTCTTGGGTTGGTGAGAGATATTCTCATACTATTAAGTGTTGCCTTGATAGAGTGCTAATAAACTCGGAATGGTCAGCTACTTTTCCAAGGGGAGAGGTGGAGTTTCTCGACCTTAATGGGTCTGATCACAGACCACTCCTACTCAGGTTTGGTTGTCATGATCCAGTTCTAAGAAAACCATTTCGTTTTGACAAGAGGCTGCTGGATGTCGCCAATTTTAAAAGCTACGTTAAAGAGGGATGGAATGTTTGTAAAGACCAACGACATCACACCATCGTAGATCAAATAAGACACTGTCGTACATTCATGGCCCGATGTAAACGAAAAGCAATTTGAACTCAGCGAAACAAATTGATGTGCTTCAACACCGACTAAACAGAGCAATGTCGAGTTTCAACAGAGCAGAGAGAGATTTAATACCAAGATTGAAACAACAACTCAATACAGCCTATAGACAAGAAGAGATATACTGGAAACAAAAAGTCGAAATTTATGGCTCAATGTAGGTGATAGAAACACAAAATTTTTCATGCTTCTACTAAGAACAGATTTGCTCAAAATTATATAACCTCTATCAAGAACGATCGAGGAGAAGTTTTTAGTGGAGATAAGGTTATTGGTCATCATGCAGCAGAGTATTTCCAAAACATATACTCTACAACAAGTCACTCGATTTCTACCTTGGATTTTGCCGATTTTATCCCAACAGTTACACAGGATATGAATGATGACTTGACAAAAGACTTTTCTGATGAAGAGATATTTAAATCTTTGCATATGATTGGAGATGACAAAGCACCCGGACCGGATGGTTTAACTGCTCGATTCTATAAACAATGTTGGGATGTTGTTGGTGCGGATATAATCAAGGAGGTTAAATAATTTTTTACAACCGCATACATGAAACCAGGGATTAACAATACAAATATCTGTATGATTCCAAAAATTACAGAACCTGATACACTAGCGGATTATCGCCCTATCGGGCTTTGCAATGTCATTTACAAAATCATTTCTAAGTGTTTGGTGAACCGGTTGAAACGCCACTTGGATTCCATTGTATCTGCTTCTCAAGCTGCGTTCATTCCGGGACGTGTTGTTACTGATAATATACTGATCGCTCATGAAATCATGCACTCACTTAAGGCAAGAAAACGTGTTTCTCAAACATATATGGCTGTGAAAACGGATGTAAGTAAAGCATATGATCGGGTTGAATGGAACTTTTTGGAAACTACTATGAAATTATTTGGTTTCTCTACTACTTGGATCACCTGGATTATGGCAACTGTTCGCTCAGTAGAATTTTCAGTTTTGGTCAACGGTACACCATATGGGAAGATTCAACCGAGTCGTGGGATAAGACAGGTGATATATCATGGTTTTTAGGTATTTTTAGCCATGATATAAGTCTTAATTATAGAGTCTTTTTGGTATTTTTAGAGTCTTTTCAGTCTTTTATAGGATTTAGCATGAATGGGAGCTTAATGGAGCTAAATTGGAGGATTTGGAGCTTAATCAAGCATTGAGACAGTTGGGAGACGAATTTAGAAGAGTGCATCGATCGACACAGTATGTGCATCGATCGATGCTAGGCCAAAGTCAGAATTGGAAGTTTTCCCACAAGTTTTGAAGATTTACAAATCTGCCCCAAAGTCTTCCATATTTGCATCATTAGTCCCTGGACGTTTTTAGGAGTATAAATAGGATTTTTTAGGGTCATTGTTTAGACCTAAGCTTTATTTTTTCCCTGCAACTTTTGAGAGCAAAACCCTGTGAGATTTTAGAGAGCTTTTGGAGAGAAGAATCAAGACTCCTTCAGAGAAGATTCAGAACTCCTTTTCTTCAACTTTTAATCTCTTAATGCTATCTATTTTATTCATGATTTGTGTTTTTACAATTATGTCTGAGTAGATCTGCTAGTTAGGTTTAGGGTTTCTCATTAGGGATTTCATGGATTATTAGATCTGTTATTATTTATGATTCATTATCTTTCTTGTTCTTCACCATAGGCTGTTCTTAATGCTAGATCTTTGATTAGTCATCTGGATTTAGATCTTAGGATTATTAATTGATATGAGAATATAATTGATTTTCCTGACAAAACCTTTGGTGAGCAAAATTACTTTTTGCAAAGAGATTTGAATTAGTGATTTTGTGAACTTATCTAACCTGATTTTAAAGCTGATTTATTACCTAGAATTTTGCAAAGAGATTTGGATTTTCTGGTTTTAAATTTAGATAATATTTGCAGTGAGAACTGATTTATTTTATAATTGTGTTTAGAGTTCAAGAACGGTGCTTAATTGTTGAATCCTGCTTGTTTAATTAATTGATCTGATTTTCCATGATTTCCTGAGAATTTCCCTAGGCCTAGCGTTTATTCCATCTGAATTTACATCTCTTTTATTTTCTGTTCTATTTTGCATTGCTATTTAAATTAATATTTTAGTTTAGCATAATTAAAAGAATAATAAGTCTATTGTGTGAACTTGAGTCTCTGTGGATTCGACCCCTAGAGTATTACAACTGCAAGGCTGTTAGTACCATTAGGGTATTACAATTTGACCATATCAAATTTTGGCGCCGTTGCCGGGGACTCTTTTGATTCACCATTAGATTAAAATCTTTGATTTTGTCTAAATTTTTATTTTTTTTTGTTTTACTTACACGCTTTTGTTTATTTTCTCTTGTGTGTTTCAGGTACATGCCTAAGCCTAGCACCAGGAAAAATCCTACTGGTCCAGTTGTTAAGCTTACAAACCAAGAGTTAGGACAACTAGAGCGTGAGAACACCAAAGCAGCCAAATCAGCGAAGATGGCCAATATAATCATATTGAGACCTGATGAGGCTGGAGTTTTGAGAGATCAAGAGGGTTATGTGCGCAACGAGCAAGGCCAGAAACTGAATGCTGAAGGACAGGTTATTGAGGAAGAACCTGCTGTCGTTAATGAGAATGCAGATGGTGTCGATCGACGCAATGTCGGCATCGGTCGACGCAACCAAGAAGGCATCGATCGACGCATAATTGGCATCGATCGACGCAATGTCGGGGCTGGTGCGAACGGAGAGCAGAACCTTCAGCCAAGACGGGACAACAATGGAGAGCTTGTCAAGACTCTTGCGGACTTCAACAGACCAGATTTATTCTATGAAAACCGTTCCGCAATTGTCCCTCCTCCATTCCCAAGGAATGACTTTGAGCTGAAGCCTGCCTACTTCGCTCTTGTTGGACAAAGGCCATTCCAGAATCTGCCAAATGAGAAGCCTCTAGATCACATAGAGCACTTTGAGGACATTGTTACTAGCATCAAGGCTAATGGTGTCACAGAAGACTACCTCTACTGCAAGCTTTTCCCCTACTCTCTAGCTGGGGAAGCTTCTCATTGGCTAAGGCAGCTCAAACCAGGATCTCTGACAACCTGGCATGACATCAAGGTGGCATTCTTGAACTATTTCTATGATGATGCGATGTCTGATGAGCTGAGGATCAAGCTTTCTACCTTTAGACAAGGACCAACTGAATCTTAC
Organism: Camelina hispida; assembly: GCA_023657505.1. NCBI lineage: Eukaryota > Viridiplantae > Streptophyta > Magnoliopsida > Brassicales > Brassicaceae > Camelina > Camelina hispida. The sequence goes on along the minus strand of CP094636.1, from coordinate 25,571,654 downwards.
AAAGCTGCTTGGGTAAGATTCAAAGCATACCAGAGAGATTGTCCGCATCATGGGTTTTCAGAGGTGCAGTTGATTAGTATTTTCTTCAGTGGCATTGATTGGAGATATCAGATGGCTTTGGATGCTGCTAGTGATGGGAACTTCAAGACAAGGTACCCAGATGAGGCTGAACAGTTGATTGAAAGGTTAGCATCAAGCAACAGTACCAAGAATGCAGACTTAGAGCGGAGAAGAGCACATGAAGGCCATGATTCAAATCAGTTTGCTGCATTGAATGCTAAGTTGGATACAGTGCACAATCTTCTTGTGGGAAAGAAGTCTGTCCATTTTGCTGAAAATGTTGAGATTTTTGAGCCAAAGCTAGAGACTAGAGAAGAAGATGTCAACTATGTGTATGGAGCTGGATATCAAAATCAGAGATTTGGTCAGAAGAGTTCCTTCACAGGAAATCCAGACAGCAACTTCACAAGGAACTATGGTTCTTCATCTTACCAACCCCTCCCTCCACCCAATTCAGAGAGCAAGATGGAATCAATGGTTGAGCAGATTCTTCACGGTCAACAGAAGTTAACAGTGGACTTCAATGGGAAGATTGATTCTGTATACACTGAGCTGACTGGGAAGTTTGATGCATTGAATACTCATGTCAAGAAGCTGGAGAATCAAGTTATTCAGACTGCTGGGTCTGTTAAAAGACAAGAGGAACTTATTTCCAGAAGAACTGAGAATCCCAAGCATGCTTGTAATGCGATTTTGGTGAAGGAAGGAGACGATGATACATCACTTGATCCAGCATCGATCGATGCAGCTGCTAAGCATCGATCGACGCAACCCTCAGTGGTCGTAGAAGGGATGACTTTGCAAAACAGCATCGACCGATGCAACTCTAGCATCGACCGATGCAATGTCGAGAACGAGACGGAAGTTACAAAAGCTCCAAATCCTCCAATTTCAGTTGCTGAGAGAGTGTACAAGCCTAAGGTTCCTTTTCCTAAGCCTAGGAGGTCCAAACAGGAGATTGAAGAAGCTAGATGCAAAGCTATGATGGATAAGTTGATGATAGAGATGCCTTTGATTGATGCTGTCAAGTTTTCTCCTAGTATTAAGAGATATGTGAAGAGAATGGTCACCAATGGTTTGAGTCCTGAGGAAGGAGCACTGCTTACAAAGGATGTCAGTTCAATTCTGTTGAAGCAGCCTCCACAGAGGAAGAAGGATAAGAAGCAGGAGGTGGTTGTCTCTAAGGAAGTGAGTGCTGTGATTCAGAGTAGGATTGCAGAGAAGTTACCAGATCCTGGAAGTTTTGTACTTGATTGCTCTATCTCCACAGAAAGGTTTCCTCACTCTCTATGTGATCTTGGTTCTAGTATAAACCTGATGCCACATTCTGTTGCTGTGAGACTTGGGATGACGGATTTCAAGCCGACTACGATATCTCTTATCCTAGCTGATCGTTCCAGAAGGATTCCTGAAGGTGTCTTAGAAGATATTCCAATCAAGATTGGAGATTGCATGATTCCCACTGACTTTGTGGTATTGAAATATGACCAAGAGCCTAATGATCCTCTCATCTTAGGACGCTCTTTCTTGGCTACAGCCGGTGCTATCATAGATGTGAAGAAGGGACACATAGCTCTGAATGTAGAAGATTTGGTCATGAACTTTGAGATGGACAAGCTGAGAAGGGTTCCCACCATTGATGGTCAGACATTTTCTGTGGAGGTTGTTTCTGATGACAATCTGATCATAGAGCTTCCTAGAGACATTACTGCTGGGTATGTCCAAGAGTTGGAGACTGTTGAGAAAGTAAGCAAGCAAGCTGTTAAGCTTGAAGATTGGAGTGGAGATCATCTAATCAGTACTAGAGATCACGATGAGGTTCTGATGCATGACAAGTCGCTGGTAGATGATGTTTTTGTGCTGGAAACACGGATTTCAGAGGAAAGCTGCAGAAACGTTCAAGAAACACGAGTTGCAGGCACTGTATCGATCGATGCAGCTGTTGCATCGATCGACACACCTTCCAGAGTCGGCTCGGACTCGTCCAAAACTGAAGATTCTCGTGTTGGATCCTTACCTGCAAGTCCTAGACCAGTTGTAAAGCTGAAATCTCACCATTCCACAGTCCAGAACCCACAGGTAAGGCCAAGGTATGCATCTCCTTCTTCCAAACCTTCTCCATTCATCAATAAGAATTTGAAAGGTACAAAAATTGTTGTCCAGTTAACCAAGCCACGAGATTATCGTAGAGCGCTTGTTTCTTCTGTTGATGATTTTGCAGGACTTAAAAGAAAGCCACCCATACCTCAGTCCCGCCCTGGTCCTGTTCCTCATGTCCCTTGTAGACCTCATTCATCTGCTGCCTACACACCACCTTGGAGGAAGAGGACATCCTCTCAGAAGCATTCACTGACATGTTCCGATCCACCGGATGCCTGAGATCCGACACAGTCAAGCTAATGACTGAAAACAAGCGCTTAGTGGGAGGCAACCCACTGGTAGGTTTTTCTTTTTCATTTTTCTTTTGATTTTCATTTAATTTTTATTTTATTCGCCAATCTCTTACTTGATAGCACTGGGGACAGTGTTGTTTAAGTCTGGGGAGCAGTTACTAACTACGTTTTTGTTTTTGAAAAAAAAAACAAAAAAAAAATTTGTTTTATTGAGTCAAAATTTTTGTTGGGAACTATGATTTTTCTTTTTTAGTGTACTGCCTTGGTTGATTAATGCTGCAGATTTAATCCACAAATCCGACTAATGAAAAATCCAATGGCTGACCAGTGAACCAGAAACATCCAAATTTCCAACAGAATCCATAAAAGCTTGAGGTAATTTCTGTACTTTTCTTTTTAACTCATCAAGGAGATTGATTTTCATAGAGCTTGACTCCTTGTTCATACCTGACAAGTAAGACTTCAGAAAGAAAATGGTACTCCTCTCCCTTATTTAAGTTAAGAAAAATCCTGAGAGCTTTGTTTAGAAAAAAAAAAAAATAATAATAAAGGATGAGATGATTTTGATCAGTTTAGAGAGGTAGGTAAATTACCTGTGACCTCGTTATTCTACTCTTAAGTCAAATGATCATACAAAGCTTGGAAGCGAGGGGTAGGTAAATTACCGATGACCCCATTATTCGCCTACAACTTTGAGAAAAAAAAAAAAAAAGCAAAGCTCTAAGGAAGATTAAAAAGAATAAGTCTGGGGGAGAGAAAGAGTACAACATGTGTTTAAAAGATATGTCTTGCTTGTTATGGTATTGTACGGGAATGAGTCTAGAAGGTTCTTGATATTGATCAAATTGATGAGACCCACCAATGAAGGCTTAATGGAGGAAGTAGTGGAATTTGGTTTGAATTTGGGATGCTATGAAAGTCAACGGAGAAGTACATGGTGGTTCGATTTGGATTTATCTGCTAAGCATATGGATTAAGGTTTGGATGATCATGGCATTACTTTAAAAAGAAAATGAGTTCCTGTGTTTTCAAACCTCTTTCACAGGGCTAAGTTTATGTTTTGCTTGAGGGCAAGCAAAGGCTAAGTCTGGGGGAGTTGATATATCATGGTTTTTAGGTATTTTTAGCCATGATATAAGTCTTAATTATAGAGTCTTTTTGGTATTTTTAGAGTCTTTTCAGTCTTTTATAGGATTTAGCATGAATGGGAGCTTAATGGAGCTAAATTGGAGGATTTGGAGCTTAATCAAGCATTGAGACAGTTGGGAGACGAATTTAGAAGAGTGCATCGATCGACACAGTATGTGCATCGATCGATGCTAGGCCAAAGTCAGAATTGGAAGTTTTCCCACAAGTTTTGAAGATTTACAAATCTGCCCCAAAGTCTTCCATATTTGCATCATTAGTCCCTGGACGTTTTTAGGAGTATAAATAGGATTTTTTAGGGTCATTGTTTAGACCTAAGCTTTATTTTTTCCCTGCAACTTTTGAGAGCAAAACCCTGTGAGATTTTAGAGAGCTTTTGGAGAGAAGAATCAAGACTCCTTCAGAGAAGATTCAGAACTCCTTTTCTTCAACTTTTAATCTCTTAATGCTATCTATTTTATTCATGATTTGTGTTTTTACAATTATGTCTGAGTAGATCTGCTAGTTAGGTTTAGGGTTTCTCATTAGGGATTTCATGGATTATTAGATCTGTTATTATTTATGATTCATTATCTTTCTTGTTCTTCACCATAGGCTGTTCTTAATGCTAGATCTTTGATTAGTCATCTGGATTTAGATCTTAGGATTATTAATTGATATGAGAATATAATTGATTTTCCTGACAAAACCTTTGGTGAGCAAAATTACTTTTTGCAAAGAGATTTGAATTAGTGATTTTGTGAACTTATCTAACCTGATTTTAAAGCTGATTTATTACCTAGAATTTTGCAAAGAGATTTGGATTTTCTGGTTTTAAATTTAGATAATATTTGCAGTGAGAACTGATTTATTTTATAATTGTGTTTAGAGTTCAAGAACGGTGCTTAATTGTTGAATCCTGCTTGTTTAATTAATTGATCTGATTTTCCATGATTTCCTGAGAATTTCCCTAGGCCTAGCGTTTATTCCATCTGAATTTACATCTCTTTTATTTTCTGTTCTATTTTGCATTGCTATTTAAATTAATATTTTAGTTTAGCATAATTAAAAGAATAATAAGTCTATTGTGTGAACTTGAGTCTCTGTGGATTCGACCCCTAGAGTATTACAACTGCAAGGCTGTTAGTACCATTAGGGTATTACAATTTGACCATATCAACAGGGTGATCCACTTTCACCCTATCTTTTTATTCTCTGTGCCGATATAGAAAGCTATCTCGTTCAGTCACAGGTGTCCTCCAAACGTTTACAAGGAATAAAAATTGGTAATGGAGTTCCACCGATTACTCATCTACAATTCGCAGACGACAGCTTATTCTTTTGCAGAGCAAACAATCGCAACTGTCAAGCCTTAAAAGATGTCTTTGATGTCTATGAATACTACTCAGGCCAAGTTATCAATAGCTCCAAATCTTTTATTACTTTTGGCTCAAGAGTTTTTGGTTCTAGACAATCTGCAATGAAAAGTATTTTGGAGATACCAAATCAGGGTGGTGGAGGGAAATATCTTGGTTTGCCAGAACAATTTGGTAACAAGAAAAAAGAAATGTTTGAATACATTATTGAACGAGTGAGACAGCGTACGACAAACTGGAGTGGTAAATTTTTATCACCGGCGGGGAAGGAAGTCCTCATTAAATCAGTGGCTGCTGCAATGCCAGTTTATGCGATGTCATGTTTTAAATTACCTCTTGGTTTAATCTCTGAATTGGATTCCATTTTGATGCATTTTTGGTGGAAAAAATCAAACACGTCTAGAGGAATACCATGGATTGCTTGGAAACGACTACAATACTCTAAGAAGGAAGGTGGTATGGGATTCCGTGATTTAGCTAAGTTCAATGATGCTTTGTTAGCAAAACAGGCTTGGCGCATTCTTACATGTCCCAACACTTTATTTGCTAAAGTTATGAAAGCTAGATACTTCCCTGAAAGTTCAGTTCTCGATGCCACACCTAAAAAATCACAATCATATGGCTGGTCATCCATCCTTACTGGCTTAGAACTGCTTAAAAAGGGTGTTCGTGTTTGTGTTGGGGATGGTTCTACAATACGTCTCAATGTGGATAATGTTATTATAGAGCATCCCCCTCGACCTGTTTGTTCCATTGATCCTAATGGTTCGGGTTTTCTTTCCTCTTTAATTGATGACACTGGCTGTACCAAGTCATGGAACACATCTGCGATTGTTAGTTTGATAAAACCGACTGATATTGAAGCATTGAAACAGATATACATTCCACAATATACTTCTCAAGATAAAGTTGTTTGGCATTATAATGCTTCGGGAGTTAACTCGGTTCGCTCTGGTTACTGGTTGGCTACACATGATCCTACTGTGTTTGATCCTGGCCCTCCCATCCCCCATGGTTCCCTCGATCTGAAAAAAAAGATTTGGAAGTTAAAAATTTTGCCTAAAATAAAACATTTTCTTTGGAATGTTTTATCGCAATCTTTAGGTGCAGCTACAAGACTTGTTTCTCGGGGTATGAACATTAGTACTCTATGTCAACGATGCCATGGCGCTGATGAATCTATAAACCATACTCTGTTCATATGCCCTGCTTCAAAGCTGGTTTGGGATAATACTGATCTGTCCCTACCTCCTTTTCATTCTACGAATTGTGAATTAAATTTATCTGCTTTGATACAGTCGCTAGATGATCTTTCCTTATCTACAGAAGAGAAGTTACTACCTTTTTGGGTTATGTGGAACATATGGAAGACTCGAAACAATTTGGTCTTCCAAAATATTTCTAATGATCATTCTCAAGTTGTTTCTCAATCAAAAGCAGATGTCTTTGAATGGATCGAATCTACCCCTTCTCATACTGCGGCGTCAGCGCCTCGAGACCTTACATCGAATCATCATTGGTCGAGACCAATTTATCCAAAAGTGAAGTGTAACTTTGATGTTAGCTTTAATAAGGACACACAGAAAACGATAGGAGGATGGATCATTCGTAACCACTGTGGTGAAGTAATTACTTGGGGTTCAAGTGTGCTTCGTAAGGCAAGAAGTCCATTAGAAGGGGAGGCTGAAGCTCTGTTACTGGCAATTGAAGAAACAGCGGCGATGGGTTTTACCAACATATGCTTTGAGGGTGACTGTAAAATATTGATCGACTGCCTCAAAGGCTCCCTACAAGATGTTTCCATTCATAGTCTTTTACAAGACATTAGACTCTGCTGTAGAAATTTCTCTCATGTTACTTTTTCATTCACTCATCGTATAAACAATGAGATTGCCCATTTATTAGCTAAATTGGGATGTAATACAGTAAATTATTATTCAGCTTGCTCAAATCCTCCTATATGGATCATGGAACCTTTGTACTTGGACAAATTTTATTCTGAATAAATTTACTTTGCTGAAAAAAAAAAAAAAAAAAAAAAAAAAAAAAAAAAAAAAAAAGACAAAAAATCTGAGAGATGGAGGAAGAAATCAAGAGTTTGATCAAAGTAGGGGTTTCAACAATAATCTCGGTATCTTACTGTTACTTCTTACCACCAAGAATCAAATCTGGTGTTTATCGATTAGTCTCTATTATCCCGGTCTGTGTTTTCCTCTCTTCTTCTCCTTTGCAATCTTCTCTTCCACCACAGCTTTTTTCTTATCAGCTATTGCTAATTTAAGGCTCATCCTCTTTTCATTCGATCAAGGTCCTCTTTTTCCACTGCCCTCAAATCTCTTCAGATTCGCCTGTTTCACTTGCTTCCCAATCCAGCGTCAAACAAACCCTAAATCTCAAAATCATCTCTCCACGTATGTTTCCGCGGTTAAAGTTGTGATCTTTGTTGTTTTGTTATATGTGCATAACGACGTGCTAAGCCTTCATCCCGCTTTGCTTCTTTGTCTCCATCCATTGTATGTATATTTGTTACTTGAGATTCTCTTAACGCTCCTTAGAATGTTAATGAGTACCATCGTTCTTGGTTGTGACCTAGAGCCCCATTTTCACGAACCGTACTTAGCCACATCTCTTCAAGACTTTTGGGGTCGCCGGTGGAACCTCATAGTCTCGTCAACTCTTCGGGAATGCGTTTACATTCCTGTGCGGCGTGCTTGCCAAAGCGTTATGAGCTCTGACTATGCGATATTGATTGGTGTTTTTGCTACGTTCGTAGTCTCTGGTGTGGCTCACGAAGTGGTTTTCTTTTATATAACACGTGAGATGCCTACAGGGGAAGTCGCTTTGTTTTTTGTGTTACATGGAATTTGCACGGTGGCGGAAGTGGCTGTGAAGAGAACGGCGTTTGTGCGGCGGTGGCAGGTGAAACCCGTTGTGTCTTGGCTGCTAACGATGGGATTTTTAAATGGTACCGCTGGTTGGCTGTTTTTTCCTCAGTTGATACGGAGCAACGTGATGGAGAGATGTTCCAATGAAATCTCCTTGATCATTAATTTCTTTAGACACAAGTTGCTTCATATCTCCCAATGAATTGCATTTCGAGGTGGATTTCCCTAGGATTATTGTTATCAATTCACATTATTTAATGTAACCATTGTATAAAACTGACAAAAAATGAAGATATATATCAAGAACGAAGTGCGCTTACATCGTTAGAACTTCAGTTACTTGTTTTTTATCAACATGTAATCTGATTCTGTAAATATATATACTACAGAAACTTAAATTTGCATTACAGACTAAACTTACCTAGGACCAATGTAGAAGCAAAAGCTGGTTTATATTCTTCCGTTATCTACCTGTAAACCCACATGCCATAATTTTACTCTTTGTATACACGCAACGATCAACTTAAAACCTCGGTGATTTCAAAAACTCAGCAACTCGAAAGAAAGAAAAGTTCTCAAGAGATGGAGGAAGAAGTCAAGAACTTCATTCTAGTGTGGCTTTCTGCAATAATCTCAGTATCTTACTGTTACTACGTATCACCCAAACTCAAAGCTGGTTTACCTAGATTACTCTCAGTTCTTCCCGTATGTTCTCTGTTCCTTGTTCTTCCTCTGTTTTTATCCTCTGTGATTTTCTGTTCACACACAGCGTTTTATCTTTCCCTTGCAAGTTTAAAGCTCATACAATTCTCCAACGAGCAAGGCCCTCTTTTTCCAATTCCCCCGAATCTCTCCCAATTCATTTCCTTGACTTGCTTACCCATCAAGCTTCAACAAAACCCTAAATCCATAAACCATTTCCCCAAATGGTTTTTTGCTGTTAAAGTTGCAATCTTTGGTGTGATGTTACATGTGTATGATTATATACAATATCTCCCTCAGATTCTACTATTAGGTCTCTATCCTCTCCATGTATACTTAGAGCATGAGATTCTTTTAACCTTCCTCAAATCTTTCGTCAGCATCGCTCTTGGTTGCGACCTGGAGCCTCAGTTCAACGAACCATACTTAGCCACCTCTCTTCAAGACTTTTGGGGTCGCCGGTGGAATCTCATGGTCACGGCTATTCTCCGGTCAAGTGTTTATTCCACTGTGAGGCGAATTTGCGAATACTTAGTAAACTCCGAGCGGGCTATGATCATTGGTGTTTTGGCGACATTTATAGTCTCTGGTGTGGCTCACGAGGCGCTCTTTGTCTTGTTAACCCGTGAGCCGCCTACCGGGGAAGTCACTTGGTTCTTTGTGTTACATGGAGTTTGCACGGTGGTTGAAGTGTTGGTGAAGAAGAAGACTTTTGTGGGGCGGTGGCCGGTGAGGCCGGTTGTCTCGAGAATTGTCACGGTGGGATTTGTGTGTCTGACCGGTGGTTGGCTTTTCTTCCCTCAGTTGAAACGGAGCAGCGTGATGGAGAGACGTGCTAATGAAACCTTGTTGTTCGTTGATTTCTTCAAGCGCAAGTTTCTGTTATATTGATTAATTCAACTTTATTATTACAAGTTTTTTTCCCTTGCATGATTGTCTCGTGGAATGATGGAATCTATACTAATAAAAAATAGGAGCTATAAGCTCCTAAAGTCGTCCACATATGATTTTAAACCACCAATAGGGATAATACATGTCATTCATTAACATTTTTTTAAATCTCCAGAATTTTCAATATTAAGAATTATTTTAAACAACTTATAAGGATTTGACATGTCGTCCACATAGGATTTTAAACCACCAATAGGTATAAGACATCTCACTCATTAACATTTTTTAAAATCTCCAGAATTTTCAATATTAAGAATTAATTTAAACAACCTATAAGGATTTAACATGTCATTCATTAACATTTTTTAAATTTCCAGAATTGTTAGAAAAAGGAAAATTTTTAAATTTATAGAAATAAAAGAACTATGTACAACGTCCCACATCGGCTAGAAATCTTTTAGACATTGGTTCATAACCAGTATAAATAAAGATTAATATGCTTCCAACAACGAATGACCAATAAAGTTTGATTTATCAGGCGTCCAAGTTAAAAAATTTTATTCGTTTGATTTGATTTTTTATTTGATCAAACTAAAACTTTAAAAAGTTTCAAAAAAATATTATAATATTGAAAATTTTAAAAAGTTTAAATATTATAAATATTGAAACTTTTAAAATTCTTAGCTTTTAAAAAGTTTTTAAAATAGTTTAAAATATTATAAATATTGAACTTTTTAAAAGGTTCAAATATTATATTTTGAAACCTTTTAAAACTTCAAAATCTTATGATCTTTAAATTTTAAAAATTTATTATCTTTAAAACGTTTCAAAAAAATAATAATTTATAAATTTTAAAGTTTAAAATATTATAAATATTGAAACTTTTAAAAGGTTCAAATATTAAAAATATTTAAACTTCATAGAATGTTTGAAAATATTACAATTACTTAACCTCCATAGAAATTTTAAAATATTATATCTATACTAATAAAAACTTGAAGCTATAAACTCCTAAAGGTATCCATATAGGATTTAAAACAACCAATAAGAATTAGATATTTCACTAATTAACATTTTTGGAAATATAGTAGTAATCTATATTGTTAAGAATTTTTAGAAGAAAAAAATGAAAATTTATAGAAATAAAAGAAACATGATTTGATATTCTTGCAGTAAAATTTTTATTTTTAAGTCTAAGAAAGAAGGATTGATGTCGCAAGACCTTGAGTTGATGTTATTTGAGTTTATTTTATCGACGAAAAGCACAAATATTATTTTAACTATACATGTGTTCATATTACTTTCTCTGCGAATAAGGATTTTGGTTTGAGAAGTTTCAATATATGTTGATCTTAAAACAAATAAGTATATGGATGAAATTATCAATAATTGGATGCATGTGTTGACTATGCTGGTCTTTATGAATTGCACAAATTTTATGAGAAAATAAAAGATTTTGGTCTTGGAGTTTGATGGGTTAACAAGTTGTATGGTAGTCTAAAAAAATATTTTTCAGTGAAAGAATGTGAAAAAGTTGACGAGAAAGAAGAAGAAAAAGAAAATAAAAAAAGAAGAAAGAGTATAACGAAGAACATGATAAAAGTAACGATGCCAATTACCATAAAATTTGACAATGGAAATGACAAGAAAGAATATGAAAAATAAGAAAACATTGAATAAAAACACGAAAACATAGGTGGTAGCGATCAATTAAATATGAAAAACGAGATAAATTCAAGATTACAAAATTATTTCGTTTTTCTGGTGGTCAAAGAAATGGTTTAGGATATGTGAGGTCACCAGTTTGATTCGCCTTGCATGGACATCGAGTTAAATTCATGATTTTTTTTTATCTGATTTGAATGTATAACACAACTTATTTTTATATTTTTAAAAATTGTATATCTGAAATTTTAATTTTAATTTAATACTAATATAATTTAATTTTATAAGATAATATTTCATTTGTGTCACAATCACATACTCCCTGCATTTCATAATATAAGATGTTTTAGAGAAGATTTTTTTGTTTCATAATATAAGATGTTTTTAAGTTTATATGCTACTTTTAGATTAGTTTTATATATTTTATTATGCAGTTTTATTTATGATTAGTTGAACTTTTTAAAAGTAGTCATTTCTTATATTTTGAAATGGAGTGAGTATATATAATTTTCATCAAAATATATCAAATAAACCCACGCGTAGCTTGGGTTCAAAACCTAGTAAAACTAGAAAAATAAGACGTCAATCCTAATTTGATTAAAATGATTGTGGATTTAAGATATACGAAAATAACCGAACCAAAATTGGAAAGGAAAGAAAGAAATTAACCTTCTTTCTCAAACCAACTTTGTAACAATAGTTTCATGATGTAAACAAATTAATACAGTTATCACACTTTGATAGATGAAACTATTATACTCTCTCCGTTTCAAAATATAGGATGTTTTAACTAAAGCACACAGATTAAGAAGAATTTACTTTTAACAATTTCAACCAATCAGAGACAATACTGCATAATATAAAATATTAAACTAATCTAAAAGTTGCATAGAAACTTGAAAACATTATATATTATGAAACAAAAAACTTCTCTAAAACATCTTATATTTTAAAACGGAGAAAGTACTACTTATCGTACTGTTACTACTTATCAGTTATCATCAATAATCAAAACTGGTGTTTCTCTATTATCCCGTATCGCATATGTGCACTGGTCTTTGTTCTACCTCTCTTGATCTCTTCTTATCGTTTAATTAATCCATAACATTTTTTTTTACCTCAACACAATATCATGAATCAAATACAATGTATTATTAAAATCACAATACGTACGGTCGAAAGAATTCATATTATATTTCTTTTTTAAAAATTTGTGAATTTTCATTAGAGAAAATGTATTGTAGATGCTACAATAAGTTTACACATACAATAAGTCTTGCCAAAAAAATAAAATCAAGGGCTATCGCTAAAGGTTCCATCACTGGTGAAAAGGCAAGCCTTTTACACAAACTTTAGCCAGTCCCGCAGCAAATGCTTGAAAAGCTTCCTGTAACTCCTTGTAAGAATTGCATTTCTGATCCCTCTATCCAGTGCTCTGAATAACACATGCGGTGGGGTTAAGAGGTTGTTATGTAGCCGATTGTTTCTCTCTATCCAGACAGTGTATATGACGGCCTGTGCAGCGAGCCTCCTAAGGGTTGTAGTAGAGGTGGCATCAGAGGAGTCCAACCAAGCTGATAAGGCCTTCCATATGTGAAATACAAAGGGCCGGTAGCCCAATCATCATTTTTTTTTTTTTTTTTTGTATGAATGTAAAATTTATTCACAAAAAAAAACATGTTCTTTACATCAAGTGTAACTTGTCTGAATGTTTAAGTGTTAATACATGAAAAAAGCTAAATTCTTGTGGAAAACCAGCGGATGAGGACATCTTGGTAGTCCTCACGACCCGAGTTCAGAAGCAGTAGGAGCCTGTTGCGAATGATTCTGTCTATGCGTTGGCCTAGTCGATGAGCCGAGATGGGCTGTTCGCCGTGCTTGCAGTTGTTCCGCTCTTGCCAGAGGGAGTGCACCGTCGCTTGTAGGGTGTATCTGAGAAATAGCAGAGTGATCTTGTCAAGAGTGGAGTCTGAGATGAGTACCGTGAGTGTATCCCACTCCACTGTTGAGTGAGAGGCAAGAAAAAAAATATATATGTTAAAGATACAGTTCTGAGGTTCGAACTCAGCAGCTTCTGAGGGTAAAAGAAGTAGTTAACTGCTGTACCACAACAACTTTTTCAATTTTCTTGTCACTTGTGTCCAGATTTCCTCACTGAGCTCACAGCGTAGGAATAAGTGTTCACGAGTTTCAAGCCCTTGTCCACAAACTCAGCATGTAGTTTCTATTTGCATTCCCCAGCTTGCCAGACGAGAACGAGTAAGAAGCCGATCTAGGTGCGTGAGCCAGAACATAAAAGCATGCCTGGGAGTGGCCCCTTTATACCAAACCTGCTGCACCCAAGGAGGCGGGACAGATCTTTGTCTTAGCGCCTCCCAGGTTTGCTTTGCGCTGAAAGAGTCTTTCTCCTCACCATCAATGTTCCAGAGAAAAGAGTCATTATCAGGGCAATTGGCTGGAGAAGGTATTGTGGTGAGATAGATATGCAGTTGCTCTGCTTGCGGTGAGCGAGATGGTCTCAGAAGCCAACCTGAAGGAGAACATGCTTGCGATACAGTAGCATTAATTGGGATACCTGTTTGAGCTGGTCCAGATGGGCCGATAAAGTGGAGAGCTGACCAAATGGAGACCAGTAGTCATACCATAAGCTTATCTGCTGACCATTTCCCACGACACAACGGAGAAACCGGATGTCTTGAGTTCGCAATCGCAGTAGAGCCTTCCACGTCCACGAGTTTGCCTTTTTCTCATCCAAAAGCCAGAGTGAACCCTCTTTGATTTTGTTATTTTTAAGCCACTGCGCCCACAGGGAGTCCCCAGTGAACAACCTCCAAATAAGCTTAAGACATAATGTTTTATTCCAGGTAGAAAAGCACCTAAAACCAAGACCTCTTTCCGCTTTTGGGAGACAAAGTGAGTTCCAGGCAAATTTTGCAGCGGGCTTCTTGTTGATGTCACCTGTCCACAAGTACCTAGAACAGAGACTTTCAATTTGCCTTATGCAAGCTTTAGGCAGAATGAAAACCGATGCCCAGAAATTAACTGTTCCGTAGATGACTGAGGAAATGAGGGCCATGCGGCCCGCATATGTCAGAGCACGAGCAGACCAAGTAGTGAACCGAGAAGCAACTTTGTCAATCAGCGGCCTGTAGTCAGCAATCCGAAGCTTGCGGTGCATAAGAGAAAGCTCCAAGTAACGAAATGGGAATGAACCAAGCTTGAAACCAAGAGTAGATATCTCTAAGGTTTCACACTGGTTCACCCCTGCAAGATAGAGCTCAGTCTTGTCCTTATTCATGGAGAGACCTGACATGTCGGAGAATTCCTGTAGAACTGTAGTGATGTTGTGCAAGTACATATTATGTTGTACAAGAATTCATAATATGTCCTGTACGTATGACTTGATATTTTCATTATAAAATAAGAAGGGTTAATTAATCTGCGTACTGATCTTGTGTAACAAACTTAAGAAGCAACCATCATATTCAAACGAGAAAAGAAAAACAGGTAGCAACCAACGAAGCTGCGTTGTGGATGCATCACGTAAACTTTTACATAAGAAGCTGCGTTGATTTTACATTAATTTCAAATATGTTTTAAACAAGACTGAAACGAACATGGATCAAAGTAGAAGCAATTTGCTGTCAGAATCTTCTTACTTCCATTTCTCTGTAGCTGTAAAACCACATGATATACCCCTAATTTTCTATTAGGTCATTCCGGTTGCTTGTTCTACACGAAAATAACCAAGTTTAAAACCTAGATCAGTGATTATAATTAAACGTCAGAAATTCATACGTACGAAAAGAATATCTGAGAAATGGAAGAAGACCTCAAGAGATTGATCGATATATGGGTTCTAGCTATAATCTCAGTATCTTATTGTTACTACTTATCAACCAAAATTAAAGCTGGTACTTTTCGATTAATCTCGGTTCTTCCAGTTTGTGCTATGTTCCTTGTTCTTCCTTTCTTCTTTTCCTCTCTGCATCTCTGTGGAACCATATCCTTCTTCCTCTCAGGGACTGCCAATTTAAAACTCATACTCTTCTCCTTTGATCAAGGTCCTCTTTGTCCAGTTCCACCTAATCTAGCTCAGTTCATCTGCTTAACTTGCTTCCCAATCAAGCTTCAACAAAACCCTAAACCTCAACAAAACCATTTCCCCAAATCAAATTTTGCCATTAAAGTTGCCATCTTTGGTATGTTGTTACATTTTTATGATTACAAACAAAATCTGCCTCCGGTCTTGCTATTTGCTCTCTATTCTTTACAAATATACTTGGAGCATGAGCTTCTCTTAACCCTCGTCAAAGTTCTTGTCACTGTTACTCTTGGGTGCGATCTCGAACCACAGTTCAATGAACCATACTTAGCTACCTCTCTTCAAGACTTCTGGGGTCGCCGATGGAACCTCATGGTCCCAGCAATCCTCCGGCCAGCCATATACGTCCCTGTGTGGCGGCTCTGCAAAGGCCGAATGAGCTCAGATTGGGCTAGGTTTTTGGCGGTTTTGGCGACGTTCATCGTCTCTGGTGTTGCTCACGAGGTCTTTTTCTTCACTTTAACCTTTGAAATGCCTACAGGGGAAGTCACTTGGTTCTTTGTGCTACATGGACTTTGCACTGCCATGGAAGCAGCAGTGAAGAGGACGAGTTTGGTGCAGCGATGGAGGATGAGTCCGATGGTTTCACGGTTACTCACGGTGGGGTTCGTAGTCATGACCGGTGGTTTGTTGTTTTTTCCTCAGCTAACAAGGACTGGCGTCATGGAGAGACGAGCCAATGAAACTTTGTTGTTCATTGATTTCTTCAAGCGCAAGTTTTGTTCCTTTGGGTGATGTAAGCTTTTGTTTTCTAACGTGATTGCGCATAACTATTATCAGCAAACACGTGATTTCGGTAAATTGTAAAATACTAAAATTAATATACACATGCACATGTGTATTTCAATATAGATTCAACTTAAAACAGCACACAACAGATTCCAGCCTATATACAACGAACAACATTTGAATGGTTATAATATATGAACAAAATGAATAAACGAACAAGACCTTACTAATATATGAACAAAGCCTTAATAATATAGTTATATAAATAACATAAACCTAAACTCAATTATTACCAATAGATTCTACGTTTTTTTATCTTTTTAAGTAGTTGCATGCCATTACTGGTATTAAGTTTGCAGAAGTTGACATATTATATGCATATATTTGTGGGGTTTGTTGGCGAGTGTCTCTTTGTGAGGAATATTTTCTTGAGTCCAAGTTTATGCACATTACATATTGTAGTCACTAGAAAACACTACGTTTTCCTACGATTTTATTTTGGAAGGAAATTTTTCCTTCGGAAATCCTTCTAATTAATGACGGGAAGAAACTGGTCGTAGGAAATATGAATGATTTTTCCTACGCAAACAAACATGAGAAAAGGGAAGGTAATTTCCTTTGAAAATCCGTTGGCATTTAATATTGGAGGAAAATTCGTAGGAATATCGAAATAATATTAAAGGATTACAGGGCGAAGGAATTCAGAAAGACAATTACCTTTGATTTTCCTACGAAACATTTCACGAAGGTAAAGTCGAAGGTAAAATGAAGGAAAACGGATAGACTCCTTCAAATTTCCTACGAAATTAATTTTCAAAGGTAAATTTGTAGGATAAGGAGAAGAAGGATAAATTTTCAAAGGTAAATTTCCTACCCTTTCATATGAAATTGATAGATATGACCCTTTCATTTTCAAAGGTAAATTTTACTTTACTACTTAATTTTTTTTTTTGTAATAGAAATATTAGTAAAAAATAACAAAGAGGACAAGTTTGGGAATTGGGCATTTAAATAAAACAATTTTGTAATGGGTTTTTATCAAAACCGATTTTTGATAATGGGCTTTAACAAAAAAGATTTTTGTTAATGGGCTATATGCCAACTTTAGCAATAAACGAATGAAGTAAAAACCCTAGATACTCACTCTCGATTTTCACTTATTCACCTTCTACACAGAGCCGCTTTGAGTGTCCTTGCGAATTCGCTTTGTTTCTCATCGATTTCAACTCCAAAATTTTACATTTCACTGCTCTAACACAATAATTCCTTCTACCCTGGATCATGTTTACCCGCAAAGCACCGAGTGAAAGGATGACTGACAGCCTCTCGTGGTCTCTGCCGAGAGATCCACCGTTTACGGTAAGTATTTCTAATCAAATACTTGAATAGCAACTGTAATTTTCAAGTTTTACGATGTTGGTAACTTTGCTTACTTTTTTTTTCAAGAGTATTCTACGGCCTCAGTTTTGTGGAGGAACTAAACAACTATATTATAATTGATAGATAATTTTTCTTTCTAGGGGAAAGCTTTCAATTTTTAATTTGTTAATGGGCAGATAGTCATAGTCGTTGTTTATGTTTTCGGCTAAGTTGTGTTCTCTCTTATTGGTATATATATTTTTTTTTGAGTCAATTGTACTAAAAACTTTCTATTGTTCGATGTTTCAAAAGAATTTCCAAAGACTTTATTTGTTGATCAATTAATATTTGGAGTCAATTCATGTTACAATTTTATTTTGTGTTATGAATTTTTAGGAGAATACTCGACGAGACTACAAACGTTACATGGCAGAACAGCAGCGCCGTTATGATAGCAACACACCAAGCTACTCCTTAAACGATTCACCAAGGTTTATGCAAAGTCGCCGCAATCAACACACCGGTAACAGTAGTGAACCAAATGAGCCAAATCCACCACCAGATGAGAATGAAGAACGTGTTGTCCCTATTCTTGCTGATGTTTGCGATTTGCTAAGTGCTCCAGGACGCACACACCTCCCAGTTCTATGTCCAGCCCGTCAAGGAACAACAACATGGTAACCTTCTTAGCACTTGTACTTCCCTTCAGATTTTGTAAGATATCCCACAGTTGTTTACTCAATTGTTGGTCAATTACATTACAGGTTTAGACATGACAAGACCGGTAAGATTACGAAGCAGATACTATAGATGCTGAAATCTGATCTCCTAAAGGCATATCCAACCTATCGGTCTCTCCCACCAGATGGAGCTCATCCAATCTCAGCGCCAACCTGATGGTGATGCTTCGGTTCAGCCAGACCCTCTTACACGAGAGGAGATTAACTCTATTATGCGTAGTGTAAGTTACTCTTACACAACTACTTATTAACTCTTTCATTTTGTTAATTATGCTCAGCTTCTACAATCTCTATCCAATGAGATTAATTTACATGTCTTGGTTTTTATTTATAGGTTGTACCAAAGGTTAGAGAAAAACGTTATGGCATGCCTAACCTGGTCGATGATGAATGCCCGTCTACGTCTTCAGCTCCACAACAGATTCCTAAATTACAAGAGGAGATTCAAACTTTGAAGGCTAGCAATGAGTAGAAAGACGCTCAGATCAAGTATCTCATGGAATGCAACAAACTGATCTTAGACCGGTTTCCTGATATACGACCACCTGGCTATCCGGTGCCACCAACCGTAGAAGATGATGATGATGCGACCCAACCTTGATCCAACCTTGATCCAACCTTGACCCAACCTTGATCGTCTCTTTATTTATCTACTGAAAAGTTGTAGACTGTATGGATTGTATGTATTTTGAATACTGTTTTTTGGAGGCATGAAGTATCTATTGGTAAAATATTTTTCTAAATATGAATTTAAAGATGCAGAACAAATTGCAAACAAGAAAAAAAGAATTTTAGTTGTGGGTTTGATACAGGAACAAGTTTTGGTAGATAAAGAATGAAATATTTGAAGGAAAATAGAATTACATTTTCGAAGGTATATGGACAGAAACTTTCGTAGGAAAATCGAATGAAAAGATTGGTAGGAAATATGTAGGAAAAACCGAAGGACATTAAATCCTTCCAATATATGGAAGGAAAATGGATGCTAATGTCCTTCCCATTTCTTTCATCTTTCCTTCGAGTTTTCCTTCGAAATTTGTTTGGAAGGAATTTCGAAAGGTATTTTCTTCCAAATTCTCACTAATTTTGATTTCCTTCGGGCTATTACCTCCTACTTTTTTCGAAGGAAAACAGTGAAAAACAACTGTTTCCTACTAAGTTCCTTCGATATCTTCGGTAGGAAAACGTAGTGTTTTCTTGTAGTGAGTTACACATTACATATTAATAAATAATTGTGTAGATCATCTACATATTAGTGAGAAATCCTTTGTTGAGTCCAAGTTCATGCACATCATCTACATTAACAATACAATTTTGTAATACAATTTTTTTGTTAAATTTATCATATACTTACGTAATTACAAAAACAACTATATTCTTGGATATTAAAAACAAATAAGTATCACAACACATTAGGTAATAATTGTGTTATTATTCTGTTATAACAAAGTACAAAAAATAGTTTTTCCTTCTCAATAATAATATAAGTGATATATATATATATATATATTTTTAAATGATGAGATTAAAAACAAAATCATGGTGATGTGTACCGGATATCTATCTTTCATATATCTTAAATATCATTTAATAAAAGCGCAAATACAACAAAACAGTAAAAACAATCTTCTAATTTCAAATAATGTAAGAGGTATATATAATTAGAAGATATGCTGAAATGAATATGATATAAATTTGTAACATCCGCGAACCAGATTTTGTGTTTTTGGAAGGAGTATCGATCGACACCCTTGTGGCATCGATCGATACCACTAATTTCTGGGTTCGACCGGTTTGATTTAATTGCCGAATTGGTTTGGTTTGGTTCAGGGAAATCCCTAATTCGAGTTTTAAAGAAAGGAAACGACCTAGGGTCGTGTTATTTTTGTGGTGTCGCCGTTTTCAAAGAAGAACAAGAGAGAAAGCAGTTCCTAAAGTTCCTAAGAGAGTTTTGGTGAGATTCCTTGCTGTTCTTGAGAGTTTTGGAGCTGGGAAAGGGTTAGAAGCTTGCTAGGAGTGAGGATTTCGTTTCTACTGCTCAGAATCTTCTTGAGAAAAGGTGAGTGCTTGACCATGGTTGATCTAAGCATGAGATCTCTCTTGTTGTGTGTTTCCTTTGTTTTTGTGTTGTTTTGTTGCTTGGGTTCGTTGCTTTTGTGTTTCCCAGTGATTTCTGAGGTAATTGGGTGAGTTTGGAATGGATTCGAGATGGTTGGGTTTCGGTTTTCGTCGTTCGTGTTCGCGCAGATCGTGTCTGCAGAGGAGGCATCGATCGATACCATTTCTGAGGAGCATCGGTCGGCACCAGTGTTGAGTAGCATCGATGGGTACCGTTTGAGGAGCATCGGTCGGCACTTGTTCGCAGCATCGATCGACACCCATTCCTAGCATCGGTCGACACTGTTTTCTTGCCGTGTCTTATGTTTTCCTGGTTTGATGTTTTGTTTGTGTTCTTGTTGTTTGATGACTTGGGAGGTCTCATCTGCTTGTGTGTATAACCCAGTAGATGGGAGGACGGCCTCACTAAGTATTTATGATAATACTTACGCATCTCAATTGTTGTTTGTGGTGTGCAGGTAAAGGAAAAGTGTGATCGTGGGATCAAGGGCTATGAAGAGGAGGATGTTCTAGAGGCTTGATTGATTGTGGTCTAGCGGTTGTTAGGTTGCTAGAATTAAGTCAATGGAACGTTGTAGGATGTTAGCTTTTGGAGATTCCTTTATTTGGTTTATGTTGCTACCTTGTTATTGGATTATTGTTGATGCATTCTTTGGTTTAATGGAATTGGATTTTTATTTGGTTATCCGCTGTTATTGATTGCTGTTAGGTTGTTAGTGGGTATGGGACCACTAGTAAATTAAAGTATATAAAAAAAAAAAAAACGGGAAGGGTTGTTTCATTTTGGTATCAGAGCCCTTACGGTTCTAGGTCTAGGGTTCATTGTGCTTTTGCTGTTGATGTTTAGGATTACATGCTATAATTGATTGTGTGAATGGCAATTGTGTGTGGCATGAAGTCCTAGAACATCCTCTTCGAGCCTGTTTGTGATTCCACGGTAAGTTGTGTTTTTGTGTAATAGGATTATTGTTTGCTTAGCCTTCTGTTCTTGGTTGATACAGATGGTTAGAGGTGAGGTTGCTGCTGGTCGCGGGCGTGGTCGTGGTCGTGGTCGGGGTCGTGGACGTGGTCGTGGTCGTGGTCGGGGACGAGGTCAGGTTCCTGTGGCCAGTGAGAGTGAGACCCAGAGCATGGCCAGCGAGGAGGTAGCGGAGTCACAGGCTGATCCTATAGTGTCTGGAGACCAGGCTGGTTTGGGTGACGGTGTTGGTCACGGTGTTGCCCGGGTGTGGGGGTTGCAGCAGGAGGTGCTCCGGGCAGGGAGGATGTCTTGATTGACTTGCTAGCTCAGGTGGCTCAGGCTTTGCAGCGACTTCCAGCAGCTGTGCCGCCAGTGGTTGGTGGGCAGGGTCCAGTGGTGCCGCCAGTGGTTGGTGGGCAGGATCCAGTAGTGCCGCCGGTGGTTGGTGGGCAGGATCCAGTAGTGCCGCCAGTGGGTGGTGGACAGGTTCCAGTGGTGCAGCCTGCAGCGGGTTTGCAGGCAGGTGTGCAGCCGGGGACCGAGGTAGTGGATGCACAGTATGTGCGGATGATGGAGCAGCTACGGCATGTGGGAGCAGGGTATTTCTCAGGGAGTACCGATCCGAGTGTAGCGGATGAGTGGAGAGAGCGGATGGAGGATATTTTCCTTTCGCTCAGGTGTCCCGACCGGTACAGAGTGGATCTGGCAGTGTTTTACTTGTCAGGAGATGCACGTGTGTGGTGGAGGTCGGTGACAGCACGGAGGGTGCAGCAGGGTATGACTTGGGGAGAGTTTGTGAGGGAGTTTAACTCCAAGTATTTTCCTCAGGAGGCTCTTGATCGCATGGAGGCACGGTTCTTGGGGTTGACTCAGGGAGACCGTACAGTGCGGGAGCTGGATGCAGAGTTCAGTCGGCTTGTGGGGTATGCAGGCAGGGCATGGGAGCCAGAGGCGGCTCAGGTGCGGAGGTTTTTGTTGGCTCTGCGGGATGATTTGAGGACTCGGTGCAGAGTGAGGAGCTATGCTACCAGAGCAGAGTTGGTTGAGGTTGCAGCTGGGATAGAGGATGATTTGAGGGCACAGGTGGTTGTGGTCAGTCCTTCAGTGCAGCCACATCAGTCTCAGCCGTCTTCTGTTCCTAGCAAGGGCGGCAAGCCTGCGCAAGGGCAGAAGCGGAAGTTTGATGTCATGCAGAGGTCGAGGCATGGGGGTGCGAGATGCTTTGGGTGTGGTAGCAGAGACCACAAGGTGACTAGCTGTCCTCGAGGGGTGAGCAGCGGGTAGTGGCAGAGCAGCGGGCGGTGACAGAGCCGCGGGCAGATACTCGAGTGTGTTACTACTGCAGAGAGACGGGGCATATCAAGCCTCGTTGTCCCAAGTTGCAGCAGAGGGCAGTAGCAGTGTTGCAGGCTGGAGCTCAGCCGGGGATGCAGCAGGTGGTGCAGCACGGAGTGCAGCCGGTGGGTTGGATCGAGCCGACGTCTCAGGTGTACTCGACTCAGGAGCCCGGTGGCACTAGTGCAGGAGCGATCACAGGTATAACTTCTGAGATTCGAACTTGGTTAATTCAATAGTTCAATTATTTTTTTTGTGTTGCTTGTGGTCAAGTGTTAGGCTCTCAACACATAGGGTTTGTGTAGGGACCTTGTTGGTGGGTGGGTTTAAGTCCCATGTTATGTTTGATTCTGGAGCTTCTCATAGTTTCATTACTCCGGAGTGTGCCGAGTGCGGGGATCGAGAGGATCTGGAGAGCGTTCAGGAGTTGTCGAGTTGCGGGAGGCAAGTTCCTGAGGGTTATTGGACGAGCTGGAGGAGTTGATATTCAGATCGCGGGAGTCATGGCCAGCGGATTTGCTTATCAGTCCAGTGGAGTTGTATGATGTCATTCTTGGTATGGATTGGTTGCATCGGTATAGGGTGCATTTGGACTGCTATCGGGGTAGAGTGGAGTTTGAGCGTCCAGGAGGGAAGTTGGTTTTCAGGGTATTAGACCGACTTCGGGAGTCTCGTGATCTCAGCCGTTCAGGCAGGGAAGATGATCGAGAAGGGCCGTGAGGCTTATCTGGTTACTATATCTATGCCAGAGTCGGTGGGGAAGTCTACGGTTAGCGGTATTCCGGTTGTGGAGGACTTTGAGGATGTGTTCCAGTCATTGCAGGGATTACCACCATCTCGGTCGGATCCTTTTACTATTGAGCTGGAACCGGGGACGATGCCGTTATCCAAGGCTCCTTACAGGATGGCTCCAGCAGAGATGGCAGAGCTGAAGAAGCAGCTGGAGGATTTGTTGGGCAAGGGTTTTATCCGTCCTAGTTGTTCACCGTGGGGAGCTCCGGTGTTGTTTGTTAAGAAGAAGGATGGGAGTTTTCGGTTGTGTATTGACTATCGGGGTCTGAACCGAGTTACTGTGAAGAACAAGTACCCTCTCCCGAGGATTGATGAGTTGTTGGATCAGTTGGGGGGTGCTACTTGGTTCTCCAAGATCGATTTGGCATCAGGATATCATCAAATTCCTATTCATGAGGCAGATGTGAGGAAGACAGCCTTCAGGACGAGATATGGGCACTATGAGTTTGTGGTGATGCCGTTTGGGTTGACAAACGCGCCAGCTGCGTTTATGAGATTGATGAACAGCGTGTTCCAGGAGTTTCTGGACGTGTCAGTCATCATTTTCATCGACGACATCCTGGTATATTCTAAGAGTCCTGAGGAGCATGCAGTGCACTTGAGAGCAGTGTTGGAGAAGCTGAGGGAGCAGAAGTTGTTTGCTAAGCTGAGCAAGTGCAGTTTCTGGCAGCGTGAGATGGGGTTCTTGGGTCACATTGTTTGCAGAGGGAGTTTCAGTGGATCCAGAGAAGATTCAGTCCATCAGGGAGTGGCCAAGGCCGCAGAGTGCCACTGAGATTCGGAGTTTCCTGGGGTTAGCAGGTTACTACAGGAGGTTTGTTCGGGGTTTTGCGAGTATGGCACAGCCGATGACTAAGCTTACAGGGAAGGATGTCCCATTTGTGTGGTCACCAGAGTGTGAGGCGAGCTTTGCAAGTCTCAAGCAGATGTTGACTACCACGCCGGTGTTAGCACTGCCTGAGCAGGACGAGCCTTATGTTGTGTATACAGATGCTTCTAGAGTGGGGTTGGGTTGTGTACTTATGCAGCAGGGGAAGGTTATAGCTTATGCTTCGCGGCAGTTGCGGAAGCATGAAGCTAATTATCCTACTCATGACTTGGAGATGGCAGCAGTGATCTTTGCACTTAAGATTTGGAGATCCTATCTGTATGGTGGGAAGGTGCAGGTGTTTACAGATCACAAGAGCCTGAAGTACATTTTTACTCAGCCTGAGCTGAATTTGAGGCAGAGGCGTTGGATGGAGTTAGTAGCAGATTATGATCTGGATATAGCTTACCATCCTGGTAAAGCTAACTTGGTTGCAGATGCCTTGAGTCGGAAGAGGGTGGCTTCGGCTCAGGAGCAGGATATGGAGACATTGGTAGGTGAGATTAGTGCATTGAGTTTGTGTGCTATCTCAGAGGAACCTTTGGGTTTGGAGGCAGCTGATAGAGCGGATTTGTTGAGCAGAGTGAGGTTAGCTCAGGGAGCGATGAGGGGCTGATGAATGCCTCTAAGGCTGCGGGTGCAGAGTATCAGGTTTCTGCTAATGGTACTATCCTTGTGCATGGTCGGATTTGTGTGCCCAAGGGTGAGGATTTGAGGCAGGAGATCTGAGAGAGGCTCATTCGAGCAAGTTCTCTATTCATCCAGGGCGACCAAGATGTACCGTGAGCTCAAGCGGTATTATCACTGGGTCGGGATGAAGAAGGACGTAGCGGACTGGGTGGCGAAGTGTGATACTTGCCAGCTGGTGAAGGCAGAGCATCAGGTTCCTGGTGGTTTATTGCAGAGTTTGCCTATTCCTGAGTGGAAGTGGGATTTGATCACGATGGACTTCGTGGTAGGTTTGCCTGTGTCGAGGACGTTTGATGCTATTTGGGTCATTGTGGACCGTTTGACTAAGTCTGCACATTTTCTGGCCATCAAGAAAACTGATGGAGCAGCGGTTTTGGCCAAGAAGTATGTGAGGGAGATAGTCAGATTGCATGGTGTGCCTGCTAGTATTGTGTCTGATAGAGATTCCAAGTTCACTTCGGTGTTCTGGAGGGCGTTTCAGGCAGAGATGGGCACGAAGGTGCATATGAGTACAGCCTATCATCCTCAGACAGACGGTCAGTCAGAGAGGACGATCCAGATTTTGGAGGATTTGTTGAGGATGTGTGTGCTGGATTGGGGTGGTCATTGGGCAGATCACTTGAGCTTGGTGGAGTTTGCTTACAACAACAGCTACCAGGCTAGTATTGGGATGGCTCCTTATGAGGCTTTGTATGGGAGGCCGTGTCGTACACCATTATGTTGGACTCAGGTGGGGGAGAGGAGCATATTTGGTGCGGATTTTGTTCAGGAGACCTCGGAGAAGATCCGGGTTTTGAGGCTGAACATGAAGGAAGCTCAGGATCGGCAGAAGAGTTATGCTGATAAGAGGAGAAAGGATCTTGAGTTTCAGGTTGGTGATAGAGTGTACCTCAAGATGGCCATGTTGCGGGGACCGAACAGGTCGTTGACAGAGACTAAGTTGAGTCCGAGGTACATGGGACCGTTCAGGGTAGTTGAGCGGGTGGGGCCAGTGGCATATAGGCTGGAGTTGCCTGAGGTTATGCGTGCGTTCCACAAGGTGTTTCATGTGTCGATGCTGAGGAAGTGTCTTCACGAGGGTGATCAGTTGTTGGCTAAGATTCCTGAGGATCTTCAGCCTAACATGACTTTGGAGGCGAGACCAGTGAGGGTGCTCGAGAGGAGAGTCAAGGAACTTCGGAAGAAGAAGATTCCTTTGATGAGAGTCCTGTGGGACTGTGACGGAGTAGAGGAGCAGACTTGGGAGCCCGAGGCGAGGATGAAGGCAAGGTTTAAGAAGTGGTTTGAGAAGCAGACCGCTTGAGCTTGTCTAGCCGGGTCCGAGTTGTAGTCCGTGGCTGGAGCGGGTACGGAGTATTCCAGCCCATCTCTCTTGATTTTTGGTCGCTTAGGGGTGGTTGGTTGTGCGACTAAGTATCAAGATGAGGTGGTGCTCGGGATGCGGGTTGATGACTCCAGTTGTTGTATTTTTGTTTTCCTGATGTATTTTCGTTGAGTTGTAACGATTATGACATTTTGAGATTAATAAGATGAGTATTTTTCTTTTGTTTGACTGCGATTGTCATGGGAAAAGAGAAATAGCTCGGGTTTCTATTTTTGGAAGTTTCCATAAATAGAAAGTTTCCACAAAAGGAAGTTTCCAGAGTTAGAAAGTTTTCTAGAAAGGAAAGTTTTGTGGAAATGTTGAGGTAGATCTAGCCGGGAGATACTCGTTGGCATCAGTATTTGTTTTGCTCTAGGCCGTGTGGGCCCAACTCACGTGATACCGATAGCTCGATGGACTTTGTGGCCAGAGAGTGGGAGTGGTATGTTGCTTCGGATGACGATCCGAGAGCGCGCTTGAGGGTGACGACCCGAGAGCGGGATATGTGAGGCTCCTGGATACCGTAGCTGTGAGCCGAGGCTCGGCAGTGAGCCGGTATGTCTCGAGGGTTGCGACCCGGAGCGGGAGTGGGTGTGAGTGACTTCCTGGATGCCGTAGCTTAAGGCGGTTGGCCTGATAGCGAGCCGGCATGATTCGTTGGTTGCGACCACGGACGGGAAGCACTGAGTTGTGAGCAAATAGTGTTATGATGCGAGTATATTGGCTAGAGGGAGACCTCGAGGGTCAGTCGGAGGTGTGCGGGCTGTTGCGACAGTGGCACGGGAACCTTGACTGATGGTGTTTAGTCCGGTCTGGGGACGTGCGGGCCGTGTTGACGGTGGCACGGGGTCCTTGGCAGATGGACGGTATTGCGGGATTCGGGGACGAATCCATATTGGTGGGGAGAATTGTAACATCCGCGAACCAGATTTTGTGTTTTTGGAAGGAGTATCGATCGACACCCTTGTGGCATCGATCGATACCACTAATTTCTGGGTTCGACCGGTTTGATTTAATTGCCGAATTGGTTCGGTTTGGTTCAGGAAATCCCTAATTCGAGTTTTAAAGAAAGGAAACGACCTAGGGTCGTGTTATTTTGTGGTGTCGCCGTTTTCAAAGAAGAACAAGAGAGAAAGCAGTTCCTAAAGTTCCTAAGAGAGTTTTGGTGAGATTCCTTGCTGTTCTTGAGAGTTTTGGAGCTGGGAAAGGGTTAGAAGCTTGCTAGGAGTGAGGATTTCGTTTCTACTGCTCAGAATCTTCTTGAGAAAAGGTGAGTGCTTGACCATGGTTGATCTAAGCATGAGATCTCTCTTGTTGTGTGTTTCCTTTGTTGTTTGTGTTGTTTTGTTGCTTGGGTTCGTTGCTTTTGTGTTTCCCAGTGATTTCTGAGGTAATTGGGTGAGTTTGGAATGGATTCGAGATGGTTGGGTTTCGGTTTTCGTCGTTCGTGTTCGCGCAGATCGTGTCTGCAGAGGAGGCATCGATCGATACCATTTCTGAGGAGCATCGGTCGGCACCAGTGTTGAGTAGCATCGATGGGTACCGTTTGAGGAGCATCGGTCGGCACTTGTTCGCAGCATCGATCGACACCCATTCCTAGCATCGGTCGACACTGTTTTCTTGCCGTGTCTTATGTTTTCCTGGTTTGATGTTTTGTTTGTGTTCTTGTTGTTTGATGACTTGGGAGGTCTCATCTGCTTGTGTGTATAACCCAGTAGATGGGAGGACGGCCTCACTAAGTATTTATGATAATACTTACGCATCTCAATTGTTGTTTGTGGTGTGCAGGTAAAGGAAAAGTGTGATCGTGGGATCAAGGGCTATGAAGAGGAGGATGTTCTAGAGGCTTGATTGATTGTGGTCTAGCGGTTGTTAGGTTGCTAGAATTAAGTCAATGGAACGTTGTAGGATGTTAGCTTTTGGAGATTCCTTTATTTGGTTTATGTTGCTACCTTGTTATTGGATTATTGTTGATGCATTCTTTGGTTTAATGGAATTGGATTTTTATTTGGTTATCCGCTGTTATTGATTGCTGTTAGGTTGTTAGTGGGTATGGGACCACTAGTAAATTAAAGTATATAAAAAAAAAAAAAAAACGGGAAGGGTTGTTTCAAAATTTCATTTTTAATGCGAAAAAAACTATTTATTAATATGTAATGTGTAACTACAATATCATAGTTGGGATACGGTTCCCAGGTCAAATTTAGATTATTGAAGATAATAGTTGCTATCGGAGGAGCTGTTGGGATGGGGATGCTAATCCACTTCACTAAACTCACTGTGGGAAATATTCTCTAATGTCTACTGATGTTCATCCCAACCTGATGAGCACTAACTGTGCATTTCTCTTATTGATTAAAAGGGGGAAAAATACCGTTTTATTAAATAAGAAATAATTTCGTGCATAACCGGATAAATTACATGTTACTTAGAAACTATAGAATCAAATATACTTAGTAAATAGTAAAATTTGGTTATTAGTTATGATACTGGTTTAAGTAAACTAAACGATTTTATTTCTCGCATAGTAAATACACACACCTCGTCTCTGATATGGTATATATATATATATATTGACTGGTAAATATATTTTTCTCCACTTCCAATTTGGAAATTCTAACTAGATTTTCAAAAATATTAATTGATGATATAATATCAAAGATTATTTTGAATTGATAACTCTCTAATTCAAATTCTTGCTGACACCTTATTTATTGAACCGACCTTTTTTTCTAATCCTAGAATTATTTTTAGCATTGTTTGGTTTGGTAACTTGGTATGGGTGACAACTGTAAGAACCCTACATAGGGAAGGTATGATGGAATTAAAACACTTGATTGTCACTCAAATTTCTCCTAATATAAGAAAAACAAAAAAGAAATTCTCATTCATGGAAAATAAAACCTACACATCAAATCTTTTTCATTTATTGAATAAAAAATATAGTGTATCAAGGTAAAC
Source organism: Camelina hispida (assembly GCA_023657505.1). Lineage (NCBI taxonomy): Eukaryota > Viridiplantae > Streptophyta > Magnoliopsida > Brassicales > Brassicaceae > Camelina > Camelina hispida. Next base: position 25,542,536 of record CP094636.1, on the reverse strand, counting down.
GCGATGGGTGCAACCGTGCAGATGGATTTTGGGTATCTTCACATCAAATTTCATATAGGTATTGCCGTATTGGTTGTCAAATGGTATTGGTTAAAAGAACTAATCATATTTTTCTCAATTGTTAAATATAACACATATAAATATCATAGTTTGACTGTTTGACAAATCTTTTGCTTGCCATCATCATCTCCAATTTAATCACTGTTTTGAAATTTGGGATGCATTGCTAAAAATTTTCATTTTCTTTTACAATAAAATTTAATACTTTATTCCATAATTTTTATATAACGTTTCTATTTTCACATATACTTTTATCTTCAGAACTTTGTACAATTAATCGTATTTTGTTTTTCACAACTTGTCCAAGTTGATCTCTCCTGTTGTTGAAGACTCACTTAGAGACAAAACTATTTGAAAAGCTTCAATCCATTGAGACTAACCCAATAATGCTCATCGTCCTCGTCATTGTACATGTACTTATGTTATCTTGGTAATCACATTTATGGTTATGGTGTACATTTATAAAGTTCAACTTATTAAAACTCACAAGATCGTGGCCAATTATGTTTATGTGTCGATATAATTCTACAACAATATGCAAATTCGATATACTATTATTCTATATATACATTTTGTGGAGACATTTAGCAAATAAATCCTAAAGTTGAAACTTATTTACAAGCATGCCATTAACATTAATTATTAATTTATTTTTCATTTAATTTATTAATATTAAATTTCAATTTTTGGAAACAAAATTTCTCATCCTAATAAATTTCAATAGGAACCACTCCTTTTAACATTAAATATTAAGTTTATAATAAATTTAATTAATATTAAATTTTTAATTTTACAAAACAATATTTTCTCCATAGAAATATTTCCTAAACAAATTATATACACACATCATGGGTCCATTTTAATAACCAAAGTTTATTAAAAGAAAAACAATATGGAATTCATGTCAAACAAATAACTCTTAACAACTTTTATTTGCATTTCACAACAAAACTATATATTTAAATTAACTGATTCTTTATATATAAAACATACAAAACTACAATACAAAATTATCCTGTACATATATCTAAACAATTTAAAATAATAAAAATACTACTATCTGTAAATAAAAAAAAACATAGTATATTCCTTCTATAAATCACTACTTATTTAATTGTATGTTATACTATAATATAAAACAATAAACCTCAAACAAAATACTTTCTATTTTCGATACTAACTAATATATCTATATTTACAAGGTTGTACATGTTAAAAACTACAAATTAAATATTAGCTATATATATAACTAATGTATAAAACAAATTATATTTTTTTTTATGAAAAAATAGTTCCGCGGTGTACCGCGGGTGAAAATCTAATTTGTCATTATTTTTGGATGATAAATAAATAAATTTTAAATACTTTTTACGAACAAATTAAAAAGTTTATATACAATTATGGACGTGGCTGTTTTAAAATCTACAAATAAATAAATTTCAAGAACATTTCCAAGCTTTAAATTAAAAACTTCCAATGAGATAAATTTCAGATCTTTGAATCATAAATTTTAAATTTAACGTTTTAGAAAAATATCTATAAAATATTTTAATATAGGAATTCAATTAAATAAAATTTATAATTTACTATTTAAAAGTTTTGATAAGATGGAAACAAAATATTATTATTATTATTGACACATGTAATACATGCATCCAAACCAACTTTATAAAATAAATCAAACTTTTATTTCTAAATATTAAAAATGGACAGTTGGAACATGTCTTCTGTTTTCTTCCAAAACCGTTCTTAGATTTGGCCCATCATTTATCTAAACCCAAGCAAGAAGTTACGAAGAAAATAATCCCAAATCCCACTAAGACGGCGTCGAATAAGGAATAAAGTCTTAAAAGTGGTCAAGACCCGCTGACCTATTCGGAGTCTTTCGTTAACTTAGCCTCTACAACACAAAATACGGACAAGAAGAAACCAAAGGCTGGTAAGAAATCCGTGAGGCGTGTGTCCCTTCGTTGTGAGATTCATCATCGCCGATTTCATCGTGGCCCTAAGGTAGTTTGCATCAAATTCGAGAACTTTTCATCCCGATTTTGATTGAATTTTGAGCTCAATTTCACAAATTCATGTTCGATTTCAAAATTAGGGTTTCTTGCTTCAATTTGGGGATTTCGTTTTTTCAATCGAACAAACCGAGAGCTTCAATTGAATCATTCTTTGTTCGTATCGTATTCAATTCATTTTGACCCGATTGATTGTATTTTCTATGTTATGGGATTAACATTGAGATGTTGAAGTTCCCTTGGCACCAATTGAAATGTTCTTTATGCATGTTCTGGGTTTAGTTTTCTGAAATGAATGTTTAAGTATGTTAATGTATTATTAATTCAAGTTTGGAGCAGTTCAAGAAAATTTAAATGTCTTTCCTTTTTGTTTCATGTGTTGATCAGGAGTTTGATTGTGAATAACTTGCCTTGTTGGGTATGGCCACTGAGGCGTTTGTGAAGCCTGTTGTGCCAAATGGTCATGATGGGTACGAAGATGAAGATGAAGATGACGTTCCTTTGGTTTTTAAGAGAACCAGTAATAATACAGCAGCAGCTACAACAAATCTTTCAAGGCCTACTAATAATAGTGCAGTGAGAAACTCGTCTGTTGGTTCTATCAAGTCCCCACCACCAACGAGGTCTCCTATAACGAGCCCGAATAGATCAGCTTCATCTGTTAGAAGTTCAATGATGAAACCGTCGTTATCGTCATCTTCGTCTGTACAACGTTCGACTTTGAAGTCACCACTGCGGGATGATAGATCCGTTGTTGTTGCTAAGGAGAGGAACGGTTTGGGGAAAGCACCATCTGTGTCCAAAAGCGATGATGAGGATTCTGAGGATGATAAACCTTTGAGTGTCAGGCTTAAAATGGATTCTAAGGAGATTACAAAACAGCCAAGCTCTTCTGGGCGTGGGAGTACGCAGCAACCTGTACAAAAGGGGAACATGAGGCCTCAGGGAGTGAGTGATAACAGTAAAAAGAGGGTTTTGGATGAGAGAGCTCCCATGTCCTCAACGGTTCAGACGAAGACCAGTGTGGGTACATCAAGTAGCAAGCCTGTTCATAATGAACAGAAGAGACCTTTAGTTAACAATATCAATCGGAATGGTGTCAAACCTAAGACTGAAGGGCAGAGTTCTCAGGTACCTGCTAAGAGACCTCTTGAGAAGGGGAGTTCTTCGAATCAGTCTTCTGTTAAGAGGCCCAAGCTGTCAGAGCCAGCTAGACCAGTGAAAGTGGAGCAAGGTTCACATAATGCAGCTACGCCAGATGCCAAAGGGAAAAGTCTGGATGCATCAAAGCCGTTGAGAGCTAACCAAGCAACTGTGAAAGAAGATAACTCAGATGGTGATGATCATGTTCCTATTGCCTCAAGGATTAGGTCAGATTCCTCAAATAATAAATCCTCCTCCGCGAAGCCAAATTCTAGTACAAAGATAGCTTCTTCATCTAGAACAATAGCTAAAAAGCCAAACAAATGGGTGAAAGATTCTAAATATTCGAAATCCTCAAAATCATTACCCTCTGGAGATGGACAAACAAAATGGAAAACTCTAGAGCACAATGGTGTTATTTTTCCACCTCCATATAAGCGTCATGGGGTTAAGATATTGTATCAGGGAAAGCCTGTTGACTTAACTCCTGAACAAGAAGAGGTCCTTTCTCTGTCTTTTTTCCTTCGTCTCTGTCGCATGATAGTTTTCTTCGCTGACGTATTGCCCAGAGTGTTTTTATATGCTTTCTCATAGTTATGAGTGCTGTGCTGATAATATGTCATTTCTATCTGCAGGTTGCAACTATGTTCGCGGTGATGAGGGAAACAGAATATTACAGTAAACCAAAGTTCAGAGAGAATTTCTGGACTGATTGGCGGAAAATACTTGGAAAGAACCATATAATCAAAAATTTAGATGATTGTGACTTCACTCCCATATATGAATGGTATATGCAGGAGAAGGAGACAAAGAAACAAATGACTGCAGAAGTAAAATTTAGTTTCTTAAAGATAAAATTCATTAGTACGCTATTCTCATGAAGATGTTGAATGATAATGTTATAATCCTAATAATGTGACAGGAGAAAAGGATTTTGAAAGAGGAGAAATTAGAGCAGGAGGAGAAATACATGTGGGCTGTTCTTGATGGTGTCAGGGAGAGGGTAATTCCTTTTTTTTATTTTCGTGTGACAGAAATCAACTTCTTAAAATTTCCTAACCATAATTTTCAACAATTCCAGATTGGAAATTTCCGAGTTGAGCCCCCTGGGTTGTTTCGAGGCCGGGGAGAACATCCTAAGGTTTGTTTTTGCTGCATTTTCGTACATTGTCCTTAAACTATATTATGCTGTTGTATGCTGTAGTATCACATTTAGAGCATTTTTCTTTCTTGTCCCCCCAGCTTCTATAGTTATTTCTCATTTTAGTAATTTCTTTTTTTCTGCCTCATTATGTTCAAGATGGGCAAGCTGAAAAAGCGGATTCGTCCTTGCGATATTACGATCAACATTGGTAAAGAGGCGCCTACTCCAGTATGCCCTATCCCTGGTGAAAGGTCTTATTTTGATGTGCTTCCCTTTTAAAAAGAGCTTTGCTTTTTCTATGACCTGATTCTGAGAGTGCTATTCGTTTTTTCAGATGGAAAGAAGTTAAGCATGACAATACTGTTACCTGGCTTGCTTTTTGGAATGATCCTATCAATCCAAAAGAGTTCAAGTATGTATTTTTGGCAGCTAGCAGTTCGTTGAAGGGACAAAGCGACAAGGAGAAGTATGAGAAAGCGAGGAAGCTACACGTAATGACCTTTCGATTTCGCTAAAGCTTTTTTGTAAACTTTCCTGCTTTTCCTTTTCTTATCTAGCAACCTAGAATCTGTTTGCAGAACTATATAGGGAGTATTAGAGCAGCATACACCAAAGATTTTAATAACAAGGATGTAACAAAGCGGCAAATAGCAGTTGCAACATATCTCATCGATAAGCTAGCCCTTAGGGCAGGAAACGAGAAGGTAATTTAACAATGATTCTTCTTTAACTACAATGATCCTTCTTTTTATCCAATTTATCATTGTTTTTGCCTTTTTGGCTTATAAGAGATCATTACTCCATAAAACTGGCTTCTTATTTATTGAACATGTTTCTGGAATTTCAGACAATTGTCTCACATTTTCCTTTCTTGGTCTTCATATTTTTATTGTATAGGACGACGATGAAGCAGATACTGTTGGTTGTTGTACATTAAAAGTAGGAAACGTGGAGTGTATTCCTCCAAATCAGTTAAAGGTATATACTTGATCTCAACCTGAACAAAATTGACTGCAGTATGTGCGAGAGTACTAGAATGCGTGGGTTATTGATTGTTTTTGTTCAACAAAGGCTTTTTTTGATGCATATTATAGTGACTTATGGTATCCGCTTTGGCATTTTCAGTTTGACTTTCTTGGTAAAGACTCTATTCAGTATGTAAACACAGTTGAAGTTGAGCCACAGGTTTATAAGGCAATTGGGCAGTTCCAAGCGGGTTAGTTAGTAATTAAATTGGTTATCTAATCTCATGCTTGACCTTTATAAACTGGATAAATGACTTGGGTTTTGTCTTATATCCAGGAAAATCGAAAACCGATGATCTCTTTGATGAATTAGATACTTCAAAACTCAATGCTCATCTTAAGGAGCTTATGGCTGGTCTCACAGCCAAAGTCTTCCGTACCTATAATGCATCCATCACATTGGATTCAATGGTATGTTGTCAATCTTTTTGTACCCTTTTTAAATTAATCCATTGCCGCATCCTAATAGCATATAGATTTTCTTTTCCATTTTCTTGAGTAAACTATTTTGTAAGCTGTTTTTGGTTGGGATGTTATGACAGTTGAGTAAAGAAACCAGAGATGGCGACGTTCCTGAAAAAGTTGTGGTTTATCAGCAAGCAAACAAGGAGGTAATGGCAATTAATCTCTCTGCTATTTTCATAGATAGTTAAGACTTGAGAGAATATAATTTATCGTGTTTTTTTGGTTAGGTTGCTATCATTTGTAACCATCAACGTACTGTCTCAAAATCTCACGGAGCACAAGTCGAGAAGCTGGCTGTGAAAATAGAAGAACTAAGGGTAATAAACTATAAGCAAATCCTAATTAGCTTTGATCAAAATACAATTTCAACTTTCTCAGTCCCATGATCTTTGTAAATCTTTTGCAGGAGCAAATAAAAGAGCTGAATATTGATCTCGACAGGGCCAAGAAAGGAAGAACACCATTAATGGGATCTGATGGGAAAAGAAAGAGGAACTTAACACCTGAGGCGTAATATCTAAACCTGTCTTCACGTGCATTATTATTATCTATCGCATAATCATCTCCTTTAAAAAATCATCTTCTTTGGAAAACAGATTGGAGAAGAAGATAATGCAAACGCAAGGTAAGATCGAGAAGATGGAAAGGGATATGCAAACGAAAGAAGATATGAAAACCGTCGCGTTAGGTACATCTAAGATCAATTACATGGATCCTAGGATCACTGTTGCGTGGTGCAAAAGACACGATGTCCCCATTGAGAAGGTAATAATATATAAAAAGCTTCAACAAAGTCACAGATTTTGCAAATACTTCAAATTGACTTGTTTTGAGATTGCAGATATTTAACAAGTCTCTTCTGGCTAAGTTCTCTTGGGCAATGGATGTTGATCCTGAGTTCAGATTCTGTTTAAGCGATGAATAAGTACATCTTCGTTGAGGCCAGCTTCACCTAACCATTCACCATACATTTTACAGAGATAGAGAAAGAGAGTTAAAAAGAGTAGAAGAAAGAAAACAAATTTGTAACAGAGGTTTCTTCTCTCGTAATAGTAAAACCAAAGACTAATCTATGGGATATTTTATAGAGAACAGTTATAAATTTTTTACTCAATAAATAATTCAGGTCAATAATATTATAATGATACATAATATTTGTACTATATATGGATTATTAATAGGCTTATGTACTAAGTAGCTAAATTCTAATGACTTAATTTACAAAATTCATTTTAACCTTTTTGGGTAATTAAAAAATCTTCAAGGTAACTTCCAAATGGTTAAAAAGCTTTCTGGTTATAAAAGATCTTATTACTAAAAGGGAGGTACATTTGTAAGAATAAAATTTAGTTTGAGAAATATTATGTCATTGGTTTTTAAAACCAAAAAGATCTTAATCTATTATTTATCCGATGCTATCTTATTTAGCTATCGTGTCCTTTAATCATGGCACATTTTCATATTTTATCTAACTGATATCCAAATACTAATTCATCCGATAAGAAATTAGATTTTTGTTAATTTTGATTTTATCACTAATAGTAATATGATTTACTCAAATTTGCTTCACAGTTTAGCAAATTAACTGATGAGGCGATGATTAATCAATTTCTCCATCATAAGCACAAGTTCTTTTTTTTTTTTTTTTTTGTCAAACCATAAGCACAAGTTCTTGATGGGATTTTGGCAATTAAAAAAAAGTTTATGGGGCGATAAAAGTGAAAAAATGTCTCTGGCGGTAAAAGTAAACGTTATGGCGCGAATCAATACGACGTCGTAAGAAAAGAAAACCCTCAAGCGGTAGAACTCTCTAACCTGCAGAGAGTCTCCTTATGCCTTAGTCTCCTCGTCGTTAAAAAGAGAGAAACCATCAGAGCCGAAGAGAGAACATAGAAACGAGGGAGAGAGAGAGAGATAGGCTTCGCTGGACAATTTCTTCAATCTCTGGAAGAAGGTAGCTTCTTCAATCCGACGTTAATTCTGCGAAATTTGATTGGATTAAAGCTCAATTTGCACCATTACCCAGTTATAGCACAAATTAGGGTTTCTTGTTCTGAATTGGGGATTTGTTATTCCAACTGCAATGGATTCTTCAAATATGTGTTTTTATCTAATTATGTGTTCATAGAATCACGATGTAGTCTCTTGATTTAATGGGTCTTACTTAAAACATGCGCGTTGTTAAAATCTTTTTGTAGTGTGTCAATATATATATCAAAGTGTTGTTTCTTGGGTTTATGAATCACTGTACTCATTATCTTGTAGTGTAGTCATTTTACTGTTTGTAGTCGTAATGGTGTTTGTTTGCCTTTGTTTGGGGAACCTCTGACATTTCTTTGTGGTTTGTTTTATTTTTGGTCAGAAGTTGGTCTGAGTTCCATCGAGTATGGGCACTGAAACTGTTTCAGAATCTGTGATGGACAATGGGTATGACGACAGTGATGATGACAAACCTTTAGTGTTCAAGAGGAAAAGTAATGTTGCTTCTAATTCGAATCAGTCGAAATCTGTTCCCCAGAGAAGCAAGGCAGTTCCTTCCAGCAAGGTTTCACCTATGAGATCCCCTGTGACTAGCCCAAATGGAACCACTCCTTCGAATAGAACTTCTATAGTCAAATCCTCTATGCCATCATGTTCTTCTAAGGCTTCACCAGCAAAGTCACCATTGCGGAATGATACTCCCTCTACTGTTAAGGATAGGAGCCAGTCACATAAAGATCAGTCTGAATGTAAAAGTGAGCATGAGGATTCTGAGGATGATAAACCTATAAGTTTGATACGGTCTAGAAATTCCAGTCGGCCAAATAAAGGGCCAAGTTCTTCACGGCAGGTTTCTTTACCGCAGCCAGAAAAAAAGAATACTGGTGATCGGCCTCTTGATAGAGCAAACGGACTCATAAAAGATGAGTCAGATGATGAAGCTCCAATCTCGTTAATAATGTGTCGGAAGAAGAATGATAGTGGGATGTCAGGGGCCAAACAGGTCTCTATTGATGAAAAGAAACCTTTGGCTAAAAAGTTGCATCAGAATGGTTCCACACTTAAGAATGAAGTCCCTAACTCTTCACGGCAGCTTTCTTCACCGCAGCCAGAAAAGAAGAATAGTGGTGATCAACCTCTTGATAGAGCAAACAAAACTATAAAAGATGAGTCAGATGATGAGACTCCAATCTCGTCGATGGTTCGGAAGAAGATTGATAGTGGGATGTCAGGGGCCAAACAGGTCTCTGTTGATGAAAAGAAACCTTTGGCTAAAAAGTTGCATCAGAATGGTCCCACACTTAAGAATGAAGTTCCGAACAGTAAGGTATTAGGTAAGAGACCTCTGGAGAAGGATAGTTCACCAAATCAATCTTCCTTGAAGAAGGCTAAGGTATCAGCTTCACCTACTTCGGTGAAAATGAAACAAGATTCTGTCAAAAAAGAGTCAGATGATAAGGGAAGGGTTTTGGTTTCACCTAAACCAGTGAAAGCTAAACAGTTATCTACCAGAGAAGATGGAACTGATGATGATGATGATCTTCCAATATCCAAGAGATTAAAATCAGATTCTTCCAACAGTAAAACATCAGCTGCAAAGCCTAAAGCAGTAAAACTAAATTCTACTTCATCAGCTGCAAAGCCAAAAGTGACAAGAGTCGTTTCTCCTCGGTCCAAAGCAATGACCAAAAACTCTAAGAAAGTAACGAAGGACTCAAAATATTCTACGTCTTCGAAATCATTACCTTCCTCCGGAGATGGGCAGAGAAAATGGACTACCTTGGTGCACAACGGTGTAATATTTCCACCACCATACAAGCCTCACGGCATTAAGATTTTGTACAAGGGGAAGCCTGTTGACCTAACTATTGAACAAGAAGAGGTTGTCCTCTCAATCCACGTTTCTCAATCTTACTTATAAATGTTATACACCCGTTTCTTAACTGATCCATTTCAATATCTAGAGTGCTTTCTTATGTCATTCCAAGAAACCATTGTTATCCATGCTGATGCTATGTTGATGATATACAGGTCGCGACTATGTTTGCAGTAATGAGAGAGACAGAGTATTATAATAAACCTCAATTTAGGGAGAATTTCTGGAATGACTGGCGAAAATTGCTTGGCAAAAAACACGTGATACAGAAGTTGGATGAATGTGACTTTACTCCCATATATGAGTGGCATTTGGAAGAGAAAGAGAAGAAGAAACAAATGAGCACAGAGGTAATTTATAAAAGAGAATTTCAAGTGTAATGGCTGACTACATTGGTGTGCCAGACCTGTTTTGATATTGTTAACAATTTTCAAGATCAGACTGTATATCATAATGTGATTGACATGTGACAGGAAAAAAAAGCTGCGAAAGAGGAGAAACTGAAGCTAGAAGAGAAATATATGTGGGCTGTTGTTGACGGTGTCAAAGAGAAGGTGATTCTTCCCATATGTTGTCATTTTCGCCAAAACAGAGTTTCTCACTAGCTAGTTCCTCACTCGAACCTATGTTTGTCTTTCAGGTTGGTAATTTTAGAGTTGAACCGCCTGGGCTTTTCAGAGGCCGTGGAGAACATCCCAAGGTTAGTCTTGTCTCTTAGAGACTAATTTCTGTAAACAACATACCTTGATGTTGCGGTTTTCGGTGGCTTCAGTTAAGGCATGGTCTATTCTGTTTTCTCTTTCAAAACCATCAGACTGTCTGTTTTTCAGATGGGAAAACTAAAAAGGCGTATCCGTCCATGCGAGATCACCTTAAACATCGGTAAAGATGCTCCTATTCCAGAATGTCCAATCACTGGTGAAAGGTCTTGTTTTTTCCATGGATATCCTCCAAAATTGAAAAACATGATATAATGATCTTACTAAGCCATGAGAGCTGTGTGAATTTGCAGTTGGAAAGAAGTAAAGCATGATAATACAGTCACCTGGCTAGCTTTCTGGAATGATCCTATTAACCCGAAAGAATTCAAGTATGTATTTTTAGCAGCTAGCAGTTCTCTGAAAGGGCTGAGCGACAAAGAGAAATACGAGAAAGCTAGGAATCTTACGGTAAGCAGCTTTCAGTTTCACTATGATTCGTACTTACTCTTTCATTGTTTCTCCTTCTTAGCAATATATTTGTTTTGACTGCAGGACCATATTGATAATATTAGAACAACATATACCAAGAATTTTACCGCCAAGGATATTAAAACAAGGCAAATTGCTGTGGCGACATATCTCATTGATAAATTGGCGCTTAGGGCTGGAAATGAGAAGGTAATTTTAATAGTATTTTGCAAGTTCTTATGTAAAATCAAATGATTTCTAACAAATAATTGGCGCGTGAACAAGAAAGTCTTCTGAAGAAATCTCATATTTTCTTTTTTGATTGGTAGGATGATGATGAGGCGGACACTGTTGGTTGTTGTACTTTAAAAGTTGGAAATGTGGAGTGTATTCCTCCAAATAAAATAAAGGTATTAATTTGATCCATGATGTTTTACACTAATTTCATATAACGAGTACACTTGTGAAAATGGATAACATGTATTTAATCCTGGGCAGAAGACTTACAATCTCACACATTTCAATCTTTCTTTGTATGTACCCAGTTTGACTTTCTTGGTAAGGATTCAATCCAGTATGTGAACACAGTCGAGGTTGAGCCTCTTGTTTACAAAGCCATTGGACAGTTCCAGGCGGGTGAGATATCGACTTGACATTTTTAGATCAGAGGTTATTTTATTCTTGTGACTGATTCAAGTAACTTGCTTTCTTTTTTGCCTTATCCAGGAAAATCCAAATCAGATGATCTTTTTGATGAGTTAGACACAAGTAAACTGAATGCTCATCTGAAGGAACTTGTACCTGGTCTCACAGCTAAAGTTTTCCGTACATATAATGCTTCCATCACATTGGATGCAATGGTATGTTTTTAAATCTTGATCTTTTGAGTTTACATTGGATTTATGCTGCTATTCAATTTAGTTATAGAAACCCAATTACAAGATTTTATACATCTTTATTGTCTTCCTTTTACATTTTCACAACTGTATTCCGTTTTGATGTGTGTGGCAGTTGAATCAAGAAACCAAAGATGGCGATGTTACTCAGAAAATAGTAGTTTATCAGAAAGCAAACAAGGAGGTAAAAAAAATGTTCATTCTCCTGGTGATTTCTTGTTCGGTGCATAACCCATGTGTCAGATTCATGAAATACTTTAAACTCTCAGGTTGCCATAATTTGTAATCATCAGCGTACTGTTTCTAAGTCACATGGTGCGCAAATTGAAAAATTGGCTGCGAGATTAGAAGAACTCAAGGTACAAATCTCCTATGAAGTTGTATTAATAACTTTTTGGAGTTGTCTGGTTTTCTTTTGGATTCATTATATGCCCTTACGTTTGTCTGTATTTAATAATTCTGTAGGAGGGTCTTAAAGAGCTGAAAACTAATCTTGACCGGGCCAAAAAGGGAAAACCACCATTGGAAGGTTCTGATGGGAAGAAGCTTAGAAACTTAGAACCAAACGCGTAACATAACTTTCCCCTCTTACTTCTCCAAGATATTTGTATCTATCTCTTCTTTAAGATTTACGTCCTTTGAATGTACTTATTGCAGGTGGGAGAAGAAGATTGCTCAACAGAACGTTAAGATCGAAAAAATGGAACGAGATATGCATACAAAAGAGGACTTGAAAACCGTGGCACTGGGCACGTCTAAGATCAATTACCTGGATCCTAGGATCACAGTTGCATGGTGCAAACGTCATGAAGTGCCAATCGAAAAGGTAAAAGCTTTTTCCAGAAACATGGTTGTCTTCTGAACAAAAAGATACAAGTCTTTTTCTTATAAGTTTCTCTGTGTTGTAGATATTCACCAAGTCTCTTTTGGAGAAGTTTGCGTGGGCGATGGATGTAGAACCCGAATTCAGATTCTCGCGCCAGATGGTATAGAGCTCAGATGGAAGCAAAGCTATTAGGAGAGCAGCAAATGAGCATTGAATCAGATAAGAGCAAAGAGTAAACCGGCCTTTTCTATTCATCTTCCTCCTTTGTTTAGAAAATCAAACTGTTTCATTATTAGTTAAAATAACCTTCTGTCTCTTTTCATTTAACATTTACTATGACTATGACTAAACAAATGCTTATGTTATTTTTCAAATCATTAAAGAAATAGAAAATCTGAAGAACAAAAAGAACACTATTCCCTCTGTTTTCATAAGATGTCTTATTTTAGTTTTGGCTTGCGTGTTATAGGAAAATGAGAAAAATATATTGAATTCTTCTCACATTTTTGGTTCATATACAGTACCTCAAGTTCCTTTTTGGGTTTTCATCAGCTATTTTCATGCAATTATATGTTCAAATCTCAAGTTTTTATGTAGACATTTCTCGTTGTGACAATACGGTTTGGTTTGTAAAGATTAATAAACTTTTGAGACTATCCACTGTTTTGGATTGTATGTTATTGTATGAAGTCGAACGTAAATGCCAAAACACTTAATAAGATTAAATACCCAACAACAACAACAAAAACGAAGCTGCAGAGAAACTTCCTAACTTTTTTCACTACTTCTCTTCTCATTCTCCGGGGAAAAGGAAATACCAAATAGGGTCTAAATCGTAATTAAGACATTACCCTAATCATCTATATTAACTTGATCACAACGGCTATAATTAGTTACTAATCACTGTAATTAAATCACTAAACTCAAAAGAAGAATGGAAAAAACAAAAAACCCTACCCCTAATGTAAGTACATAAGGCAAGAGAAGCACTTTTTCTCTTCAGTTTCGCTTGTTTCTCTCAATAACAATTTCCTTTTTCCTGATCACGTCTTTCACTCTCACAACTTTTTTGAGTTTTTTTCCCATTCAATCACCATGAGTATGAATCATCTCACGGATTCAGGTAAGGATATGTGGTCGAATTTGTTTTTACTTGCGGATACTGCGGTTATGGTTCAGGAAGAAGAACAGCGTCGTCGTCGTCGTGGAGAAGAAGATAGCGAGAAGAGTTTCTTCTATCTTTTCCCGAGGAAGAAAAGGTCGTCTTTGGTGAAGAGAAGATACGCACAACAAAACCCTAATGGGACTTTGATGATGTCTTCTTCTTCATCGCTCGATGATTACATCAAGAAAAACACACAAAACCCTAGTTTCTTTGATGATATACGCGCAAAGAAGGGGAAATCTAAGATTGTCTACGAAGATTATGACTATCGCCGCGAGAGCGATGAGGCGAAGAGACTCTTTGAGAAGAACATGAAGAGATTGGTAAGAAACCTAGGACGAAACTTGGTTGATCTTGATGGGTCGTCTTCTTCTATGTCTTCATCGTTCCTGAACCTTCCTTGTTACAATTACCCTTCGTTACTCCTCGGTTACAACACGGCTAAGTCTGAGAAGACAGAGACGAACGACCCTAGTTACGAGAACACGACAAGCCGCAAGAGGCGTGCCGTGCAACAGAGGAAGGGCGGTAATTTCAAGAAAGCAAAGGTTGCTTCTTTCCCAAGGAGGACGGATACAGAGGCACCAGAGTGGATTTTTCAGGTGATGAGAAGAATGAGAGCTGATGCCGCAAACCCGTTGCTTATCTTTGAGAAGGGTCTAAAAGCGAGTGATGTGAAATCAGGCCAGAGTCGTCTCTTAATCCCATTCCAGCAGCTCATCAGGAACGATTTCTTGACGCCAGGGGAGTATCGAGCCATAGATAAAGACGAATACAAGGAAAACGACGATGACAATATTGGTGTTGGAGCGATTTTTGTGAACCAAACATGTGAAAAGTGGGGTGTACGTTTTAAGATATGGGCGATGGAGAAAGACAGTGGATACGGGACCTTGAATTACGCTTTGAACTGGGGGTGGAACGATGTCGTCAAGGGTAACCACTTAAAACAGGACGACAAAATCAGTCTTTGGGCTTTCAGGTGGCGTGGAGTACTCTGCTTTGCTCTTGAGACATACTAAGCTTCTTCCTTAGTTTGCTATCTGATAATGTTTGATTTGTGTCTTGAGACGTTGTAACTTGATTGATCTTAGCTTATTTCTTCTGCAGAGTCATTGAACTTGAGATTATCGTATAAGTAATAACTTCTAGGAAGTGTTAATTAGGTAGCTACGTTAAGGGGTTTTATTATGGTTTTGATGTTAAACTCGGTTGGGTTCATCTCTTCTATTATTAGTATAGTAACTTGTGTAAACCAAATGTTGTTTCAGATATTTTCTCTCGTTTGAATTGAACATTTTTTATCATAAATATGGTCTCTTGTTTTGTCTACTTTAGTTATTACGGCACTGTTCGATACCTTTGTGATGGAAATAATCAACACAATACACAGAGAGAAACAATAAGATCATGACAAAAACAAGTTTAGGTTTCGGTAGAAGTATAACGTGTGTGATGAAATGATTATTTGGACAGCTCTCAAGAAATTTTGGCAACATTTGCTAAATCAGTCATTAGACTTCACAAGGAATCGTGTCCTGTACGGTGACAGATGATCTGAAGGTTCATTTACTTTTTGAATTGAGGTTTGAACGACATCGTCAAATGTAAGTATGTAACAACTTGAAAGCCGAAGACAAGATCAGTCTTTGTACTTTCAGGTGTCGTGGAGTTCTCTGCTTTGCCCTTAACAAAGAGTAGCTCTTCACTTTTTCACTAGCTATTCAGGTAATTCTTGAGGTTTTTCTGTATAGTAGTAACTTGTTTAATTGTTCACTTGTCTGTCCGTCTCCTCAGAAAGACGAACATGGTGAACAATGATCAAATGTATATTGTGTTGATGCTTACAGACTTACAGTCATATCTGAAGTCCAGAGAGTGAGATTTGTCTCGAAGAAACTGCATAATCGGAGTACTACTATCCTTGTATTGTATGATTCAGAGTTTTTCACTCCTCTTTTACGGTTGATATGCAGATTAGTAGGCCATGACAGAGTTTGGATTTTTATCTGATTTTATTAAATGGGTCGATCAACACTGAGTAGAAGCTTTCCTGATTTGTGATTTTTGGTGGGGTACAGGTTTCAGAGTTTAATGGATATCTTATACCTCAGAATCAGAATGATCACAAACGAGATAAATTATTTATTTTTCTTCATTCTATTTGATCTAATAATTTTATTAGTACCATAATCGTTTCTTTATAAGAATTTGACTGTAACATGTAAATTGTTGTAAAAAAAAAAAAAAAAAAAAAAAAAAAGGGTCCAGTGTTGTCGGCTTGAAAGGCCCACATGGTTTAAGTTGAAGCATGAATTTTGATTCCTCTTTTTTTTTTTTTCATATAAATACTCGAAGAGCTACTCAAAAACATCTCTGAAATTGGCTTGAAAGGCCCATTATTTCTCACCGTTGACTTCACACACACGAAACGACGATGGTTAACATCTCTGAAATTTCCGACGACTCTAATGACGGCGGCGATCCAAACAAGAAACCAGAAGATCTCGACAAGAAGCCAAAAGAAGAGGGAGTTTTAAGAAGAAGTAGAAGAATCTCGACAAGAAACGAGAACCGAAACACGAAACCGAAGGAAGAAGACGTAGAAGAAGAAGAAGAAGAAGAAGAAGAAGAGAAACGTTCGGTATCTTTCCCACTTCCAAACGATGTCACCGAAGCTCTCGTCGCACTCATCCGGAGATGTGATTACCCACGTCTCTCTTCCGTCTCCCGTTACTTTTTCGGTTTGATCGCTTCGTCAAGTCTCTACGAAACGCGTGCGCGCCTCGGTCTTTCCGAAACGATTCTTTATGCCTGCATCCAATACCCTAGTAACGATCTCCCAAGCTGGCACATTCTCCATCGAAACAAGGCTTCTTCTTTACGACTGACCAAACTCGGTTCGCTTCCACCCGTGCCTTATGGAGCTTCTGTCGTCACCATCGGTTTAGAGATGTATGTGATCGGTGGAGTCGTCGAGAAGTTAATGAATGTCATCGATTGCAGAACACACAAGTGTCGCTCGCTCCCTCCAATGAGAAGGGGTCGTTACGAGGCAGCCGCCGGAGGAGTTGACTCTCTTTTTTATTCAAAAAAGATTATTCAAGCATGTCTTTTTGGTGTTCTGGTTGCAGTTTAAGGATATTTACATTTAAACCGTCTCTAATCAGTTTGTTGATCTGAGAGAAAATATCAAGAGTAACTCGTCATTTTATTTAAGTCTTTGTTTAATCAGGATAATTACACATAATTGGTATAGCCTTGAGTTCTTTTTTTGTAAGCCAAAACTAAATAATTACAGTGTGTTTGACTTTGACTTAACATATAAAGAAGATAAAAGTAGGATTAGACTATTTTACCCTCACAAAAATTCTCATCCCAAAACTCACACGTACGAATCCAAAATTCAGATTCGCACGAAGAAGAAGAAGACAAACATCATCATCGTCGTCCTCCTCCAAAGAGGAACTCTTCATTTTCAAATCTGTGAGATCTCTCAGACACTTTCTCCGTTCACGTCTTCTTTCGATCGGATTTGAATCGATCGCGTTGAGGTTTTTTTATATTGTACCTTTGAATTCACGTGCGTGGAATAATACATCTCGTAGCAGCAGATTCAGGAATCAAAACATGGGTTTCCTTATAACAACCCTAATCTTCCTCGTCGTTGGGATCATTGCTTCTTTGTGCGTTAGAATCTGCTTCAGCAGAGGTCCTTCCACCAATCTGTATGTCTCCCTTTGCGACCCTCTTCCTTTCCAAAAATTTTGATTTCTTAATATCCTAAATTATGAAATTGGTCGTGTGTGTGTGTGTGTGTGTGTGTGTGTTAGATTTGATTGCTGCATCAATGTTAGTTCCCAGTGATTCAATTGAACGTTAAATCTCTTTTGAAGATGATTGAATATTTTAACTCTCTTACTCTTGGAATTGAGAATTGTAAACGGGAAACTTAATAATGGGGGTTTCAAATTCTTTGTGTTGCTTGACGTGGTGATATCTTCAAGGTAGCTTGGTTGATGTTAGAAATAGTGACTATAACGGTTATGTTTCTTGTGCTCTGAAGGTTTATGGATGTGTTCAAGCTTTGTAATTTATAGTCTGTCTTACTTTGTTTCTTGACTGTTTTGCTTTGGCTCTTTCCTTCTGTAAACATGTAATGGAGTAAAAAGATCTCATTTTTATTTCTTTGATAACAGGCTGCATCTTACCTTGGTCATTACTGCGACGATCTGCTGTTGGATGATGTAAGTTTATGCTTTTGATATACTATTACTTACATGTTGCTTTCTAGCCTTTTTGGTTTACATTTGCAGCCATTGTTTCTCTTTTTGCTTTTCTTTGTCTTCAGTTTTGCTTAGTGTCAATAGACCTGTTATTGCTTCCTCTCCTTAATGAATCAAGATGTCGAATCCTACACGCTAAAGATGTCTAGAACAAAGTTTCTAGTCTAAGTTAAACTTGCTGAAAGTTTCATTATTGAACTCTCATGAGTATTGTCAATGGTTCTTTGAGTGTCTTTATATCGAGTTTGATTTCTATGTTGCTTTGGTTACAGTTTCTTACTTCTTTTTGTTTTTGATCTCTTGACTATGGTAGGTGGGCAATTGTATATATTGCACAGATGAATCCTCTGATTGTCCCCATCTTAAGCGAAACTGAGTAGAATCCTCTACTCAGACAAGAGAACCTCAAAACTAGAAAACACATGCGCAGAGTCGAGTCATCTTTGATCCTTCTGTATGTTCAATCTTTAAACAGAGTTCCTTCCTGTTTGTAATTCTTTTATCTTGGTGTGAACAAAATCAAAAACCTTTTGGCCACTTTACTATTTCGAGATTTTGTTGTATTCACTTCTCTCATTCATTCATTTCCCAAAACAAAGCTGAATCTCCCTTTTGAGATTACTACATCCCACAATGTATTATTTTGTTGATTAAAATAAGCTTTTTGAAGTAGTTACGCACTTACGCTTAATAATTGTATGTTTGATAAGTCAATTTTGGTTTTGAATGGTTCTGCATCAATTGTGAAAACGTCGTCGTTAAGTGACTTAAAAGGGTCCACTCGATCTCTTCACCTTTCCTTTGTGCGAGAGGTTGCAACAAAAGTACTGAACTGTTGATATTTTTTATTTTCTTCGTCGACACTAAAACCCTAAAAAACCCATCTTTTTGGTTTCTCTGAAAGCAGAGGAAGTTAAACAATGGCGAGAATTCCGTTAGCACAGCTAAACGAGCTAACGATTTCTTCATCGTCTTCTTCGTTTCTTGCGAAATCCATATCCCACTCGTTGCATAGTAGCTGCGTTTGCGCAAGTACCAGAATCAGTAAATTCGGTGGCGGCTTCTCTAAGCGAAGAAGCATTTCAACGAGGGGTTTGAGATGTTCCTTTTCTCCGATGGAGTCTGCCAGAATTAAGGTCATTGGTGTCGGCGGTGGTGGTAACAATGCCGTCAATCGTATGATTTCAAGCGGCTTACAGGTTCACCACATTCTCAGTCTCTTGAAGAAACAACAATAAAGTTCATGTTTTTTTTTAAAAGCTTCGATTTTGATATGAGAATTCTTCATTTGGGTTTGATTGATTTCGTCTGTGTTTCTCCAGAGTGTTGATTTCTATGCGATAAACACGGACTCTCAAGCTCTGATACAGTCTTCTGCTGAGAACCCACTTCAAATTGGAGAGCTTTTAACTCGTGGCCTTGGTTAGTAGTCTCTCTCAACAGAGGAACAAAGTTATACTTGTTTGTGAGAGATGTTGTGTGAGTTTTGGCACTCAAAAAGCAATAAACTTGCGTCTCTGTTACTTGGTTTTTATATAGGTACTGGTGGAAACCCGCTACTTGGAGAACAAGCTGCAGAAGAATCAAAAGATGCAATTGCCAATGCTCTTAAAGGATCAGACCTTGTTTTCATAACTGCTGGTATGGGTGGTGGAACAGGGTCTGGTGCTGCACCTGTGGTAGCTCAGATATCGAAAGATGCTGGTTATTTGACTGTTGGTGTTGTTACCTATCCGTTTAGCTTCGAAGGACGTAAAAGATCTTTGCAGGTAACGTGTCTTGTTACTGTTTCTTGTTGAAATTGGTTTAAGTCTTGTCATGGATCCATGTCTAATTTGGGTTATTTTCTCTAGGCACTGGAAGCTATTGAAAAGCTGCAAAAGAATGTCGATACCCTTATTGTGATTCCAAATGATCGTCTGCTAGATATTGCTGATGAACAGACACCACTTCAGGACGCTTTCCTTCTTGCTGATGATGTTTTACGCCAAGGAGTTCAAGGCATCTCAGATATTATTACTGTGAGTCTGTGTATTTTATATAGCGTAACAAGTTGGTTGGTTGATTGATCCCCCAAAGAAAGAACCTGAGGAAACAGTATCTATTATTCTTTTTTAGATACCTGGACTGGTCAATGTGGATTTTGCGGATGTGAAGGCAGTTATGAAAGATTCTGGAACTGCTATGCTCGGGGTAGGTGTTTCTTCCAGCAAGAACCGAGCAGAAGAAGCAGCTGAACAAGCGACTTTGGCTCCATTGATCGGATCATCGATACAGTCAGCTACTGGTGTCGTCTACAACATCACTGGTGGAAAAGATTTAACTTTGCTAGAAGTAAACAGAGTATCAGAGGTGCGGTAACTTTGTGTTGGTTTACGCGGCGTTGCTGGTATATACCGTAAGATAAGGCACAGTCTTCTCATGTTTTGTGGATTTTTTTGCAGGTTGTGACGAGTTTGGCAGACCCATCAGCCAACATCATATTTGGAGCGGTTGTGGATGATCGCTACACCGGAGAGATTCATGTAACAATAATCGCCACAGGCTTCTCACAATCATTCCAGAAGACACTTCTGGCGGATCCAAGAGCAGCTAAACTCCTCGACAAAATGGGATCATCAGGTCAACAAGAGAACAAGGGAATGTCTCACCAGAAGCAGTCCCCAGCAACTATCTCCACCAAATCATCTTCTCCCCGTAGACTTTTCTTCTAGTATTCTTCTTGCCATTTCGTTTTAAGCATAAAAAATGTAACGATCTTCATGCTCAAATATCAAATTACATTTGATTTTTCTCCAAAATGTCTCTAAATCAAATCTAAACACTTCCGAGTTCCATCATTATGTTTAACTTATGACTAGTAAATCACTCTCTTATTGGGTAGGGCCGTAGGGGAAATGAAACCAAGAGAAGTGAGAAAGTGAGTTGTTATGATCACTATATTTGTAAGCAAAACAAAGTATTTTCCAAATTATTTACTGTAAAACCATAGGTCTGATCCTTTTAGTTGGTTCAGTAACCGTGAACTGATTTCTGGGGAAGTGTTTGCTTTGGAAATTTATGAAAAAATGACACATTAACCAGTTTTATCACAAATTTGCAGTTGTGATACAGAAATATACAAGCTGATGCATATCTTCCACAGATGCCTTTCTTTTCTTACTTACTTCCGAAGGTCTTAACAACCTCAGGAAACCAATGTCTTGTATCACCTGATATATCACATTTTGATAAACCATAAAGCATCAGGTTTTCAATGTGTAAGTGAAGGGCTATGCTTACTTACCGTTACCGCATTATTGAAACCGCGATGAAGCTTGAGGTTTGAGAAGATGCACAAAAGAGTATGTTTGATACTATGCACACACCATATTGATATATGTTTTTAAATGTTCTTGAACCTTGGGACAAATTGTAAAGGATCTTCTGAGGACTTATGATCCCCATTCCGTGGAAGTTTTTGTGATAATATCCTACACACACCATAACTAAAGTACTAATGAATGATTGGTTCTAACTGGATATAGTTTGGACATAATTAGTTGGGGGAGCCTAATGAGAGATGATAGCAAAGAATATATATATGCATATCTCACAGAGAATATATAAAAATAGACTTTGATGTTTCAAGATTAAGAAGAAAAGATAGCAGACTCAAACTCAATTTCAAACTAACTAGTCTATATTTTGAGGTGGAATATGGTAACCGGGACCGATTATAGTATTATGAGTACATATGAAGGAAATAGGCAGATAGAAAAATCCGGTTTCGCCGTTCTACTTGGTTAGAAAACATCATGCCGGGAAAGGAGCTAACAGGCACACAAAATGGTTCAGACTTTGAGAGGAAAATGCAGAGATCTCCGATGTCTCGAGTGTATACAGCATTTCCTTTGTCATCAAGCTTGAACACCATTAAAGCTTTTGTACTCAATTTCGACATACCTCTCCAGACGGCCTTCCTGTACCACTTGACCAAGAAAGTCTCACCGGTGGTTCTTGACTCCACCAAGTGCTCGCTTTTGTAGCACGAATCCATAAGCTCCCGTTTGGTCTTCGTCATCTTGGGAAGGTTTCTGAAACGTATCCTCTGGAACTTGGGATTTTGTTTGTGTGTGTGGAGGAGATCCCATGATGCAATGATATGGCCTCCAGATCCGAGTATGCAAAACATACCATGTCTCTCCGAAAACATGACACGGGAGGAGTAGAAGCAAGGGTTTGCGATTCTGATGTTGATCCACTCGGAGTTACTTTGAGCGGGTCTGCAAAAGCTTAGCTGAGGTCCCAAGAACTTGACAGCCACAACATAGTCCTCATCCTCTGGAGAAGAGGAGGACATTGACACATTGGTGACGATCTGAGTTTGGCAATGAGGCAGAGTTACAAGAGGAGGCAGGGGAATGCGCTTACGATCTGTATACGATGCATGTGGGTTTAGATCGTCTTGGAGACGCAGGATTCCATCTTCCTTCAACGTAGCTATCCAGCCATGGGATGACCCGATCACTACCATTGGATTATCCACCAACTCCATCGGCACCTTCTTTTCCAAACTAGTTAACGAACATTCATTATAATCGTAAATCAAGAGTTTTCCGAGACCCTTTCCACAAGGATCAGCGTCAATGATGGTACAAGGAGGGGTTTTCAACAAGGAAGTTGATAAGCCATTAGAGAGAAGTGGGGAGGATCTTACAAACGTAGGTTTCCTACGAAAGCATAGGTTCAAGGGCTGGTTGAGAAGCAGAGACATGAATAATGGCGAAAAGCAATAGATTAAAAACAGAATAACCCCTAACTGAAGAAATGGTGATCTTCTCCACCTAAAACCCTACATTAGTACAGATGAAAAGACTTGCCCACCAAGTTTCATAACTTTAAACTAATTATGGTCAGACACAATCTTAATTGGAATTCATTTTAAATATGGTCAAACTCAAGCCCTCCATTAATCTCTTATTTAGGCCTTGCACACCAAGTTTTCTCCAAAATGTCTCTAAATGCAAAAAAGTCATTTGGTAAACCAAATTTCACATATTCTGTAGCTGGACATGACCCGTCACACAAACAACTTGAAACTCAGCTTCAGTGACGAGAAACCCCTTTTGATTGATCACGGAAATCTTCAAGAGATAGAAAAACTTGGGCGAACCTCTTCGGATCCTGTACTTGGGCAATGAAACCAATAGATAACTGCATGGACACCGAAAACCAAGAAGACAGTATGTGATGGTTGGTTGTCTGATTAGTAAGCTAAACAATGTATTCTCCGAGTTAATTACCTTTGTGATCGTGGTCTGATTCTTTTCGTTGATTTAATAATTGTAAATTGATTTCTGCATAGCTGGTTACTACGTTGGACAAGCTAAAACAATGTTAGCAATACTATCTAATTTGCAAGTTTAATATCTAAATTTTAGAGATTGGATTTTTTTAATTACGATTATATACATAAACTTAAATATTAGGTTTTAGTTTACCACAACCAAATCAAAACAAATCTTTGTTTCTCCAATCAGTAAGGTTTCAGATGATCCTTGCAGGCTTTCTTTCATAATATTTTCCTATTTCTTTCTGTAAAAGTAGCATCATTACACACAATAGAGAAAGAAACAAGAAGCTTTTTAATACACAAAGATTCTATTCAAATGGACCCTTTCAAAGGAATGTGTACATTTCTCTTTGGCGCAACACATAGATTGTAGATTCTTCTGCACTTTACAACAAATCCTAGCCACCAGATGATTTTGGGAAGTTTGCTTGTTCTGCAATGAAGAAGAAGAAGAAAGAACCAAATTCTAAGTTCCAGTTTCTGTTTTCACTGTTTTGCGTCTCACAGGAAATAATCAGGTGCAGGTTTCTTGGACGGAGCTCCTCTAGATTCCTGTATCCATAGTCATATTATGTCAGAAAAAATCAAACCGCAATTTGAACATGAAACTAGATAGGTGAGGGGCTCTTACTTGTGGGGCTGCATCGAAGACACGAAACTCCTTATTTAGATTCTCATCGAGCTCTAGAATTGCAGCTACATTACCGCATCTATGGCACATTCAGAAATAACATGAACATTCAAAGGCAAAGGAAACAAAGATCATATGTGTGGAGGTTCTGAGTTATCTAATTTACCTATAACAGTAATTTGGGGCAGACCAAACAGTGACTATCTGACTATTGAACATCCATTTGTAACCTTCCATAACTAGCTGATGAGCTCGGCAAATATAATCAATGTTGTTTGAGTGGTTAAAAGACGTGACAACACTCCCGCCAAAAAGGAATCCTGCACCACGTGGACTCAATCCCCAGCCATCTACAATATCTTCTGGATCAGACCATAAAAGATCACACATGGCACCATCATGTGGTACTTCTTGCTTTCGATCAATAGCCCTGATCTACCAAAAGAAATGTAATGAACGGACTAGTCAGTTATATCCTTATAGCTAAAACTTTCTAATTTATATCATTCACTTTCTCAACCTGGTCTAGAGTCATAATAGCTGGAGAGAGACCTCCATGAACACAAAATATCTTGTTCTCGACAAGAGCTGAAAGACTTAAGACATATAAAGATAGAAAGTTTCCGTTATATTAAACCCAAATAACATCTACTCGGAACTCCAAAAACAAAAGCTGAAATGGAGTGTGTACCTCAAGTAGTCAAAGATATCTGTGCAGTATCTCCAGACATTTACGGATCCATATTTACGCAGGCACTCGTCATAAAATCCATATACCTACTAAAAAGCAGACTCTTAAAATAGTCTGAAAATACACACACGCATAAAAGTTTTCTAATAATAGACTGAACTCACCTGCGTAATCTGCCGGCTCTCGTGGTTCCCTCTAATGAGAGTTATACGGTCTGGATATCTAACCTGAGAATAAAAATAGTAACTAACTTAAGGGATTGTAGAACCCATTGGGGAGCATATTTTTGAGCAAACCAAAGTAAAACACTGTTGGGGTGTTTATTACTATTACCTTGAGAGCTAGAAGAAGTAGAAATGTCTCAACTGAATAAAAACCTCGGTCAACAAAATCTCCAAGAAACAAGTAATTCGTCTTAGGGCAATCACCCCCGACTTTAAAAAGCTCTTTCATGTCATAGAATTGCCCATGGATGTCTCCACATATCTAATCCATTCAAAACAAAACAAAATCTAAAGGATAGCAAGACACGGTTTAAGGAATCTTCAGACTTGTAAAGATAGACCTGCTAAAGAGAGCTTCATCCACTCTACCCTATAAAACATAGGAACCAAAAATTCATACCAATATTTCAATAACTACTAAGATCAAGTAAACCATACAACGCCCCCTAATGTTAAACTATATCATATCAAAACTAGTATATCATATTTCGAATCCAGTTTCAAACTAAACTACAACTATTCTGAGCAACAACAATTATGGCCAAAATCCAATTTTAAATTTCGTCAGATTCCTCAACTCACAAACCTTTGACTTTCATGGGTTCTCAGCAAAACTCAATCTTCAAACACAAGTACTGATAAATTCTGAAACTTGAATCTCGAAGGAAGAAGAAGAAAAAAAAAACTTACAGTGACAGGAGCATCAACTCTTTGAACATTGCTCTCTTCAACGAGAATCTCCATAGCTTTAAGACAAAGAGCCTTCACTTCTGATTCCTTCAAAGGTTCACAGCGTTTAAGCTGCTCTATCTGCTGGTCTAAGTCTGACATTTTTCTCTGTTCCTTTCTCTCTCTTTGTTTTACTTCTTCTTCCACCTTTCTTTACAGACAACTAATCGAAAAGAAAAAAAAAAGAAAAAACCTCTAATTTCGATAATCAGACAAGAAAATTCACCAACCCTCGTCAAAAATCCAATAAAAAGAGAGGAAAAAACAAGCGAAAAACCGTGTTCTTGTTCCCCAGGAGAGGCTTTGCTCCTCTCCGAAGGTGTGTGTGTGTTCTGTTCTTCTTCCCCAGACACTCTCATTCTTTTTTTCTCTCTCTCTCCTTCGCTCTGTTTTAATATTTTGTTTCCGGTCCTTCTCTTTTCATGATATTCCAAATTTGTCGCGGATGTTTTCCAGATTACATTCTTAGCACCAATCCTTTTATTTGGGCCAGATTCTTTAAAGATTGGACCATTGGCCCATATATAACATAGTAATTAGGCTTTAATTTTGATTAGAATCGGATGTTTGGATTATGGTACCGACCCCCACTCATCGGATGTTTGGATTATGGATTATGGATTATATAAAACAAACTTTTTTTTTTTTGGTAAACGTCTTCCGTTTATAAAAACACTAAGCATTTGACCCGCGCTACGCGCGTAAATTAGATGAGTGTGTTTTTTGGTTATTTTGTTAATTTGTTTTTTGGTTATGTATTTTCCCTCCCGTCTGGTTATATTATTAGTATGTTTTTTTTGCTATTTTGTTAGTTTATTTTTTTTCTGTGTTTTTTTAAATAGTATAATGTAGTCAATTTTTTTTTTTTTTTTTTTTTTTTTTATAAATTTAAATCATCATGATCTTTTTTATTTGCAAAAAATATAGAATTAGAAGTTAAGTTTGTAGTTGTTGTCTCGCTTTAGTCGTTAGTTGTGCTTAATTAAAATCATTGGTCATTTTGTCGTTGGATTGTTATTTGGTTTTATTATATGTGGTTGTAGGTAATCTTTTAATTATTTTATTATTTAATTAGTAACATGTGCGAGTAGTTTTGTGTCAATGCTTTTGTGTTTGTAGTGATTAGTTAGTGGTTTTTGATTAAAAATGTTCTAAAATCTCAATTACTTACAATTATGTTTTTATTGTTTTTTTTTTGTGTTTATGTCGTTGGTGATTAGTTAGTGGGTTTTGATTAAAAATGTTTTAAAACCTCAATTACTTACAATTATGTTTTCATTGTTTTTTTGTGTTTATGTCGTTGGGCCTTGTTTTCTGTAAGACTTAAAATTGTGTTGGCGCATTGGGTCTTTAGTGGTATGTCATCGAGGTTGGAATGGCTTTGTTCCTTTTGAAAATATGATGTCTCGTGAACGGATAGCAGAGAAGTCATTTTTGCGATCTAAAAGACAATAAGAGTTTTGAAACTATTTCTACCCGCGCACGCGAAGAGTTTTAGTTTAAAATATTTCTTATCAATAGAAATTTTTGAGCTCAAATATAATCATTCTAATTTTTGAGTATAAATCTATATAATTACTAAAATTACTTTACTCAGTGGTATACAATATATATATATATATATATATATATTTGAAGATAATATTTCTTTGTTATATCTATTTGTAATTTTACGTGGATTTTAGTTAAAATTTTATTAATAAGAATCGTATTCAATATAATTTGAAGATTAAAAGATAACTCTATATAAATGTCGTACTTATGTTACTAATCTATATATAACATATATTGTTTAATGTCGAAATAATATTTTCGACAATCTTCTGACTTTTTATCTTTAAAAGAGTTGTTCCCTATTCATATTCCATGGAAACATAATTTTAAAAGCTCTAACGTCAATGTCGATCGTTAACCTAATTATAGAGACCATTTAAACATGTAGATATCATACATTAAATGCGAATATACAAAGTTTCATGAATAGTTTTAGTGCTATATCGCTACAATGAGGTTGACGAAACGTTTAAACCCCACAATGAATATCTATTCACTAATCCAAGTTACATATTTTTCTAAAATATCATATGTTATTTGTAGATATTAATTTTGTAATGCAACCCCAGCTTCCTCTTCTCAAAAAAAAACATAGTATACTTTAAATATGTTGTTTTTGCCAATGGTTTGGATTAAAAGCATTTGCTAATATATATATATATATATATATATGTGTGTGTGTGTGTGTGTTATATTTGATATATATGATTTATATCATGTTATAAAATTGTAGTTTCAGTTGATAATATACCTTATGAGATATGCTACACAAATCACATGCCATTTTTTGTAACGGCTTACATATCATTTTTTATATATTTCATGACCATTGATTTTGTTTTTTAGATAGATTATTTTTCAAAATTCTTTTTTCATAGTTTTCCCAAAAAAAAGGTGTGCCCCTTACAATGTCTTTGTTTTAGATCAAAACTTTTAAGTTAAGTTAAGATAAGTAATTAATCTTTTCTTTCTTATAAGTAAAATATAATAATAAATCTTTATGGTATATGTTTCTTAGAGACTAATGTTTCACTTCAATTTTATTTTCATGTTTAGATTTTTATAAATACAATTACATGCATTAAAATCTTACTTACATTCTAAAACTCATTAACCCATTCTAAATTTTGGAATATAATCATTTTTTGGTTATAATTTTAATAATAATATTATTACTAAAACAAATTTATAGTATTATTTTTACTATTTTAAAATTTTCATTTATTTTACTTAATTTATTTTTAGATAGCTATTATTTTATTATTTGCTAAAAATTATATTATTGTCTATACTATTTTAAAATTTAATTAATTTTAGTTCATTCATTTTTTATGTTTTTTACTATTATTAATTATAAGTAATAAATATGCAATGAATGAATATTAAAAATAGTATTTTTTATGCAAAAAAAAAAATTGATTAGGTGGATGCTGATGTGGAGGAAGGAGAAGTGAGCAAAGTTAACTTTATATATATAGATTGTAGCACCCAACTAACTTCAAAGATGAGCGTGTTATTTTGGTAGGAGTTTTTGCTTAAATTCACTATGGGTGAAACTAGTCCTGGGCAGATTAACCGAACCGAATGGACCAAACCCGAACCGGAACCGAAATTCGGTTCCGGTTCGAGTTCGGTTAGAAGGTAATAATCGAATGGATAGTGTTTTAGATATCCATGGATATCGGTTTCTAACCGAACCGAAAGGATTTCGGTTACCCGAATGTACCCGAATTAAACCAACTAACATTAAAATTGTTATTACTGGGGTTCAAACACCACACCTCTCGGAGTTAGAGAAGTTAATGAAACCACTACACCACCAAGATATTTTAATGAGTAAGTGCATTTTTGATTAATAAGGGGATAATGTTTAAACTAAAAGAACTGAAACCAAAACTGAACTGATATCATATAAATTTAGGTCAAAATGTTAAAAATTATTCAATATTGTCAAAAATTTATCACATTTTTATTCAAATTTAATAATTTTTTAAAAATTTATATTATTGTGGATATCCGGAACCGAATCGAAAATAACCGAAACCGAACCGAAACCGAACTGAAATAGTAAATTAACCGAATATATCCTAAAATTCTATATCCGAAATACCCAGAACCGAACCGAATACCCGAACGCCCAGGACTGGGTGAAACAATGAAGCCAAAGTCTAAGAGTCCAAATTGGCCTAATTAGGTTAGTGTATGTTAAAGTAATGTGTGACGATAATACAAAAGTCAGTTTTGTGATAGAATATAAATGGTACTTAAGTACTTACATTACATGTATAAAAAAATAAAAAATAAACTATGAAAGAAAACTATAAAACTTAGAGATATTTAACAGAAAGAAAAAGTTGGATCAAGAATGACATGTATTCCACATTATAAACAAGTTAAACAAAACAATGGTGGTAAATTAGATTATCTATGTTTTTAACAATTGGAGAAAGAAAGTAAACTATAGGTCAAAGTCAATGTAAAGAAATCAAAAAGAGTAAAGGGAATGTTGCGGATCGAAGAAAAGACTCTTTGCTTTTTGACCTACCTAAATTTGTTTTTATTTTTTTTTAAATTGCATTGGAAAACCACAGTTTTCTTAAAGTTTGGTGAGCATTTAATTTTCAGTTGAAGAGTAAAAAAACAAAGAAAAGTAAATCGTACTAATAGGCATGGAAGATAAGCCATAAGCCATACACAATCTATGGTCGATGTATTCGGGTAAAGGGAATAGAGTAATTTCTGTGTGTGTTAAACTTCGAATTAAGCAACGTCTGCAACCTTCAAAAACTCATAATTGTAACGAAACAATTAAACAATCTCGTTTTAACCGGACTCTAAAAGTAGATGCTTTGATCGATCGAAACCTTTAAAACATGATCTAGTAAGTTTTAACCTCCTTAGCCGATATATTAGTTGAAAGCCTCGTCCTCTCAAGAGGGAGACAAAAAAAAAAAAAAAAAACTAATACTATTATACAGTACTTAGTCTAAAGACTAATTTTAACTGAATTTCAATTTAAAGTCGATCGAGAGGTAAGTTATCTAATCTCTTCTCCCCCTAGCCAAACCGTTAATCGTTTTGTTGTCTAATAACGAGCAAGAGTCAACACAAATAATTTGTCCAAATAATCACAAGCCGACATAGACTATTATATAGATTGATGCTCTTTTAGCATTTGAAACATTATTATTTTCATTACTAATCATCAAACCTTGATGTCAAATAGAATAGTTTAATGTTCTGTGAGATGGTTTAAATTTTGTGGATTGTTTAAATTTGGATACTTCCTTGCTACAAAAATATGTTGGATCATCTTGATCACTTTCTCTATTCTTTTCTTTCTTTCTAAACCGATATTTGAACTCTATATTAAAAATATTTATTTGATTCAGTTTCTTGAAATTTTATTTTTTAAAATTCTCAAAATTAAAAAAAAAATCAATAGACATGTCGGTTCTTAGGTTAGTCTAGTTTGAAAGTTAAACATCATGCAAATCCAATTACAAAGACTAAAATAATTGAAGAGCATATATTGGGGCCTAGTGTTACGCGTAGCGCGAGGATCACGGTAACTATATGTGAAAAGACTCAAAAGCTATTAACAAAAATAGACTTTCCTGGTCTTCTGGTTATTAATCCAATTCGCTTTCCACGTTAGGGACATCATCTGAGTAACTGACAAACCACAAACAAAACTGACTTATGACTATTTTAAGATGATTTTATCCATTTTCTTTAACTGTTATTTGACTAGCTAGTAGTTTCATGCACATAGCGTGCGTGTTTATCTATTTATGTGAACATCTAATTTATTTAATAGAGTTTTGTATGTTATATATCCAAATGCTGTAGAACGTATGATTTTTTCATGTCTCATGCTATTTTTTAATGTAAATGTCGTATTTTAAGGAGTGAATTTTATGTTTTCGTCATGGCAATTTTTGTTGTAGTTAGTTTAAAACTTGCAAACAAAAAGTATTAGTATTTCAGTTAGTGGTTGTGCCAGAATTAGGTGTACACGAGAAACCATGGTTTCATCTGAAAGACTGAGAGTTATTAAATCATACTGTTAACGATAACTTAACGGTAAAAATCGTTACATGAGTACCTTATCTAAGTTTACGTGCCTATTGCCTAGTGTCTATAGTGAACATGTTCAGTATTTATTTCTTTAACTTTATATTGATTGGTCTATATGCGATTAATTAATTACTTAGATTCAAAATCATCTGGTTTCATCCATGTCTCGAATCAATCTCACTTGAGCTAGCTGTATTAATTAAAGATATCCTAAAATTTTTTAAAAAATTGGTCTGATGATAGTACTACTTTGTAGTGAATTTTTAAACATATGTATCTTTAACACCTTTCATTAATGATTAAATCTCTAAAAAGGTAATTATGATAATAATCAGTAACATTAAATAAATGTTAATATATTGGTAGAGGATATTATTCATGTATGAATATTAAATTCGTGACCAACTCGTATAATTGTGACACTCTCGTTACTTGAAAGTTTGTAGTCATTGATAAGTCCAAATTCCAGTTAAGTATATACAACATATAATTAGTCAATAATCTCCTCTCCCTTCTCATTGCCCTTTGTAGCTCATTTTATAACTGTTTAAATGTGCTAGCTAGAAAGAAAGATGAGTTTTTTTTTTTGGGTTTTAAATGTTAAGATTTTATTACTTATAATTTTAGTTAGAGCTACAAAGTTATCTACCCTATACGAAAGTGGAATCTAAGACAGATTATAATTTATCGCGGAAAAGAAATACAACCAAAATAAAGATAGAGTTTGTTACGTAATTAATTAGTTAATCTTGAGATAAGAATACAAAAACAAATGTAGCAAAATGATAAAGATAAGAAGGGTATGAAAACGTATAGCAACAAAAAAAGAAGAGGTTAAAACATCAAAAAATTAAATGGCATATATGGATTTAGTGACACAATAATGACAAGAGAGCGAAAATATATATTATTTTTTCAACAACTCAATATATAAAATATAAATTTGAAAAAGAATATAATCTTCGGCTTAGTAAAAAAAAAATAGTAACCCTCCTAAATCTAATGTTTCTGATTTAATAATATTTCTAAATTTGGTGGTTTTATAAATCAGAATTACACAAAGAAAAATGCATTAGTCAGATAATAGAAGTATAGAAACAGTAGGGCTTTCATTTCACGACTCTTGTGGCATGCTAGTGAAAATTTGGTTGTTGGCTTAATATAAGATATATTGGACCCACTTGTATCTTTCATTCTGGTTATACCTTTTGCGAATTATTCTAATTATATATATACTTTATCTAACATTAGTATTAGTATTACCAATGGAATTCATGCAATGACTACTTTATCCATATAATTTTGCTATATCCATATATGTGTCTACCAACAATCACTTTACTCAAGTGACACTTTACCCATTTTTAAGATCCATTAATTATAGTTCAATTCAATGACTAAAGCACCCTCCAAATAATACTAATTAATGATTGTAAATTAAGGCATTTCAGATTTGTATGTTCACCCCTGTAATCCTGTTGTCATGTACTAATTGGTTTAATATTGGCAGCCAAAATTATGTATGGGTATTCAGAAGATTGAGTACAAATACAGCTTAGCTATTTTCATGTTCTATGTACAAAAATAATGTTTGTATATATATATATATATGTTAATATATATAGTGAGAAGGAAATATCAAGCCATCAAAGGTGCAACAACATGCAAAAGAAATCAAAATCAACATTATAGTGTAAGAGAATATAATTGGGATGCAAAATTATGTTTGGTGGAAAATAAGAAATTATTATAACATCTAGTTATAGGATAGGGATGATGGAAATGTCGAGAAATGGATAGAGAGTTGAAAAAAAAAAAAAAAAAAAAAAAAAAAAAAAACCGGCAACATGATGAAAGAAACTAGTCTCCTTTTGGTATGTTTGTTGCTTCCACTCTCTCTGTTCCATTGGATTCCATGAATTTTCGCCGTCAATCTCGTGCCTTACCCACTCTTTTTCCTATATATTACATTTACTAGCTCTAGCTCATGCATATATATATTTTCTAAAAGTGAGATTTAAGCCAGTTGATGTGTCCAGTTTCGTGTTTGGTTGGGGTTGGTATATATCGACAAGTGTTCTTAAATTTGCCTGTAATTTTTTTGATTTAATTAAAATTTAATTATACGTTACCTCTCTAGAGGAAATTAAACTATTTATATACATTTGCCTTAATTAGATCACCTGAGCTTACGTACGTTTCATCGATTAAATTATTTAAATATACATTGCCTTTAAATACATATAAATCGACCGTTTCATTTTACAAAACCAGGTGTCGGTCGTAGTTGTAATGACATCGTCTTCGTCTAACCACATTTTTTGTGCTAGTTGATAAAGATTACCTGGCAATCTCGTTAGGACCAATACTTGGGATATATAATGATACGATATTGGATAAAAAAAGCAATGGGTGAAGAATGTTTGAAACATGCATGAATCTAACTAAGATCGTATCATAGCTTTAGTACTCTAGATGTTCCCTCGGGTGGTATCATATAGAAACACATTCATTTTCCTTTTGATTTTTCTCATCATGATTTTCTAAAGCCAACCAATAAGTTCTTACTCTTAACTAAGACTCATGAAACAACCCTATTTAACCTTGTATAATTATGGTCCTCTTAATTACTAATCTCATAATTAACCAACATATTTTTTTGTATTGTTTTATCATCATTCATCATATTCAGTTCAAAATTTTAACATATTACAACAAAACGATTAAGGAACTACCATCCACCGATATATGATTGACGAGTCAACAAACAACACGTTGAAATTAATCAAAATTTTGCATTTACACAATCTACGAATGTCACATTAAAATTTGAATCCAGCCAGGGCATGATGCCACAAAAAAAAAAAATCAAATATATTTCCACAACTGAAAAACACAATAATCAACTAGTTTATATTGTACATAGAGAACTTCCTTGTATATATGACCGAAAATATATTACCATAAAAACACCACATTTTTCTAATCTCAAAAATAGTTATACGTATATGTAGTCTGTGACCAAAATATTGTTGCGCTTTAATTTATATATTAGAATAAAATTAAACTGATACATCAGGATATTCAAATTTAATGTACTTTTTGTAGATGTGTGTGAACAAATGCTATTTTGATACCAAAAAGAAATAACAATTGCGAACAAAAAAAATTATGTTTAGATATTTTCATTTTAAATCACAACCGCAAAAATACTTGACAGAAAAATATCACATTAGATATTTAAAAATTATACGTGTATACATCATATATTGATTATTGTGTGTACATCATACATATATAACCACCATATATTGTTATACTCTTTACTTCAATTAGCCCTACACAAAATGTGGTTGGCAAAAATATATAATCTATAGTGCACAAAATGACAAACTATGTATATAGTATATCATGTGACACAAGTACACCACATTATTATATTTTGTTTTTGGGGAAACAAACATAATGATGCGTTGTTTTTGCATGAATAATCAGTACATACACAATATGTATACGCAATGGCACATTTAATAATATGTTTCCCCATTCAACTAAATGCATACATTTATCATTTCCTCTTTTCTATAAATACGTGTAGTCTCTTCGAGCTTGTCTCATTCACAAAAAGAAGGTGCATGTAGAGAAAGATAGCGAGAGATCGAGAAGGAGAGAAGAGATCCACAGAGAGAGAGAGAGCGAGAGAAAAAAAAAGAGAGAGAATGGCTTCTAAGGGAGACAATGTTGCTGTATGTAACATGAAGCTCGAGAGACTTCTCAGCATGAAAGGTGGCAAAGGACAAGACAGCTATGCCAATAACTCTCAAGCTCAGGTCTCTACATCTTTTTTTTTTTTTTTTTTTTTTCTTTTCTAATTACTTCAAAATTATATCATAAAAACCTTCTACTTATTCGAATTTTGATCTCGAGTGACAAATTTGAAAATTCAAGAAGATAGTCGTATATTTTTTTTCTTCTGCTTTTGAAAAAGGGTTTAGAGAGACGAATTTTTTTTAAGAAAGATTTGCTCAGAAACAAAATTTTCTTGGGTGTATTTCCGTTTCAATTCGGTTTAGTTCTTCATTACGGTTTCTTTGACTCATGCATGATATTGATTTGCTAAGTAATCAATTTTTAAAAATTTAACCTGTATATTAAAACAAAATGAGGATAATGTTGAGACAAACTAGAGCCAGCGTCTACGTGCATGGTAATTTATATATTTAGTAATATAGATACCGACAATTTGATATCATGAAATGTAAAAGAAAAAATAATATATGCAGGCGATGCATGCAAGGTCTATGCTTCACCTGTTAGAGGAAACACTTGACAATGTTCACCTAAACTCCTCCGCCAGTCCCCCACCGTTCACGGCGGTTGATCTTGGCTGCTCATCCGGCGCAAACACTGTCCACATAATCGATTTCATAGTCAAACACATCTCTAAGAGGTTTGATTCCGCCGGAATCGACCCGCCGGAATTCACAGCTTTCTTCGCCGATCTCCCGAGCAATGACTTCAACACACTTTTTCAGCTTCTTCCACCACTTGTCTCTAACTCTTGCATGGAGGAGTGCCTTGCTGCCGATGGAAACCGTTCCTACTTCGTCGCTGGTGTTCCCGGATCTTTTTACCGGAGACTTTTTCCGGCGAGAACCATTGACTTTTTCCACTCTGCCTTCTCCTTACATTGGCTCTCTCAGGTACACACATTATACGTAACGTTTGCTAGGTCACTTTTACTACACGTGTCATGGTGTTCGGTTTTTCTGCTTTAAGCTATCTTTAACGGTTAATTAAACAATTATTTAATGTCAAAATAAATACGGGCCTTAATTAAAATTTCTACCGGACTAGGGCTATCAAAAAATCGGGACTAGCTAGTCTAGCTCTGAAGTTTTTGTTATGCCAACATTATTTTTGATTTTGTAAACTTGTAATTTTTTTCGTTTGATTAATATTTATATAAAAATCCAAAACAAAACACTTGTGATAAATATGTTAAGAAATGTAAAATATGGTAGGTGCCGGAAAGTGTGACGGATAGGAGATCGGCTGCGTACAATAGAGGGAGAGTTTTCATACACGGAGCTGGAGAGAAGACAACGACGGCTTACAAGCGGCAGTTTCAGGCGGACTTGGCGGAGTTTTTGAGGGCAAGAGCTGCGGAGGTTAAGAGAGGTGGGGCCATGTTTCTGGTTTGTCTCGGTCGTACCTCTCTGGACCCCACCGACCAGGGTGGTGCCGGTCTACTCTTCGGCACTCATTTTCAGGACGCTTGGGACGACCTTGTCCGCGAGGTACGTACGATCGACCTTAGCTTATCTTATACTATCTTTCCCCAAAGTAGTTAATTAAACTTAATTACGTAAAACTCTATATTATTAACCTCGAGTTCTTAACTTATAATAGTTGTATTACCATTTACATGCCCTTTTGGCTTTTATGAATAAACACACTAGAAATGAGGAAAACAACTTATTTATACCACTAGGATAGACATCTACATTTGACCCAATTTAGATATTTCTTTGGAAATGTCGCTAACCTTTTTTTAATTTTATTTTTGCTTTCTCTAAGAAAATTAACCATTTTCTAAAAAAGCTACAGCAGTATTGAATCACAGAGTAATAAAAACTTTAACTCGTAAAGTCATCAAACCTAGTATACTAGTTCTGTATATAAAATATCAAATGTTGTCCACAAGTTTCTTGAAATTAAGCTTTTCTTAACAGGACTATATATTTTTTCAAACCTACTATTCTATAGTTATATATATTAACAGGACCACATTAATGTTTGATACTGCCACAAATATATCTTTACGAAATATGCCAAACGTAATGTAGTATTAAAATTAAGTTTAACGACAAAATATATATTTTCATAAACAAATTATTATGGGTAAATGTAAATCCGTATACGTATGTACAACGAAACAGAAACAAATGATTACCCGTCGGATTGTCCTCATCGATCATAAATGAATCTGAACCATCCATCGCTACCATCATTTTCTCCGTCAAAATAAAATCGAAATGATGACCTTGTAGAGACAACATTGGCAGGCCATATTATTGAAGTACGGTAGTAAAAGAAGACATTCAAAAAAATTCAACAAGAATTGTTACGTTGCTTTCTAACATAATCATTTTAGTCCGTTAGTTCAAATAGTCACCACCAAAAAGTAAAAGTTCACATGTGTTTAAGTCGTTATAATTAATCTATAGTCTTTGCCCAAAAAAAAAAAAAAATTAACCTATAGTCGTCAGATGATGATACTAAGTATAAAAGTTAGTGAACCAAAGTACATATATAAGAAACTTCCAGGATATAGATTCACATATTGAGTGATGAAAAACATAGTCCTTGAGGCTCTCATAATAAAATGATTCGAACAATTTTTTTTTTTTTTTTTCTGTTCAACTAATTAAACGTCCTGATGATATTTTTTTTGAATTTCGGTTCAAAATTGTTATCTATCATTAACCAAAATTAACATTTTATTTTAGGGTTTGGTAGCAGCAGAGAAACGGGACGGATTCAATATCCCAGTGTACGCACCAAGCTTGCAAGATTTCAAGGAAGTAGTTGAAGCCAACGGCTCATTTGCAATTGAGAAGCTGGTGGTTTACAAAGGAGGGAGTCCACTTGTGGTGAGTGAGCCGGACGACGCATCCGAGGTCGGTCGTGCCTTTGCTAGTAGTTGTCGGAGTGTGGCAGGAGTGCTTGTGGAAGCTCACATAGGCGAAGAGCTAAGCAATGAGCTGTTCTCACGAGTTGAACGCCGAGCCACTAGCCATGCCAAAGATGTCTTGGTGAATTTGCAGTTCTTCCACATCGTCGCTTCTTTGTCCTTTACTTAATACCAAATAATATGACAAAGACTAATTAAAAGTAATATGCTCGTGTGCTCTCTTGTTTAAACTTTTGTTTTTCTGTTCGTAGGGCCTCTACTTAATTTGTTCTTTATAGTTCTTATCTTCTTTATAATGGGGTTTTGATCATGTAAACTAAATTAGTCGGCCTTTAGTACGAAAGAAAAACTTTATGAAAAAGGAAGCCTCTTGTTCCAGTGTATGCAGGGTTCCTACCCAAATCAACCAAACCAAACTGAAATCATAGTAAAACAACTCGAGTTGACTTCTTTTTATGTAAATAGTCAAATTGACTCCCAAAATTTAACGAATCCAAATTCGATTTTTTTCGTAACATTTTATTTAGTGAACCACTGTAATGTTTTAAATAAAATACGGATCCAATTATACTAAATAAAAGTAGGAGCTATAAGCTTCTTAATGCGTCCACATAGAATTTTAAACTACCAATAGGGATAAAACTTGTCACTTATTAACATTTTTTAAAATCTCCAGAATTTTCAATATTAAGAATTATTTTAAATAACCTATAAGGATTTGACATGTCATTCATTAACATTTTTAAATTTCCAGAATTTTTAGAAAAAAGAAAATTTTTAAATTTATAGAAATAAAAGAACTATGTACAACGTCCCACATCGGCTAGAAATTTTTTAGACATTGGTTCAGAACCAGTATAAATAAAGATTAATATGCTTCCAACATCGAATGAGCAGGAAAGCTTGATTTATCAGGCGTCCAAGTTAAAAAGTTTTATTTGTTTGATCCAATTTTCTATTTGATCAAACTAAAACTTTCAAATGTTTCAAAAAAATATATAATATTGAAACTTTTTATAAGTTTAAATATTATAAATATTGAAACTTTTAAAATACTTAGCTTTTAAGCTTTTAAATTTTAAAAATTTATTAGCTTATAAAAGGTTTCTAAAAAATTATAATTTATTAATATTAAAAGTTTAAAATATTATAAATATTGAAACTTTTAAAATGTTCAACTATTAAAAATATTTAAACTTCATAGAATGTTTGAAAATATTACAATTACTTAACCTTCATAGAAATTTTAAAATATTATATCTATACTAATAAAAAGTTGAAGCTATAAACTCCTAAAGATGTCCATATAAGATTTAAAACAACCGCAGCATAAGCCAGACATTTTATTTTTATCAGAAACTAAAAAATGTTTTTCTTATTTACAAAAATTTCAGAAGAAGTTTGGTTATAATAATTTGTATTCTGTTGACCCCATTGGTTCTAGGGGTGGTTTAGCTTTATTTTTCAAAGATGAAATAAAATTATCTATTTTATATGAGAGTGATCGTATAATTGATGCACAAGCATGTTTTGGTCAACATTTGGTTTTCTTGTCTTTTGTCTATGGGGATCCTGTCCCGCAAAATCGGGTTAAGGTATGGGAAAAATTAATGGATCACTCTTTTCGAATTGATCCTTGGTTCATGATTGGTGATTTTAATGAATTAGCTGGAAATCATGAGAAAAGGGGTGGTGCTTTGCGCCCAGTCTCATCCTTTGTGCCTTTTAATTCAACGATTAATCATTGTGGTATGCTGGAATTTCCGTGTTATGGGGAACAATTGTCGTGGCGAGGTAATAGCTGTAATAATCAGGTGGTTCGGTGTCGTCTAGATCGCGCATCAGGAAATGAGGATTGGCATAGTTTCTTCCCTAATTCGAAGGTTGATTATTTGGAGATGGTTGGGTCTGACCATTGTCCTATCTTGGCAACATGTCTTAGAACAGTTTCCCGACAGAATAGACAGTTTCGTTTTGATTAACGTTGGTTAGGGAAGGATGGGTTACTAGGAGCGGTAGAGTCAGGGTGGGCACGCATGAATAATTTCCGGGTACCGACTTTTGTGGATAAGATTAGGAATTGCAGAAATTCAATTTCATGGTGGCGAAAAAATAATGTGACGTCTGGTCCATCCCTTATTTCTTCCCTTAAGAGTGCTTTGCAGGAGGCTAAGATGGATGATTCGTTTTCTCAGGAAGAAATAAGGGAAGTTGAGAGAAAACTAAAAGAGGCTTACAGGGATGAGGAAATTTATTGGCAACAAAAGAGTAGGAAATTCTGGTTACGTTTGGGAGATAAGAATACAAAATATTTTCATGCATCGACCAAACAGAGGAGAGTAAGGAATAAGATTGTTGGTTTATTTGGTCCGGATAATGTATGGGATGATACGGCCCTGGGTATGGAGAGGATTGCTTCCAATTATTTTGAGGAGCTTTTTAAAAGATCTGACGTAAGTGGTGTTTCAGATATACTACAAGAAATTTCTCCTATCATTACGGATAGTATGAACCGAAGTTTAACTAGGGAAATTACGGAGTCGGAGGTTAGGAAAGCATTATTTGCTATGCACCCGGAGAAATCTCCAGGTCCTGACGGAATGACGGCCCTTTTCTTCCAACGATTCTGGCCTTCTTTAAAAGGGGATCTGGTGACCTTGGTTAAAGAATTTTTTCGAACCGGTGGTTTTGATCCTCGCCTTAATGAGACTAATATTTGTCTCATCCCTAAGGTGGATCAACCACAACGTATGACGGAATTTCGGCCGATTAGTCTATGTAATGTGAGTTATAAGATTATATCAAAAGTGTTATGTTTTAGGCTTAAGCGGTTCTTACCGTCCTTGGTTTCAGAAACGCAATCGGGTTTTGTTTTGGGGCGGTTGATTACTGATAATATTTTAGTTGCGCAGGAAATGTTCCATGGATTAAATACTAATCAGCGATGTAAGTCGGATTTTCTGGCATTTAAAACGGATATGAGTAAAGCATACGACCGTGTTGAATGGGAGTTTCTGGAAGCGGTAATGATTAAGTTAGGATTTGATAGTCGGTGGATTACTTGGATTATGTGGTGTGTTTCTTCGGTATCATATCAAGTTCTTCTCAATGGTCAACTTCGGGGTTCCATTTTACCAAAGAGGGGGTTACGCCAGGGTGATCCTCTTTCTCCCTATTTGTTCATTCTTTGTACAGAGGTTCTAATAGCGAATATAAAAAAAGCTGAACGTGAAAACAAACTTACCGGAATATCGATTGCTCGAGATTGTCCGTCAATATCACACCTATTGTTTGTTGATGATAGTCTGTTCTTCTGTAAAGCCGAGGAGTCTGAATGTAAGGTGGTAATGGATATTATAGGTAATTACGGAAAAGCGTCTGGACAAGAGGTAAATTTAGAGAAATCTTCTATTATGTTTGGTAAGAAAGTTCCGCCGGATGTTCGATCTCGGATAAAATCAGTAATTTGTATTTCTAGGGAGGGAGGTATGGGCTCTTATTTGGGAATTCCTGAAAATCTCCAGGGTTCGAAGACTAACGTTTTCAGTTATGTTAATGAACGTCTGGATGAGCGAGTTAATGGTTGGTCAGCGAAGATCCTATCTAAAGGGGGTAAAGAAATTATGATTAAGTCGGTGGCATTAGCTTTACCAACTCATGTTATGTCATGCTTTAAATTGCCACAGGCATTAACAACCAAACTTACGGGAGCCATATCAAGATTCTGGTGGAAGTCTAATGATAAGGCTAGAGGCATGCATTGGGTAGCCTGGGACAAAATGTGTGAGGATAAATGTGATGGGGGTTTGGGGTTTCGCGCTTTGGAAGAGTTTAATGATGCTATGTTGGCTAAGCAGTATTGGCGACTTACCCAAATTCTTTAATGGCTCGGGTGATGCGTGGTCGTTACTACCGGAGAAAACATCCATTACGGGCAACTAAACCATATTCTCTATCCTTTGCGTGGAGGAGTATTTTTTCTGTTAAGGGACTAGTGGAACGTGGGGCACGTTGGCTAGTAGGTTCGGGTGGTGACATTTCGGTCTGGCGGGATCCTTGGATACCAGACCACCAGCCACGACTAGCGACTGGTAGGGGGAGAATCCTACATCCTAATTTGAAGGTTAATCATTTAATTAATCCCCTTACGATGGATTGGCATTTGCCAATATTAGAGGAGTATATGGATCCTGCGGATATTCTACTTATACAGAGTTTGGCGGTTAGCAAGACAATACGTTCGGATAGATTGATTTGGCATTATACGAAGTCCGGTAAATATTCAGTGAGATCTGGTTATAGGCTAGCACGGGAGTTACAGAAGGAGGTCGAATTCGGGCCAACGTGTACAGTGTTACGGGCGCAAGCTTGGAAACTGGAAGTCCCATCAAAGGTTCAACATTTTTTCTGGCAGGTGGCGTCTGGTAGTCTCCCTGTCAAGGAACGAATCGCTCATCGGGGGTCCGGTGTGATGTTACGTGTCAACGGTGTGGTTCTGCGGTGGAGTCTATTAACCATGCTCTTTTTGAGTGTGAACGATCCCGTTTGGTTTGGGAGTTATCGCCGATTGATACACCATCGACTGGTTTTCCTTATCGATCAGTGTATTCAAATTTAGACTTCTTATATTCTAAGGTTTTCTCAGGCTCCGGGGGTTCAAGTATTGGATATTTGTTGCCTTGGATACTTTGGACAATTTGGAAAGACAAGAATAAAAAGGTATTTCAAGGAGTCGAGGCGGAGCCAATGGATATTATAAATCAGGCGACAAATGACAAACTTTTGTGGGAGGAGGAAAAGTCCTTTGCTGTGAATTTGTTGCCTCCTCAACCACCCCCGGAGGATAGAGTCATTTCTGTTTGTTGTAAGGTCGATGGTTCCTGGAAAGGTTCGGACCCTTTAGAGGGCTTGGGATGGTGGTATGGTACTCAAGATGACAGGACGCTTCTTTTGGGTGCTTGCAGTCTTCGTCGTAGTCCTTCTTCCCTTCATTCGGAGTTTGATGCCTTGCTTTGGGCTATGGAGTCTCTTCGGGTGGCAGGGATTGATTGTCAGAATTTCGAGTCAGATAGCGCTAAATTGGTGGCGATGGTGCAGGCTCCGGATGACTGGCCAGCTTTTTCACTTTTATTGGAAGATTTTCACTCCCTCAGATCATCTTTCAACTCCTTCACTCTGACCCAGATCCCGCGAGCGTCAAACATCCGAGCAGATCGTCTAGCTCGCTCCTCTAGACCTTTACCTTCTGAAGTCTCATTTGTAAATTTTTTTGCTCCAGTTTGGGCAACCAACCTTGGAGTTTCTTTTTAATTTATTTTAATGTTAGGTTGAAAAAAAAAGATTTAAAACAACCAATAAGAATTAGATATTTCACTAATTAACATTTTTGGAAATATAGTAGTAATCTATATTAT
Source organism: Camelina hispida (assembly GCA_023657505.1). Lineage (NCBI taxonomy): Eukaryota > Viridiplantae > Streptophyta > Magnoliopsida > Brassicales > Brassicaceae > Camelina > Camelina hispida. Next base: position 25,499,128 of record CP094636.1, on the reverse strand, counting down.
TAAGAATTTTTAGAAGAAAAATTTAAAATTTATAGAAATAAAAGAAATATGATTTGATATTTTTGCAGTAAATTTTTTATTTTTAAGTCGTAGAAAGAAGGATTGAAGTCGCAAGACCTTGAGTTGATGTTATTTGAGTTTAAAGAAAAAGGATCGACAAAAAACACAAATATTATTTAAACTATACATGTGTTCATATAACTTCTCTGCGAGTAAGGATTTTGGTTTAAGAAGTTTCAATACATGTGGATCTTAAACCGTATAAGTATATGGATGAAATTATCAATAATTGGATGCATGTGTTGACTATGCTGGTCTTTATGAATTGCACAAATTTTATGAGAAAATAAAAGATTTTTGTCTTGGAGTTTGATGGGTTAACAAGTTGTATGGTAATCTAAAAAAAAATATTTTTCAGTAAAAGAATGTGAAAAAGTTGACGAGGAAGAAGAAGAAAAAGAAGAAGAGTATAACGTAGAAAAGGATAAAAGTAACGATGACAATTACCATAAAATTTGACAATGAAAATGACAAGAAAGAATATGAAAAATAAGAAAATATTGAATAAAATACTCAAAAACATAGGTGGTAGCGATCAATTTAATATGAAAAACGAGATAAAGTCAAGATTACAAAATTATTTCGTTTTTTCTGGTGGTCAAAGAAATGGTTTAGGATATGTGAGGTCACCAGTTTGATTCGCCTTGCCTGGACGTCGAGTTAAATTCATGATTTTTTTATCTTATTTGAATGTTTAACACAACTCATTTTTATATTTTTCAAAATTATGTATCTGAAATTTAAATTTTTATTTAATACTATAATTTATTTTTATAAGATAATATTTCATTACTGTCATAAATCACATACTCCCTGCATTTCATAATATATGATGTTTTAGAGAATATTTTCTTGTTTCATAGTATAAGATGTTTTCAAGTTTCTATGCTACTTTTAGATTAGTTTAATATATTTTATTATTTATTATTTGTTGAACTTTTTTAAAGTGGTTATTTTTTATATTTTGAAACGGAGTGAGTATATATAATTTTCATCAAAATATATCAAATAAATCCACGCGTAGCTATAAGCTATAATAAGACATATCAAAACATATAAGCTTCTAAGGCTGTCCACCTAGGATTTAAAACCTCCAATTGTAATAAGACATGTCACTCATTAACATTTTTTAAAAATTCCAGAATTTTCTATACTAAAAGTTATTTTAAAACAACCTATCAGGATTTGACATGTCATTCATTAACATTTTTTTTTAATTTCCAGAATTTTTTAGAAAAAGGAAAATTTTAAATTTATGGAAATAAAAGAACTATGCACAATATCCCACATCGGCTAGAAAAGTTTTAGATAATGGTTCAAAATCAGTATAAATAAGATTAATATGCTTCCAACAACAAATGAGCAGGAAAGCTTGATTTATCAAGCGTCTAAGTTTAAAAATTATTCGGTTTGATCCAGTTTTATATTTGATCAAATTAAAACTTTAAAAAGTTTCAATATTATATTTTTTAAAATACTTAAAAGTAAATATTATAAATATTAAATCTTTTAATAGTTATTAGCTTTTAAAAAGTTTTTAAATATTATAATTTTAAAATTTTAAAATATTATAAATATTGAAACTTTTTAAAAGGTTCAAATTTTATATTTCGAAACATTTTAAAAGTTTAAAATACTATAAATATTGATGTAAAACATAAATTATCTTATTTTATCTACGTTTGTGCTTTTTATTTTTTATGAGATACAAAACATATTTTTGTGTATGATTTTATAGATGAGTTGATATTCTTTCATTAATTTTTTATTTTTGGGTCTAAAAAGACCTTGATTTGATGTTTGAGTCAAGTTTTGGAGTTTAAAGAAGAAAAATTGACAACAAACACACATATTTTATTAGCTATACATAGGCATGACCAGAGTTACGGTTGTCACGGTTATGGTTTATTAACCATCAGTTATGGTTAGAAACATTGTTTAACCTTAACTATATTAAACGGTTACATTTAAATACGGTTCCGGTTCAAGCGGTTACGGCTATATACGGTTACAGTTATTTGAGAATATGATACAGTTGATATTATTTGATGATATAACATAACTGATATTATTTATTTATAATTAATATGTTCTTATACAGTACTCATATTTCTATATATCATATGATTCATATTAAATAAATTATTATTAATATATTTTATTATGTTTTTCAAATATTATAAACCAAGTAAGGATTTTGGTTTGAGCAGATTCTAAATGTGTGGATCTAAAACAAAATAAGTATATAGATAAAGTTATCAATAATTGGATGCATGTGTTAACATGTGTTATCAATAATTGGATGCATGAATTTCACAAATTTTATGAGAAAAAAAATAATTTTGTTTTTGGAGTTTGATGGGTTAACAAGTTGTGTGGTAGTCTAAAAAAAAGTTTTTCAGTGGAAGAATGTGAAAAAGTTGACGAGTAAGAAGAAGAAAAAAAGTATAACGAAGAACCAGACGATAAAAGTAACAATGAAAATTACCATAAATTTTAACAATGAAAATGATAATACTATTTTTTATTTTATTTTATTATAAAATAATATTTTATTACCGTAATCAATTATATATAATTTTCATCGAAATATATCTAATAAACCCAGGCGTAGCGTGGGTTCAAAATCTAGTATATTAAAGGAGAAGACGAAAGAGCTCACAGCCAATCTCACAAAAATTGACGTCTTTTACCCTTGATGAAATTACCCTTAAAAAAAATTCGGACAAGCTTTTCTTCTCTATTTAGGTTGCTGAAAGCACCACATTCATCCTCAGACTTAAGATTAACAATTTGCCATTAATGAGATTCAAAACTGGACATTTTACCTTTTTCTAAACTCTATTTTAGAAAAACAAAATTTGTTTTACAAAATCGGAATATTTACACAATATCTCTTTTTTAAAAAAAATGGAAGATAAATATTAGAATATATTATAAATATTTTTTAAAATAATTTTTTGTTTAAAATATTAAAATGGTAAAGATAATTATGACGATTTTCCTTCTAAGCTAAACATATATTTTGAGAGTGTAATGTTTCTTTTGTATTATTTTGGTTCTAATGAATCAACTTTACTATTGTATGATTTTGATTTTTTTTTTTTCATGTTGATGTACTATCCATATGCTTTGGTGCTTTCCATGATTAATTTTTAGCTATAATTTTTAATTATTATGTTGAACCATATCAAAAGTTTTACTCATTTTGTACTGTTTGGTTGTGTTTTAGGTGTACCTGTGTAACACCCGTGTTCCAAGAAAATATGAAATATTGAAGTTTTATCGAGAATTGGAGTGGATTTGGTTTAGTTTCCGGTTGGTTTACTAAGCTGGTGGATTTATTAATTAAATCAAAGGATGATTTAATTAAATTCTGGTTTAAGTAAATCTTGGTTTAATTTAATTAAACCCAAAAACCCTTTTTGTTAAATAGAGGACGCCTCCTTCCTCTTATTTTCGTGAATGACTGAAAGAAAAAAAAGAGAAGAAGTGTTCATTCACGTGTGAGAAGAAGAGAAGGGAGACCAAAGTTGATTTTGGTGTTCAAAGTAAAAGGGAGCAAAATCGTTAGGGTTTGGGAGGAAACAGTTTCGACATATCAAATCGTTGTCAAAGGTAATGAAATTTGGTAGCTTTATTCCCAAATCTTTCATCGTCATTATCCTTTTTACAGAAGTAGATTTAGATTTAAACTCGATGAGGTATTGGCAGTTTCGTGAGACACGTTTGTAATCTAATGAATCTCCGTGAGTCGGAGGTATTGTATTCCATCAATATATATAGTGTGTGTTACAAGATAATGCCAACTATATACCAAATCATAAGCGATATACATAGATCCCTATAACTACGCTAACACCCCCCCGCAGTCCAAGCCGGTGACTTGAGAACGCTCAGACTGGATCGAAAATCAAGAAACAATGGCGCGGGAAGGCCTTTGGTAAAGATATCGGCATATTGATGAGAAGATGGTACATGGAACACCTTGACGTGACCGAGAGCAACCCTTTCGCAAACAAAATGAATGTCTATCTCAATGTGTTTCGTACGCTGATGCTGCACCGGGTTCGTAGAGAGGTAGACAGCACTGACATTGTCGCAGAACACAACCGACGCCTTCGGAAGCTTAATGTGCATCTCAAGCAGAAGATTACGTATCCAGCTCAACTCTGCAACTGCATTAGCCACACTGCGGTACTTAGCCTCCGCACTGGAGCGAGAGATTGTATGCTGCCTTTTGGACGAACAGGAGATAATATTGTCACCGAGAAAGACACAAAAACCGGAGGTGGAACGGCAAGTAGACGGACAACCGGCATTCGTGTAAGCAGTAAGGGACAACGTAGGCGACCGGTAAAGCTGGAGACCGTGAGAGATAGTACCCTTCATGTAGCGAAGAATACGCTTCAAGGCATTGAAGTGTGCCTCACGGGGAGCATGCATGAAGAGAAAAACCTGTTGTACCGCATATGAAATGTCTGGCCGTGTGAAAGTAAGGTACTGAAGAGCACCAGCCAAGTTACGGTACAAGGTGGGAAACTGTGGTACACCGTGAGTGTAATGAGCCTCTCCTTGTTGTCGCGGTGGAAAAGAACTAGGTGGAGCAGAGGAGGGATGCATCGGTGGTGTGTAGTACGACAGTGGAAACCCAGGTGGCGTGTTGTACGATGTAGGGAACATCCAAGGAGCCTGAGGATACGACCATGGTGGTGCCATATGAGTTTTTGTGCTAATTGTTGGTGTTGTAGCGACCACGACCTTTGTTTCCGCAACCACCGCGACCACGAGATTTGTTGTAGGTGTTACGACCAGAGGTGTTGTTACCGTTGTAGTGTTGTGGGCGCTGTTGTTGTTGATCCGAATGTGTGTACAAGACACTCTGAGACGATGAGTCAGTGTTGTGTGCAGGTGTCGGAGGAGTCTGCTTGGTGAGTCTCTTATCTTCCATGAGAAGCAGCGATCGGGCCTTGATGAAGGTTGGAAATGGTGTGTGATGTTGGATTACATTAATGATGCTGTCAAACTTTACAGACAAACCATTCAGCATATGCATGACCAAAGGTACGAAGCTCATTATCACACTGAATGGATTGAGCTTCTTTGTTGTCACGAAACAAGGCTTCAAGAGTAAGCCATAGATCACGGGCGGTGGACTTGGCTTTGAGGATTGTTTCGAGAAGTTGTTCAGACACAGTACCATAGATCCACATCTTCACAAGATCGTCCCGTTCCTTCCACTGCTTCTCATCATCAGAAGATGGAGCAGATGAGCCATCAAGATGTCCAAGGACACCGAAGCTGCTGCAGTGAGTCTCAAAGAGCTCACGCCAAATGTCATAGTTCAACTTCTTGAGATCAAGTTGAACCGGTATGTAAGCCTGGATCTGAGCGATCCCGTACGGCTTATCATTAGTGGGAGCGGTTGCGGTGATCGTTGCGGTTTCCAGCGGTCCCGACATAGTGTAAAAAAAACAGAGGAAAACTATGAAAATAAAAAAGAAAATGAAGAGAAGAAACAAAGAGATAAAGATGGAGAGAAACTGGATTGAGATTTTAGTGAGGCTCTGATACCATGTAATCTAATGAATCTCCGTGAGTCGGAGGTATTGTATTCCATCAATATATATAGTGTGTGTTACAAGATAATGCCAAATATATACCAAATCATAAGCGATATACATAGATCCCTATATCTATGCTAACAACGTTTTCTCAGACGCGAGTTGGAACCATCGGAGATTGTAACTGAGATCGTGGTCTCGTCTGGTTCCTGATCGGCACGATATTTTGTGGAAAGCTTCGGGACGTCTAGGGCTAGCTGTTCATTGGAGGGATTTAATAGTTAATGGTTGGTTTTTATTTTAGGGTTTCGTCTTTAAGACTATTCTTTTCTGATGTTTTTGTCCAGTTTTGCTATAAGTCATTTTTGGTTGTGTGGCTTGTTGTAGGGAATCGCTGGGCTGTTTCAGACGTTAGGAGAGTCTCAAATGGTTGTATTCGTTGTTATAATCAGTTTGATAAGGTGAGTTCGTGACCATGATCTTATCTAAGCGATTGGGTTGTATAACTTGTTTTGTGTGGAGTTGTGTAGGTGTGATGAATGTGTTATTGGATGTTCTGTTCAATGGCTGGTTTCTTATGTTTTATTTGTGGTTGTACTCTTGATTTTCTTGTGTGTATAGCTCGTAGATGGGAGGATCGTCTCACTGGGTATTTCTGGTAATACTCACGCATCTCATTGTGTTTGTGGTGCAGGTATTGTGTAGCGTGGAATCATGGCGATGAGGAGGAGGATGATCTAGGGTCTCGGTTGTGTGTTGTTGGACTTGGTTATATTGTTTATGTTGGAACCTTGGATAGAGTTATGCTAGGTTTATGGATAGAATGCTTAGGTATGTTATTGCATTGATGATGTGTTGGTTATGTATGTTTGGTATGTTTCCGCTGTGCATATTGGTTGTTATTGGTTTAATGAGGAATTGTGGTTTGGGTGGTTTAATTAAGTAGTATGGGATGCTTAATTATGTATTGTACTTATTTAAAAAAAAAACGGGTCAGGTCATTTCAGTTTGGTATCAGAGCCTTTACGATTCTAGGATGGTTAAGTGGATGGTTAGAGCGGTTAGGAATTTAATTGGGTGAATTATTTTCCTTTTTTCTTGATGCATGATGTTGTGTGATGGAATTGATTATGAGTAGTTAGTCAATTTGCATGTGGTATGGAGTCCTAGTATCATCCTATTTGAGCCTTCGATGAGATTCCACGGTAAGATGTGTGTTTGTGTGCAGTTTTGAATTGTGTACTTAGCTTTCTGTTCTGGGTAGTGCAGATGGTCAAGGGTGGAGCTGTTGCTGGTCGTGGACGCGGACATGGTTGGGGACACGGTCGTGGTCGTGGTCACGGTAGGGGCAGAGTCCCAACAGGGAGTGAGTCTGTTGAGCAGAGTGTGACAGCTGAGGATGTCGGCGAGTCGCAGGATTTCCAGGAGGGGTCCATGAGTGTGGCCGGTGCTGGTACTGATAGGACCGTAGTCGCTGAGGGGGTCGGTGCGGGCGGTGTTGGTGCTCGAGTGGCCGGTGGTGCTAGGGTTCCAGGTGTGGGAATCCCAGCAGGTAGGGCTCCTGTGGGAGGTTTGGACCTGGCGGGCTTGTTGACACAGCTGTTAGAGCGGATACCGGGAGTGGGTCTGGCTCAGGCTCAAGCTCAGGTAGTCCCACCAGTAGTGGCGGAGGAGCAGCAGCTAGTGGCTGCAGATGTGAGAGCTCATGCTCGTTATTTGTCTATGCTGAAGGAGATGCATAAACTTGATACTGAGAGGTTTTCGGGTGGTACAGACCCTACTGTTGCGGATGCGTGGAGGATGAGTGTGGAACGTAACTTCCATACTCTGAGATGTCCTGAGGGGTTTTGGGTGGACATAGGGGTCCATCATTTGAGTGGTGATGCTGAGGTGTGGTGGAGATCGGTGGCTGCTAGGAGAGTGCAGAGGGAGATGACTTGAGCTGACTTCGTCTTGGAGTTCAACCGCAAGTATTTTCCTAGAGAGGCATTGGACCGGTTTGAGGTGCAATTCCTTCAGTTGTCTCAGGGGACACGGTCAGTGCGGGAGCTGGACTTGGAGTTCAGTCGACTTCTTTGTTATGGGGTCCGGGCTATGGAGCTTGAGGAGGTCCAGATCAGGAGGTTTATGAGGGCTCTTCTTGATGACTTGAGGGTCTATTGTAGGGGACGTAGTTATGCTACGCGTGCAGAGCTGGTTGAGACTGCAGCAGAGATTGAGCAGGATATCCGGGCACATTCAGTGGTGGTCAGTCCAACGGTTCAGATAGAGGAGACTTTGGAGCAGAACAATCCAAGCAATGGTAACAAGTCGGAGCAAAGGCATAAGAGGAAGCGGGAAGACACGTCTGGTATGCAGCAAGGTGGGCGATGTTAGAATTAGCGGAAGAGTTTAGTATAGAGAGTAGAGTAGAAAGAGAGAGTTTCGGTAGAACAAAGAGAATAAGAGAAGGATTAGATTCAACTAGAATTATCTCTTACAACACATGTCTACAACTTTAAATAGAGGACTAAATTAGGGCAACCCCTTTACAAGAATAGAAACATAAGATGTCGATATTAAGAGAGAGGAAGGGATGTTTCCCAAGCGATAGTCTCCTAAGTTATAATATTTACGGGAAAATGAAAAATCATGTGACGGCTGAGTAATAGTGAGTTATGGCTGAGTTACAGTGAGTTATTGCTGAGTTATTACAAGAAATAATTTGAAAGTAAATGAGTGATAAAAATGACTTGACGGTTGAGTTATAATATTTACGGGAAAACGAAAATTCATATGACGGCTGAGTTATAGTGATTTGTGGATGAGTTATAGTGAGTTTTGGATGAGTTATAGGAAATTTATGGCTGAGTTATTAATAGAGATTGATAAAACACCACTATCACAACAACATTAGTTTGCTTCGAATCCATAACCATTAACAACAACATTATGGAAACATAATCCCATCATACACTATCTCATCATGCTATCTTAAATAGACCAAACATGATCATATAACCAAAAATTATCACAACTATCATAACCTTCATCCTTGCTTTCAATTCTGATTTTGCATCTTCAACCCTCTCAAATAGCTCTTTCTCAAGATCCATTTGCATCATCTTCTCATTCTCCATTTCCATTTGTAGTTTTACAGTTTGAACAGAGAAAGACTCTACCTCATCCAAAAGTGCCTCATCGACCCACTTGAAGACGTGGTCATCATTCATAAGCTATAAAGGTGATGGAGACAACAATTGGAACAAGAACAGATTCAACATAAACCAACAAGAACAGATTCAACATAACCAAGAACAGATTTAACATAACCAAGAACAGACTCTACCTTCTTCGCAGCTGCATACCCACAACGGAAGTATCGTCGACAAGGATTTGACTCCGATTTCGAATTTTTGGCCACGATTGCTTCTCCACACCAACATCTCTTAGGTACGCCAACAACTGTACCTCGTCCTCTCTCTCAGACATTTGATGCACAACTCGAATCTCCAGATACATTGCTCATGATTTATGAGAGTTTAATTTTTTAGGGTTTAAGCATTCGACATTTGGGTATTTTCGTTTTTAAGAAGAAGAACATCACTCGGGTCAACAATTAAATATTAATATTATTCGGTTAACTTATGGTTTCCCGCCAACAATTGAATATTAAAATTATTAGGTTAACTTATGGTTTCTCGCCAAAATATCGCTTTACGGCTGAGTTATAACCATTACTGGAAAAACGAAAGATCATGTAACGGCTGAGTTATCAAAAGAAACAATTTGAATATTAAAATTATTAGGTTAACTTATGTTTTTCCGCCAAAATATCGTTTTACGGCTGAGTTATAACCATTACTGGAAAACGAAAGGTCACGTAACGGCTGAGTTATAGTGACTTATGGCTGAGTTATCACAAGAAACAATTTGAAAGTAAATGAATGATATATATGATTTGACGGCTGAGTTATCATATTTACGGGCATTCGAAATGTCTCATCGATTCATGTTACGGCTGAGTTATAGTGAGTATGGCTGAGTTATCACAAAAAACAATATGAAAGTAAATGGCTGATATATATGACTTTACGGCTGAGTTATAATATTTACGGGAAAACAAAAAGTCTCGACTATTCATGTGACGGCTGATTTATAAATCTTTAGTGGCTGATTTATCATAATACCGGCTGAGTTATATTAATATGAAACATTACAAAATAAAATTAAAAAAAAAAAAAAAAACAAGTTCAGAGTTCATAAAGAAGAAGACACGACATTACAATGGAATTCACTTCTAAAAACCGATTAAGAGGAGGAGGAACCATGAGCTTTTAGTTAATCCCAATCAAGAGGAGGAGGAACCACACACTGGTCGGCATCGGCCTCCGTAATCTCTCTCATCTCCTCTAACCTCTTGTGCTCTATCGCTAAGTCGACAAGTTCTCCACCCAAGAGTTGATTCAGTTGGGATAGTTGAGCGTCGATTAGTTCCACTTGATGTACGAGGACGGTCTTCTCTTCCTTCTTCTTCATATGCTCATCCATCATACACAAAATTTCTATGTAGCGACGCTTTGGCTCCGCCTCGACCGCGGCTCTTGTTTTAGAAAAGGCTTTGGACACGGCCAATAGTGATTCCTCTTCCCACTCGTAATCTGGGACTCTTGTTGGCGATAATGCTTCGTCTGCCTTGCGTTTTTGACGTCTACTAGAACCCTCTCCGTCCATAGTTCGGCTATCAAAATAAAAACAACCGTCACCAACTGATAGGTGCAATGATCGGAAAATATGCAATTGATTTAGAGGGGATGGAGAGGAGACTTACATATGCAATGATCGAAGGATATATTGATATGGGTTGTAGAGGAGATTTTTAGGTGCAATATATTGTGAGCGGAGAAGAAGGAAACGATACAATGAGTAAGAAACCGAAACGATATAATGAATTAAGAGACTATAAAGGAAAACAATAGGAAAACGAAAGGTCACGTCGATTATTAGGTTAACTTATGGTTTCCCGCCAAAATATTGCTTTACGGCTGAGTTATAGTTTTACGGATTCATGCGATGGCTGAGTTATAGTTAGTTATCAAAAGAGAGGCCGCGTCTATTATTAGGTTAACTTACGGTTTCCCGCCAAAATATTGCTTAACGGCTGAGTTATAGTTTTACGGGAAAACGAAAGGTCTCGTATATTCATGTGATGGTTGAGTTATAGTAAGTTATGGCTGAAATATATATATGACTTGACGGCTGAGTTATCACTAGGATTATTACTCTATTACAGGAATAACTTATGGTTTCCCGCCAAAATACAATACAATGAATTAAGAGAATATAAAGGAAAAACGATAGGAAAACGAAAGGTCACGTCGATTATTAGGTTATTAATTATTAGTCTATTTGTTACCTCTCAACTACAAATAGAACCAAGTGTCTGAGTTATAATATTCCCGTTTTTAGTCTATTACCTCTCAACTACAAACTAGATTAAAATTATTTTTTACAACACTATGTCCACTCTAGCACCCAAGATGTCGGATCTCCCTGACGACGTTTTCATAAATATTGTTTCCCTTGTTGCAGAATATGCTGCAGAATATGGTGGATGGACCGCACTTGGTTCTATTTTAAGGGCTGGTCGTAGGGGGAAAAATGCTGTATACAGTAACGAAATTCTAAAGACAACTGCTATCTATTGCTTTTGTACTGATCCCTCATCAGAAATCAACACATCCAATGCCCCTGATGGTGGTCTCCAAATTGAAGGGCGGCACAGGCCTTTCTTCGTCAGATGATTTGAGGCCGGCAACCCCATTGCCATTTACTTCGAAAGGCTAAGGGTTGTGGCTGAGGATAGAGATATCCAGCGTGGGAGTGATATTCTCAGTCGTATTGTACCGGCCGATGCTTATGCCACTTTAGCATGTGGGGTACTAAGTATTTGTCAAGGGAATGAGGATATGGCCGTCCATTACCTCCAACTGTTTGATGCAAATCATTATCCTCTGAAGTCTTCGGATGCCATTGTAACCGGTAATTATTTTTTGGATAATTTATCTCGTTTTGATACGGGCCAGAAAAACTCATACTCAGCCTCCCATCACTATCCTGACAGCCCGCCACTCCCTAAACCCGCTTGTGCTGTGATGTGTTGTTTGTATTATGGTTTCCATTCTCTCTGTTATGGAGACTATGAAATCATGTGCGAAAACTGTTACCTTCTGTGGTTGTCCCTCAAAGTCTCGGAGATCCTTTAGGGTTTCCAGCAGTAGGTTCCAGCTTTACCTTATCAATTCGTGACTCTAATTTCTGTTTATTTTAAAATAATTATTTTCCATTTCTTCGTCTAGTTTCCCATCTTTTTCATGTATTAAACGTCCCTTTTTTCTTTGGCTAATTCTATGTATCCACCTTTCATGCTTCCACATTTTAGTATCTACTCTCACTTTGAGGCTGAATTATAATATTCACGAGAAAACGAAAGGTCACCTCGATTCATGTGACGGCTGAGTTAAAGTGAATAACGGATGAGTTAACAAAATGAACAATCTATATGGCTGAGTTATCAAAAGAAAGGTCGCGTCTATTATTAGGTTAACTTGCCAAAATATTGCTTAACGGCTGAGTTATAGCTTTACGGGAAAACGAAAGATATAGTCGATTTATGTCATGGCTGAGTTATAGTGAGTTATGACTGAGTTATCAAATGAAACAATATGAAAACAAACGACTGATTTATACAACTGATATGAAAACAAACAATATGAAAATTCTATGTATCCACCTTTCATGCTTCCATATTTTAGTATTTACTCTCACTTTGAGGCTGAGTTATAGTTTTACGGAAACATGAAAGGTCACATCGATTCATGTGACGGCTGATTTATAGTGAATAACGGATGAGTTATCAAAATGAACAATCTATATGGCTGAGTTATCAAAAAGAACGGCGTTTCATTAAATTTGTTGCACGGTCTTTTATTGTTTTACGGAAACACGAAAGATCACGTCGATTCATGTGACGGCTGAGTTATAGTGAATAACATATAAGTTATCAAAATGAACAAGCCATATGGCTGAGTTATCAAAAAGAACAGCGTTTCATTAAATGTGTTGCACGGTCTTTTATAGTTATTCTCGAGACACAGCAGAAATTTTGCTGCAGTCTGATTGGTGGACTCAACGGCGGTTAACTCCCATAACTCTATATAAATAGGGTTGAAGGTTGGGGGAATAAAACATTCTAACTTCCACAAATTTAAGAAGGATGACAGCCGCATCCGGCAATTGGGAGCCGGAAAATCCCATCCCACAGGAGGTAGGAGAGACGTCGCGATCTCTTGAGGTCGCTCCAAACTCAAATATTGTCGACCCCTCGGTGTCTCCCCTTCAGCTAGAACTCCGAGAGTACCGAGCTCGGTGAAAGAGGATGGGCGCGTATATTCGGGCGCTTCGGCTAAAACTTGACTAACTCCATCGTTTTTACCATTTAGAGGGAACCATTCAAGTCCTGGAAGACCTTATTGTCGAAGGTTACTTCTTGGCACACTGGCGAATGGTCCGTCTACTTGATGAGCACAAGGCGTGCAAAGAACTGGTGATATGATCGTGGCCAGCAAGGAATCAGAAGCTGCAGAGAAACCGGAGATCGTGGGAAGGATCACTCGTTCAAGAGCTAAGGAGATGGCCAAGGAAGCTCATTCACTCATAGTTGACGGGTCATTCAACCTACCGAGGATCCAAGTCTTTAACATATCCACCTTGAAGACTTCACCCGGTAATGATAACTAGATAACTTAGGTGTGAAGTTTGTACTCTTTTTCCCATAGCTGAGTTTTGTCCCAATGGGTTTTCTCGGTATGGTTTTTAATGAGGCAAATGGATCACTATGTCGAGTTATCTAGAATTCAATACCAATGGAGAATAATGTACAAGTCACCATGACTTCTGTACCAATGCAAGTGACTTATGTACTACTACAAGTCACCTTGACGCCTCGTTGTTTTCTTATTTCCTTTAAAACGCTTTGTTGTTTTATTTTGAAGTTCCTGTTGTTTGGGAGTGTCGAGCCTTAGGGTTGATTATAAACCTAAAAGCGACGCCTCTTTGTTTTTCAGCGAAGAAGTTTTATGTAACAACTATTGTTGAATCTTTCTTCTCTCAATCCGAATTTGTGAATGCGTTCATGATTCTGAGTTTCTATACACTTTGTGATTCAGAAACTCTTCACCCTGTATCAATCCATACAATCACCTAAACCCTTCTTACCATCAAATCATTGTTCCATCCTTTGATCATCGCCATAGTCACTCGCATAATCACTCGTGCATCATCACCTTCCGATCACATCGCCTATCATCTTGTCATCAGCCTCCATCAGAGTTTCATTCTAGGGAGATCGTATTATGTGGTATCAGAGCCAACTCTGTGCCAAAGGCTGAGCGATTCTAAACCCTAATCTCGTTTTGTGTTGTTTTGATTTGTTCATTTGTTTAAATTCTTTGTTGTGTTAGTCTTTGCTGCTTTTAGCTTTCGTTGTGAGTCTTGTTTAGTTTTTAGGATTTGTTTTTGTTGTTTGTTTGTGTCTAGATTACGAGTCTTAGAGTTTATTTTTGTTTCTTTCACTCAAGGAACGTTTTACTTCGAGTTTTTCTTCTTTGATTTGCAGGTACAATGGAGCTTTCTCCAGAAGCTATGGAAGCATTGAACCAAGCCATGTCTAAGCAAATAGCAGAAGCAAACAAGACAATGTCTACTCAGTTTCAGCAACAGATGGAGCAGCTCAGTAACAAGTTTGAGAAGCAGATCAAAGATATAGCTAAAGCATCTAGCGCTTCAGATCAAAGTTCTACAGAACCACCTAGCCCTAATGAGGCCCTTCGCCTAGCTAAAGTAAAGGCACACGTGGGAACTTCTTCAAAGCATACACGGAACAAAGCAGCTAAGTCACCTACTGGGGGAAGAGAGAATTGTTTCAATCAGAGAAGAGACATTCAAAGTACAGAAAGAGGAAACCGAAGGACTGGCAGAGATCATATACGTCCACGACGAGCTGAACAAGTAGCTGGGCATCGAATATACATTGAGTCAGATAGAGAGTATTCCGAAGAAGATGAAGCTTCAGATCATAGTCAAGAGACAATGAGGAGAAACAAAAACAGAGATCATGATAGGGATTATGATCCTTTGAGGCAGCAGCTGAATCATCTCAAGATTCAGTATCCTTCTTTTCATGGTACCAATGATCCAGAGACTTATCTAGACTGGGAAAGGAAGATGGAATCGAACTTTATGGTTCAAGGTACTTATGAGTTGAATAAGGTGAAGATAGCCATATCCGAATTCAATGGTTATGCTTTGTTGTGGTGGGAGCAGCTGGGACTTACTAGACATCGACAGAGAGAGCCTGCTATCACTACATGGGAACAGTTAGTCACACAAATGAGAAAGAAGTTTGTGCCTACACACTACCAGAGATAGACTCTTAACAAGCTTAGCCATCTCATTCAAGGTACTAAGTCTGTTAGAGACTACTATCAAGAGCTGGAAACGCTTATGATCAGGGCTGATCTAAGAGAAAGTGAAGACATGCTTATGTCTAGATTTCTTGGAGGTTTAAACAGATAGATTCAAGACAAGGTAGAGCTGCAGAACTATGAAGATGTTCAAGAAATGGTACATAAGGCAGAGTTAATTGAATCACAGATCAAGAGAAAGGGAGTGAGGACAACATTTACGCCTAGCATGTCCAAGCCAAGAGAGTTCAGTAAACCCGCATTCACCAAGGACAGCAAACCCGCGACAACCACAGTCAGAGAGGAAGTTAAGATCGATTACAAGCCCAAGATTAGCACCTCTACAAGTCTTATCAGGTGTCTCAAATGCCAAGGAATGGGGCATTATTCCAGAGACTGTCCTAACAAGAAGATGTTTCTTCTTCAAGAAGGAGGAGAGATTGTGCCTGTAGACAGTTCAGAGAGTGAACCAGAGTCTGATTTAGGTGAAGAAGGTGAACCCGCAGTCATGGGAGAGATGTTAGTAGCACGCAGACCTTTAAGTGTTCAGATTCATCCAGATGATAGAGGGCAGCGTGAGAACTATTTCACACTAGGTGTATGGTTCAAGACAAGGTCTGCACCTTGATCATTGATGGTGGTAGCTGTACTAATGCAGCTAGTGAAGAGATGGTACAGAAGCTTAATCTCAAGACCACTTCACATCCAAGA
Source organism: Camelina hispida (assembly GCA_023657505.1). Taxonomy (NCBI): domain Eukaryota; kingdom Viridiplantae; phylum Streptophyta; class Magnoliopsida; order Brassicales; family Brassicaceae; genus Camelina; species Camelina hispida. The sequence goes on along the minus strand of CP094636.1, from coordinate 25,483,290 downwards.
TCTTATCAGCTACAGTGGCTGAATAACAAGGGAGCTTTAACAGTTTTACAGCAAGTGATGGTGAAACTAACAATTGGGAAGTATGAGGATAAGCTGCTATGTGATGTGATTCCGATGAAGTCAAGTCATATTCTGTTGGGAAGACCATGGCAGTTCGACAGAAGAGTGTTTCATGATGGCTACACCAACAACCAATCGTTTGAGTTCAAGGGACGTAAGGTTATTCTTCTACCGCTTACACCCAGCGAAATCTACAAGGACCAGCTTCACATGAACCGCAAGGATACAGAGAAAGTGTCGCACAGCCTGTACATCAATCACAGCGAGTTCAACAAGCTATTTGATCCAGAGATGACCACATTCATATTTGTTTATAAAGAGACACTCACCAGTACCAAGCCAGCAGAAGAGCTTCCACGCGAGATGATAGAGATTATAGAGGAGTACAAGGATGTATTTCCAGAAGAGATACCTCCAGGTTTGCCGCCAATACGTGGGATAGAGCATCAGATCGATTTGTCACCAGGTTCAGTACTACCGAACAGACCCGCTTACAGAACCAATCCATAGAGACTAAAGAGCTTCAGAAGCAAGTAGAAGGGCTGATGAGCAAGGGAAACATCAGAGAGAGTCTCAGTCCATGTGCAGTACCAGTTTTGCTTGTACCAAAGAAAGATGGTTCATGGAAGATGTGTGTTGACTGCAGAGCTATTAACAATATCACAGTGAAGTATAGACATCTGATTCCGAGGTTAGATGATATGCTGGATGAACTATGTGGATCAACGTTCTTCTCAAAGATCGACTTGAAGAGTGGGTATCATCAAATCAGAATGAAGGAAGGAGATGAATGGAAAACAGCTTTCAAGACCAAGCAAGGGCTCTACAAATGGCTAGTCATGCCGTTTGGTCTCACCAATGCTCCTAGTACCTTCATGCGTTTAATGAATCATGCTCTCCGGCCTTTCATTGGTGTCTTTGTGGTTGTGTATTTCGACGACATCCTCATCTACAGCAAAGGTCTAGAAGAAAACTTAGAACACATCCGCCAAGTTCTAAATGTTCTTCGTTCTCAATCCTTCTTTGCTAATTTTTCTAAATGTTCATTCTGTACTACTGAGGTTGTCTTTCTAGGCTTTGTTGTCAGTGCAGAAGGAGTTAGAGTGGACGATGAGAAGATCAAGGCTATTAAGGAGTGGCCAACACCCAAAAACGTGGCAGAAGTCAGGAGCTTTCATGGATTAGCAGGATTTTACAGGCGATTTGTCCAAGACTTCAGTACCATTGCAGCGCCACTTACAGAAGTTATCAAGAAGGATGTAGGTTTCAGATGGGAGGAAGCACAAGAGGAGACGTTTTCAGCCTTGAAAGAGAAGCTTATCACTGCCCCAATTCTCTTACTTCCTGATTTTATGAAAACTTTTGAGATTGAATGTGATGTCTCCGGGGTTGGTATAGGTGCTGTTTTGATGCAGGATAGGAAGCCGGTAGCTTACTTCAGTGAGAAGCTAGGAGGATCGACGCTAAACTATCCTACATATGACAAGGAGCTATACGCCTTGGTTCGGGCTCTTCAAACGTGGCAGCATTACCTGTGGCCCAAGGAGTTCGTTATTCACAATGATCACGAGTCCCTGAAGCATCTCAAAGGACAGCAGAAGCTCAACAAGAGACATGCCAGATGGATGGAGTTCATAGAGACTTTTCCCTACACGGTTAAGTACAAGAAAGGTAAGGATAATGTAGTCGTAGATGCATTATCCAGAAGGTATACTCTCGTTTCCACTTTGTCTTCCAAGCTAGGTTTTGATGAAATAGTAGAACTTTATGAGACTGACATCGATTTTGCTGAGAGCTATGGCAAATGCCATAAGTTTTCTTTTGAAAACTATTATAGGCAGGATGGATATCTGTTCTTTAAGGATCGATTGTTCATACCAAGACAATCCATGAGAGAGCTGCTGATCAGAGAAGCTCACGGAGGTGGACTAGCTGGACATTTTGGAGTGTCAAAGACTCTACTTGGACTGCAAGAACACTTCTATTGGCCGCAAGTGAAGAAAGACGTTGAGAAGGTCTTTTCTAGGTGCCATGTTTGCAAAATGGCGAAGGGTAAAGCACAGCCCCACGGCTTGTACACTCCTCTACCTATCCCTTCTCAACCTTGGACTCATATTTCTATGGATTTTGTTTTTGGCTTACCTCGAACCAGAAATGGTAGAGATTCGATTTTTGTTGTGGTTGACAGGTTTAGCAAGATGGCTCACTTTATTGCTAGTCACAAGATGGACGATGCTGTTATTTTAGCTAACTTGTTCTTCAGGGAAGTAGTACGTCTACATGGAATGCCTCAAGTGATCGTCTCAAACCGAGATACAAAGTTTCTAGGACACTTCTGGAGGACGCTATGGGCTAAGCTCGGGACCAAGCTATCATTCTCAACCACATGTCACCCACAAACAGATGGAGAAACAGAAGTGGTGAACAGGATGCTATCTACACTTCTCAGGACCTTAGTGAAAAGCAATCTCAAGTCATGGGAAGAATGCCTACCACACGTTGAATTCGCATATAACCACGCTAAGCATTCTGCTACACTATTCTCTCCTTTTGAAATTGTTTATGGTTTTAGTCCACAATCACCTCTAGACTTGATTCCTTTACCCTTAAGTGTGAAGTGTAGCTTTGATGGCAAAGAAAAGGCTAAACAGGTCAGGAGGATACATGCTAAGGCTAAGGATAATATAGAGAAAAGAACCAAGAAGTATGAGAAGCATGCGAACAAGGGTAGGAAGGAGCTCGTTTTCGAAGAAGGTGACTTGGTGTGGATTCATCTACGCAAGGATAGGTTCACAGAAGAAAGGAAAAGCAAGCTTGGCCCATTTGAAGTCATCAAGAGGACCAATGATAACGCATACCAGATTGATCTTCAAGGTAAGTATACTATATCATCAACATTCAATGTTTCTTACTTGCTCCTTTATTATGCAGATTCCAATTTGAGGACAAATCCTTTTGAAGAGGGGGAGGATGATATGATCGTGGCCAGCAAGGAGTCAGAAGCTGGAGAGAAACCGGAGATCGTGGGAAGGATCACTCGTTCAAGAGCTAAGAGGATGGCCAAGGAAGCTCATTCACTCATAGTTGACGGGTCATTCAACCTACCGAGGATCCAAGTCTTCAGCATATCCACCTTGAAGACTTCACCCGGTAATGATAACTAGATAACTTAGGTGTGAAGTTTGTAGTCTTTTTCCCATAGCTGAGTTTTGTCCCAATGGGTTTTCTAGGTATGGTTTTTAATGACGCAAATGGATCACTATGTCGAGTTATCTAGAAGTCATTACCAATGGGGAATAATGTACAAGTCACCATGACTTCTGTACCAATGCAAGTGACTTTCGTACTACTACAAGTCACCTTGACGCCTCGTTGTTTTCTTATTTCCTTTAAAACGCTTTGTTGTTTTATTTTGAAGTTCCTGTTGTTTGGGAGTGTCGAGCCTTAGGGTTGATTATAAACCCAAAAGCGACGCCTCTTTGTTTTTCAGCGAAGAAGTTTTATGTAACAACTATTGTTGAATCTTTCTTCTCTCAATCCGAATTTGTGAATGCGTTCATGATTCTGAGTATCTATACACTTTGTGATTCAGAAACTCTTCACTCTGTATCAATCCATACGATCACCTAAACACTTCTTACCATCAAATCATTGTTCCATCCTTCGATTATCGGCATAGTCACTCGCATAAGCACTCGTGCATCATCACCTTCCGATCACATCGCCTATCATCTTGTCATCAACCTCCATCAGAGTTTCTTCCTAGGGAGATCGTATTAACTGGTCGATCGGATGGATGTACCCGATCTTCTGGAAGGCGATTGTGAACCCCTGGGGGAAACCGCCTTCCCGTTCGTGACGGATGTCTGGGCCTATCGAGCTTGCTTGACTAGGTTAATCCGATACATCAATTTCCTGGAGTCTTCGGGTTAAGCCTTCTGTGAGCGCCATCTTCTTGAAGGCCCATGTGCCTTTATAGAGGACATGATGTCTAGAGGCTCCGGATTGCCAATCGAAATGCTAGAGGCCTTAAAACAGGTACGAGAGTTCTGGCGAACTGCGGTGAACGAACTCGTAGTGGAGGAACCATTGGAGACTGACATATCTGGCCAAGCTCCCGTCCAGCGATTGCAGGACCGTCCAGAACGCTAGAGGGTTGGTGACGAAACTTTTGGATCGGGCTCCTTGACCAGAGAACCATTGGAGACTGACGTTTAGGCGTTATTATTATTATATATATATATATATATATATATATATATATATATATTTTGTTGTTTGGATGAAGTGTAATGGAAACTAAACAAAACGATTTTAGCGAATTTTAATGTTTGAAGTTTGTCCAACAAGATATAGTTGATTCATGTCATGGCTAAGTTATAGCTTTATGGGAAAATGAAAGATATAGTCGATTCATGTCATGGCTGAGTTATAGTGAGTTATGACTGACTTATCAAAAAAACAATATGAAAAAACGACTGATTTATAATATTTACGGATTCATATGATGGCTGAGTTATAGTCGCGTCTATTATTAGGTTAACTTATGGTTTCCCGCCAAACTATTGCTTAACGGCTGAGTTATAGTTTAACGTGATTCATGTTATGACTGAGTTATGGTGAGTTAAGGCTGAGTTATCAAAAGAAACAATATGAAAGTAAACGACTGATTATATGGCTGAGTTATATTTTATGACGGCTAAGTTACCGTGAAACGGGACGAAATGTCTCGTCGATTCATGTTATACTTGACAGCTGAGTTATTACACAAAATAAAATAAATCTCCCTAACTATAGAGCAAAAGTTTTCGCATTGTGCCCAACTTGCTTACATCACGAACATGCGTGTTGCTTCTTAGGGCGTTTATTTTCAATGGCAACTTCCAAAGATGATTTAATTCTACGCTTTTTTGGCCTTCCTGGCTGGTTCACAACAACCGGAGGCAAGCACTTCTGATTTTCCACAACTTCAGGAGCAGGGAATGATTCATCTGGAGCCATGATGGAACCAGCCCATCCGTTAACCAAATCGACACTCCTAAATTTCGTATCACACATGGATATACGAGACACATCCATATGCTCTGCAGCTGTGATTGCATGGATGCATGGAATTTTCTCGTGGTCGAAACGACGGCATGTACAACTTTTTATTTCTAAATTTACAACATGAATAGATGATCCATATTTCACTTGCACACGTACAGCATCAATCGTTTTTACCTCCATAAGTCTTGCTGCAGTGACACGGTCCTAGTAGGGAGTAGAACAAAAACAAAACGTTTTAGGCTGAGTTATGAAAACAATTACAGCTGAGTTATTGAAACAACAATGGCTGAATTATGAAAACTATAATGGTAATGGCTGAGATAAGGAAACAATAACGGCTGAGATATTGTAATTGTTATGACTGAGTTATACACATTGACGACTGACTTATGTAAACTTACCTGTAACAGTTTCTCAACACCTTGAGTGAGCGTTGTTAGCTGCGATTTTGCATCCTCTCTCCATTCAGAAAACCATATGGTCATCATATCCCGTATCGATTCTAGAAGTCGAACTATGGGAAGACTTCTAGCATTTGACAGTGCATTGTTCATTGATTCTGCAATATTCGTTGTCATTAAATTGTACCTTTCACCCGGGAAATGAACACGCGCCCACATTCGGACACCAGCTCGTTGGAGGAATCCATGTAGTTCGGGATGACGTGCTTCAATCTCATTGAAAGCCTCATAAAAATTAGTTAGCCTAAAACACTTTGCCTCTTTTTTCACCAGAGGGAACAAATGTTTTCCTTCGAACTTCACCAAGATGTTCTTATACAAATCGTAAGTGCAAATTCCACGCGAAGCCAACGGATACACTTGACCAATCGCTTTCCCTATTGACTTATGTCTGTCGGAGATTATCGCAAGATCCTTTTCGTCTCGAATGGCAACTTTGAGTTGTGTAAAGAACCAACGCCAAGACTCATCATTTTCATTGTCAACAACAGCGAAAGCTAATGGGAAAATTTGAAAGTTACCAACCTGAGCTAGGGCTGCAAGAAGCGTCCCTTTGTAACTACCATGGAGAAACGTTCCATCGACAACAACAACTTTGCGCATGAATGCAAACCCAGCAATACTCGCACCAAAAACAATAAAAACATATTTCAATCTATCGTCATCACCTATTTGAAGACGTGTGACTGTACCCGGATTTTCCCTTTTTAACTTGTATATATAAGACGGCAACTCGCTAAAACTTTCCTCAGGAGTTCCCTGATCGATCTGCCTTGCATTCAGCAGCGTTCGATATGCCTTCCAATAACCCATCTGTTGACACCAACAAATTAATAAATCAGCCATAATATATATAAAACTCAGTCGATACATTCAAATAAGTCAGCCGTAAATAATCAATAAATGAGCCGTAAAATGAGCCGTAAATAATCAATAAATAAGCCGTAAAATGTAAATAACTAAGCCTATACATACCTATAACTCAGCCATTATTATCAACAACTCAGTCGAAACATAGTAAAATGTAAATAACTCAGCCTATACATACTTTTAACTCAGCCATTATTATTAACAAGTCAGTCGAAACATAATAGTTACCTTTAGACTAAATTGCTTATTGAAAATGACTCCGACACTTTTAGGTTTATGATACTAGGATTTTTATGTCTCCTAGCAGGTCTCAATTAACCTTATGTGTTGTAGTACTTAAGGTGTCAATCCAAATGGGATGTTGCTAACAATCAAGATGCGATCAAGCAATCACAAGTCAAGCCAATTCAAAAAGAGTGTTTTTTTTCTAACAATCCTAGAATGACAAAAAATGCAAACGAAAATGTGTTCTGGAACTAGAAACGAGAATGCAAGACAAGAAATGAAAATTAATAAAAACGGAAACGAGTCTAAGCAAAAACTAAAAAGCAAGAAGCGAAACAATCTCAGGAATGTAATATCAATCAAAAGGATAAAAGTCCTAAGGATGGGAGTAATTGATGTCGGTGGAGTATCCTAGTCCACAGAGTGTTTAACATGCCACAAGCAATCTATCCCTAAACAATGAGCATCACAACTTAGCTAATCCAATCTCTTGGTAAAAGCTACTCAGACTTAACCACTTCCATACCTAGCTCTCGCTAGAGAAACGTGGTCGAGCAGGCATGACAAACAAGTTCATTCACGTCAACAAACATCCTAGACAACTAATCTCTTAGGCTAGGAACGTAAGTCTCTGGCACTAGTTGGTCAGACATTTCATCGAACACCTTTTGGGTGTGGAAATGTCTCGAACCTAGTTCCAATTGATCAGAGAGAAACTAGTAATTCTAACTCTAGTCCAGAAGGGAATCATACAAATCAAGCTTAAACACCCTACATCCTAAGATCCTCCACCTAATCTATCCCATCCTCAAGAACTAACGCACTACTCAGATCCAGAAATCATCATCAACAATACAAACTCAAAAAACATTGAAACAAGCATTCTTAGATAGGTAAAAATAAGATAAACAAGTTTGTAGAAGAAATCAAATGCAAATACTCAATGTATCAAAAGATATCTGGATACAAAGTCTGAGAACGGTTCTTGGTGGCTAGGGAAACCTTACAAAATAAAACGAGATAAAAACTAAGATCATCTCCGCCAAGACTTAACAAAATGTATTTATAGTAAAAACATGTAAATCCCTAAAACTTAAAACGACAAGATGAAGTGTCGGTTTGGGAATCTCCTGAAGCGTGTAAGACGGAACGTCTTCCTGACATGTGCGAACGAGTAGTGGCTCGAGTGGGTGATGGTGTTGGCTCGAGTGGAGGAGGATCGAGTCGATGGGCAGCGGCTCGAGCTGGAGGGTCGAGTCGACGGGTGGCGACTCGAGCTGGAGGGTCGAGTCGACGGGTGGCGACTCGAGCTGGATGTATACGCTTCCACTAAAACGATGATAACCTTTGAACCACACCTCCGATTGGCTTGAAATAAACGGCATTGGAAATATGACTCAATTCTCTACAACTTTGATGAAGACGTCGAAAGCTGAATCCCCCGACCGGTGGCTCGAAGGACGACTCGAACGGGAGGGTCGAGTCGACGGGTGGCGACTCGAGCTGGATGTATACGCTTCCACTAAAACGATGATAACTTTTGAATCACACTTCCGATTGGCTTGAAATAAACGGCATTAGAAAGATGACTCAATTCTCTACAACTTTGAAGAAGACGTCGAAAGCTGAATCCCCCGACCGGTAGCTCGAAGGACGACTCGAACGGCGACTCGATCGGCACGACAGCGCGACTCGATCGGCATGACAGCGCGACTCGATCGGATGTGTGACGATGGAATGATGGCGCGACTCGAGACAGCCTGACTCCAAAGTCTCCAAAATACCTGAAATACTCCAAAATGCACGATGTATGCGAAGATAATGCAAGAACTACCTAAATATGAAAAGTGTACAAAAGAGAGTAGAAATTCATGCAAAACAATTAGTTATCCTAACTAGATGCGTGACAAAAACATGCTTAGCAGAGACAAAATATAGACATATCAGTTTAACATTTGGACCAAGATAACCAAGATAGTCCCTGTAAAGACCTGCCAATAAATCAGCTGTTGATTGGCGGCATCTAGTAGAACGTTCCGTCACAGAACATGTGTGTTCCGAATCGTATACACGAACATGAAAATCCGGGTCATCCCCTTGTACAGATGCACGAACTCTCCAAAGACATCCTTTAACCCAAAAACTAAAAACCACTTGTCTCGGATTTGAGTTTGGTACATTAAAATCAAATCCATCCCTAACCGAAATAAGTTTCACGTGATTCCTGAACTGCTTTTTGCTACTGAATCGTTGTCCTACAGCAATTTTTAGCGTTGACACCTCCAACCTAATAGCCTCCGGATTCATCTTCGATCCGGCAAAGTTATCATCTTTATGAGCTTTCTTCTGAGGAGGCGGAGAAGGTGGGTCTTCCTCTTTACTCTAAGGGTCGCCCAATACAGAAAACTTCTCATCATCAGATGACTCATCATCGGAGTCGTCGAAAACATCAAATCGGGTTGAAAATTCATCGTCTTCTTCTTCGTCAGATGCTACTTCGACAGCTTCTTCTTCGTTTTCTTTGTCAACGATTTTACCATAATCAAAACTAGTGCCTTCAAATCCCCCACCGTACACTTCGTATGTAGAATCTGCTTTCGAGTCTCTGCTTCGCCTAGCTCCACTAGTTTCTGTAGACTCTTTCGCCGAAAACTCTACACAGAGACGTAGCTGATCGGTTTTCCATAGCCCCAAAAAACATTGCAACTGTCGATCATTGGAGACAAAAACTGGTGGAGTATCATGCGCCAAATGTTTCATTGCCCTGTTCGAGAACATGTAGCTCAGCTTTAGCACATGGCTAAACGCGTCCAATCCGTAGTCTTCAAGAACAAGCTTCATAAGCTTGTCGTGTGTTGTGCTTTCGTCTATCTGCACAACTATACACCCTCTATCGTCGGAGTTAAATACATATCTCTGTGTCTTTATCCAATTACCGGACACAACTAGTACCAGAACTGGATCCATGAAAGATAATGAAGAACAAGGTGGAGAAGAAGTAGAAGAACAAGGTGAAGAAGAAAGTGAAGAAGAAGTAGAAGAACAAGTAGAATAAGAAGCTAAATAGTTCACTTATTAACCAGTTGAAGAACAATAGTCGAACGACGTTTCGTATTTCCGGAGAAAAAAAATGATGACATGGAATGCTGACATGGATGCTGCGTCCGACGTGGCAAGTCAGCCATCAAACAATACCATAACTCAGCCTAAATAAAACTCAGCCACATCATGAAAAACATTACAGTAATTAAATAGCAAAAAAATTGCTGCCAAATTCAGCCGCTTCATCAATTGAAAATATATAACTCAGCCGTATCGTTTGATAAGTCAGCCGTAACTGAATAACATTCTAGTAATTAATCTTTTGATGATAAGTCAGCCATAAAACGGCTGAGTTGTACGATAAGTCAACCTATGACGGCATAGTTATGCTCATAAGTCAGCCGTTTTTCATAACTCAGCCGTGTCGTAGCTATAACTCAGCCAAAATTTTGACAACTCAGCCATGTCGTAGTGATAACTCAGCCAAAATTTTGACAACTCAACCATCAGGTGAAAACTCAGCCGTAACTACAGCTGAGTTATGCGCATAACTCAGCCAGATTTAATAAGTCAGCCGTAACGCTTGGCTGACTTATGAGCATAACTCAGCCAGATTTTCATAAGTCAGCCGTCCGCTCTTACTCAAATGTTTTTCCGATAACTCAGCCGCAACATACCTATAACTCAGCCGCAATATACTCTGTAACGCGTTAAGGCTGAGTTATGGTTACACGTCAGCGATTTCTGACGTGGCGTCTGACGTGGCAATGGCAATTTTGTAATAACGTTTTTTCCGGTAACATAAAACAGGGGCACGCTGGGTATTTTGAAAACACCCGAAACATTCTAGTAATAAAAAAGATTTTTGTAGATTCTGATAATATTACCTAAAATGAGTAACATTTGAGTAATTTACCCTAAATAATAGATAAATACATTGTAGATGGTCTAAGAACATATTATTTTTAAATTTCACATGATTATATTTTATTTGGTTTCAACAATGTTGTTTGAAAACATATAATTGTTAGCTGAATCATAATGTAACATCCGCGAACCAAATATTGTATTTTGGGTCTGAGTATCGATCGACATCCTTAGTGCATCGATCGACACCATGTGTTACGGTTTGGTCGGGTTTGTTTTAATTGCTGTTTGGTTTGGTTTTGTTCAATTAGAAATCCCTAAATCGCATTTATAAGTGAAAAAGCGACGAATTAAGGGTTGGGAGAGTTTTATTGTTGCCGTTAAGTGAGAAAAGAGAGAAAAAGGAGAGAAAGCATTAGAGAGTGTTTCTGTGAGTTTATGGGTCTGTTCTTGGCGTTTTGGAAGGATCTGTGGCTGGAAAAGGGAGAGCTATTGCTGGGAACGAAGGAGAAGGTTCCTAAGGTGTTGTTTCCACCGTTTCTCAACCCAATCTTCATATAAAAGAGGTGAGTGCTTGATCATGGTTGATCTAAGCATGAGATCTCTTTTGTTTGGGTTGTTCTTTGTTGCTTGTGGTGTTTGCTTGCTTGGCTTCGTTGTGTCGTGTTTACCATAGCTTACCGAGGTGTTTTGGGTGAGTTTGAGATGGTTTCGAGGTGATTTGGAACGGAGGATCGATGTTCGTGTTTGTGCAGTTTGTATCTGCAGACTGCATCGATCGACACCGATGTAGCATCGATCGACACCATCTCGTGCAAGCATCGATCGACACCGATGTAGCATTGGTCGACACTAGTCTCATCCGAGACTTGTTTTTCCTGGTTTGATGTATTGTTGTGTGTTTGTTTGTTTGCTTAAACATGAGAGTCTCAGATGCTTGTGTGTATAACCTAGTAAATGGGAGGACGGCCTCACTAAGTATTTATGATAATACTTACGCATCTCAATTGTTGTTTGTGGTGTGCAGGTAAAGGCAAAGTGTGATCGTGGAATCAAAGGCGATGAGGAGGAGGATGTTCTAGAGGCTTGATTGATTGTGGTCTAGGTAATGTTAGGTTGCTAGTGTTGAGTTGATAGAACATTGTAGGATGTTGAAACTTTGTTATTTCCTTGTTGGTTTGGATTATTGAATTGTTGGTTATTGGAATGTTATTGTTGGATTCTTGTTGGTTTAATGGAATTGTTTTGTTATCCGCTGTTGTTGATTGTTGCTAGGATGTTAGTGGGTATGGAACCACTAGCGAATTATATTATTTGAAAAATTAAAACAAAAAACGGGAACGGTTGTTTCATTTTGGTATCAAGGCCCTTACGGTTCTAGGACTAGGGTTCACTGTGTTTTTGCTGTTGATGTTTAGGATTTCATGCTAGTGTTTATTGTGTGTGATAGTCAATTGTGTGTGGCATGAGGTCCTAGAACATCCTCTTCGAGCCTAACTTGTGATTCCACGGTGAGTTGTGTTCTTGTGTTTTTAGAATTATTTGTTGCTTAGCCTTATGTTCTTGGTGATACAGATGGTTAGAGGTGGGGATTCTGTTGGTCGCGGTCGTGGTTGGGGTCGTGGACTTGGTCGTGGTCGTGGTCGTGGTCGGGGACGAGGTCGGGTTCCTGAGGCCAGTGAGAGTGTGACCCAGAGCATGGCCAGTGAGGAGGTAGAAGAGTCGCAGGTTCATCGTAGTGTGTCTGGAGACCATGTTTGTTTGGGTGACGGCAAGGCGGATGGGCCCGGTGTCGGTCACGGTGTTGCCCTGGATGTGAGGGTTGCAGCGGAGGGTGCTCCAGGCAGGGAGGAAGTCTTGATGGACTTGCTAGCTCAGGTTTTGGAGCGGCTTCCAGCAGCAGTGCCGCCAGTGGTTGGTGGGCAGGTTCCAGTAGTGCCACCAGTGGTTGGTGGGCAGGTTCCAGTAGTGCCGCCAGTGGTTGGTGGGCAGGTTCCATTAGTGCCGTCAGTGGTTGGTGGGAAGGTTCCAGCGGTGCAGCATGTGGCGGGTTTGCACGCAGGTGTGCAGCCGGGGGCCGAGATAGTGGATGCACAGTATGTGCAGATGATGGTGCAGCTGCAGCAAGAGGGAGCAGGGTACTTCTCGGGAGGTACAGATCTGAGTGTAGCGAATGAGTGGAGAGAGCGGATGGAGGATCTTTTCCTTTTGTTTTGGTGTGCTGACCAGTTTAGGGTGGATTTGGCAGTGTACTACTTGTCAGGTGATGCACGTGTGTGGTGGAGGTCGGTGACAGCACGGAGGGTGCAGCGGGATATGACTTGGAGGGATTTTGTGAGGGAGTTTAACTCCAAGTATTTTCCACAGGAGGCTCGTGATCGCATGGAGGCACGGTTTTTGGGGTTGACTCAGGGGGACCGTATAGTGCGGGAGCTGGATGCAGAGTTCAGTCTCCTTGTGGGGTATGCAGGCTAGGCATGGGAGCCAGAGTCAGCTCAGGTGTAGAGGTTTTTGTTGGCTCTGCGGTATGATCTGAGGACTCGATGTAGAGTGAGGTGTTATGCTACGAGAGCGAAGCTGGTTGAGGTTGCAGCTGGGATAGAGGATGACTTGAGGTCACAGGTTGTTGTGGTCAGTCCGTCGGTGCAGCCACATCGGTCCTAGACGCATTGTGTTCCTAGCAAGGGTGGCAAGCATGCGCATGGGCAGAAGCGAAAGTTTGATGATATGCAGAGATCGAGGTTCGATAGTGCGAGATGCTTTGGGTGTGGTAGCAAGGACCACAAGGTGACCAACTGTTCGTAGAGAGGTGAGAAGCAGGCAGTGACGGAGCAGCGGGCGGTGACAGAGCCGTGGACAGATACCCGAGTGTGTTACTACTGCAGAGAGACGGGGCATATCAAGCCTCATTTTCCCAAGTTGCAGCAGATGGCAGTAGCAGCGGTGCAGGCTGGAGGTCAGCCAAGAGTGCAGCAGGGTGTGCAGCCGATGGGTTGGATTGATCCAACGTCGCGGGTGTACTCGACTGTGGAGACCGGTGGCACGAGTGCATGAGCGATCATAGGTATAACTTCTGATATTCGAACTTTGTCAATTTAATAGTTCATATTATGTTTATTTTTGCTTGTGATCAAATGTTAGGTTCTCAACACATGAGGTTTGTGTAGGGACCTCGTTGGTGGGCGGGTTTAAGTCCCATGTTATGTTTGATTTTGGAGCTTCTCATAACTTCATCACTCAGGAGTGTGCAGAGAGTGCGGGGATCAGAGGGGACTCCGGGAAGCGTACAAGAGTAGTCAGAGTTGCGGGAGGCAAGTTCCTCAGAGTTATTGGACGAGCTAGAGGGGTTGATAATAGATCGTAGGGGAGTCGTGGCCCGCGGATTTGCTTATCAGTCTAGTGGAGTTGTATGATGTTATTCTCGGGATGGATTGGTTGCATCGGTATAAGGTGCATTTGGATTGCTATCGGGATAGAGTGGAGTTTGAGCATCCAGGAGGGAAGTTGGTTTTTCAGGGTATTAGACCGACTTCGGGGAGTCTCGTGATCTTGGCCAAAGGTTTATCTGGCTACTATATCTATGCCAGAGTCAGTGGAGAAGTCTACGGTTAGCACTATTCCGGCAGTGGAGGAATTTGATGATGTGTTTCAGTCATTGTAGGGATTACCACCATCTCGGTTGGATTCTTTTACTATTGAACTGGAATCGGGGAAGATGTTGTTATCCAATGCTCCTTATAGGATGGCTCCAGCAGAGATGGCAGAGCTGAAGAAGCAGCTGAGGATTTGTTGAGTAAGGGTTTTATCCGTCCTAGTTGTTCACCGTGGGGAGCACAGGTGCTGTTTGTTAAGAAAAAGGATGGGAGTTTTTGGTTGTGTATCGACTATCAGGGTTTGAACCGAGTCACTGTGAAGAACAAGTACCCTCTCCCAAGAATTGATGAGTTGTTAGACAAGTTGAGGGGTGCTACTTGGTTCTCCAAGATTGACTTAGCGTCGGGTTATCATCGGATTCCAATACATGAGGCAGATGTGAGGAAGACTGCTTTCAGGACGAGATACAGGCATTATGAGTTTGTGGTGATGCCGTTCGGTTTGACAAACACGCCAGCTGCGTTTATGAGATTGATGAACGGCGTGTTCCAGGAGTTTCTGGACGTGTCAGTCATCATTTTCATCGACGACATCCTAGTACTTTCCAAGAGTTCTGAGGAGCATGCAGTACATCTGAGAGCAGTTCTGGAGAAGCTGCGGGAGCAGAAGTTGTTTGCTAAGCTGAGTAAGTGCAGTTTCTGGCAGCGTGAGATGGGGTTCTTAGGTCACATTGTTTCTGAAAAGGGAGTTTCGGTGTACCTTCATGCGATAGATTCGCCTTGAACTTAGCCGACTTGAGATATGGGTGAAGGATCCAGCACTTGTCCTTCACGTGACCTTTCTTCTTACAGTGGTCACTTACCATAGTCTTCCTCTCATCCGGCCTGTATACCCCCTTGTTGGCTGTAACCAGCTCGCCCTTTCCACTGAAAAGGCCGAGAGACCCTTGTTCTTTTTGAACTTGAGCACATACGTCATCGAGAGTGGTTAAGACCCCAACCCAGACATCCCAGCGTCTGCGGTCACGGCTTCCATTTGGCCCTATTCCCGGCCAAATATCCATTAGTTCGTCCACTTAGCTTTGGCTCGACGCCTTGCTTTATGAACCTTTATACGCAGCAGAATATCAAATTAACCTTGGCCCATCCCTTGGTGCTTAGTCATACAACCAACCAACTCCATAGGCTTTGCACATATTAGGGATGGGGACTTATAGTCCCTTCGGTTCACGGTGATCGGTTGCGCTGTCGGCTTCCCGTTCCACCCATGTCCGAAGCTTGGTACCGGCGTACCGTCCGTTGACCTATCGGTCATATATTGGTACCTCGGTCGACTCGTCGGTCTTGGTATCAGAGCCAGGTCCGATCAAACGATCCGACCCCATAATCAAATCGCCGATCGACCTTCGACCAGGCCGACACTTCCGACGGACTTGCCGACCACCCGACCGATCAATCTGATCTACGGCTTGTATCGTCGATCCTTAGATCGCCCGATCCGACTAGCGATCGAATCACCGGTCAACCCTCGATCCGTCAATTGGACCCAGATCGTCGATGAACTTTCGATCGGTCCGACTCTATGATCGGACCGTCGATCATCCTGCGATCAGTCCGACTCTAGGGTGAACTGCCGCTTATCCTTCGATCAGATCGACCCAATTGTCGATCCATCGCTCGTCTCATCGTACCGTCGATAGAGAGGTAGCGTGCGCATCAGTTCGGACGATGTACCGTAGTACTCGCCGAGCCGCACCCCCTTTTCTTCTTAGGTTTAGAAGGACGAAGATAGACGATAAT
This sequence comes from Camelina hispida, assembly GCA_023657505.1. NCBI lineage: Eukaryota > Viridiplantae > Streptophyta > Magnoliopsida > Brassicales > Brassicaceae > Camelina > Camelina hispida. Next base: position 25,467,323 of record CP094636.1, on the reverse strand, counting down.
GGTCGTCGTCATCGTAATGAAGGCAACTCCCTCTATTTATAGGGTTCTGGCCGAAGTCTATGTCCCAAAAGGCACCTGTCCGACGAGACCCTTCGATCGTTCCTGTTCGATCGCACACGTTCGGCCGTGCCTGTTATGCCATGACCGATCGTCCGTGTCGGTTCGGTCATGCCTCTTCGGTCATGTCTGCTTGGTCATGACGCCTGTTCGGTCACGCCTATCCGGTCGTGCCTGTTCGGTCACGACTGTTTGGCCACGCCTGTTCGGTCATGCCTATTCGGCCACGCCTGTTCGGTCGTGCCTGTTCGGTCACGCCTGTTCAGTCGTGCCTGTTCGTCCCTACACGTTCGTCATCGCGTCCTCTGACCGACACGAGCTCCCCAGCTGACTCGTACACTATCCACTATTGTCCAGCTGGCCGAGCTCGGTCGACCTTCCTGGCAGCTGGTCGAGCTGTCCGAGAGCTGTCCGCAGCTGACCTAACTTGTTCGTCGAGCTCGCGGAGCTCGTTAAGCTCATATTCCAGCTGGTTGAGCTAGTAGATTAGCTACTTAAGCTCATTTAGCTATCGATTTCCTTAAAACAAATTGCCCCCCTTTAGGATCGCGGGACGCGGGGGTTACAAGTGGGCAGCTTGTCACCACGGAGTATGTGCTTGTTGAGGTCGTTGAATGCAGGTGAGAAGCAAGCCAAAGACTTTTTCTTGCTCCTTCCTTTCGTTCAGTATCGCCGGATCAATGGTACTTGGCAGAAGCATCTCGAGTTCGGCCCATAACGACCGGAACTTCCCAAAGTGCTTGGTAAACTCCAAGTCTTTTTGATGTAGGCTGTTAATAGCCTTTTTAACTTCAAACACACGGGTTAGGTTTGTAACATTCCTGTACACATTAGCTAGCGTGTCCCACAGTTCCTTCGCCGTCTCACAATACGAGTAGGCTTCTAATATGGGTGCGTCTAGCGAGTTTTGGAGGATAGCAAGCACGATCTGATCTTCTTGGAACCATTTGATTTCCTTTTAGAGCTCAGCCTCCTTGTTTTCCTCCTTTTCTTCTTTGCCGTTTTCTTTGTTGGCTTTCTTAGGGAGTTGGTTTGTTTCCACATGAATCCAGAGCCCCCGGCCACTAAGAACGGTCTTTGTGGTTCTTTTCCACAAAAGATAGTTAGCGCCATTAAGGACCACCGGAGTAACTATCGGCTTTGCGGCTTCCATGGAGAGAGAGAGTATAGTCTTCTAGAGAGTAAAAGAAAGAGAGTAAAGGAAGAGTGAGTTTAGAGAGTGGTGGAACGAAAAACTTGCTCTGATACCATGTTAGTTTAAGCGGAACAAGAGTGGAGAATGAATTTGGAATCGTAAGATTGGATCGTTGAGTAGGTAGAGAAGAGAAGAGATAAGGTTGAACAAAGAGAATAATGAGGAAAAGAGATTCTATTAGAATCAAATTATTACAATGTCGGCTAGAAGCCTTAAATCGAAAATAATACTAGGGCTACCCCCTTTACAAGCTCGATAACGACACAAAGAGAGAGAGAGAGAGGACAATTCCCTATGGTGATAGTGAGATCTCGCGGTTTCCCTTAAGGAAGCATGTGACTCCAAGGGCTACAAGATGTCTTCTCGATCCTTCTCTTCTCATGGGCCTTTGTAGAGGAGACACTCGGCCTCTTATTCAAGTCTTGGTGATCGGGCTCATGGACTTGTACGGACGGTCCAACTCATAACCGTACGGATGGTTGTACGGACAAGTCCGATCACACTCGCCATTCTCTTGCTCAATAGGAGATACTGAGAGAAGCTCATTCGAGCAAGTTCTCTATTCATCCAGGAGCGACCAAGATGTACCGTGACCTCAAGCGGTACTATCATTGGGTCGGGATGAAGAAGGACGTAGCCGACTTGGTGGTGAAGTGTGACACTTGCCAGCTAGTGAAGGCGGAGCATCAGGTTCCTGGTGGATTACTACAGAGTTTGCCCATTCCCGAGTGGAAGTGGGATTTTATCACGATGGACTTCGTGGTGGGGTTGGCTGTGTCGAGGACGTTTGATGCGATTTGGGTCATTGTGGACCGTTTGAATAAGTCTGCGCATTTTCTGGCCATCAAGAAAACTGATGGAGCTGCGGTTTTGGCCAAGAAGTACGTAAGGAAGATAGTCAGATTGCATGGTTTCCCTGCTAGTATTGTGCCTGATAGAGATTCCAAGTTCACCTCGGTGTTCTGGAAGGCGTTTCAGGCAAAGATGGGCACGAGGGTACATATGAGTACAGCCTACCATCCTCAGACGGACGGTCAGTCAGAGAGGACGATCCAGACTTTGGAGGATTTATTGAGGATGTACGTGTTGGACTGGGGTGGTCATTGGGCAGATCATTTGAGCTTGGTGGAGTTTGCTTACAATAACAGCTACCAAGCGAGTATTGGGATGGCTCCTTATGAGGCATTGTATGGGAGGTCGTGTCGTACACCGTTATGTTGGACTCAGGTGGGGACAGGAGCATATATGGTGTGGATTTTGTTCAGGAGACCTCGGAGAAGATTTGGGTTCTAAGGCTGAACATGAAGGAGGCTCAAGATCGGCAGAAGAGCTATGCTGATAAGAGAAGGAAGGATCTTGAGTTTCAGGTTGGTGATAGAGTGTACCTCAAGATGGCCATGTTGCGGGGTCCAAACATGTCATTGACAGAGACTAAGTTGAGTCCGAGGTACATGGGTCCTTTCAGAGTGGTTGAGCGGGTGGGACTATTGGCATACCAGCTGGAGTCGCCTGAGGTTATGTGTACGTTCCACAAGGTATTTCATGTGTCGATGCTGAAGAAGTGTCTTCACAAGGGTGATCGATTGTTGGCTAAGATTCCTGAGGATCTTCAGCCAACCATGACCTTTGAGGCGAGACCGTTGAGGGTGCTCGGGAGGAGAGTCAAGGAACTTCGGAAGAAGAAGATTCCTTTGATGAGAGTCATGTGGGACTGTAATGGAGTAGAGGAGCAGACTTGGGAGCCCGAGGCGAGGACGAAGGCAAGGTTTAAGAAGTGGTATGAGAAGCAGGCTGCGACTTGAGCTTGTCTAGCCGGGTCTCAGTTGTAGTCCGTGGCTGGAGCGGGTACGGAGTATTCCAGTCCATCTTTATTGATACTTGGTCACTTAGGGTGGTTGGTTGTGCCACTAAGTACCAAGATGAGGTGGTGCTCGGGATGCGGGTTGATGGCTTGAATTGTTGTATCTTATTTTCTTATGAATTTTCGTTGAGGTTGTAACGATTATGATAATTTTGAGATTAATAAAAATGAGTATTTGACTGTTGTTGTCATGAGAAAAGAGAAATAGCTCGGGTTTCTATTTTTGGAAGTTTCCAAGAATCTATTTTTGGAAACTTCCAAAAATAGAAAGTTTCCACAAAAAAGAGGTTTCCAGATTTAGAAAGTTTCTAAAAAGGGAATTTTTGTGGGAAGTGTTGAGGTAGATCTAGCCGGGAGATACTCGCTGGCATCAGATTTATTTTTGCTCAAGGCCGTGTGGGCCCAACTCATGTGATACCGATAGCTCGATGGACTTTGTGGCCAGAGAGTGGGAGTGGTATGTTGCTTCGGATGACGATTGGAGAGCGAGCTTTAGGGTGACGACCCAAGAGCGGGATATTTGAGACTCCCTGGATACCGTAGCTGTGAGCCGGTATGTCTCGAGGGTTGCGACCTGAGACCGGGGGAGTGTGTGTGAGTGACTTCTTGGATGTCGTAGCTTAAGGCGGTTAGCCTGATAGCGAGCCGGCATGATTCGTTGGTTGCGACCACGGACGGGGAAATCACTGAGTTGTGAGCAAATAGTATCTTTGATGTGAGTATATTGGCTAAAGGGAGACCTCATGGTTCAGTCGGAGGTGTGTGGGCTGTTGCGACAGTTGCACGGGAAACCTTGGCGGACAATGTTTAGTCCGATCGGAGGACGTGCGGGCCGTGTTGACGGTAGCACGGAGGTCCTTGACGGATGAACGGTGCTGCGGGATTTGAAGACGAATCCTTATTGGTGGGGGAGAATTATAACATCCGCGAACCAAATCTTGTATTTTTGGTCTGAGTGTCGATCAACACCATGTGTTACGGTTTGTTCGGTTAATTGTTGTTTGGTTCGGTTTGGTTAAATTAGAAATCCCTAAATCGCATTTATAAGTGAAGAAGCAACGAATTAAGGGTTGGGAGAGTTTTGTTGTCGCCGTTAAGTGAGAAAAGAGAGAAAAAAGAGATAAAGCATTGGAGAGTGTTTCTGTGAGTTTCTGGGTCTGTTCTTGGCGTTTTTGGAAGGATCTGTGGCTGGAAAAGGAAGAGCTAATTCTGGGAACGAAGGAGAAGGTTCCTAAGGTGTTGTTTCCACCGTTTCTAAACCCAATCTTCATGTAAAAGACGTGAGTGCTTGACCATGGTTGATCTAAGCATGAGATCTCTTTTGTTTGGGTTGTTCTTTGTTGCTTGTGGTGTTTGCTTGCTTGGGTTTGTTGTGTCGTGTTTACCATAGGTTACCGAGGTGTTTTGGGTGATTTTGAGACGGTTTCAAGGTGATTTGGAACGGAGGATCGACGTTCGTGTTCGTGCAGTTGGCGTCTGCAGAAGAGGCATCGATCGACACCGATGTAGCATCGATCGACACCATGTCGTGCAAGCATCGATCGACACCGATGTAGCATCGGTCGACACTAGTCTCATCCGAGACTTGTTTTTCCTGGTTTTTCCTAGTCTCAAATGCTTGTGTGTATAACCTAGTAGATGGGAGGACGGCCTCACTAAGTATTTATGATAATACTTACACATCTCAATTGTTGTTTGTGGTGTGCAGGTAAAGGCAAAGTGTGCTCGTGGAATCAAAAGCGATGAGGAGGAGGATGTTCTAGAGGCTTGATTGATTGTGGTCTAGCTAATGTTAGGTTGCTAGTGTTAGGTTGATAGAACATTGTAGGATGTTGGAACTTTGTTATTTCCTTGTTGGTTTGGATTATTGCATTGTTGGTTATTTGAATGTTATTGTTGGATTCTTGTTGGTTTAATGGAATTGTTTTGTTATCCGCTGTTGTTGAATGTTGCTAGGATGTTAGTGGGTATGGGACCACTAGCGAATTATATTATTTTAAAAAAGAAAAGAAAAAAAACGGGAAATGTTGTTTCACATAAAGTGTATATATAATTTTACATCTTATCTATTAACTACAAACTTTACCTTTAATCTGTAATTATATATACTAGGATGTCAGCCCATACGTTATCGTACGGGAAATGAAAAATTAAAATGACTAACTTTATGGTAATTATGTAACTGCATAGTATAAAAATCATAAATAATGACTAAGATTAATCAACCAAATAGTTAAATAAAATATTTGTTGTATATATAAAATGAAAAATTGATTCAGTGAAAATAAGAGAATAATGTTAAACATATATAAATCTAAGTTTATTGAATCATACTTAGATAATCAATTATGAAAGATATTCACATTAAAAAATATATATAATCATTATTCTATCAAAATTTATTAAAAATAGTAAGAGAATTAGGGAGAAAGAGCTATAGCTGCAACAAACTAAATTGACTAAAAAGATAAATCTATAAAAAATTAGAAATCACAATTAATTACTTAAATTAATACTTGGAAGAGATGATCAATACAGGTAGATGGAAAACGACACCAAATAAAAGTTAGATGAATAAATCAATAAATAAAACAATTTAAAAAGTTTTAACAAATATGAGTGAATCAATGTTGATTAATAAATTGAAAGAAAATAATACTTATAATTTTTAAATTTGGAGGTGTTAATCAATACTCAAAGAACAAAAACTATTTTCATGATCCATAATATATATATATGTCCATAATAAATGTGAACATTGAAATATGTGAATACGGCGAAAAAACACAATTGTTGGATCAAAATATTGCAACTTTTAAGAACATTAATAAATCTAAACAGTTAGATGAGATAATAAAAACAGTCTTATCCCTTACATTTAAATTGACACCTAAAAGTGAGTTTGTTATAATATATAAACATATAAATCTATGAAAAATTAGAAATCACAATCAATTACCTAGATTAACAATTGGAAGAGATGATTGATGCATTTAAAAATGGAAAACGACACCAAACAAAAGTTAGATGAAGGAATCAATAAATAAAATAATCCAAATTTTAACAAAGATGAGTGAATCTTGTTGATTAATATAATAAAAGAAAATAATACTCATAATTTTTAAAACTTGGAGGTGTGAAATAATACTCAAAGAACAAAAACTCTTTTCAAAGTCCATAAAAATCTATATATATATATATAAACAAAAAAGTGTGAAAATAAAGAGGTGTGAAACAAAAAGGTGTAAAACAAAAAGATGCAAAAACTAACAAGTGCAAAGATTGAAAGCTAGGAGTACGACGAAGAAACACAATTGTTGGATTAAAACATTACAACTATATATAAACAAATAGGTGTAAAACAAAAAGGTGTGAAACCTAACGATGCCAACATGGAAAACTGGGGATGCGACGAAGAAACACCATTGTTGGATCGAACCTTTACAACTTTTGAGATCATTAACAAAAGGTGGGATAATTAATAATACTCAACGTACAAAAACTCTTTTCAAAATCCATAAAAATATGTATATATATATAAACAAAATTGTGTGAAGACAAATAGGTGTGAAACAAAAAGATGTGAAAACTAACAAGTGCAAACATTGAAAGGTAAAGGTATGACGAAGTAACACAATTGTTGCTATCAAACATTCCAACTTTATATAAACAAAGAGGTGTAAAACAAAAAAGTGTGAAAACTAACGGGTGCCAACATGAAAAGTTGGGGTGCGACGAAGAAACACAATTGTTGGATCAAAACTTTGCAAATTTTGAGATCATTAACGAAGGGTGAGATCAATAATGATACTCAAAGAACAAAAATATTGGATCACAATTGTTGGATCACAACTTTGCAAATTTTGAGATCATTAACAAAGGGTGAGATCATTAATGATACTCAAAGAGCAAAAACTTTTTTCAAATTCCATAAAAATCTGTATATAAAAACAAAAATGTGTGAAAACAAAGAGTTGTGAAACAAAAAGGTGTGAAACAAAAAGGTGCAAAAACTAACAAGTGCAAACATTGAAAGCTAGAGGTACTACGAAGAAAAACAATTGTTGGATCAAAACATTACAACTATATATAAACAAATAGGTGTAAAACAAAAAGGTTTGAAAACTAACAGGTGCCTACATGGAAAGTTGTGGTGCGACAAAGAAACACAATTGTTGGATCAAAACTTTGCAACTTTTGAGATCATTAACAAAGGGTGAGATCACTAACAATACTCAAAGAACAAAAACTCTTTTCAAATTCCATAAAAAATTGTATATACATAAAAATAAAAAGGTGTGAAAACAAAGAAGTGTGAAACAAAAAAGTGTGAAAACTAACAAGTGCAAACATTGAAAGCTAGGGGTAAGAGAAGAAACCCAATTTTTGGATCAAAACATTGCAACTTTATATAAAAAAAATTATAACCAAGAGGCGTAAAACAAAAATTTGTGAAAACTAACGGGTGCCAACATAGAAAGCTGGGGGTGCGACAAAGAAACATAATTTTTGGATCGAAACTTTGCAAATTTTGAGATCATTAACAAAGAGTGAGATCATTAATAATACTCAAAGAACAAATCTTTTTCTTTCAAATTTCATAAAATTCTGTATATATATATATATACAAACAAAAAAGTGTGAAAAGAAAGAGATGTGAAACAAAAAGGTTTGAAACAAAAAGATGTGAATACTAACAAGTGCAAAAACTAACAAGTACAAACATTGAAAGGTAGGGGTACGACGTAGAAATACAATTGTTGGATCAAAACATTGTAACTTTTTATAAACAAAGAGGTGTAGAACAAAAAGGTGTGAAAATTAATGTGTCCCAACATGGAAAGCTGGGTGTACGACGAAGAAACACAATTGTTAGATCGAAACTTTGAAATTTTTGAGATCATTAACAAAGGGTGAGATCATTAATAATACTCAAAGAAAAAATAAACTATTTTCAAAGTCCTTACAAATCTGTATATACATAAAAACAAAAAAGTGTGATTACAAAGAGGTGTGAAACAAAAAGGTGCGAAAACTAACAATTGCAAACATTGAAAGCTAGGGGTACGATAAAGAAACACAATTTTTGGATTAAAACATTGCAACTTTGTATAAACCAAAAGGTGTAAAACAAAAAGATGTGAAAACTAACGGGTGCCAACATGGAAAACTGGGGGTGCGACGATGAAACGCAATTGTTGGATCAAAATTTTGCAAATTTTGATCATTACAAAGGATGAGAACATTAATAATACTCAAAGAACAAAATATTTTTAAAGTCCATAAAAATTTGTATATATATATAAAGAAAGAGGTGTGAAACAAAAATGTGTAAAACCAAAAAGTGCAAAAACTAACAAATGAAAACATTGAAAGCGAGGGGTACGACAAGAAACACATTTGTTGGATCAAAACATTGCAAATTTACATAAATAAAAAGGTGTAAAACAAAAATGTGTGAAAACTAACGGGTGCCAACATGGAAAGTTGGGGATACGACGAAGAAACACAATTGCTGGATCGAAACTTTGCAAATTTTAAGATTATTAACAAATTGTGAGATTATTAATAATACTCAAAGAGGTGTAAAACAAAAATATGTGAAAACTAACGAGTGCCAACATGGAAAGATGGGTGTACGACGAAGAAACACAATTGTTGGATCGAAACTTTTCAAATTTTAAGATCATTTACAAATGGTAAGATCATTAATAATACTCAAAAAAACAAAAACTCTTTTCAAAGTCTATAAAATTCTGTATATAAATATAAACAAAAATGTGTGAAAACAAAGAGGTGTAAAACAAAAATGTGTGAAACGTAAAGGTGCGAAAACTAACAAGTGTTTTTTTTTTTTGTCAAACAAACTAACAAGTGCTAACATGGAAAGTTGGGGGAGCAACCAAAAAACACAATTGTTGGATCGAAACTTTGCAATTTTTGAGATCATTAACAAAGGATAAGATCATTAATGATATAAAACTCAAAGAACGAAAACTCTTTTCAAAGTTCAAAAAGATATGTGTATAATATATATATATATAAACAAAAAGGTGTGAAAACAAAGAGGTGTGGAAACAAAGAGGTGTGAAATGAGGGTACGACGAAGAAACACGATTATTGGTAAAAGACTTGCAACTGTTGGGATCATTAATTATTCTAAACCGTTATATGAGATAATAGAAACAATCTCATCCATTAGATTAAAGTTGACCCCCAAAAGTAGGTTTGTTATTGGATCAAAATATTGCAATTTTATATAAACAAAAAAGGTGCAAAACAAAAAGGTGTGAAACCTAACGGTGCCAACATTGAAAACTGAGGGTGCGATGAAGAAACACAATTGTTGGATCAAAACTTTGCAACTTTAGAGATCATTAACAATGGGTGACAACATTAATAATATAATACTCAAAGAACCAAAAAAATTTCAAAATTCATAAAAATCTGTATATATATAAAACAAAGAGATGTGAAAATAAAGAGCTGTGAAACAAAAAAGTGTAAACATTAAAAGATGCGATTTTTAAAAGATGGGATACGGCGAAGAAACACGATTATTGAAAAAACTTGCAACTGTTAGGATCATCAATAATTCTAGACTATTAGATGAGATTGTAGAAACAATCTCATCCGTTAGATTAAAGTTGACCTCCAAAAGTGGGGTTGCTACTATATATAGATAATAATAAATATTAAAAATATTTAATAGTCAAACAAAAGGTGAGATACTAAAACGATTAAGACGCAACGTTTAATCGTGACTGTTTGTATTCTTACAAATCCGGAATCCACTTTTCGTTTTCGATAACAGAGAAGAAACAGGAAAAACACTAATTTGAGAAAACCATGAGATTCGATAAAATTACTGATCTTCTTCCCGGAAGAACTAATTGGCGTATACACACCAAGGTCTTACATTCTTGGAGTATCAGCGAGTTCTTTACAAAAAGAGTATTGCTTCTTGTGGATGTAGAGGTTAGCATCGTTAATTGAATATCATTCTTACTTAAATTTCAATTTTTAACAGTTCTTATATATATATATATGACTTCTTACATAATTGTTATTAAAATGTGAAGGGTAACACGATCGAAGCTACTTTTTTACCAAATACACACGCTAAACTCCAAAAATATATCGACGATGGTGATTGATATGATATTAGAACATTCAAAGTAATCAATCCAACCCTGAATGAGAGGAATACTCATCATCCTTATCAAATTAAATTCACGGACGATACCATTGTGACACTGGTCCAACAATTGAGTCCAAAGAATTACTTTTGATTCGAGGATTTAGATGATATATCTCGTGAAAGAATAAATCATCCATCTGTTTCGGTAAGTGTTTTGTTAATTAATTTAATATTGATATGATACATCCGTGAGTATAGTTAATTGTAACTTTGTGTTCGGAAATCTAGAATCTTTATATGATTTGTTGTAACTTTGTGTATTGGCCCCTCCTTTAGAAAAGTATGAATTAAACTTTTACAAAATGTAGATTTGCAACACTTTGAAAAACTAAATTCTATCTTTTTTCCAAATTAGATGTTTGTGGGTGTATAGTAGATGTGGAAGATAAAAGAAGGCCTGAGAGTCCCATTAAAAGTAATGAAGTTGTTTTCACGTTGTTGAATTGCAGGTAAAAGACATTTACTCTACCTTTAGGACAATTACGTTTTAAAATTGTCTATGTTACGATTTTTTTATTAATTTGGTAAACATGTAGGAATGAAACTGTTAAGTGTCGTGTCAAAGATAACTACGCTTCTGAATTCATGTCTAAATGGCAATCAAACAGGTGCCATCTCATATACAAATCCGAACCTGAGTTTTGTGTAATGCGGTTTGTGAAGATTGGAGAATATGAAGGTATGTAACATAAAATAGTTTTGATATAATCATCATAAAGTAACCAATATATTCACTCTGCAAATGTTTATAGGTGCACCATGTATCAAAATAACATTGGCCTCTTCGAAGATCTTTATAAATCACAGTTCGAAGGACTGGTAAGATTTGATTATGCAAAAATAACTTTATACACTTTATATATGATTATGTATGATGTTAAAATAATTTTGTTTCATACACTTAATATATTTACAGGTCTAATTTTGCTGGACGTTATTACATAAACCATGTAATGGAGCATCAAAGTGAGAGCTCGGAGACTCAGTCATAAAGAATAGACTCAGAAATGAAGATATGGTGGCTTAATGAACTTTTGTATATGTAAACTTTAGTATAATTTTGAATGTTTATAGTACCAAATACAATGGTCTAAACGAAAGTATATTTATGGGTTGCTTAAAATATTATTTTAATAGTCTAAACAAAATTACATATTATATTATCCCAAATTATTATATCAAGATAATTAAAATTGACCGTAACAATTATATTTGTCTCATTTAAAACTTTGTTACTGTCAATTTAGGCTTAAACTTTACTAATGGACTTTAAAAATTCATTTAAATTTTAAAAATGGACTTTAAAATTTCAATTTATATTTTTCATATGTAGAGTAATACTATAAACATTTTATTAACTATTCATTTTATTATTTTAAAAAATGAAAAAAATATATTTAATACGAAACTTACAAGAAAAGTAATTTATGTCTGTACATACGAACTACTCTAAAAAAAAAAATATATATATATATATATATATATATAACAAAATTTTGATTCAACATTTTAAAGAATTAAATTAATTTTTTTTCTTTTTTTCTATTCAGTTCCTGACTGCACGCGTTTGCGGGTAACTCTTCTAGTGTTCTTTTATATGTGTTTGACAAAAAAAGAAAAAATGTTCTTTGTACGTAATCGTGGGTTAAAGTATACCTTAAGCATATCACATATTCACTTTCTCACAGATCGTCCTCAACATTTTTATTTTTTTCTGTTGAATTCTTATGACTAAGTTTTTTCCCGCACGAAGTACGGGGCTAATTCAGTATATATATATATTACAAGCAAAGAAAATAAAATGATATAGAGTCATCTGAAAAACAAAAAGCATCAATGCTATTATTTAAAACGTTAATACAATACATATAGATGTCAAATGATCTCTCTATGCAAGAAAAACAATTTGATAAATGATTTAATATGGTTTAGGTCATAATCTGCAGAAAATTGCAGAATTAAATAGTATTAAGCAAAATAAAGCACATTATTTCATACCTTTTTCCAAGGGTACAGGCGTACTGGATTTTTCATTACTTTCGTTCTAATATATAAATGATCCAGTTTTGCTGTATATTCAACTAGATCACCACATATAGGAACACCTTTATCTCGACGGTATGGTTCAGTGTCAACATAAACCCTACGTTTAAGCCCGTGCTCAACACGACAATTCCAACGTGATTTAATGTGTCCCTCATCCTTGAATGGAATGACTTTTTTACCATCGTTGTTTACATATTGAACTCCTGTACTTTTGTTGCCACCAGAGCGACACTGATATTGGAGAACTCTACCAGGTCCGAGTTTGTTTATAAATACTATCTCATTTAAGTTATTGCAAGCTTCATTTACCCCAAAATAAATGACAGTAACAAACATGAAAAATATTAGATGATTCATTTTTTAGAACGAAATAATTGTTGGAGTAATAAGGGCATCCACTTGTAGTATTTGTAGTTTTTTTTTTTTCTGCCAGCTATTTATAGTTTTTATTGTGAAATACATTTTCTATTTAATCAGTAAATAATACTATTTTTATAGAATTAACTAAATTTAGACGCAGCCATGCATGAACAAAATAGAACTTTGGTCAAACGATATTTTAGATCAGAAATTTTTGGTTGGCCAATAAGATTTTTTTTTAAAAAATCTAAGATATATATTACAATTAATCTCGAAACTGAAACTAAAACAGTAAAACATATCAAAAAGGTTAAGGGATGGTTTATTTATTGAATAGGTATCAAATGATTTATAAATCCAAACCAAAATCAGGTGTGATTGATTCATCGATTTTAAATTCTTTTTTGAAAATACATACTATTCCTTCATTGATTTCTAAATACAAGTTTAAATAATGTGTTTTTCTCAATTATATATATATATATATATATATATATATATGTGTGTGTGTGTGAAAATCTTGTGATGTTCTTTGCCCAAAAAAAAAGTTCATATTGTGTACTATTGTTTCTAGTTTTTTATAGATCTTTGTATCCTAATTGAAAGAAATAGACGTTAAAAGCATCTTCTTAAAGAAAGAAAGGCAGGTGAATAATAAACCACTATTGATTTATGGAATATATTTTTACATGCATGCATACTAAACAAACGCACCATATACAAATTACTGCTTCATTACATCACCACTATTGAATTAATTCAAGTGCTTTCCACACTAGTTCCAAGTGATGATGATCAGTAGTACGTCTTGTACTCCTTGATCTCAGCGTAGTTCTTGGCACAATACTCAAACAAGCTTCCATCGAAGCACCGCCTTACGGCTTCTTTAGACAAGAATCCTTCTTCATCACTCGCTAACACATACAATACTCCCCATTCCACCTTGCTCGCTAGCCTACATACCATTTAATACACTTCTTCAAGAAACCAAAAATCCGTTAATTATAAAGGGAATATCACCACATTTGAGCATTGTAACAAGTACGTACCATCCGAAAAAGTCAAAGGCATCGCGGTTTCCTTCCGTCATGTCCCATAGTTCTCCAAGACTCAACTTATCTGGTACTGTCCTCGCGTATTTGCTAAACATCAACTCAAGATTTGCTGGTGTATACCTTCCCAAAGCATACATATATACAAATAAATCGTGGTGTATCCCGATATCAAATATGGATTGTGGTTACGAGAGGTTACTAACCTTCCTTCATTGTCATATGTTTTAGAGTCGCTTCCGTGCTTTGCCTTGTGAATATTGTGTATGTATATAGGGAAGAACGGAGACGGTAACCATCCCTGTCTCATCAATCATGAACGTACCAATCATAACCAGGTCCAGCTCGATAAAGCTAAAATTAGTTAATCCAAACTATATGTACTGTACCGGGAGAGTAGCATAGCTAAGAGCTATGTGGATACAAGCCGTTAAGATAAGTGACGCAAGTAAATTGAAACCGAGTAACTGGAACCCTGGTGCAATCGATTTCGTATATGTATACAAGAATCAGTAAATGTATAAACCGATATGTACATAACTCATTCAACTCTACATATAAGAGGTTTTAAGGGTGTACCAGAGAACGTTTCATAGGGATAAATGATGCCATTATCATCCAAATCGAAGAAAGCTACATGTTGCTGCATAACACTAAGGCCATTGTGTCTATGCTCTGGTGTTCCTAGCGGGTGTTCCATGTCTGGTGCTTGTAGTGCTCTCGGCAAATCTAAATATTAAAAAAACCCGGTTATGTTAGCGGTACAAGTCACGCATTATTTATGTAAATGAACATTTATAGATGGGTTAGGATCCATAAGTACAAGGTTTAGTAAGTGTGTCATCCAAGTCACCGCGAACACGACGGTGATAAGTGACCGGAGCATAGGGAGCCACCGTCTCCATTGCGTCTCTCTCCATCCTCGCCATTGTCGTCATGTTTCTCTCTCTCTCTACAACGAGAAGAGACAAATTAGGAAGAAGAGGAGACCGAAACATTTCGATGCTCCGTGGCGGACATGCACGCGCGACAATGCCACGTTAATTTCACCCTACACACGAGTCAATGACACTTGTCACTTTAAAGTGGATATAGAAACCAGAACAAGCTTTTCTAAAACCGAACCGTAACAAAGTTGTTACTTGTTACACAGAAAAAAAAAACGAATAGAACCTTAGCTACCTGCATAACCAAGCATGATTGAAATGAAGAAAACCAAAATTATAAAACTAAATTAACCGAACCAACAAAAAATAGTAAAAAGCTGAATTACAATTTCGACTACAGAACCGAAATCAACTTAATTGCGGTTATGGTTGGAATTGGAACACACTTATCATAAGATTCACATTTTGATAAAACTGAGAAGTGACCGATCTTGCCAACTTGAGGATGCTATAAACTTACAAAAACGATATTGCTATAGGTTTTTATGGGCTTTCATCTCCAGGCCCATTAAATCCTGATTATACATGAGATGAGCGCGTGGCACATAAACACAATGTACCGTTTGTAAGAAGAACTAAGAAAGTTGTGACTTTGGTCAAGCTTAGTAGCTTACATTTACTCCCATAATCCCTAGATAAGTAAGTCATTTGCAGCTTTTTTGGAGTCAAGATGATACCGTACCAACTACTAAAACAACACTAACAAAAACAGACACACACATACACATTCTACTCTGAAATGTTTTTTTTGTCTTCTTCTCTCTCAGGTGTTTCATCAAAGCCTTTTCTCCCTAACACCAACTCAAAACATTGAAAATTACAGCTTTCTTCCTCATTTATTTTTTTTAAACCATCAAGGTGAAGCTGGAACTTGATGATCTGCGGCACCTGAAACTGGAGATGAAGCAGCTTCCTCTTTTGAAATGGCAACGTAGTTTGTAGGAGCAGCAGGCCTGTTGAGACTCTCCCTTCTTCCTCCTTCTTTTGCAGTAGACCTGCTTCCGTTCTGGTTTGCATTCAATGATAAACGCCGGTTTGGTGCTCCATTTGCTCCTCCGTTGTTAGCTCGTAGCCCAACCGGTTTCTTAGCACTGACTGGTCTTGCAGGGCTTGGCCTGGTGCTAAAGGCAGAGTCTTGCTCTACGTGTGGCTGCTCTTGAACCTTCTTTTGTTCCTGTTCATTAATTAAGACAGAGGAGTTCATGAGGTGACTAACATTTTCGCTGTATCATAATTGAGTAGAAATGATGAACTTACCCTCAGCCTCCGTTTCTCCTCTTCTCGTTCTTGCCTAAGCATACCGTACTCATCTAACATAGCTAGCAGAGGAACACCATCGTAGGCAAAGGACATGCTGTGTTCCTCTTCCCAAGCCCGGGTCTTGGCAACCAATGTGTCAACCATGACTTTGCACAAAACAAAAGATCCAAACTTTATTTGATATGAATGAATACATAAGAGAAGTTTGCAAGCATATCTTAGCTATTCAAAACATACCAGGAATCTTGCTAACCAGAATCCTAGCTTTCTCAGCTCTCTTGAGATTCAAGTGTGCGCCTCTGCTAGCACTGTACCTGTTCTGATCCTGTTCTCAGAAAACGAAACCATGGAAATGCTCAAGATTCAGTTTTAAGTTACTCTATATTGTGATGTATCATAGTGTGTGTGTGTATTGAGAGAAATTATGCATTACCCGGTTGTAGTCCTCTAGCCAGCTCTCTTCCTCACAAGCTGACATCCATTTCTCAACACGGTCCAAAATATCTTTTCTACTAAACGCTTCTTCCTTAGCCTTTGCTATCTGGCTATCCATGTCTGCCAATAACTCAGTAGGCTCAACGTTTCCAGAATCAATCAGCGACATGATCCTCTCACGAGCAGATTCTGGATTTATTTCTACATGAGCACGAGCATATATCTCCTCAAGCTCAGACTGTTTCTTGAAAGCAATTTCTTTCATTCGGCTAGCTTTCAGCTGGTCAAGCCTATCCACTTCCACCACGGCCTTCACGAAGTTATATGAAAGTTTTAGCAAAGCAGTAACTGATTTCTTCAGAACACATAGGAAGATTTATCAATGCAATATTAAATTACCTGCTCAATCAAATTACGTGCAAGAGCACCAGGCAAAGTGACCTCATCAACTGAAGCTGATATGTTACAGGTCACATGATCAAAAAGCTCCCTTTCCTCATCAGGAGTATCCATCAGATTCCACAAATCAATTAGCTGAGTAGCCAGCTCTTGAAGCTGCAACAACAAAAAAAAACAAAGAATCATTAAAAAAGCTCTTAACCAGTTTGATATATACAACAGATGCAATTTATAGGGAACAATTTAGACAAGGTAAGGATGCAGAGAAATTTGTCTTTTACCTTTTGAAGTCTTTGCTTCTTATCATCTTTAAGAGTCAAGACGGTTTTAGCCAACCTTGAAAGTGTATCATTGCTAATGCTTTTAGACTGGACACCAGTTTCTTCATCTAAGCTTGGATGAACTTCGGTAACTGTGCTTAAGAAATCCAAACCAAGAACGGCACATAGATCATGAACAGTACTCACAAACTCTAGCACTTTGTGCAGCCTGTCACTCTGCCAGAACAAAGCAGTTAGTAAGGAAAACACATAAGCAAGTGATATCCCTAACACAAATTTTTTACCTTCTCTTTCTGGAGCTCTTGGAGTTGGCTTTGGAAATCGTCTAATTTCTTCAGAGACAAATCAGACTCATCGACTATAGGAACCTCATTGCTCAAACCTCCAGCAATCTCTCCACATATCTTCTGAAATTGTGATTGTACATCAGAGAACTCTCTGACTCTCTCCTCTTTCTGTTGCCACAGTTGTTCAAGAGCCGGTGCTATAGCAGCAAGTTGCTCTTTAATCGTTCCTGAAGACTTATCCGGCTGCATCAACAAAACAAACAAAAAGACAAAAATATCATTTACAAAACACATTTAGTTACATTTTCCAATTCTAAACATATGGACAAAAAAAAAAAAAAAAAAAAAAAGAAACTTACAATGCCAACTAAGTTTTTATCACCAAGAGATGCAGTGAGGCTTGAAAGCTCAGCATTAGCATCTGACAAGGTTTGAAGAAGCTCAGCTCGGGATTTAGCAGCCTGCTCAACTTTTCTCTTGTAAACATCAAGACACTCTTGCTCTATCTGAAGAAGCAGTTTGTCTCTTTCCTCATCACTCTCACCAACTTCATCCCAGATTTCCTAATTTTAAAAAAAGTTGATGTTACACAAAGATTTCGAGTAAAAAAAAAAAAAAAATCCCTGAAAATAAAACCTTAGAATAAGAAAAAGATGGTTGCAAGATTGTTTACCTGCAACTTCTGCAGTAAGGTACCACAAGAAATTTCCCCAAGAAGAGGACTTTCAGTATCTGTGATCGCCATCGTCAGGATATCAGAAAGGTTCTTTCCTACAGAAACGATCAGAAACAAACACCAATAAGAAACAATAACACTAAACTAAGAATGTAGTACACAGATAACTCCAAAGTGAGTAATGGACATCACTCAAAACTCATCACTTGTGTTAGATCTTATTAATGCATCAAAATTGCAATAACATTACGAAGCTAGGAACAAAAAAAATAATAACAAACTCTGTAGATTGTTCTCAATCAAAGTTGTAATCTTTTTACTTGGGAATCAAAAACCCTTCTACAATTACTCAACTGCACAGACCAAAACATTGAAAAGAACACTATGAATTGGAAAGGAGAAGTCTTAAAACTACCCAAAGCTTCAAAAACCTTATTTCACCATGAGAGCAAGAAAGCAAACAAAGTCCGATCAAGTACAAGTAAAAAGCAAAGCATGAGAAAAAAGAAGCAGATCTCTTGTATAAGAAAAGAAAGAAAAAAAAAAACAAGAACTTGAAGAGAATAATCAAACAGCATTGGTGATAAAACCAAAGTAATAAAAAACTAAAGACTTTAAACTGATCAAATCTAACAGTGAAAAAACAAAAAAAGCAACGTTCATTACCGAGATTGACACTGGATTTCTAGGGTTTTTAAATGGGTTTCTCCAAACAAACTCTTACTTCTTCTTCAGTTCTTCTTCTTCTACTTCTTTTTCTAGATCTGATGACAAAACTTACACTATTGAGAGTGAGAGAGATAAAATCATTTTAGCTAAGGAAGGAAAATAAAAATCAATCTATGGACTATGGAGGAGAGAAGTGGAAGAGACGGAGAGGTGAAGGATGGGACCCACTCTCTTTTGGTAGTACGATGGTAACTCCAAATTACTCACCACACCCCTTGTTTTTTTTACAAACACAACACTGTTCACAGACAGTCTTGTGTCTTTTTCATGTTTTTTCTTTTCTTTTTACTCTTCTCCTTGACTTGGTGCTTTGCTTGTTTGACTATACAAGTTATTTACTTTTACAAGAACAATGGTTGTAATATTTGTTTGTTCTCGGTATTAAATAAAAAAGGCTTCAATAGTTTTTGGTTTTTCTAACCAAGTTAACTTATGGTTACTTAAAGCGGTAAATGTTATGTGTAGTAAACTCAACAAAAACAATTACATCCAAAAAGTTGTTGACCAATTTATGTTTTAGGGACCCTAGATCGATTCATCGCTAGATTAGCATTTACAGTATACTCCTTTTTTTTTTTGGGTTTACTATGTTGTCACAATCGGTCGAATAATTCAACTCGAATTCATATTTTTATTTTTCAAAAGTATGGGGCAAGAGGATATAATAAGAGAAATACATTTTGAATTCATCAAACACAGTTGACATAGAAAAAAAGAAAAAAAAACCTTAGGCGTTTTTAAGAAACGAAGACAACCATAAATTATTTATATCTTTGATCGGAATAAAAATATAGTTTGAAAAACTCAAGACATATATATTAAACATCTTTGACATTTATAATTCTGGCATGTCAAAAAAGATGAGAATTACTTCGGAGAAGTGTTTTTTTCCCTTCAAATTAGCAGTATCTCCGATTTTAGTCTTAAATAACTTTATCACTAGTTCGGTTAGTTAGAATTTAGAAACTTATTAAAAATTTGTTTATAATTAGTTGGGAAAATGGTGCAAGTACTAGGACTGGTGAGATTTAATTAACCTTTTTCAAGTTTAAACATGGATCATGAGGGGGTAGTTCGTAAATACAGCTAAGAAAAGTAGCAAAAGTGATGAGTTCAGAGGGGAAAATTATTTAGGGGGGTGTATTCAAAACAGGATTTTAGAGGATTTGTGATTTTTTTTAAAATTCCCTGTTATTCAACTAGTGATTTTAAAATCACATCTCAAATCCACTGTTATTGAATATGAAATTTGTTAAAAATCATTCAAAATCACTCACAATCCACTGTTATTCAATCAATAATTTGCAAAAATCATAACAAATCCACTGTTATTCAAAAACAAATTCTTTTTTTCATAGAAAAATATGATAGTGATTGTGAGAGATTTTGGGTACATTTTTGTAAAAGAAATCCTATTAAAAAAATCCCACCTATAGAGGTGTGGTTTTAAAGGATTGGTTTTAAAAAAAAATCACAGCTTTTGGTTCCTTTACGGGAAAAACAAATAAGGATTTTACAAGGAAAAACAAATTTTGTGCTCTCTCTCTATCTCTATCTCAACCTCATAGTACCGTACCTTTCTCTGTTCTCTTCTCCTCTCTGGTTTATAGAGGTTTGCAAAGACTAAAGAGTGAAGAGAGGTCCCGAGATCAGCGGAGGAGTGAAGGAAACGGAGGCATCGTTGACGGAGAGATCAGCAGCGTTGAGAACGATGAAACGAGTATCGGCAACTATGTCGAGCTACATAGCAACAGTTCCGGCGAAGGTGCAGGCGATGAGATCGAGCTTGAGGCAAACTTTGGTAGACGAGGCTGACCTTTGAACTGATCCATTTTTGCTCATGTGATTACTTGTAGATTGCATCATAGCTTCAAGTTCTTAGTGATTTGTTACCATCATAGCTTCAAGTTCTTAATAAACAGAGTCTCTGGTTGACCAAATTAAACACATCACAATCATGAATCACACTTATTGATACATATCTCATTCTCACACATATCTAAATCTTTATTTGCCTGTAGCAGCAACATGTCTCCGTCACTAATTAAGTGAACCACATAGTTCAGTTTGTATTGGTGATTTTAATTTAAAGCTGGATTCATCTTATTCTGAAATTCAGGCTTCATCAAGTCTTTCCACATGTGTTAAGACTTGCAACTGTATTGATCATTCTTATTTGCAACTGTATTGATCAATCTTATTTGCAACTGTATTGATCAATCTTGATCTAAGCTTAACTTTGATTTTAAATGTTGATATATAGGTCCTTGGAGCTGTTCTTGGAGCTGTATCTCGTAACCTTCATGAGATTCAAAATAATCAAGGAAGATGGGAGATATCACTTCATATCTCTGTTGTTGAATTTGGTTATCACATTTCTCTATATGGTCAATACAGCAGATGACTATTCCATGAGCCTAGGTGCAGAAGCAACGGTATGCGGTGTTGTAATTGGTGCTATGGCAGTGAACCGGAGATATATAAGTGACGCTTAAGTATAAAAACTAACATTTGCGTGACATCACCGCCACTAGCTTACTGTGAGGTACTCCATTTTTTAAATATATCAAATACGTAGTGTTTAATATCTTATAATGATCATGTGCCTTTTAACCTCTGTATGAATTGTATGTAGTACTCATAATAGAAATCGCTTTTTAAGTCGTGACTTTCTCTGTTTTTCACCCAACGTTTTTTGTTTTGATTGTGTTACTGTGTAGGTTTTTAATAATGGATCGTATTGTTCAAGAAAGTGAAGAGATACAAGCAAGAAGAAAAAGAAAACCAACCCCTATACGTATTTTTATTACTGTTTAAATACGTATTGTATATGGTATTAACAAAAGACAACCATAATTGTTAAGAAAAAATAGTTTGTGATATGATACCAACCCCTATACGTATGAAAGATAAATTTCTAACAATTATGATACCAACCCCTATACGTATTTTAAGTTTATTGAACATTTTTGTATTCTTTGTGTTATGCTATATGAACATCTCTTGTTTATGGACTTGAGAATCTCTTAAAAACCCACTTAAAGTCCTACCAAATCTCATCAAATCACAAACTTTTTTTTCTTTTTTAAAATAGGAAATAATACTAAATCCACCAAACTACCTTAAAATCTCACTGTAAATCTCCTAAAATCCAAAATATCATAAATCCTCCAAAATCTTCTACAATCCTGTTTTGAATACATCCCTCTTAGTCAAGGGTCCATATAAAACCAAACTATGTGACAAGTAAAACACAAGTCATAGTCAATGTTAGGTGGCAAATTCAATATGAAATCGACGTAATATACTTATTATCTTATACCATATACAGAACCCATTGATTATAAATTCAAAAAGTGAACCAAATTACAAAATAAAAACCAGTGTTTTTGGAAATAATTTATTGCACCTATTAATCTTACAAAACACAAACAATCATCAATAAAAGTTCTCTTCTTATGACAAAATAATCATAACAAATCCCTCGTACAAAAAAAAACAGAACATGCCAATCATACATACATACATACAGACATACATACCTATATGCTCATCAACGAGTAATGTATTCAATCTCGGCTCGTTCTTTCAACCATTCAAGCACTTTTGCTCCTTCTAAAATCTCTTGTACCTAACCCACCAATTCAAGAAGAACCTCTCTCTCTTTCAGTTTATCTTACACAGCTCAACAAAATTATAATACTTAATTAAGATTCACTAGAGAACTAACCTGATCTTTAACACGCTCCTCGTCATACTCTTGTTTATGTTTCTTGAATTCTGAGATCGAGTTCTCGACCTCTTTTACTAGTTCATCTGTTGAGAACTGCATTCAAGGATTTGACAATGTTTTGTTATTAATTTTTGTTTTGGTTCATTCCTTGAGACAAGAGTGTTAAGTATGTAATGTACCTCTAAGTTTTCGCGCTTGAAGATATCTCCAACAGCCAAATTCTGCTTGATTATGTTGGTAATGCTCTCTCTCTGTGTTTCTAGAAACTCATTTACTGCTTTTTGACTTGAAAGAGAAGCCAATTGATCTTCGGTGAGCTTCATGCTTCCCTGCAGTGTCATTTAACATTAAGAATCTCAGTGACAGCAAAAGCGAGTAAGAGATAGAGATCAACAACAGTTATCGAAAATGCTTGCCTGAATCTCTAGAAGCCTAGCTCCGTAAAACTGTCTTCCTTGTTCCTCAAATAAAGATTGAGGAATCTCTACTTCAACCATCTAGAACAAAAGAAAAGCAAATGATGTTTTCTTTATCACACAGATCAACAACGTTACTGCTTTGCTTTATGGAATTAGATGATGACCTTTCGAATCTGTTCAAGGACAGCGTTGTCTGTCGCTTGCTCCTTAGCTTCCTCCTCCATCTCTTGGCATCTTTTAGACAGAGTTTCTTCAACCTGTTTACTTGTTTCATCAGAGAATTACAGTAAGAAAAGAAAATTTCTTTAGTAAACTTGTTTTAAACAAAATCCATCTGTTAATTACCTCCTTCAAAGTGGTGCATCCAGGGAGCAATTTATCAGCAAGTGAATCATCTAACGTTGGTAAATCTCTGTAGAAAAGTTCCTTGCAGTCAACCTGAAGAAAACAGACACGATTAGCTTACCAAAGTATGATCTCTTTGTTATCATCTTTTTCTTTATGTCTGGTGTATGAAGACGAGCTCACTCACAGTGAACTGAGCACGTTGGCCTCGGAGATTTTCTTGTTTCCATGATTCAGGAAACACAAGCGTGAATGTCTTTGATTCACCTGCTCGAATTCCTGTGATTGAATCAAGGAATCCAGGAAGTAATTTATTCCCTTCTTCAGTGTCAAAGTGAAATCCTGTAACACATAACCACACATCTCATCTCAACATTTCATTGGCAAACGGGAACGAGATTTCAGTAAGGGATATGACTCTTGAAATATAACAGTTGTAAAACCTTTGCTTTCAGCATCTGGAATCGCTTGACCCGTTGACCCGTCCTCATCTATAGTTGTAGCAGAAATATCAACAACTGCAAGATCTCCCACCTACATGATTTTAGGATATAATCAGAAAGCATTTCTAGCAAGTAGCAACTATATCATGAGTTAAGTACGAACTAATGCAGCCTGATTCATAACAAAATTATAAAAATCTTATATCTGTATTTTAATAAGCTATATGGGCTGATCTTTAACTGTAACTAGATAGAAGGTCAGTCCTATGTAATCAACCTTCAATGATTTCAGATGAACCACGAAAGAAAACCGTAGTTGCAGGAAAACAATGCAAGGAGATGGGAAGTTAATGCATTCATATACCTGTAGTCCTCGGTCGATTACAATCTTCAACGCACCAAGGGACTTGTATTTCTGTCTCAGTTGTCTTTCACAAGCTTTTTTCGCATCTATCTCCTCGCCTAATTCTACAACAACCTTCATATTTTTATACCCATCTTCAGGATTCCATCTTAGTTCAGGCACAACATCAACAACCACCTCATAACTGAAAAAAAAACAAGAGAAAAATCAATTTCATGTCGAGTTAATTTAGCAAGCAGCAACAGTCGTGAGCTATTGTTCAGATTGTTTGCACATAAACCTAAGAGTCTTGAGCTGAGAATAAGCCTTCTCCATATCTGGAAAGCTGCTTACAATCTGTATCGAGTCTTTTAAAGCCCTTCCAGTCACCTACAAAAACCAAAATCCCGAATGTTCCAAGACAACAAAGACAAAATTTAGATAGAAAACATCACAAGACGTATTCTCACAACACTCTCTTAAACCATGGACGATTGTAAATATAATCAAACTAATATAAAACACATTAGTAAAACTTACCGACTCCATGGCGTGTGGAAGTGTTCTCTTCAAGATAGATTCAACAGTAGCTCTCAAAACGTATGGCCTCCCAACGAAGCCAACAATAATGTTCTCTGGAACTCTCGTTTTAGGACGGAATCCAGGAACCTAAGTGAAACAAAATCAAGCAAATCATATTACATTATATGAAATCAAACCAAGTAAATTACAATCAACAACAAGCTTTTACATAGAACAAGTTCGGCCATCGACTTCAATCGTAGTCTCAATGTAAGATGAAAAACATCAATCTACCTTCGAGAGCTTCATGAACTCGGTTAGAACTCGTTGGTAA
Source organism: Camelina hispida (assembly GCA_023657505.1). Classification (NCBI taxonomy): domain Eukaryota; kingdom Viridiplantae; phylum Streptophyta; class Magnoliopsida; order Brassicales; family Brassicaceae; genus Camelina; species Camelina hispida. The sequence goes on along the minus strand of CP094636.1, from coordinate 25,442,398 downwards.
CAATCTTCACATACAATTTTCGGAACTTCCACACTCAATTTCACCTAAATAAAAAAACCTCAAGTCATTCCAAAACTCAATGCCACAAAAACAGAATTTGAAACCCCCTTACACTTGAGTTCGCCTGTACAGTCTCCGTGACCTTAAGATCAGCTGGAAGCTTATCTTCCTTTACACTAGTTTCAACCGCAGGAGAAGCCGCCGCGAATCTCTTAAAATCACCACCGTGAGACATTGAATCTCCGAGAAACCCAAATTTTCTGGAGACACTAGACATCGTCATCTCCAAGGGGCTGCTAATTGGTTTCTTCAGCCTCCCACCAAACTGTAACACACTATCTGATTGAAACAAACGGGAGCTAACACGTCGTGTAATCGAAGGAAAAAACGGATTAATCGCCTTCGCCGCCGTCGTCATCGTCGTGGTGCTGATAACACAGAGCTCCATCTTCAACTCTCTCTGCTTAGAAGACTGAAGAGAGCTTATGAGAATGAAAGGAAGCGCCACTTCTTATAGATAAAGCAATTTATCTCTTTAAAACACTGCGTTTCAACTTTATACAAAACGCTGCGTTTCAAGGTATATCTCACTGTGTAATTATCTTCTTAAAACGCTGCGTTTTCAAGCTGATAGATAAAGCAACTATTTTTTTGCCGGCGAGTGAGTGAGAGAGAAGAGAGAGAGAGAGTAATGGAAGGTGTAGGATCGAGATTGAGCAGGACGTCGTCGAGATACAGTGGTCCGGCGACGGCGGCGGTTTTTAGTGGCCGTGTAAGGAAGTGGAAGAAGAAGTGGGTACGTGTGTCAACCTCATCCGTCGGTGTTTTCAGAGCATCTAAATCCAACGGTCGTAACAACAGCAGTAACAGTAACTCACCTCACCATCTACTTCTCCATAAGTGGACTCCACTTACCTCCTCGACGGTTACTGCCTCCGACGCTAATGGTTCCGGTGGTGAGACTGAGGAGCCACCTAAGCGAAGATTCCGATACGCTCCTGTAAGTTTTTTTTCCTTTCCCCAATTCATTAAATTAGGGTTTCTTTTTATTGTTGTTGTGTGAGATTTAGTTGAAATGGTTTTGATTTGTGTAGATTGCGATGCTTGAGCATAGAGAAAAAGTGATTTCTAAGGATTCTGAAATTGAAGAGACTGAAGAATTCGACACTGAATCACCATTGCCTAAAGCTGTTGAGCTTGACATGAACATAACAGACTCAGACCAAGCTAAGGTTAGCTTCATTCAAAAGTTCAGCAATCTAATGAAAAAGTGTTTGAGTTTTGTTATTCATGCTTGTGTTGATGATACTTACTTTGCAGGAAGCAAAAACTGGTAACTTGAATCTAGGACTGTGTCTGAATTCTGAAGGGACTGAAGAGTGAAGAGGATCATATTGGATTAGCATGAAGCAACAATAAAGGTTTCAGCATTTGGTATTGTTGTAGCTTCGATGAATGATGTCTCATATTGTAACTTGTTTTAGGCTTTATTGCACTTTGTTGTCTTCTAGATATCTCTGTATGTAGTGTGTAAGTTAGAAGAAGCTTTATAAGATATGTAAGATTTGAGTCTTTTTTACCAGACTAAAGAGCCTGGCTCCATCATATTTGATTCCAGTTTTATAACCTTATGAAATTTCGTGTAAAGTGCTAAAGTTACAGAACCAGGGGTTCCCCTGGGAGTGCAGCAATGTGTCCTGCTTCTTTTATGGGAATCTTGTTCCTCAAATGAATATGCAAGAAAGAGAGAACTATTAACTAAAAAAAGAACTCATGAAGATGTTTACAACAAAACTTCTCGTTGTTTGTGTTTCTCAAGCTTCAGACTCTTTCTCGCCTTCTTGATTCTCCACCGCACAAGTAACACCAACATCAGCTGGTCTTATAACTCGATCGTACAAAGAGTATCCAGACTGCAAATATGGAAACAAAACATTACCAAAAAGTTACAAAATAATGGCAAAAGATAACATATGATTAAGAGTTATGCCAAAATCAGAAAGAAAACAATCCTTTCTTTTATAGTTTAGTACCTTTAGGACCTCAGCAACTGTGCCTTCTGGCTTGGAAGCATCCGGGACTTGGAACACTGCGTTATGTCTGTTTGGATCAAACGGTTCATTTAAAGGAACTTCTTTCACCAAACCATATTTTTTAAATACCTGCAGTTTTTACATATATATATATAAATTGCATTATCAGCACAAATCTCATTTTATCTTTGTTATACCTCAATGAACATATATAACGAGTGTTTTTATTACCTGTGCTAATTCTTTCTCAGTCATCTCCACTCCATGTAATAGGTTTTGTAACAACGGAGCAGCACCAGCAGAATCTTTTGAAACGTCAATCTCCGAAAAACTCTGTTTGCCAACCGAAGAAGCTTTTTCAAGAATATCAGCGACGAACAAAAGGCTAGTGGCAAAGTTCTGCAGCAACAACAAAACATATTCAGCACTGGCTTATTTATATATGAAGCAAAAGACGTAGAGTTGATAATCAAAAAGAAGAAGAAGACAAAAGGAGTGGTGGAGAGAGAGAAGTAAAAAAACCTGTACGGCGAACTTTTTGGAGCTATCAGCATTACGTTTAGTCCGATCCATAAGATTCTGCAACTCAGCATAACTGCGAAGAAAACCATCTTTCATTTCCAACATGTCTTCCCGCTGAACCTTCAAAAGATGTTCCTTCTCACCCACAAGTTTCACCAAATCATCCCTTGACAAACTCTCAAAATCAGTCTCTGAATCTAAAAATCAGGAAAAAAAAACTCAGTTCTTTTAGTAAACTTTGTGTAGACCAAGAACAAAGTATCTCTCCCGAGTCAATTTTTGCCTCACCTGTCTCCACATCCTCAGAAGCTTTACCGGTCTTTGGGACCTCAGTGTTACTCCCACTTCCCTTCGGTTCAGCTGAGGAAGACGAGAAAAAACCAAACCTTTGTAGGACATTGAAATCTGGAGTTGCATGATTTAGGAACGACACTGGAACTGCAACAAGCTGCCCATTTAAAAAAAAAAAAAAGGATCCAAATTTGAGTATATTCACTCCTCAAGAATCATAAAAATGAGCAATTTTCTCACAAGTATATTTTGCATCCAAATAACATCAAAACAAACTCAAACAAGTAAGGAGCAATCAAAATATTTCAATTTCGCAAACCCCCTTAAACCCTACCTAAAAGCCCCAAACGATGATGAAATTCAAAACGAATTACAATCAGAATTGGGGTTTAAAAAAAGAAAGCAAAACCTGGTTGGGATTTCTGTGAATGAGGGAGTGGAATCGGCTTGAAACAATCGGATACTGATTCCTCGTCGGAGTAGCGATGAAGGAGGAGGAGAGAGACGAGCGTAATCCCGCGCTTCGAGAAACTCTCGATAGAACCCTAGACACCAACATCACCCAAGATTCGCAAAATGAAATCGAAGAAATAAAAAGCAAAAAGATCGAAACTTTTTTTTTTTTTTTTTACTTCTTTTTAAGAGTATGAATGAATGAATAGCCCGGAAGAGAACACCCCGATGGAAAGAGAAAGAGGCGAAAACGTTCTTCTTGGGGAGGAAGCAAATTTCTGTTTGTGGGGGTTTAAGTCAATTTACGAAAATACCCTTACCGATGCGTTGAATTTATCCGGGTTTTAACGAGTTTGATAAATTTAAGTCAATTTCTGTTTGTGTCACACCACCACCTAAGAAGCAAACTATTTGTTTTAACGAGTTTGATAAAGTTTTCTGAAAGGATATTGGAATGTGAATTTTCCTACCATGTTGTTAGCTCGTTTGGAGCTAGATTTCTCTTATAAGTTTTTGTTGTTAATTAGGTATTTAGATTGGTAGAGTAAACAGGGACAGCCGGCTCTAGACTTTTTTTTTGTGGCCTAAAACATTTTTTTTTAAAATGTGGTCTTAGAGTCTATCATTTTAATGGATTTAGAAATCCAAACAAAAATAATGTATTATTCAGTCCTTAATTTAAGAACATTTATCAAAATTATGTGTTATTAGTTCTATGATTTGTACTTGTTAAAATTCTATGTTATTTAGTTTCTCCAGCACATAGGATCTCGGAAATTAATCACGCTTGAGTTTTTACATAATCTTATTATATAAACTTTGGTTTTCAAAGTTAGTGAGTCATATAATCGCGACACATGTTAATTATATCGATAATATTTTGATATGTGTGAAAAGAAAATTTATTTAATAATTATAAAAAAAAAAAAAAAAAAATCCTAAAAATAAAAGGATTACAATTAATATTTTTGAAAGTATATAAAACCAAAAGTAATATATTATATCACTAATTCTAATAGGAAAGTTATCTATTAAATTACTAATTTCAAGAGAAAAATATGTGCAATTAATAAGGAAAATATGTGCAATTAATAAGGAAAATATTTGCAATTTAATTACAAATATTATTTATTATAATCATATAGTAATAAGAAATTTATACAGAAAATTGATTAAAGTATAAAAAAGTTTAATGTGTTAAAATTAGTGATTAACATAATATAAGAAAAATAAGAAATTAATGTAACTTTCTTAAGTTTTTCAATCAGTGAATGATTTGATAGCTTATTTAATATTATGTTGTTATATAAACCTTGGTTTTCAAAGTTAGTAACTAATGTGACTGCGGCACGTGTCGATTTTAACAATTAAATATTTTGTCATGTGTTATACAAAATATTTTTTTAACATATTTGTAAATTATAAGAAATTAAAAATTTAAACAATTTAATAAATATAAAAAGATATTTCATATATGTATATAAAAATAATACTAATTCTGATTTTAGATTACTAATTCTATAAGAAAATTATACAATTAATTACTATAATACTATAATTAAATAAATTATACTGTCAATTATTAATCCTAAAAGAAAAAGGATTGTAGATATTCACCTTTATGTAAACAAATCATTTTCTCATGATAACGTCTTTGAATTTTTGATTAATTTATGATAATGTTAGTATAGTTTTATTTAAAATTAGTTGGATAAGTAGTAAAACTATTACGTATGAGATTACAAAATATGAAATAAATATATTTAAGATATTGTTGCTTTTTCAAATATAAGATAAAATTAGTTTTCAGTTTTTTTCAGAATTATGTTTTATTAATGTTTAGTTTTTTAAAAATATTAAGTAAGATAGAAATTTGATATAATGCACATTTTTTATATGAAAATTATAAATGTTACTTGTTAGGATTGAGTGCATAGAATTAAAATCTAATTTATTATCATGTAAAATACAAAAAATGTATTGCAAGATGGAGTGTGTGAAATCTAAATCCGGTTAAAAAAACAAAATGAAATAAAATTAATATTTTGAAAATAATTTAAAATTTCACATATTTTTCTTATATTCGCGTTAATACGCGGGCCTAATCTAGTTAAATATAATTGCCTAAATTAATCACGTATACAGAATTAATTATTTTATTATATTCTTTCCAAATTCAGACATCTCACTTGATCTAACCCAAGCAAATAGTTCACCAGTTTTTTCATCTACATCAACAACAACAATGGAGACAGCATGCAAACTCACTAGTCGAGAATTGGGGCCGGTTGCTCCACGGTACATCTGCAAAAAAAAAAAAAAAAACAAATACTTAGCTATTGTATAAAGAAACAACCAACAAATACTATAATTGATCTTACCCTCGTTGATGTAACTTATACTCAGAAAGAAAAATAGCTAGAGGAGAATACAAATTCAATGTGAACCAAGGTGAAGAGGTTCATTTTTTGTACAAGAAAATTAGTTAATTATGTATAATAAGTACTATTAATAACAGTTTGTCAAAAAATAAGTACTATTAATAACAATTGACATATTTTTATTGTTTCTCGACGTTGTCAATTGAGAGGATAAATTGTTGATACACAATTTTTCCAAGGAAAAGCATATTGAGCTTGCAAACACAACAACATTAAAGTTGGTCATAAGATTAAATATGTTGAACTTTTGATTGAAAAGTCTTTGAATGAATTATGATTACACAGTGTGGCTGGGATTAATAGGAAAAACATATGAAATGAATTGTAACACATAAGTTATGTAATGATATGGTTATGTGGTGACATTGATGATAAAGTAAAATTGAAAAAGAAAAACCAGGAATGAATGATTAACCGTCATACCAAATGAGTTAAAAGGAATTATTGAGAATTAATGAGAAATTATGAGAATCTTAAGTAGGATTGAGCCTACCATGTTTGGAGATCAAAATCTCTTTCATAAAGATTTGAGCTTGTTTAATTGGTGATAAAAATTAGATTTTGTTGTTCAATTTCAACTTTTAGTGTTAGGAAATACTGTTGTTGATTTTTATGAGATTTAAGAGGTGTTATTAGATTGTGACTGTTATAGAATTAGGATTGCAAAAAAATTTAAAAAGTTAAAACATATTCCACAAATTCGAAATTTATAAAGAACTAGATGAGGACCCGCCTAATGTGCGGGTTTAAAGTTTTATAAATTATATTAAAATTTATTGTATGTTATATATAAATTTTACTTTTGTTATAATACACTGATTTATATTCATTTACAAATCTTTTATGTATGTTACCATTAAAAAAATATTTTTTGTTACACCTAAATATATTCTATGTTACAAATATATTCACCCACTTAGAAAATGTCTGTATGAACACATTAAGCCAACTATTTTAGTTTCACTTCTGCATAGCTTTTTAATTACTAAAATTATTAGCTCAAAACATATCGAATGAAAAATATATTACATAATATACTAATCAATGATGTATCATCACAATAGTGTATGACCACCATGGAGAAAACCTCGGCTCCGCCCTCATCTCTTATGGAGAGAACCTTGCGTCTAACCTCCTCCACCATGGAGAGAACCTTGGCTCCGCCTTCCTCACTTAGGGAGATAACCTTGTGTCAAACCCCTTTTACTTTTTTCCCTTGGGGAAATAACATTGCGTCCAACCTTCTACACCATAGAGAGAACCTCGGCTCTGCCCTCCTCCTGTGTGGAAAGAACATGTTCATGTCTTTTTGATATCTCAAAATGGCTTGCTCCGACAACCAATGAAAATGAAAACCTTTTTTCTAATGTCACAAAAAAAATTTGATAGTAACTAATGTTAAATTTCCTAATGTATTTGTGGGAGTGTCTTTGACACACCATGATGTAGCCTCTGTCTCTGTAACGCCTCAACTGTCACCTTGCTTAGTGAGTCCATGTCCACTCTCAGTCTATGGGCTCACCTTCCTAAGTAGGCCCTACATCTTTTCCCAGCTTGTGGATCCACCCATATTTGATGCCGATTTGTTACGTCTGGGAGGCTTTAAAAACTTGTTTACCGATCCTACAGATCAACAAATGATATTTTCCTGTGTTTTTTCCTCACTCGCACAGTTCCGACAATCACTTCCAGGAAGGTCACCCATCATGAAATTCTCTCAGGACCCTTGACCAAAAATAAGTGAATTTTGGTGACATATATAGCCAAATTAATTCTTTTAAACCTTTCCGCAACCAGGGTGTCATAGTCTTTGAGCTCCTATGTATCTATCAACAACGATTTATGTTTTTTCAATCTATCTATCTATGTTTGTTGTAAGCTTGTGTTTGATTAGCCTATTTAATCTATCCATTAGGTTGATGAGCTTCTACTCGTTATTTCCCTTTGGGATTGAATGAATAATGGTAACAATTATGTTTCTAAAATAAAAAAGGATTTATGACCAACTAATCAAGGTTGAATAATTAGAAGAAAATTAATTTGACATAATTAAAGAAACAATATAAAAGTACAATCACGGTAATATATGAATCCTAAATTATTCAAAGATGAAAATAGAAGTTAAATAAAATAATCTAAAAATACTACAATAAATTTTAAAATATAGTATTAAGAGAAGTAGACGCATATATTAATTTTGTTTGGGTCAACTGAAAAGGAAGAAAGTAGGAGAAAAAAATAAGAAAAATTTACCTTCCCATTTAAAAAAAAAAAAAATCTCTAAACAAAGTTGAAAGTAGTGTTTTAGAATAACTTAAAATTAAAAATAAATATTTTAATTTTGAATTTTATGATATATGTATATATATAATCTCCTTAAAATTATTTTAAAACTTTGTATTTTTTATAAATTCTGTAACTTTTGATAATTATCCATTTATATTATTAATATGTTTTTAAACAAAATATTTTATTTTTGTTGTAATCAAATTACTCCTATTAAATATTAATTTTTACACATGTCAAAATCTGAGATTGATATCTTGACACATGTCAAAACCTTGTTAATGACTAACTTTCAAAACCAAACTTTATATAATAAGATATCACCTTACATCTACTATTGAAAGTCTTAGAAAGTTGGTCAAATGAACAAAACATTTTAAAGATAATTAAACAACAACACTAAATTATAATATGATCTGAAAGTTAGTTTAAGTATTTCTTAATCTGATAATTTTAAATGACTTATTAAAATCATCAACTTAATAACAAATTACTTTTAGTGAGTGTAAGCAATTTTTTATAAATATTGAACCAATGTCAAATGATTTAATAGAATCTTTATAAGTCAAGAATGAATAACAATGAAAAATATTAAATCTTCAGTTTCCTATGATGAACTAGTCTATATTTTTATTATCTTTAAAGTACGTTTTTAAAGAAATAATTAGTTTGTACTCCATATTACAAAGAGTATCATTGATTTAAAGACAAATTAGGGTATCTAAATAACCCTTACAATTATTTTTATGTATCCATATAACCAAACACAATTAAAAGATTTTTATCCTCAATTATAAAATTAGAAATATCCATACCATATTTTCCAATGAATAATATAGATGTTTAGATTTTTTTCTTAAGATTTAAAATTACTATTCTCCAATCATCTTTGTGTGATTGTTTTTTTAATTATCTTACAAATTACAATACAAAAATTTTAAATAATTCTTTTTCATAATGTTATAATTCAACTTTTTAAAAAACAAATATATATTATCTCAGGACGGAGTATATCGACAGAGTAATTTTTTTAATCAATCTATTTTTTTTTTTTTTTTTTTTGACAACATTTAATCAATCTATTTAAACTTTATAAAAATTCGACAATAATATAAACTCAAAATATTATTTCAACAGTTTTATTTTATTAACACCATAGATATTTCGAATTAAATTAATTAAAATACGAAGGTATCAAGAAAAAGTATCATGCGAATTTAATTGTCATTGTTCCATGCATATCGACTTATCGAGGACGTCGAAAATGAATAAGAGAGTCTACGTCTGACCTCCTCCATACATGTAAACCTATCATCCAGATCCATTTTAAGGTAATTTTTAATCTACTCGATTACCCTAGAGATGCGTCGGTATTTTTCTTCATTGCATATGAGCTTTTGACTTTATAAATTAAAAGATTTTCACTTCCACAGCGACAGTTATAAACTTTAATAAAATTACTAGTGTCATCAGTTCACATTTGGAAGAGAGTAAACAACACATAAGAGTACCATGAAAATAAAAGTTTCAGACGAGCCCTAACTCAGGTAATCCCGATCACATCTCTTTCTCTCTCTCTCTCTCTACTCAAACGTGTCATCATCGTCATCAGGAAGTGGTTGACTTGCTGCCGCTGCAAGCTCCGCCTCGTGCCTACAATTATATACATCGTTAATTAAAAGTAAAAAGCTAGTAGCAACAAATTAAAACAAAATTTAGTTTAGAGAACTTACTGCTGCTGAGCAGCCATGTCGATTTGAACTTCCGGTGGAGCAAGGGCAGGTGATTCCACAAAGTGAAGGTTAGCGTCCCTGAAACAGCAAGCAACATTCCCAAATTTTCATCTTTTTCTAGCTGTTTCCCAATAATACTACAGTAAGGGTTTGAATTGAAGAATTGTTGCTTACCCGGCGAGCTTTCTAGCGAGGTACAAGAATGGCTTCTCGAAGTTGTAGTTGCTCTTGGCAGATATTTCGTAATACTGGAGATTCTTCTTCCTGTGGAACGTTACCTGCTTGGCCTTCACTTGCCTGTTCTTTACATCAACTTTATTCCCACAGAGGACAATTGGGATGTTCTCACAAACCCTGCACCATGAAATTTTGATGACATTATTATCGTCTAGCAATTTTCCACATACAAAAAAAAAAAAAAAAAAACTCTAGCTTCCGTGTGTTAGTTAAGTTCATACCTGCAAAGATCACGATGCCATGTTGGAACATTCTTGTATGTCAGACGCGCTGTGACATCAAACATGATGATGGCACATTGTCCATGGATGCTGCAACAAAACAAAACACATTTCTTTTATCATAAAAAAACTAATTGCAACAATAACCTTTTCAAGTTGCTATCTACTATAATGGGGAATAAGTATCTAATGCAGCTTCACATCAGAACCAAACTAACAACACTAGAAGGATTCCAGACATTTCTGTATCAAATAAAACTATCTTCAATTTTACCCTTCTAATAGCTATTCAAGTTACTATCTACTATAATGGGAATAACTATCTTATGTAGCTTCACATCAGAACCAAACTACCAACACTAGACGGTTCCAGAAATTTCTGTATCAAATAAAACTATCTTATACAGCTTCACATCAGAACCAAGCTACCAACACTAGAAGTCTAGAAGATTCCAGATCAGTAATACAGATATATATATATATATATATATATATATGTATATATATTAACCAGGTAAATAGGTGATTCATAGCCGAAGAGAGTAAGCAAATTATACTTACTAGTAACCATCCCTAAGACCACCAAATTTCTCTTGGCCAGCAGTATCCCAACAGTAGAAACGGATCTTGCCACAGTTAGTGAAGAAATCAAGAGGATGAACCTCAACACCAATAGTGGCTGCAAAAAAAACCCAAGAAAACATCAGAATCTCCGAGCTCGATAAGTATATAAATCAGATAAAGGTCATCACAAAATGTATCAGGAGGGATTGCAAGTACTTACGTTCATACTTCTTCTCAAACTCTCCAGTAAGATGCCTCTTTACAAATGTGGTTTTCCCTGTGAACATCCATCCAAAATTAATCATCAGAAACGTATTCAACCACTCAGAATTGAACTGAAGACAGATCAAGATTACTAATACAAAGATACGATATAGCAGCAAACTCAATACTCGTGTTTTCTAAATCAGAATTGAACACTGTAAGATATACAATACTACTAATCAAGATTAGTTATAGAAACAATATGATAAATAACAAACATCATAATCCAAAATCTCGAGTTACTGATATTGAATTAATCAATCCTCTCTGGTATGATGTATCTAGTAAAAACAAAAGCTGAGAGAGAGAGATGGTGGTGTTTACCTGTGCCTCCATCACCGACGATGACGAGCTTGAAGCTTGGGTAATCAACGGTTTGCTGGTTAGGTAAAGCCTGAGAGAATTATGTCAAAATAACGATGATTAACAAAAAAAAAAAAAAAAAAAAAAATCAACAGATCACGCAAGATCAAAGAAAGCCTCGAAATCAAAACAGGATCGAGAGAGAACAAAATCAAAGCAAAGACGAAGAGAAACAACTTTACCATCGACGAAATTGAAGAAGCTAGTGTCAGAGGAAGGCGGCGAGCGAGAGAGAGAGAGAGTGTGAGATAGGTTTTTTAAACAGAGTTGAGCTTAGGAATGACGCAAATACTCAAACCCGGGTAATCCAGAACTGGATTCGGATTCAGATCCGTACCCGGCCCAATATATCCTCAACTCTGACCGGTTTGATTTCATATGATAATTAAAATTGCAATTTTGATACTCGTTTTAGTGGCTAAATTACGGCATCCAAGTGCGAGAATTGTCGACGATGTGTTTGGTTGGATATATGATTAAGATTGCGGTGGTGAAACTCTTAAAACGTGTACTGATTCGATTAACAGATGAAAATTAGTGTACTAATTACAGAGAAAGAGTATGATAGTTTGACAAATTTTGGTATGGATAACTTAGGAAGATTGACCAAGTAAGTGGAACGTCACTATCGATTGTGTTTGAAGGTTCCAAGACAAAGATTGGCAGAAATGAGACTTAACCCTGATTTTAAAGATGGTTAAGTCTTGGTAGAAGTCCAAGGCCAGTTATAGCCAAGGTTAAACCAGCTCAAAACTTGTTAAGAGAGACTGTCCCAACTAGTTATATATTTTCAAAAGATCACTCAATTGCTTTGGCAGGAAAAGTTCAAGTTGGTTATATATAGTTGAAAAAAAAAAAAAAAAAAAAAAAAAAAAATCGGCGTCTCTCTCTAGAAGGACGATGAGAGAGAAAAAGCTCTCGGGCTCAACTCCCAAAAATTCAAATTTTCTCCCTTAATCCTAGATCTATTCTTCTCCGGTGCACTACGGTGGTGTTTCAGCTCAGCTTTTCCCACTTCTGTACTATCCTTCTTTGGATGATGTTTCTTCGAAGAATTTTCTGGTATTGCAGGAGAATGACTCAAACAGGATTTAGTCCCATTTCTAGCCTTTGCTAAGTCTCTGTTCCAAGTTCTGTCTAGCTTTTGCTAAGATTCCCGTCTAATTGAAGGTTTTGTAATTTTATTCTACGATCTATGTATACAAGGCTATGAACAAGAACATAAGTTGTTTCATGCCTTGCCTACTAGCTCTCCGCTTTGCCGTTTATATCTCTCCAAGATGGCGTCAAAATAGTTTGCTTTATCGGAGACTTCCCTAACGGCGGCCATATCTCCCATTATGGGAAGAACCCTACTCGATCCCATATCAAGTTTCTCTTATCTTCCACCTCTACGACGATCTCCTTGACGCCGCTGAATCATCTTTTGCCGTCGGAACCACTGGATCTGGGTGAACCGATAAACCCTCCGCCTTCTCCGACTCAGATCTCCGTTGCCCTTCTCCGCCTTCAACCCTCACTCCATTTCCCGGTCGTCATCCCTCTCGGCTGAGACTGCGAAATACATCTCTTTTACACTCACCCATCTTCTTTCAACTCGTGATGGGTATTACAGCCGACATCCTCTCCGCATCCTCCGAAAACTTTGATTTCCGACGAGGCAACCTGCCGTCGTCGAGACTTGACTTTGGATCTGTGCAGGATCTCTTGTCTCCGTCTTTTATCACGGTTCCTTGCCCAAACCCATCGTTTTCGCAAGGTGCCATAGGAGCCTCCTCCCAGTCGCGCGTGAGCTTCCTCTCGGTCTCCGGAGACGACGATGTCCGCAGCTGCTTATCAAATTTAGATGTACGTCTAACCCTAAAAGTTCTAGTTGGTGGACCTGGATTTGGACCTGGAAGTGGGTCGGATAGATACTCCTTTAGTGGGCTTCTACTTTACCTCAAGCTTGTTTGATGTCAATTACCGCCATTCCCATCCTTCAATTTAGAGAGTTTCTCCACCAATTTCCTCCTATATGGAGAGTTTGGAATACAAAATTGTAATAAAGCTTCGAACCAAATTAATCCCTTTTTGTAAGGAGAGTTTAAATGTTCTTAAATATCCAAAATCCATATCGTGGGAGTCAAAATTGAAATCCCTTGTAAATTCAAGTTATTTCCCTCATAGTGAGGTGGTTCCATTATTAAAGATCGAGTTTTTGGGAACCAATGTCAGTACGGTGGGGTCTTACTCTCCCTCCGGAAACAAAAAATGAGGACTCTAGCATGGAATTGTCAAGGGACGGGAGCCAAATTGACTCGCCGTCGACTGCGCGAGATGTGTCATATGTATTCGCCAGGTTTTTTGTTTCTGTCTGAAACCAAGAATGACAAGTTTTATCTGCAAGATGTGCAAGTGGATCTAGGATTCGACAATCTCCGAACCGTTGAGCCTGAGGGTACCAGTGGCGGCTTAGCCTTATTTTATTCGAATGAATTTCCGGTTAAGTTTTTGTTGCTAGATGACCGGTTAATTGATATCGAAACCATTATTGATGGAAACCGTGTCTACATGACATTTATTTATGGCGACCCTGTTCCTGCAAACCGCGACTATGTGGGAAAGGTTAATGCGGATTGGAGTGACCCGATCAGAGCCGTGGTTTATTATTGGTGATTTCAATGAAATAACCGGGAATCAGAAAAGGGGAAAAAAAGATCGGAAGCCTCGTTTCTACCTTTCCGAGCTATGATTGATTCATGTGGTTTAATTGATTTTCCCTACCAAGGAAATCAATTTTCATGGATTGGTCAAAGGTCAAATGGTAAGATTCGTTGTCGATTGGATAGAGCCATGGGAAATGAAGAGTGGCATAATAAATTTTCCCACACTAATGTGGAGTATATGAAGATGTGGGGTTCAGACCATCGTCCCCTCCTTGCATCTATTCTTTCACGTCCAAAAAGTTTTTGAGAAGGTTTATGTTTGACAAGCGTTGGATAGACAAGCCAGGCCTCAAGAGGCGGTGTTAGATGGATGGGGAGGGGACGACAATCCGGTCGAACGATCCATCTTGAAAAAAATCCAAAACTGTAAAAGAGCAATCTCCATATGGAAGAAAAATAATCAAACAAACTCAGAAAAGCTGATTAAGGAACTTCAAGAAAAGATTGATGAGGCATATGGAGATGATCATGCCTCGTCGGAGACTATCCTCAACCTAAAATGGCGACTATGTGAAGCTTATAGGGAAGAGGAAGCATATTGGCACCAAAAAAGCAGAGAACTGTGGCTTGCAGAAGGAGACCAAAATACAAAATTCTTCCACGCTTCCACAAAACAAAGAAGGGCCAGGAACAAGATCACTGGCATCCTTAACCAACTTGGAGTTTGGGTTGATACTGAAGAAGGAATAGAAAAAGTTGCGGTAGAGTATTTTGACAATCTCTTTTCATCCTCGAGTGCGAGTGATCCTACACCGGCCATTAAGGATGTACCTACATTGGTCACACCTGCTATGAATGAGCATCTCACAAAAGAAATCTCAGAAGAGGAGGTCAAACGAGCTTTGTTCTCCCTGAATCCGGGAAGGCTCCAGACCGGATGGGATGACTGCTTGTTCTTCCAAAAATTTTGGGAGACCATAAAAGGCGATCTCACTAAGATGGTGAAGAACTTCTTTAGCTCAGGAATTTTTGATGGTAAGCTAAATGAGACAAATATATGTTTAATCCCGAAAGGAGAACGACCTCGTGAAATGTCAAGATTTCGCCCTATTAGCTTGTGTAATGTGAGCTATAAGGTGATCTCAAAAATTCTGAGCTTACGTCTCAAGAAGCTTTTGCCGGAACTTATATCTGAGACCCAATCTGCCTTTGTGTCAGGAAGATTAATCACAGATAATATCCTCATTGCTCAAGAAAACTTCCATGCCCTCCGTTCTAATCAGGCCAACCGGAAAAAATTCATGGCAATAAAAACGGACATGAGTAAAGCTTATGATAGGGTGGAATGGAATTTCTTAAGAGCTTTGATGGAAAAAATGGGATTTGATCAAAAATGGGTGGGTTGGATAATGCAATGCATTACTTCCGTCTCCTACCGTATTTTGATCAATGGAGATCCCAAGGGACGAATTAGGCCAACACGTGGGATTCGTCAGGGGGATCCAATCTCTCCATACCTATTTATACTTTGCACTGAGGCCCTAATTGCTCAGATTAGGAACGCAGAAAGAGAGGGAAAGATCCAGGGTTTACGTATTTCGAACGCAAGCCCACGTGTTTCCCACTTACTTTGCAGACGACAGCTTATTCTTCGCAGAGCCGATCCTCAGCAATGCAAGGAAATTATCGATATAATCCGCTTTTATGGCGAGGCGTCTGGACAAGAAATAAACTTCTCCAAATCTTCCATCATGTTTGGAACCGAGGTCCCGTCCCATATACGTCGGAGATCAAAACTATTGTTGGGATATCACGAGAAGGAGGCATGGGTACATACTTGGGTCTCCCTGAGAAGATTCATGGGTCAAAGGCTCAAGTCTTTGCATTCGTGAGGGATAGACTCCATAAGAAGGTAAACTTATGGACTTCGAAATCGCTATCCAAGGGAGGCAAGGAAGTCCTGATCAAATCAGTGGCGCAAGCAATTCCGACATATGTAATGTCATGTTTTCTCTTACCAAAAGCTTTATGCTCAAAACTAACTAGCGCGATAGCCAATTTCTGGTGGAGCAATAAAGCAGACAGTAAAGGACTACACTGGATAGCATGGGAGCAAATGTGTACTCAACTTTCGGAAGGTGGGCTAGGCTTTAGAACACTGAAGAATTTAATCTTGCCCTTTTGGCAAAGCAACTATGGAGATTGCTGAGATATCCAGATTCCCTTCTTAGCCGAGTTCTAAAGGGAGATACTTTCGATCGTAGTCCATTAGAGATACAAGTATCGAATCGACCTTCATATGGCTGGAGGAGCATGTTGGCAGCAAAGCATGTTCTTTCATACGGAATTCGCAAGAACATAAGCTCGGGTTTTAATACGTGCATCTGGACTGAACCATGGATCCACGATACGCCAGCACGGCCACCCCAAAGTTTAACTAATGAAAGAAATCCCTTGATTTGTGTTAACACCTTGATAGATTTTAACACAAAAAGTGGAAAATTGAACGTCTTCGGGAACTCTTCCCCCGAAAGAAATTACCCTTATTTTGGGGATTAAACCGAGCTTGAATGCCTCGAGGGACGGCTATTCTTGGACTCGACAAAGTCTGGAAATTATACCGTTAAATCTGGATACGAAGCCGCGAGAGCTCTTCTCGCCCTGCTTGCGACCTCCCTTCTCAGGGACCTAGTGTTACGACACTTAAGGCGCAAGCATGGAAGTTAAAAACATCACGAAAGCTTAAGCATTTTGTGTGGCAATGCGTGACTGGATGCTTGGCAACATGTCAACGCCGCATTATCGCCATATTGGTAGAGATAAAGATTGTCCTAGATGTGGAGCGGAGGAGGAAACTATAAACCATATGCTTTTTAAATGCCCCCAGCACGTCAAGTATGGGCTTTATCGACAATCCCTTCCCATCCTATGGTGTTCCCTTCATCTTCCCTATATAGCAACCTCGATTTTCTATATGGGCGTGGTAGAGACTATGGTGCAACTGATCAAAACTTGAGAACGTTCCGTGGATGTTGTGGTACATTTGGAAAGCAAGAAATAAGAAAGTGTTTGAAAATATCTCCGAATCTCCGCAAGATACACTGGAGAAAGCTATCCAAGAAGAAGTTTGGAGAAGAGCAAATAACAGAGACTTAGCACCAACGGTAGTAGAAGCATGCATACCTTCGATCCCAATTCTCAAGAATCTCTTGTATGCTTTATAGATGGATCTTGGCATAGAGGTGGATAGGAGTGGGCATGGTTGGATTGCGTCTATCGGTGATGAATCCTGCACATGGGGCTAAAAGGATCGCGCGAAGCTTATCCCCATTACATGCAGAGTTAGATACCCTTATTTGGGCTATGGAGTGCTTATTAGCGTTGGACTGGATAAAGCTCTTTTTGCTACGGATTGTTCGGACCTCCTTAGGATGACGTCTAATATCGAGGATTGGCTGACCTTTTCATCGAATTGAAGGATTTTATTCATTTCGAGATAGATTTGCTAATTTTAGTATTAGATATATTCCCGAGAGGATAATATCCGTGCAGATAAACTTGCGAAATGTGCAAGAGCACGTGGTTTTTGTTTCTCCCATGTAAGCTCGTCGGTACCTAATTGGCTCTCTCTCGAAGAGAGTCATCCCCGATAACTTAATATATGGGGTTTGATCGTCAAAAAGTTGAAGAAAAAAATCCTTACCGATGACCGACTAGTCAGTAGAATTATAGGGTCGTTGATGACCGATGTATAAACAATTCTCTAATCTAAGGCTGCAATGTCATTTCCTAACTTGAAGGTTGTTGTTTTTTTAATAGCCGTAATGATATTTTGAGACTGCCTGATGAACTCTTGTAGGGTAGATAAAAAAGATTCACAAGGTCAGTCATTCCCCATCATCTTAGATATCGGATAATACACTTATTACTGATGTGATGATGGTAACAAATTAGTAACTTGTAGAAATTAGAGTGTCTAATTCAACTCATTGAATCAAATCCGTGGTGGCAAATTGATTTTTAAAAATGGAATCGAAAAGTCGGATATTATTGCTACTTAAACGTGTACAGTGACCGACTTATCTAAGATCTTAGAGATTTCTGGAGGAGACAATACAAATTCATTAATAAGAAACTATAACTATAACTATAAAAGCATATATTCTACTAGGTTTTGAAGAAGATTCCACTTCAAAGGATCTGAAGCAACCTTTCTGGCAGCTTAGGGGAGTTAGATCTGAGTTTAGATCACGACCTCCTATCTCCTCCACCCTTCCGCCGGAGATGCTTGTAGATCGGAGATGTATGGTTGAGTCGGGTTGTTTAGAGTTTCACCAGTTGTTGGGGAGGCTTCAGGTGTGTCGGTGGCCGAGATTTGTGGACATCCTCATAGCCGACGCTCTCTTGAGTGCTTCCTCAATTCTGGAGTCAATCCGGCTAAGAAGAGAGACAACAAGGCATCTACGGTTTGTCTTTCCAGTTATGCATCGTCAGGTGATGATATGCTAATATGTGCCTTAATTCTTTATCTTGAGAAGATTAGCATTCGGGTTTTGTATGTGATTAGTTTGGAAAGTTGTTGCTCTTGCCTGTGATGTTTGTCTCTTGGTCGGGTCAGTCGGACGTTTTGTCTGTTTTAGGATTAGGACTCGGAACAGTGAAAGCTGGAGAGACCAAGCTCTTCTAATATTGCGCATTTGGGTGTTGAAGCTATTGGGATAAGTTCTACATGCAAATCCAGAGGTTCTCATAGCTGGGTTTTTAATCGCTTTCAGTAGTAGTTTTTTGGATTTCTCTGTGTTAGTATTCCTTTTCGAGTCATTAGGTTAATTTAATTGGTTTAAGAGATGATTTTACTCCGAATGGTGGTGTGTTATCTATCTCGCTGTGGTCTTCGATTAGGTAGCGTTAGTTCCATCTGGTGTTCTAGGGTTGTACTTGATCAACCATTGCATTTGCTTTTGGTCCAATTTTATAGAGGCGAATGTAATGTGCCTAGAATTTGGTTATAATCTCTTTTGGTTAATGAAGAGTTGATGTTGAGCGGAAAAAAAAAAAAAAAAAAGCCCTAGCGGCGTTTCCCATTCAATTCACTTCTCTCGAAAGTTTGGTTTTTTTTTTTGGTGGTGCGAAATCAGAAAGATGCTCGAAGTTTCTCCACCTTGTTCACCCATAGAAAAAGAATCCTTGTCCTCCCCCGATGTGGATTTTAGGGTTAGGGGCCCTGTGATCGTGGATCCGATCAAGGTCCGGTGGGAATCGCTGCGAATAAAGCGGAAGCGCGAAACTCCGGTCTGTTCAGGGAAAGACAAAGAATCCTCTTCCTCCGTCGTGAAACATGCTCGAACCCTTGAGGTAACTAATTCTCTAAACTCTTCGTAATCGATTTCCATACCAAAACCCTAACTTGTTGTTCTTTTCCTTTTTGAAATTTTGATTCATTGATTGTCTCTCTCTGTTTTGCGTAGAATTTGATACGATCTTTCTCTCTCTCTCTCTCAAACCTCCTTGTGATTGTTTTTTTTTTCTTTTTCTGAATTTTGCTTGTAGGGATATCGTGGGATAAAAGCCATCGGTTGTACTCCCGCTAACGAATCCATAGCAAAGTTTGGACTCCATTGCTTCAATTCTCACAAGGTAACAACTCATGACTCTATGTTGCTCTTATTCTACCAACCCCTGACCCTTTCTTCTTCTTCTTCTTCTTCTTCTTCTTCTACTGTCCTTTTGGTTTTGATTCTACATCTCCACGGCTGTATATATGTAGGGGACTAATTTACAGTTCTTGACTGTAACCCAACTCCTTCCGCGAGCTGTTTCACATGTCAAATATATTATGACATTGGATGCCTATGACCCCGCCAACGGTTCTATTCATAGTATCGACACCTGTGTTTGGCATTCTTCTCAGAGGAATGATGAGAACTTGAGATTAATCACCACTTATTGCAGACCTACAGGTAACATGGTCTAAATATGGTTTTCCATGTCCCTTTTGGTTGATTTTGTTGTTGTTGTTGTTGTTGTTGTTACTAGCCCCGTCTTAAATATTTTGTATGTTTCTGACCCCCTTAGGATTCCCACCGTGTTTAATTATCTGCTCTATACTATATAAGCCTAATCTATGAGTGAAAATATCAAGTCGTCTGTATATGTTACTTTCATGTATGCATGTTTTTTTTTGTCATGACCTTACAAGTTACATGCATAATTGCTTTTGGTGTTTCTGTCTATGCTAGTTTCCCATCCACCAATTCAATTAATAATCTTCTATAAATTGTTGCTCTAGGGTCTGGAGAAAGCGGTTCCCAATGGGACCCAAATGGTGTAGACGTGCTCTATACTGGTCTGATGCCTAAGTGGCTAGATGATGATGCACTTACAGGAAGCGATAAGCCACACTTCTATGAGGTTTGCTGTTTAGCTATGAACCTTTTTTTTTTTTTTACTTTATTTCCTTTTATTTGATCATCTCCTCAACACTCCCGACACTAAAAAATGTTAAAAATGTTTCAAATGCAGGTGAATGATTCGGATTTGCAAGAGAATGCATGGCTTCATCTATATGCTCAAGTTGCTGCATACTCTAGGTGGATTTATCGCATGGTGAGGAATAACTTATGCTACTCATTATTTTGGTTGGGGTCATGCACTCTTCTCTCAACCATGCTTTTTGTTTTGCTTTGCAGGTGGATCATCTCCCATTGGAGATAAAGAAAGTGGTGGTACAAACAAAGGAAGACATAGAGTCAAGTTTGAAGTTGAAGTCCAGCAATGCTATCTTCTACTTAAGTTTCAAGACCCGTGGAGGTGCCGACTACAAATCCATAATTAGGCAAACGAGCGATGGAAGACCACAACACATGTGCCTTGAAGTTAAACATGTTGAGATGGACAAGTAGACGACAAAAGTGTTGTGACTTTTTAATATATCATGTTTATGTCCTTAATTAGTTGGGGTTGGGTGGTGGTATTTATGTTTGTCGTTGCGACTTTCTTCATCTGCATATATAGAATATTATTAGAAAGAGAAATGAGATAAAAGTATATGATCAGTGATAACGTTATTGAGAGTTCAATCTTTTAATTATGCTACAGTCATCACAATTTAACAACAATAAGTAAACGAATATCAGTGGATACAATACAAGTAAGTCTGATGATGTTGACATTCTCACTAGAAATAATAGTATAACCTCAATTCCCACTGGAAATAAATGCAGCCTTCCACAAATCTTCCTGCAACACACACATAACAAGCCCACATTTGTGAATTTTGTCACTCGCTCATACGGCAGCAATAAGAAAAGAAAATAGCAGCACCCGAATTGGTTTGTTCTGCTGGTGGTGGTAAATTCAGCTCTTCTTGCTGAGCAATCCTCCTGTTTTGAGGGCTTGACAAAATCTATCATAGAAGGATTTTGATATTCATGCTGGCTCATAGATTTTAGGTTTCTTACTTGAGTAGCAAGAATAGATGATGGAAACAGAACCTTGGAAACCGGAAAATTCCAAACTCAAACTCGAGTTTGGTAAGATCATTATAAGTTTTGGTAATTCAAAAAAAGAAAAAAAGGAAGCGTCAGGAAGATGGTCCAAGTTCCCGATGTGAAACATGGTCGACACGTTGAGGTCATTCTCCAAACTCTCTTCGTAATCGATTTCCATACCAAAACCCTAACTTGTAGTTCTTATGGGGCTCACGATTAGTGAGGCTTTGATTGCTCCTGCAATGCCTAGTACTACGACTAGAGCTGGTGGCATTCTGAGAAACAAAGTTTGGTCCGATTTGTGTCTCAGTCTGATGGTTGCTTTGATGTTATGTGTTATACTCGAGCCATATCTTCTGCAGTTTCTTCTTCGTCTTCTTCATCTTGAGGAAGGAAAAGATCTGTGTGGCTTTGTATGGTCTTTTCTTCACGATTCTAACTGCTTTGTGTCTTGCTGATTACAAATGGCTTGCTCCTTTAATCATGGATAAGGTTCGATTCTCCTTACAATGATTTGCTCTTAGAATCTGCTGTTGAATTGATGTTTTATGTGTTATGTTCATACAATGAGAGCATCTTAAGTAGAAGATAGATCTATGGATGATTGTTTGGGATCTTGTTTCGGGAGTGTTGTATTGTCATCTCTCTGCTTCAGATTTTATCAAATTGATAAGATTGCAATCTTAAGAAAGGAAACTAATTAAACGTATAAGATCACAATCATCTTAACAAATGTTATTCACCAAAATTTTAGCAATAATACGAAATCTTTATTTTTGAAATAAATAAGTCTAAAAATTAAATTCGCAATATATATTTTTTTAACACTTAAATTCACAATATATTTATGTGATTCTTTTATATCGGATATCAATTTATTTGTTTTAACTTTTTAATAAAATCGATTTTTCATAAATAAAAATATTTTATAATACATATAACCACATAAAATCATTATCCTGATTAAATATTAATTATTTAATTAGTATCTTGATTATTTTATTAGAGAATATCTTTCTTTTTATTTCAGATAGAGAGAGTACTAAAATCTCAAAATAAAAGTTGTTAAATTTAAAATGTTAATTATTTAAATCTCAAAAGATTTAATATATCAAAATAGTTAATCCAAATATATCTTATTATAATACTGAAAATTTGTTATTAGAAATTATTTTTGGAAAGTCGTATAAAGATAATGAATAATATTTCATAATAAAGTTAATGTTTTAAAAAATATTTGAATAAAATTAAAATTTAATGAAATCTGATTTATATTACTGTTTTTATGTTTTGATTACAATAAAATAAAAGACAATTAATATTTAAGATTGTAATCTTAACAAAAGGAAACGAAGGGAGGTATTTTAGGAAGAAATATCTATACATTTTAAAATCAAATTTATAAAAACTAAAGTATGGGGTCCGCGTCCCTTTAATCCCAGTCCGAATTAATTATTCATAATCCGAACAAGGTTAACTACTAATCCTAATGTTTGGCTACAGATCTCGAAAATTTTAGACTTAATTACCTTTATTGATTTTTTTACTGATTAATTTCAGTGGCAGATTTAGTAAATAATATGAGTAATTTCATATATTTTCAAAATGTACTTCACTTTTAATAGTATTAAGATACTTAGGTATTTTATTAAAAAACAATCAAACAAATACTGAAACTTTAATAGTGATCTTACCTCTCTTTGATGTAGGAAATACTTAGGCAGGAAAATAGCTAGAGCATCACTAATTGGGTGTTTTTTTATAATTTCAAAAGCTTTATCCATTTCAGAAATGGTTTCATAACCTTTGATGTATACACAAGTAGTTGGGTCATGGTTCTTATTTGGCTCATTTGAAGGAACATCCTATGAATGGTCTGTCCACTTCTCTCTGGATACCTTTATCCATCATATACTCATAGCTTGTCTCACGGTTTAGAGGATAACATCAATGGTTCTTCTTCTGAAATGTTATTCTCATCTTTGGTCTTGCAAAATTGATCAGATCCTGAGGCGAATACAGATATGCGTCACGTCCATCAATGATTCTTATAACTCGTATAAGTTCACTCACGACGATGGTCCAGCACACATCTTCCAAAACAAAACAGAAAGTTAAAAAGAATTTACTTATTGTTAAAAAATAGCTATATCATCACCAACTGGGTGGGTATCTTGAGAATTTCAAACGTCTTATCTATGTAACAAATAGTTTTATAATCTTTGATTTAAACGCAAGTAGATGTGTCACAGTACAAAGTTGGTTCATTCATAGAACACCTTATGAATGGCCTATCCACACTTATATCAGAATACCGTTATTCATCACATACTCCATTCATGTCTCTTGGGATAGACCATGGCAGTAATGGTTTATATCATTCTCAACTAATTTTTGATTCAATGATTTTGTAATATCAATCAAATATTAAGCCGAATAGAGATATGTGTCGCATCCATCAAGAAGCCTTATAACTCGTATAAGTTCGCTCATCATGATCGTCCATCACACATCTTCCAAAACATATATAACGAAAAAACAAAAGGAGTTAAAATGGATTTCAACTACGTAAAAGACTTTTTCTCTATAAACATTTATGCTATTAAAATAGGAGTACTTATAAAAATATAATAGTTCTTTTGTAAAAATTTACATGTCTATATCAATGGTTTGAAGGTAATTTTTTTTATTTTTTACTAAAGATAAAAATGTAATTTAAAAAATAGAAAAATAATTTAATAATTATTAAAATATTTTAAATAATTATTAGTTTCCAAAAAAATAATTCACTTTATCTCTCTAATTAATTACGGATAAAAATTACTAATTAATTTTTGAAATACATTTCATGCACATCTCTTTATTTAGTCAATGATTTCCACAAATGTCAGTGGTAATTTGGTAAGATTTTAGAATATTGTTAGCATATAAGAAATAAAATTTACTTCTATAAATAAAAATATTATTTTCCAAACAAAATTGACTTCAAAGCCACTTAATCTAGCTATATATACGCAAACAATACTCATCTATTTCGATCTCAATCACAAAAACCAGTTTTAATTGGTAATATATTTTTAGATAAGAAGAACAAAATAAGCCGTTTTAATTCTAACCATAAATCACAAAATAGAAATTGAATAAAGATTGAATCAGTAGACTGTAGATACAACATATTAAAATGATAGATTGAATCAATGAAGACTGTAGTAAGTCCGATGATGTTGAACCAGATTAAATACTGAAACCCGGTCATCAAGATCCGGTAATTGAATCAGAATTGTGTTGAAAAATGAACCGGAGCTGAAGAAACACGAGTCTGGTTAACAAACTGTAACCGAAACACAGTCATCTTTATAGAAATCGTAAAATTAGCTGATAAATTTTATCGGTTTGATCATTTATATAGAGTTAAAACCAAACGCTGTTAAAAACTTAAAACTCGAGTTTTGCTAAAAAAAAAGTGTATAGAATATATATCATCTAGCCATACAACACTTAAACATTGTATTTAGAGGTCGCTATAACCGTAAGATAGACATCCAACGGAACATAACTCGAGTGTTAGATTAATTTAGTGATTCTTTTAACGTTTTCAATTTAAAATGGCAATGTATGGCTTATGTTATGTATGAGATTTGATTAGATGTGTAGTACGCAAATGGGAAGAAATTAAAAACAAAAACTGAGACTATATTTTACGACGAAACGAACCAAATTTACAATGATTAAAATAATTCTACGCATATAAATACTCGAATGACAAAACAAATGTATTAAATAAAAAACGTAAAAATGCTAGTACTAAATAAATCCGCACGATCACTTGTTCTTCGTATCCACTTCAATGCCCTGTTGGAAACTCGCATTTCCCATACTCTACAAATTAACACAACAAAAAAAACACAATTAATTAATTAATTTCCAATAAGTAAAAATAATTAAGTAAAAGGATAAAATTAGAGCAAGATGATAGAGTACGTACTAGGAGGTTGCGAGACCACGTACGCTGCACCTTTAAAATCACACGTGCCAACACCACGTGCGTTCTTCTGATAGTAACTGTTGAACGCGTACGAAGCGTGCGCCTCTAACGATTCAGGATCGTAACACGTGGCACCCGGTTGAATCGGACCGCAATCAGCACGTCCTTCGCCACAAGCGTAGTCGAGACCTTCCTGAAGCTTCTCTTTAGTCGTTTTCCCGTTCGCCACACACCACGTCTGTCCCACGTGCGACGACGGCTTCACCACCACCGGCGTAGTAGCCTTCTCTTTGTTATCTTCAACCGGCGTTGACTTACCACCGGAGGAAAGCGAAACGTCGTACACTTTGTTCTCGTTCGGGTAAAACAACCCGTAGTTCCTCTCCGACGTCGGACCCGTTTTCTGATTCTCGTTAAACAGAGCGAACAGGTAAACGTTGAGCGGCTCCTTAGGTTTTAACGGCGTTCCGTTACCCGTTAAAACTCTTTTAACTAACCCGCCGTTATACGCCGCCGCGTTAGCCGAACCAGCGCCGATCTCGTTCTCGTCTCCGGCAGAAGGCCAGCCTGTCTCCGTCACCACGAGCTTAACGTCGTTA
Organism: Camelina hispida; assembly: GCA_023657505.1. NCBI lineage: Eukaryota > Viridiplantae > Streptophyta > Magnoliopsida > Brassicales > Brassicaceae > Camelina > Camelina hispida. The sequence continues at coordinate 25,416,268 of CP094636.1, read as the reverse complement.
AATCCAACGGCGGACATAGCGGCGAAAACGGCGTCGATCTGAGCGTCTAAGAGACTGTTGTACTTCAATCCGTTACCGGAATCAACATTCCCGGCGTTGTCTTTGAACAAAGCGTAGTCCAACGAGATCTTATCGGCGTTAGCTGCGTAAGCGAAGAAGGGATAAGCATTGACCATGAGATGCGACGACGTTTTGCGGAGAAGATCGAGCATCGGTTTAATCACCGGTTCGATTAATTCCGGTTTAAAAGAACCGGCTGACGGTGGGTACGAACTCGCCAACGCGCTCAAAGCAATCGGCGACGAGATTTTAATCGATTTGTCGAGGCTGAACTTGACGAGGGAGCTTTGAACGTTGGTCATAGCTGGGACGAGGTACTTTGTGGTGTTCCTCGGATCGACGAACACTTCGTTACCGACGGCGATGGCTTCGATATCGGTGGCCGGGATGTATTTCTTGATGTTTTGCTGAACCCAGTCGTCGGTGTATTTCTGATCCGCGGCGGCGGATGCGAGGTTTTCGTTGGGGAGAGAGACGACGACTTTGATACCGGAGTTGGCGAGTGCTGTTAGTACGGTTGCTTCGGTGTCGTAAAGCTTGACACGGTTGATTCCTTGAGATTTGAGAAGCTGGACTACTTTCTCCGGTGCTGGGAGGTTGTCTGCGATACGGCCGTAGTTTACTCCGATCATTCCAGAATCTGTTTAAGAAACAAAAAAACATAAGACATCAGAATCAAACACTTGAAAGACAACAACAAAGTCGTGAAGAGATAGATATGATGAAATGAGTAATGAACCTGCGTAAATGGCTGAGAAAGAGGAGAGTAAGAGGAGAGATAGAACCAACGAAGCCATTGTTGCAGTGTGAGAGAGAGATAGAAAAGTTTTGTATTCCGGTGAAGGAGGGAGCTAGAGATTGTTGTTTATATAGAGGAGAGGAGAGGAGAGGGACGAAGAAGAAGGGAGACGAGGGAGGTGGAGGTAATGGCTGGGACCCACCCTATTTTTTTTTGCAACTGAACGTTTTATTTTATCTGTGATGTAAATATTTTCAACTCGTTTACCGGATGACGTGTTAAAGTAATAATATTTTTTTTGTAGGCGAACAACAACAAAAAAAAGAGTTAATATCATCATTTTTCTATAATAGTAGTAATTGTAAAATATGACCGTTTCAATCGTATAGTGATTGGAGACTGTACGAAATGTTGTCAGAGATGGTGGGTACGTGCCAAAACTTACCTAATAGTACTATTTTTTAATTACTGTTGATTCTACTGCAGCTTTTTTTTTTCTTTGGGGATTTTGTAAACGTTTTTTAAAGAGTTACAACAACAAATCCTATAATTGCGTGTTTAGTAGGATTAAAAAAAAGAGAGAGCCATCTATATGCAGCGTAAATAAAAGCCACAACAGACGTTAAACTATACGGCTATACCCAGGCCAGTCAATATATATGTTCCCTAGTTATTGGGCACTGAGCCAAATCAACAATTACTACTACTAGTAGTATTTATTTGATGGTATTAATCACTCGTTGAAAACAGCTAACATATCCGTTAAAGTTGGACGAAACTATAGTACAATTAAGCAAAAACTGGTCGGAAGAGTGATAATTAAATACGGTGATGTGATGCATTACTTGGTCGGACATAGTAAGTTATAGTTCTATAATTAAATAGAATTTGACGAATCTAAAAATAAAAAATGGGGCCATGTGCCATTGTTCTATCTATCTCCCACAAATTTGAACGTTAGAGCTCTCTCTCTGTCTCCAACGTCTCTTTTCCGTATAAACTCCAATCATTTTAATGAATTCCCAAATATTCTGTCCTTTTCTTTCTTTCTTTTTTTTTGGCTTGTTTATATTGACAAGGGTATTTCAGATATGTCTTGATAAATTATTATTTACAAGCACTAGATATAGTATTTGATAGACACATAGGTTTTATTTACAAGTTGGTTGTAACTAATATTTTGACTTTGCAACTTGGGCTAGTTCCTAATGAACGCGCTTAGATGGTGTGGAGAGCAAAAAATGAAACTTGGAAGGTTAGCTAAGCAAACGCCTCAACTAGTTTTTCTATACTATAATCTCAATGGTCCAAATATTAGGTCTCCGTCCATGGACAAAAATACAATATTTGTATAGAGTTTTTAGTTGTCCTACACAAATGGAACTCTATTGCTCTCTATTAATATCTCCTTCTAATTAAAAATAGAAATTGATAACTATATTTCTGGACAAAAAACCTCAATACAAATAGGTAACTACTACAATCTCAAAGTTAGACATTGACCTTCGGTGAGTGAGACCTGTATAATGAATCCAAGATTAGACTTCATTAGGCAATAGTATTTTTAATAATTTTATGATTAGATATGTTACTGTATTTGTATCATCAACTTGCTTCAATGGTGGTGATATTATAATCAATCACTGCATGCCGGTTTACATATACATAATATAAATTATATATATATATATCTATAATTAGTAACTTTACATTATATTATATTTATGGGATTTCGTCGACATCTTACGGTAGGCTCATTAGTCCTTAAGTCGGTACAAGGAATTGAAAATGAAATTCACAATGACAAGTCCATAAAAATTGAAAAACATTATTTTATCCATAGAGAGAGGTGTCCCCTTCAGATTGACTTATTTTGTAACTAGTATGACCCTATTCTAAATATGAACGTAAACTAATATATTGTATGTATGCAACATCATTCATTATTAGTTTCTTATCAACCAAGAGAAAGAATTCAATGAGGTAGGTCGCGTGAATGCTGTCAACCAAGTTGAGATTTAGATAGGAATGTTTATGCCTTCTCCTTGATCTTTAGTTCTTTACGCTAGGATCAAATCCTAATATCCTAATATCCTAATATCCTAATGTACAACTGAAAAATATATATTATAATGTCGGGCCGCAAATAATAATAGTCGTCAAGAAACATATAGATCAACCCATTCACACACTACGACGTATACACATACTTATTTAAAATTAACTAATAAACATGCATGCATTAGAGCATCAATCAATACAAAGAATATAAATTTAATGAAGAGATCAGCTATCCTAAACTTCGTCGAATTTTATTTATTTCTTTTTTTGACAGCATTCGTCAAAATATTCGTTTTATATATATCATAAATTATGTTTGAATTTTGATAAGGGTTTCTAAAATCTTCTACTGTGTTATTTATTAATTTTATAGTTTTTTATCTGTTACATTTTACATTATTAGATTATTATAGTGGTACATAAAACATTTACAACAGTATAAATAATAATAAGAAACTTAAATTTATGACATAAAATAGACTAATTTATGAAGATATTCCATTTTCATAACTTTGAAATATTTCTATTCTAAAATCTTATTTTTAATTTTCTTAAAATCAGCCCATAATAGGAATGCTTGATCTGGTTTGATTAAAGAAACACAATTTTTGAAGTACGGATTATATCAGTTATTCCTAGACTTCGGATGATAAGCGACCAGTAAGATTATGAATGCAAATTCGAATAAACACAAAATAAATTCATATTTTACTAGATTTTCCATATATATATATATTATTAGTTTATTTGATTATTTCTATTATTCATATTTTTACATAGAGATTTTATCAAAATATGTCAACACCCTCCAAATATATTAATTTATATATTAATTTAAGGTATTAATTTATTTCTACCTATAAGAAAATTGACATAAAATAGACTAACTAAGCCCACAATATCTGAGCTTATTTGATCTAAAATCAGCCCATTAGGAATGCTTGATTAGTTGATTAAAACAACACAATTTTTGAAGTATGGATTATATGCTCTCCTAGCCTTCGGATGATAAGCGACCAGTGATTATGAACCGTTCGATAAACACCACAGGAATCCGATACGACCAGGATCTGGTTTTCCTTCCAGTCATTTTATTTATTCTCTCTCGAGACTCTTTCTCAAAAGTCAACCCCTCATTCTTTCTCCGGACGAAGAATCTGATAAAAGAAAGATGTCTAGTTCTCAAGAAGAAGACAAGAAGCCCGGAGACCAAGAACCTCAAATCATTCTTAAAGTCAAGAGCCAGGTTTTTGTAACCTTGTTCTCTTTCTCCTTGTTTTGTAGACAAGCAAACTGTGATCATAATTTGAAGTAGTAGGAATCGTTAATCTTATTTCTTTTTCTTGATTGGTGATACTCACAGGATGGAGATGAAGTCTTATTTAAAATCAAGAAAAGCACTCGGCTGAAAAAAATCATGTATGCTTACTGCGACCGCCGAGGTTTGAAACTGGACGCATTCGCTTTCATTTTTGATCGGGCTCGTATCCGTCGTGAGGATACTCCACATGAGGCAAATTACTCTCTTTTATCCATTCCCTTTTACAATTTATATGTCTTTTCAAAATTTTATTATTTCATAAGCCAAGAATCTCCAATTTTGCAGCTTAATATGGAAGATGGAGATGAGATCGACGCATGCCGAACGATGAGTGGTGGTCTACGAGCAGATCAACGTCAGTGGTCTTATATGGTTTTCGATCATGATCGGCTTTAGTAAAAATTTGGCAAGCTTTATAATATTTTGAGGAAACTACTCGCCCTACGGGTCATTTGTCTATATATGTATGTCATGGAAGTTATTGGATCGGATCCTATGATATTAATGCGTTCGTTATGGAAGACGTTAAGAAGTAGCTTATAGCCTTTATACTAAAAGCAAGTTTTGCTATGTATATGGTATTTGGCTTAATAAGAACGCTTCCTTCTTATTTTGCAAGCTAAGCCGTTTAATCAATCTGAACATGACTAACCTCAACAATGGCGTTATTTTCTTATTACGTACGTTCGGAGCTTCTGGACTATCTATTCAACAGCTTAAACTTTTCTTATTTCCCCAAAACTTAAACGTTTCTAGTAAAGAGTAGTTTCATTGATTTCTCTAACCCGTTGCACAATTATCTCTAAAGAGAAGAAAATCTAGGGAGTTGATGAAGTCACACATCTACAGTTAGATTTCTTTTGTTTTTTTTTTGGGATTCAATTTTAAAGTTTAGATTTCTTCACACAAATGGGTTCAAAGTTTACCAATAAGTAACAAGCCCATAAGCCCATTCTGAATGCTGAGAATTAAATACGACACAGTTTTCAACTAAAGGATTCTACGCTCTCTCCAAGCCGTCGGATGATAGAGGATCAATGATTATGAACCGTAGGATAGACACATCAAGAATCCGATGCGACCAAAGTCTCTTTAGTGGTTTCAGTCTTTTTATTCTCTGCCGAAGTCTCTCTCTCTTTTTCTCTAACCCTCAATTCTACAATCCCGCGAATCTCTCTTTAGGGCTTCCGTCTATATCGTAGATCGGAGTTTATTTTTTTGTTTCCATCGCCGAACCTTATAATTCAATAAAGAGGTAAGATGTCTGCTACTCCGGAAGAAGACAAGAAGCCCGACCAAGGAGCTCACATCAATCTCAAAGTCAAGGGACAGGTTTTGTGTTCTCTCTCTCTTTCTCTCGCTTTCTGTTTCTTGCATTATTGTGACGATTCGTTTGTCTGGTTCATAAGTTCTGTGTGTGATTAGGGTTTTTATAGCTTCTGATTGCTTTCAATTCTAGGGTTTGGGGTTTGTCTGCTTTATCCCCAGGGTAAGCTTGTGTATGTTTTGTTTGTATAGGTAGTGATTACTGTGTAAGCGTGAACTTTTAATTGGCTTAAACAATTGAAATTTAGAAGCAAACAAAACTTATTTGAGAATTGTGAGTTGTGTTTTGTCATAATTGTAACAGGACCTGTATGTATGTGTGTGGTGTGTGTGAGAGAGACATAGTGATTATCTACGAGTGAGTAGTTGTTGTGTTTTGTCTAAAGCTTAGCAAATTATGACTATTGTTGTTGATATGGAAGTTGTGCTGTTGTGCTCTTTGTTACTCTTATTTGAGTATCATTGTTAGGCCGTTTTCGGTTGTTGGTTCTTTAGTTAGTTAAGAATTATTTGGATACTCTTATTGAAGTAACTAATCATTGATGTTTTGTTTTGTAATACTTAGGATGGTAATGAAGTCTTCTTTAGGATCAAGAGAAGCACTCAGCTCAAAAAGCTCATGAACGCTTACTGTGACCGTCAATCTGTTGATTTCAACTCAATTGCTTTCTTGTTTGATGGGCGTCGTCTTCGTGCCGAGCAGACTCCAGATGAGGTCAAATCACTCTCTGTACCCGCTTTACCATTTTCCAGTGTTTTTTTTCAGAGTTGTATAGTTTCCTAAACCGAGAGTTTTCTGATGTTACAGCTTGATATGGAAGATGGAGATGAGATTGATGCAATGCTTCATCAGACTGGTGGTGGTGCAAACGGCCTGAATCTATTCTACTGCTTTTAGTGGTCTTTTATGGTTTTCCATGATTGTGTGATATTAATGGTTTTCTTGAATCGGCTTTAGATTAAATGTGGCAGGCTTTGTTTCACTTTGACCAGAAACTTTCTTTATCGGTCAATGTCTTATGTGAATCATGGAACTTATTGGATCTTAAAATATTATTGGGCTTGTTTATGGATTTTTTTGTGGCGGTTGACCTAAACTAAACGCAAGTAGCCGACAAAGGTGTTGGTCAAACTTGATCCCCACGTTTGCGTGGTTCCTAAGCTTCTAACGAGTATATAAGAAACGCTTCTGTTTCATTATTTGACAAGCTCCGGTTTTTTTTTCTCCGTACCCTAATATAATCATGGCTGTATCTTCTTTGTCGTGGTCGGAGTTTTTACCGGAGCTTCTAGACGCTGTATTCCACAGCCTAAACTATGCCAGAGACTTTCAGACCTGTGCCACCGTCTGTTCTTCTTGGAGAGATTCTTCTTCTGCCGTATACAGTCGCAAGTTTGATTCTTTTCTCTTTGTTTCCCATGTCTCTTCGGATGAAGATATTCTATTCTCCGACCAGTTTGGGGTTTTGTCTCCGGGATATTTGGGATTCTCAGAGAATAAACAAACATGGGTTTGTGGCGGCACTCAAGGGTTTTTGTTGACGGTCACTGCTTCTTACCCGTTTGAGGTTCATTTAAGAAAGCCATTTACCAACAGCGTTACGTCTCTGCCACCTTTGATATCTTTCGTGGATGTTCAGCAGTTGCTTCAATCCCAAGCAACCTTTCCAGACTCTGAATCTCTTAAGCGCTTTGTAAAGAAAGCAGTCTCTTCAACAAGTTCGTTAGAAGATGATTGGGCTGTGCTTGTAATCTACAACAATGATAGGAAGCTAGCGTTCTGCAGACGCGGAGATAAACAGTGGACAGATTTGGAATCTGTTAACTCTTCTGTCGATGACATTGTGTTCTGCAACGGCCTGTTCTTCGCTATCGATAGGTTCGGAGAGATATATCATTGTGAGCTTAGTCCTAACAATCCAAATCCAAAAGCTATTCCTTTTTGCAGCGCCTCGCCGTTTCGGTACGACACTTGCAGGAAATACTTTGCAGAGTTGGGTTACAACGGACTGTGGGTGGTTCTTAAGAAGCTAGAGCTTAACGACGATTGTGATTTCACAACCTATTTCGAGGTTTACGAATTCAGTTCCAAGACTAACGAATGGACAAAAGTGATAAGCTTGAGAGGAAGAGCTTTGTTCGTGAGCACTCAAGGTAGATGTATAGCGATTTCAGCAGGTGAAAACGGATACAGAGGATATATCGAAGACAACTCAGTTTATTTCATTGATGGCGATGATCCAAGTAGAGGAGGATCAGGGCCTCAGAATCTGAGCGTTTTTGAATGGGAAAGTAAGAAAAACATAGAGATATACAAGCCAAGATCTTGGAATTGTCAGATGTTTTGGCTCACACCTACAGATTTTCTTCAAGGATGAATGATTGATGATGATGAAACTTGGATTTCTAGTTCGTATAGTACATAACAAAGGTTTTCTTTATTTCTTTTAATAGTTTGCAGAGTGTAGAAAAGGATATGTATTTCAAATTTTGGTTCTTGATACATTACATTTGTCATAAGATATTTATCAAGAGTTCTTTTATTTGTAACAAATATATTAAGATATATATGAATATTTTCAGCATGTATCTTTCTTTCAACGAAACAAGGAACTCGTTCATCGAGACTGCAGAAACCTATTTTGTTCACACCTATCTAATCACCATTTTTACTAACCAATCTTCCAAATCTTGAAACACTAGCCACAAAATATAACCAAACCAATAGATTTGATATAGCAGAAAAGGCGAGCAAAGCATACACAAGGATCCAGTGTATACAAAAACATAAGAGGCACCAAATACACTGATGATACCAATATTTCTTATCAATCGTCTAGGGCTAGTTTCTTTATGACTTCCTTCTGGACATCTAAACCGAGATCTTAAACTTTAAAGGCGCCCTACAAAATCATCCAAGTGATCATAGCAGAACTCACCAATTCTTGTAAAAAGTACTCTCAAGACATGTTGGCTGAATCAGTTGCAGGGCTGGAATGACTGACAACAAGAGGCGGGCGCAAAGCTTTGTGCTTGGCTTCTGCTTCTTTACGAGCATTGTACATCTCTTCTGTTTCAACAACAACCATCCTCTTAACCTGCATAGAGAAACCAACCATTGTTATCCCTACTAGAGGAACATGACAAATGAGAAATTGGTAAAAACCATAAAGAAAGAGAGAGAGAGAACCTGTTGAATCATTCCCCTAATGGAGGAAGTGTTTGAGTGCAAAACAGTACGATGGCATCTACGAAGTCCCATAGCTTCAAGAGTTCGCCTGTGAAGCTTCCTAGTTCCAGGGAGACCTCTCACTAGAGTAATGTATAAGCTCTGGCTCCATTCAACGGGCACTTGTGCTTTAAAAGCTCTAAAACCACTCATCCTTTTTTTTTTTTTTTGTTTCTCTCCTTAATCACTCTGTAAAAACCATAGCAAAACTCATAATCACAAACACAAACATTACAGCAAAACGATACATCAAAGACACATTAGCAAAATCATAACTCTAGTCTTGAGAGTACACAGAAATTGAAGAAATCTTAAAGATGTAGATAAAAACCAATCACCCTAAACACATAAAACACGCGATTACTAAGATGAATCCTGGAATCAAAAAACAAGGATACAGATACTGAATCATTACGAATTGAAGAAACCTAATCAGATCGATCATTTTCAGGAGTTGCACAATGCGAGATATAAAATGAGGCAATCAGAGAATTGGGAATTTGAAATCGAAATGAGTACCTTGGGAGCGACAAGTCCGGTGAAAGAGATCGTCCGAGGAGTAAACACTCAGAAGACGGCGAACAGAGCTTCGGAAAAATCTTTGAGATTTTCGCGTTTTGGCCAAAGAGGGTTTTTAGGCTTTTTTGGCATAACAATGGGTAAACGGCAGCGTTTTCTTTTTTTCTGATATCGCTTCTTAGTTTGGGCTTTATTTGGCCCATTACTGACATATACAAATGTTTTTATATGTCTAGCCAAAATTCATCACTAGTGTTAATTTAACGTTTCAGTAATGTTTAGACTTAAAAAAAAATATATTACTTTACTAAAAATTAATAATTATTTGATCACAAATAATAATAATACCATGCATATTTCTGCATAATGTAAATAATTTTTCTCTTCATTAGCTCGTTTGAACTAATATTTTGTTGAAAAAAAAAAAATTGGTCGAAGTAAAATTTAGCTACACATGCAGTCTATGCAGATACTGTCAACAACAAAAATAAAAAGAAACGCAAGATTCTTCTATATATACACGTTACAGATTACACTACAATATTACACATATATACATGCATATGTTAATAGTCTAATTATCTAATATACGATATAAACGAGTATATGCTTTTTCACATTAAAAACCAAAAAAAGAGTATAGTATATGCTTTTATATTCCTTTAGCCGTATTGATAGGCAAACCATCGTTATCATTATCATTTCCCTTCTTGTGATTGTCTTTCTTCTCTTGAAACGCTTTTCTCACCTTCTTCATCTCCACCTCATCAGAATCACCGGAGACGTTTACTGCCGCCGCAGCTCCGTCGTAAGCCTTCTCCACTGTTTGGCTAGCAACACCTTGTCTTGTGAACTCCTCCGCCGTCGAAGGAGCTCTTCCTTCTTCCCTCCCTCCACTCGCACTTCCTCTCTACATATAAAGAAAACACCTCCACAATATAATCTATATGTATAGTAGTATAGTTAATTCATGAAAACGTAGGATCAGAATATACCTTTAGATAAAAAGAGTAAATACATGATTTTATATTAGGCTTGGAGATCGATTTTGGGTTCACACAATTTCTCAACATTGTACGTTTTCTTTAGATAGAGAGAGAGGGCTCCTTTACATTATAATTAAACCATATAGATGAAGTTATCCTCATCAGTTATGACTTCTGATGTCTCATCAACGGAGTTATGACTATGATGCCACGTGTGTGTGATGACGTGCGTCGTATAGTCCAAAATGACGTGTTTCCAAGTGTTAGTGACGCCATGGATTGTTAATTCCAACAGAGGAAGATTTTTTCTTCTTTTCATCTTTACAATTTCATACATATAAGTTTTCGTGACAGATTTGACAAAATCATTGTAGTAATTTGAAAACGCACATTTGAATGTGGTTGAGTGATGTGATCTTTTCTTTCATGCATGGAAACTCTTAAATTTTATAGTGTTTTTTTCTTTTTGTTTCTTGTTAAATATATGTTTGGTTTGGATACTTTTTTAATGTTAAATATACTCAAAGAAAAAATAAACATTTTTTACATTGCTATAGCAAAGCAGTTCTTAAACAATTCTATGACGATTATTCTTTATATTGTATACGATAGATTCTTCTTATTAACAATTTGATGAGATAGTGTCAATTATTATATTAAAATTTAGATGTGTTTAATTCTTACAATCGGTAGAGAGTGCACATAAAATAAGAGATCAATTATTCATGAGATGATTAAAAGCAAGATCGCAACAACAATAAATTGCGGTAGAATTGTGTAGATAGTCAATAAATTCTTCACAACGCCCTCCGCCTTTAAGCCTACATTGTTGATGGCACTCTGGTATGCTTTTACATCCCAACTTACAACGGGCTGGATCAGCGTAGTTAATTACTTCTCCTATATAGTTCATAAACAAATTCATCAACAAATTTTTTTTAAGAGCCAATTTATAATATTTTAAATTGTAAACAATAACATATTTGGTTTTGCTTTTGGTGATTTAGTCTCAACCAATAAAAGATTCTCAAGTTTTGAAGATTATTTTAAGAACAAATTTTGTAAAACAAAAAAAATACATATATGAAAATGTGTTACCAGTAATCATAGGAATGATGATGAGAGCAAACACCATCAGCGAAAGTAACCGATGAGATGAAAACATTTTGGTTTCCGTTAGCTAAATTTTTCTGGAAGATTCAATAGCTCTTTTCTTAGAATATATATCTCACTAAAAAGCAAAACCTTTAAAAATAAATATAGGGGATAAGAGGAACATATATCTAGGTCTTACTAAAAACATATATCCATCTATGTATTCTAAATCTTCTATATTATTTAATGAGATGTTGACCAAAAATAAATTTATTTAATGAGGATTCCATATATATATATATATATATATCCATCTATGTATTCTAAATCTTCCATATTATTTAATGAGATGTTGACCAAAAATAAATTTATTTAATGAGAATTCCATAACAAAAAATTATCTTTATTGGTTAGATTATAATTTTAGTCAAAAGGTATAATTATTAGATAATTATCCTTGATTAACAAATATTCTTTTATTTAATTTTATTTGTTTAGATAACTATTTTAGTCAATGATTTCATTATTTATTTGATTGCCATTTAAGATTGTGAAGTCTCTTCTGCAATTTTAAATGATTGGCTCGTGTAGTTTAATTTTAAATGATTGGCCTTAGTTTGATGCCCTTTGCGAGTTTGCGTCAACCTTATTAACAAAACCAAAAGCAATTAGCTTAAATTTGAAGACAGTTTCGAAAAATAGAAAAGAGAGTAGCTTCAACTTTAAGCCAAATTGTGTCATGTATATATATCTCACTCTATCTCACACCTCTACCTGAAAACTCATCTACTTATTTTAGGTGTACTCTTGAATTTTATAGTGTTTTTTTTTTTTTTTATGTTTCTTGTTAAATATTTGGTTTTGATACTTTATTAAGGATTTTATATTGTATATTCTTGTTATTAATAATTTGATGAGATAATGTCAATTACTATATTAGAATTTATATGTTTTTAATTCTTACAATCGATCGAGAGTACACATATAATACGAGATCAATCATTCATGATCGGACTAGAGATGGGAGAATTAGAAGAAATATTACAGCAACAATAATCATCGAGACCTGGATGTATATAGCTAGGATATCGTCGACAACGCCCTCCACCTTTAAGCTTACATTGTTGATTGCACTCTGGTGTGCTTTTACATCCCAACTTACAACGGTCCAGATCAACGTAGTTAACTACTTGTCCTATATAGTTCATAAAAAAATTCATCAACAATTTTTTTAGGGCCAATTTATAATATTTTAAATTATAAACATTAACACATTTGGTTTTGGCTTTTGGTGATTTAGTCTCAACCAATAAAAGATTCTCAAACTTCGAAGATTGTTTTAAGAACAAATTTTGTAAAAAAAAAAAAAAATATATATATATATATATATGTGAAAATAAATGTGTTACCAGTAATCATAGGAATGATGATGAGAAGAGCAAACACCATCAGCGAAAGTAACCGGTGGGATGAAAACATTTTGGTATTAGCTATTTTTTTTGTGGAAGATTCAATAGCTCTTTTCTTACAATATACTATTATATATCTTTACTAGAATTTTTACCCGCGCACGCGCGGGATTTTAATTTAAAATATTTCTTATCAATAGAAATTGTTGAGCTCAAATATAATCATTCCAACTTTTGAGTATAAATCTATATAAATACTAAACTTACTTACTCAGTGATATACAGCATATATATTTTTGAAGATAATATTTCTTTGTTTTATCTATTTGCGATTTTACATGGAATTTTAGTTAAAATTTTTATCAATAAGAATTATTGAATATGAATATAATTTGAAGATTAAAAGATAAATCTGTATGAAAACGTACTTATTTTACTAATCTATATATAACATATATTGTCTAGTGTCCCAATAATATTGTTGACAATCTTCTGACATTTTATCTTTAAAAAAGTTCATTCCATATTCATATCCCACGAAAACATAATTATAAAAGTTCTAACGTCAATATCGATCGTTGACCTAATTATAGAGACCATTTAAACATAACGATATCTTACATTAAATGCGACTATATAAAGTTTCATGAACAGTTGTAGTGCTATGTCACTACAATGCGGTTGTCCAAATGCATCATCTGCCATAATAGAATTTCCGACTAAGTCAAGAATGCTTAAATGATGAAACGTTTAAACCCCATAATGAATATCTACTCACTAATCCAAGTTACATATTTTTCTAAAATCTCATATGTTATTTGCAGATGTTAATTTTGTGATGCAACCCTAGCTTCGTTTTCTAAAAAAAAAAAATAGTGTAATTTAAATATGTTGTTTTTTCCTATGTTTTAGGTTAAAAGCATTTGATATTATATATATATATATATATTATATTTGTTATATATGTTATATATCATGTTATAAAATTGTATCTCGAGTTGATAATATACTTTATGAGATATGCTACACAAATCACATACCACTTTTTGTAACGGCTTACATATCATTTTTCTATATTTCCTGACCATTGATTTTGTTTTTTAGATAGATTATTTTTTCAAAATTCTTTTTCATAGTTTTGGCAAAGAAAAGTGTGCCCCATACAATGTCTTTGTTTTAGATCAAAATTTTTAAGTTTAGTTAAGTTAAGTAATTAATATTTTCTTTCTTATAAGTGAAATATAATAATAATAAATCTTTATGGTATATGTTTCTTAGAAACTAATATTTCACTTCAATTTTATATTCCTGTTTAGGGTTTTAACAATACAATTACATAATTTGTCTTTTTACTCCACCATGCATTAAAATATTACTTACATTCTAAAAATCATTAACCCATTCTAAATTTTGGAATATAATTATTTTTTGGTTATAATTTTAATAATAACATTATTACTAAAACAAATTTATAGTATTATTTTTACTATTTTAAAATTTTCATTTATTTTTCTTAATTTATTTTTAGATAGTTATTATTTTTATTATTTACTAAAAATTATATTATTGTTTATACTATTTTAAAATTTAATTAATTTTAATTAATTCGTTTTTATTTATTTATTCGTTTTAATAAATATGCAATGAATAAATATTAAAATAATATTTTTTATGCAAAAAAAATTGATTAGGTGGATGCTGATGTGGAAGAAGGAGAAGTGAGCAAAGTTAACTTTATATATATAGAAGTCTCACTAGACAGCAAAACCTATTAAAAAGTAAATTCAAAGTTATTGTTAAAAAATAAATTTAGTATACGAGGAACATATATCTAGGTATCTGTTTCACTAAAACCAATTATAAATCTTTATAATTGATATACCTTTTGTCTTTGTAATATATTAATTTAAAGAGAATGATTTGTGGTGGTCTTGTGTGTACATTTATATAGACTTACATGTATATGTATATATATATATATATATCCATCTATGTATTCAAAATTTTCAATATTATTTAATGAGATTTTCATAACACAAAATATCTTTATAGTTTATTTGGTTAGATAATAATTTTAGTCAACAGGTTTAGTTATTATTTATATGCCATTAGATTATAATTTCAGTCAAAAGGTTTATTTCTTATTTATTTGCCATTTGAAAACTGTATTCTTCCATATAAATGTATGAGATTACCTAATTTTCAATTTTTTTTTTAACATTTTTTTTTTGTGAATCAAATGAAAGGTCCAGTTTAAACAAAATGAAAAAAAAAAAAAGCCCAAACACCAAAAACACTTGAGACGCCTAACCTCTCACTTGATCATGAAACCAAAAAAGGCCTCCATATGAGGGATAAGACTGAAATCTACTATCTCTTTGCGTTGTATCCTCTGGTCGATTGAGGCTTTAGTGATCCTTCTGGTGCCTAAAGTGGAAGTTGTCATGGATAATTCTTGGCTTTTTGGCTTCATGATGAAGTGAGAGGTGAGGCGTTTTAAGTGTTTTTGGTGTTTAATTTTTTTTGTTTTTCATTTTGTTTGATGTGGACTTTTCATTCACGACAACGAAGTGGTTTTTTTTTTTTTTTTTAGAGAATAAAAAAACATAAAAACTTAATTATAACTTATAATTACCACGAATTACGTTTTATATTAAAGTTTTGCTTACTTTTAGGAAGGCACCTTGTATGTGATCATCTAGAAAGGTGTCAATTTTTTCATCGGTTTACGTTTATCGCTAGAAATGTGTCAAATCATGAAGATGATGAAGTTCTACTGTTAAACGAAGAGGAAAAGACTATTCATGAGTTAGGAAGAATCAATTGAACTGATCAAAAACCATTTTAAGAAGCATGATGAGCGTAAACGTAGAGTTTTATTACACTTATATATAATCTAGTTGATACATTGTCATAGTAATCATTGCAAACAACATCGATCATCTTCTTATTGTTCCTTCATCATCGGTTTTGTCGAAGTCATCTCAACATCATCAGAACGCTTGTCCTCCTCAAAATCTCCAATCGGTAAACCGACCTTGTACCGGTATCCACGAGCACAAAACCAGAAATAAACCAGATTAAACACACCCAAAACCGCAATCAGATAGTAGAAGTAATCCAATTTCCCCGCGTTGAGATTCTTGTTCAGCCAATCCGGACGATCATGCCCTCCGGAGAACTTATGAACGATAGTCACCAGAACACTACTAAGGTAGCTCGAACCAGCAAAGGATAAAAAGAAGAGAGAGTTAGCAATGCTTCTCATGTGCTCCGGGAACTGACTGTTGAAGAACTCTAATTGTCCGATGGCATTAAAAGCTTCACATAGTCCCATCAGAATAAGCTGCGGAGAGAGCCAAAACACTGACATTGGAGTCATACCTGTTGGATCTCCAGCACTGATGGAGCGTCTGCGTCTCATGCGCTCCACGATACCCGCAACGATCATGGAAAAGATCGCGAAAACGATACCTGTCCCTATACGTTGGAGGAGTGTGATTCCGGATTTATGGCCGGTGATTCGCCTCATGAACGGGACAAAAACACGCTCGTAAAAGGGAAGAAAGACGCAGACTGTGAGTAGAGATATGACAGAGAGTGAACCAGCTGGAATCTCGAAATTAGGACCTAAGTGTCGATCCATTTTCAAAGCTTGAGAGACTGTGAAAGTGGCTTCTGTTGTCATGGCCGCGAGTGAGATTATTCCGGCCGACCAAACAGGAACGATTCGGATCAAACATTTCACTTCTTCCACTTCTTGGACGCTACATAACCGCCACTTGTCTGCCGGAGCTCCCTCTGGTGTTAGGTCGCCTTCTGATATCACGGCCGCTTTGTCAAGAAACCTAATTTGAAAACAAATCATGTCGTCTCAAGTAACAAAGACGGCTCTTGAATTAGATAAGTGAAAAAAAAAATACATATTATAAAGTACCTGAATTGGTTACTGCGGGGTAACTTGGATAACACGCTAGATTTGATGGATGGGTCGTAGTAGGTCACAGTGCCGTCATCTTCTGCCGGAACTTTCAGCTTTCGCTTCTTACGAGCTGCCACGACAACTTGAGCAATCCCAGAGAATATACTCCCTTCAGGTTTAACGTAGATATAACGTTTCATCCCGGCAAAAAACATAACCACCGAAAGAGCCATGAGTCCGGTAGGGATACTAAATCCGATAATCCAACTGAATTGGTCCTGGATATACACAACTACGGTCTTTGAAATTAGCAGTGCTAGAGTAAAAGTCATGTAGTACCAGTTGAAGAAACTGGCCACTCCTTTAACCCCTTCCTCAGTTCGTTGGTCAAACTGATCAACCCCAAAAGGGATGCTACAAGGTCGTATCCCTCCACTCCCTATGGAGAGGAAACAGAGACCCAATATCAAAACTCCGAACTGGAGCTTGTTCGGACCGGCGCAACTTAGTGGGTCCTTGCTGTTGCATGATGCTGGATGGAGTTGAGGAAACGATGCTGTGAGTGTAATTGTTATTAGTCCCTGCATATTGTCAATCTTATTATAATTAGTCATATTGTAATTGTTATAATTGTTATTAGTCCCTGCATATTGCATCATTCATTTTGAAACCGATTCTTCGTTAGTATTGTGATTATATAATTTGAAGTTGAATTTGATACTTATTAGTTAATATTGAAAAAGGCGAACAATGGGATTAGACTGAACTTGTTATTCTAATAATTATATTAATAGATTATGATCCTCATATCTTCTAATTAGAGTTGTTATGTTTTTTTTTTTGGTTGGACGCAACTATTCGAACAGTAGACGCTAAAGCACTGACCCATGCTGGCACCACTAGGCCACGAATAGTTGCATATTTGATGTATTTATGAGCCAATAAAGTTAGTATTACTACGTACATAAGTGTGCATCTGTAGACACACATTAGATTAAAGTCCAATCAATTAAAGGGATAAATCTTATACGTACGAGTAGAGTGGCGAATGAGGCGAAAGCGATGGTCTTGAAGCGGCCGACGTAAGTGTCTGCGATGAACGCTCCGACGAGAGGAGTGAGATTAGTGAAACCATACCAAATGTTAATGACATTTGCAGCGTCAACTAGTTCTAAGTGGAACACTTTGGTTAGATAAACCATAAAGTTTGCCAACAACCCTATCGTTCCCAGTCTCTCCAGCGTCTCATTACCTGTTTCGACACATTTCATTAGAACTTCTTATAAAAAAAAATCGTCCATATTTTTCATATTGAATGATGTTTTTACTTAATACAGCAATTATGAGAACTACAATATAATCAAAAGTTTTTCTTTTCTTGACCGCAATAAAAAGTTTTCTAGTCATCCTTTTTTAAACGATTAATCAGAGGAAACCAATAATAATTTGAAGTAAAAAAATGCAGCACAAAAATTTAGATAAAATATCACTTAAAACTTTTTTAAAGATGCAATTTTCTCCCGTTTCCGTTATAAAAGTAGCAGATGGACGAGTGTCTTTGACAAAAAAAAAAAGATGGGACGAGTGTCAAACGAATTGGACGACGGTTACAAGAATAAAAATATGATTTAAATTAATACAATCCTTCTTTTCCTGATCGGGTTGAAAAGATTTAGGCAAAACGAGAATCATGAAACGGCCTATTACATCAATAATGGAAATTATATGTATTCAATTATGGAAATGGAGGAAAGGTCAAGGAGTTGGTCAAACTAAAACGTAAATTATGTTTATACGAATAAAATACCTAAAATGAACGATATGGCTCTCCATCCTCCAGGCTTTTTCTCAACCTTCTCGCCATCCAAAACAGTTCCCGGCGAACTTTTCTGATTGGACCGATCAACGACATCCAACTCCAACAGTGATGATTTGGAGAAACTACCGGACGGTTGTGGCAAAGAAGAACCGTCTTCATTTCTATCCTCCAAAACCATCTCTAAGATGTTACTACACTCGGAATATATATACTCACTTCGATTTTGGGGTGGATTTAATGTTGTGAAATCAATCAATGTAACCACATGAAAAGATTGATAATTGCAGAGAGTGGGCACAAATATATATATACACACACATTCTCTCTGTTAGAAGTTCTTTTGGGTGCAGTGAATTATTTGTGAACGTAAGTATATATAAGGAAAGGTAGATATTATTAGAATATACCAAATTGGTTGGGATTAGTTTCCTTGAGTAGTATATATGTGATGTGGGGGATACTTATCTCTTGAACTAGTTTTTGGGATTAGTTTGACCATATTTTTAATAGAATTCATTAGTGTATTAGACACTTTTTGAAAAGTAATTGGAAGAATATGCAGTTTTTGTTAAAAAATTAAAGAATAGACACTTTTTAGTTTTTGTGAAATAGAAAATTTGTGAGAAAGAGAGAGTATAAGACAAAAACAAATAGAAAGATCAACATATCTATGACCATGTGTCATAAATAAAAAGTTTTATTTGTGGTCCCAATTTTAGAGGATATGAGAGATGAAATATGACCAAAAAAAAATGTGGGACCCAATGTTGAGGTATTTGATCAAAAATTTAATGTTTCTTGGTCCATTTAAATTAAAAACATTCTCTCAACTAACATAAAATAACTTTTATTTTCAAATCTAGCACTATAAACTTTTTAAAATAGGGTTTAATTTTAAATTAAACCCTAAACTCTAGATACTAAAACTCTACCCCACAAAATTATACATTAAGTGCAAAATAAAAAATTTCAAAAACTTTTTCAAAAAATTGTAATTATGTCAAATAATCACTATGCACAGAGTAAAATAATTATCAAATAATTTTATTTTAAGCTGTATATACAAAATCTAAAATATTATCAGTAGAATTTTTATTTGGGATCTAAATTTTATTTGTGTAGTATATATGTTTCAGTTTTATTTGAATATTTAAAATTCTTGTATAATAATTAAGATTTGACATATGAAAATTATTATAATATGAATTTTATATTATCTCACCATATGAATCAAGAGATCTTAAAATTTTATGAAAATGTGAGTAAGTCATACAATTAAGTTATAAAGAAAATAAAAGAATTAACTTTTGGATGTCATTTTTAAAAAAAAGTACAATGGTATGTAGATAGAAATACTATTTTTTTTAGAAATACTATTAAAAACTAAAAACAAATTAAGAAATCATTTCTCGAGCTTTGTGGGTGAAACACATCAGCATTTTTTTGATTTTGTGAGAAAGCTTATACATATAAGGGATATTGTAACATCCGTGAACCAAAATCCCGGTTTAGGATCTGCATCGGTCGATGCAAGGTTGTTTCTCTGCGTTTTGACTTAAGTCAAACGCTGCGTTTTGGGTTAGGGGAAAACCCTTAAGTCGACTTTTGTGTCTCATTCGGCGAGTTTGGCCGTTTTTGAGAGAGAACGAAAGAGAGAAAGAATTCTTGAGAGTTTCTTGGAGATTTGGGACGTTCCTGTAGAGATCTGTAGCTGGGATCGTTGTAGGAGCTTCCTAGAGGCTTGTTCTTGCTTGGTTATTGTTCAGATTCGTCTTGGCACAGGTAAGTGCATGACCATGGCTTATCTAAGCTAGAGATCTCTCTGATTTGCTTGTTATGTGTTGCTAGGCTGGTTAGATTGTTATTGGGGACGTTTGGAAGCTTTCTTGTGGCTTGGGATCGAGTTTCGTGGTTGCAGGAACGAAGATCCGGCGAGAAGCTTCGGAGGAAAACAATGCTCGGCATTGCATCGGTCGATGCACTTTGTGCATCGGTCGATGCAGATGCGAGGACGGCGCGTAAACTCTAAGGTTTTCGTGTTATGTCGAGCATGCGTCGGTCGATGCATATCTTGCATCGGTCGATGCAAGTTAACCTTGCATCGGTCGACGCAGATCTTGCGTCGGTCGACGCAACCTTCAATCTGGCGTCGGTCGATGCATGCTGGTATCGGTCGATGCAGAGTCCTGGTTTGTTATTGTTGATTGTTGAATGTTGTTTGATGGTTAGAGATGTCTCTATTGCTTGTGTGTATAGCCCAGTAGATGGGAGGATTGCCTTACTGAGTGTTTGTAAAATACTCATGCATTGCAATATGTGTTTGTGGTGCAGGTAAAGGTAAAGTGTGATCGTGGAATCCAGGCAATGAAGAGGAGGATGTTCTAGGGACTCGATTGGATGTTGTCTGGCATTGTTAGGTTGCTAGAGTTGAGTCATTAGAAACATTGTTAGGTTGCTGGTTTCATGTTTTCTGATGATTGATTATTGGTTTATTATTGGTTATTATATTTATTGGATTATTATTGGATATTATCTTGGTTGGTTATTTCTGCTGTTGAATGTGAATGTGGTTAGGTGGCTTGTGGGTATGGGACCACTAGCTGTAGTTTATATTTATTATTATTATTTATTATTTATTAAAAAAAAAGGTCGGTCCTTTCATTTTGGTATCAGAGCCCTTACGGTTCTAGGTTTGGGTTCACTAGGTTTCTGTTGTAGATGTTTGGGATTGCATGCTTTGATTGATTATGTGAGTTAGTCAATTGTGTGTGGCATGGAGTCCTAGAACATCCTCTTCGAGCCTTCAATGAGATTCCACGATGAGTTATTGTTATGTTTCTTTGTGTGGTATTGTTTTGTTTTCTGCTTGTTAGCCTCTGTTCTTGGAAGATCAGTGGTTAAGGTGTTTGAGTTGTTGGTCGTGGACGGGGACGTGGATGTGGTCATTGTCGGGCGGGTCCTGAGGCCAGCGAGTGTGTGGTCCAGAGTTCCACGAGGAGGTACGTCAGAGGGTTGCAAGCGTATCAGGAGGGACCACATGGGGTTAGCCGGTGAGTGTGCCGGAGGTGCTGGGAACCCAGGTGTGGGGTTGCAGCAGGTGGAGCCCAGGGTCGAGATGATCGCTTGGCGGATCTATTGGCGTGCTGTTGGAGCGGTTACCGAGAGGGGTACCAGTGTAGGCTCCAGTTGTGCCGCATGTGGCGGGGTGCAGTCGAGGGCTGCGGATGTTGAGGAGTTTCCATCTTATGCTAAGAGGATGAGCGGTTGTAGATGACCGATATGAGATTATTCTCAAGTGGTATCGGGCCTAGAGAGGCGGATAGGTGGACATATGCAGTTGGAGCAGATATTTCTCTGTTTGGTGGTTAATCCAGTTGGATAATGTAAGTTGAGTGGACAGGTGTAACATTGCAATGTTATACTCGGACCACAGGAGGTACTTGTGTCGAGAGATGTTTATAGTCGTTAAGGACTGTTGCTCCTGAGGGGATGGTGATTCCCCTGAATACCGATAGCTCGAGGGGCTGAGGGCTCCGAGAGTGGCAGAGGGGGTGTTGTTCTCCTGAGAGGATGAGTAGTTCCCCTGATACCGAGATCTTGAGGATTGTGGTCCAAGAGTGAGACGGTATAACTCGAAGACGCTGGTCTGAGAGTGAGATCGGTATGACTCGAAGGTTGCGACCTAAGAGTGGAAGAGTTGAGAGCAAGCAATTCCTAGGACATGAGTATGAACATAACGATGGAATGTAGACCTCGAGAGTGATGATGGTTTAATCTTGGATTTTAGGATTATGTTGGCCGGTGGGCCAGGATTTTATGACCAGAGCGGTTATGAATTTTTGGCTTTGCGCCAGGATTGTGAGGCCGGTGGTGCTGGATTCCCGAGAAGGGGAGTTACAGCAGGTTTGAGCCGGGAGAGGCATGTTTGCCAAATACATAAGTTCACGAGAAGCCTTCATGGCAGGATAAACTAATCGTTGCGACGATGTTGGATTACGTTCATTGGAGATGGACAAGGTTGCAAGATTCAAGGTTTTGGTAAGCTTGTTGGAGGGAATAAGTCAAGTGGTTTGAGTTAGGTGCCTGCAAAGCATTTGATACGGTGAATCAGAATATGCGAACGTATGGTACTTATTTGTTTTATTACGCTCTTATTGATGATTTTCTGTGGAGAATTGCTAAGCGGGAAGCTAATTTTGGATTAATCTATCTTGTGGAAGTTTCCCTAAGAGGCAAGTTACTAGAGGTTCTTGGACGAACAAGAGGATTGATATTCAGGTGGCAGCGAGTTGATGTCGGCATACTTAAGTATTTGTTTAGTTGAGCTGAGGGAGTAACTAGAGAATTAATGGAGCAAGGGATTCATACGTTCTAGTGTATCACCGTGGAGAGCACTGGTGTTATTTGTTAAGAAGAAGGATGGGAGTTTCAAGTTGTGCATTGATTATCGGGGTTTGAACCGGGTTACTGTGAAGAATAAGTACCCTCTTCCTAGGATCGATGAGTTGTTGGATCAGCTGAGGGGTGCTACTTGGTTCTCTAAGGTAGATCTAGCGTCGGGTTATCATCAGATACCGATAGATGAGGCAGATGTGAAGAAGACTGCTTCCAGGACGAGGTATGGGCATTATGAGTTTGTGGTGATGCCTTTCGGGCTGACTAACGCACCAGCAGCGTTTATGAGATTGATGAACAGTGTGTTCCAGGAGTTTTTGGATGTATCTGTCATCATTTTCATCGACGATATCCTGGTTTATTCTAAGAGTCCTGAGGAGCACGCAGTGCATTTGAGAGCAGTTATGGAGAAGCTGCGGGAGCAGAAGTTGTTTGCTAAGTTGAGCAAGTGCAGTTTTTGGCAGCGTGAGATGGGCTTTCTGGGTCACATTGTTTCTGCAGAGGGGGTTTCTGTGGATCCAGAGAAGATTCAGGTTATCAGAGATTGGCCTAGACCGCAGAATGCCACAGAAATCAGGAGTTTCCTTGGATTGGCAGGTTATTACAGGAGATTTGTGCAGGGGTTTGCAAGCAGAGCACGTCCTATGACTAAGTTGACAGGGAAGGATGTTCCTTTTGTCTGGTCAGAGGAGTGTGAGGAAGGCTTTGCAAGCCTGAAGGAGATGTTGACTATTGCGCCAGTGTTGGCTTTGCCTGAGCAGGGAGAACCCTATGTGGTTTATACAGATGCATCTAGAGTTGGTTTGGGGTGTGTTCTGATGCAGCATGGGAAGGTGATTGCCTATGCATCGCGGCAGTTGCGGGTGCATGAGGGCAACTATCCTACTCATGATTTGGAGATGGGTGCTGTAGTTTTTGCCCTGAAGATTTGGAGATCTTTTCTTTATGGTGCAAAGGTACAGGTGTATACAGATCATAAGAGCCTGAAGTATATATTCACTCAGCCTGAGTTGAATTTGAGGCAGAGGCGGTGGATGGAGCTTGTGGCGGATTATGATTTGGAGATAGCCTATCATCCTGGTAAGGCTAACACGGTTGCAGATGCTCTGAGTCGGAAGAGAGTAGCTTCGGCTCAGGAGCAGGAGATGGAGTCCCTGGTCGGGGAGATCAGTGCTTTGAGCTTGTGTGCTGTTTCACTGGAACCATTGGGTTTGGAAGCAGTTGACAGAGCAGATCTTTTGAGTAGGATGCGGGTGGCACAGGAGAAGGATTTGGGGCTAGTAAATGCCTCAAAGGATGTTGATTCTGAGTATCAGGTCTCAGATAATGGTACTATCTTGGTGCACGGTCGGGTTTGTGTGCCCAAGGATGAGGAGTTGAGGCAGGAGATTCTGAGAGAGGCTCATGCGAGCAAGTTATCCATTCATCCAGGAGCGACTAATATGTACCGTGACCTCAAGAGGTATTATCATTGGGTCGGGATGAAGAAGGATGTAGCGAGTTGGGTCGCGAGGTGCGATGTGTTCCAGCTGGTGAAGGCTGAGCATCAGGTTCCTGGCGGTTTACTGAAGAGTTTACCCATTCCTGAGTGGAAGTGGGATATGATTATCATGGATTTCGTGGTAGGATTGCCAGTGTCACGGACCTTTGATGCGATTTGGGTCATTGTGGACCGGTTGACTAAGTCAGCACATTTTCTGGCCATTAAGAAGACTGATGGAGCAGCGGTCTTGGCTAAGAAGTATGTGAGAGAGATAGTCAGATTGCATGGGGTGCCAGCGAGCATTGTGTCTGATAGGGATTCTAAGTTCACTTCGGTGTTCTGGCAGGCTTTTCAGGCAGAGATGGGCACTAAGGTGCATATGAGTACATACTATCATCCCAGACAGATGGACAGTCTGAGAGGACAATCCAGACGTTGGAGGATTTGCTGAGGATGTGTGTTTTGGATTGGGGTGGCCATTGGGCAGATCACCTGAACCTGGTAGAGTTTGCTTACAACAACAGCTATCAGACGAGTATTGGTATGGCTCCTTATGAGGCTTTGTATGGGAGGCCGTGTCGTACACCGTTATGCTGGACTCAGGTGGGGGAGAGGAGCATGTACGGGGCAGATTTTGTTCAGGAGACCTCAGAGAAGATTCGGGTTCTCAAGCTGAACATGAAAGAGGCTCAGGATAGGCAGAGGAGTTATGCTGATAGGAGGAGGAGAGATCTTGAATTTCAGGTAGGAGACAGAGTGTACCTCAAGATGGCCATGTTGCGGGGTCCGAACAGGTCATTGACTGAGACTAAGTTGAGTCCGAGGTATATGGGTCCATTCAGAGTGATTGAGCGAGTTGCACCAGTGGCATATAGACTGGAGTTACCTGAGGTTATGCGTGTTTTCCACAAGGTATTCCATGTGTCTATGTTGCGGAAGTGTCTCCGTGAGGATGATCAGTTGTTGGCTAAGATTCCTGAGGATCTTCAGCCTAACATGACTTTGGAGGCGAGACCAGTGAGGGTTCTCGAGAGGAGGATCAAGGAACTTCGGAAGAAGAAGGTTCCTTTGATGAGAGTCCTTTGAGACTGTGATGGTGTGGAAGAGCAGACTTGGGATCCTGAGGCACGGATGAAGGCAAGGTTTAAGAAGTGGTATGAGCTTGCCTAGTCTGGTTCCGTCTGTAATCCGTGGCTGGAGCAGGAATGGAGTATTCCA
The DNA here is from genome assembly GCA_023657505.1 of Camelina hispida. NCBI lineage: Eukaryota > Viridiplantae > Streptophyta > Magnoliopsida > Brassicales > Brassicaceae > Camelina > Camelina hispida. Next base: position 25,390,686 of record CP094636.1, on the reverse strand, counting down.
GCCCATCTCTCTTGTTACTCGGTCGCTTGGGATGGTTGGTTGTGCGACTCAGTAACAAGATGAGGTGGTGCTCGGGGTACAAAGTTTCCGTGAGGCGGGGTTTGGGGAAAGTTTCCCGAAATAGAAGTTTTCCTGAAGTGGAAAGGTTCCAGAAATGGAAAGTGCTATTTATGGAAAGTTTTTCGGAAGTGAGAAGTTGTCCATTGTAGTGGTGGAAAGCCTTGGAGGGGGGCTTTTGTGGCCTTTGTGGTGGACTTTTTAGCCAGAGTGCCTTTGTGGCGGTCCTCTTTAGGACATTTGTGTGGCCTTGGTGGCGGTCCTCTTTAGGACATTTGTGTGGCCTTTGTGGCGGTCCTCTTTAGGAAACTTGTGTGGCCTTGGTGGCGGTCCTTTTTAGGACATTTGTTTGGCCTTTGTGGCGGGCTGTTTAGCCAGAGTGTCCTTGTGACGGTCCTTCGGGACAGATGGCCTTTGTGGCGGGCTTTTTAGCCAGAGTGTCTTTGTGACGGTCCTTCGGGACAGATGGCCTTTGTGGCGGGCTGTTTAGCCAGAGTGCCTTGGTGGCGGTCCTCTTTAGGACATTTGTGTGGCCTTTGTGGCGGTCCTCTTTAGGACATTTGTTTGGCCTTGGTGGCGGTCCTCTTTAGGACATTTGTTTGGCCTTGGTGGCGGTCCTCTTTAGGACATTTGTTTGGCCTTGGTGGCGGTCCTCTTTAGGACACTTTGTTAGCCTTTGTGGCGTGTATATGATCCTTGTGTGGTCATGAGGTATTCCAGTGAGGGGATATGTGGTTGGTAGGACATTGAGATGTTTTACGCGAGCCACGGGAGGGAAACCTAGATAGGGATAGGACTCAGACGTGTTCAGAATTGTTTGCTCACGGCTCTTGGAGGACTTTGGTTCTCCTAGTACTGCCATATTCGGAGACTTTGTGACTTTGGAGTATGGTTGGTATATCGACTTCGGACGACGGTCCGGAAGCGCGTTGTAGGGTGACGACCCGAGAGACGGGTTGGAATTTTCCTTATATATTATGGCATGCGGGCTTAGGCCCGATGAGGAGCCAACATTGGCATGCAGACTTAGGTCTGATGAGGAGCCGATGAAACTCAAGGTTTAGGCCTATGAGAAAAAGGAAAGTCCAAAAGTCGAGAGCAAATGACGCCTGGAGCGTGAGTCTATCGCCTAGAGGTGACCTTCTGTAGATCGGTCGGAGGAGTGCGGACCGTGGAGACGGTTGCACGGGAGTCCTTGGCTGATGGTTGTTCGGGATTCGAGGACAAATCCAGTTTGGTGGGGGAGAATTGTAACATCCGTGAACCAAAATCCCGGTTTAGGATCTGCATCGGTCGATGCAAGTTGTGCATCGGTTGATGCAAGGTTGTTTCTCTGCGTTTTGACTTAAGTCAAACGCTGCGTTTTGGGTTAGGGGAAAACCCTTAAGTCGACTTTTGTGTCTCATTCGGCGAGTTTGGCCGTTTTTGAGAGAGAACGAAAGAGAGAAAGAATTCTTGAGAGTTTCTTGGAGATTTGGGACGTTCCTGTAGAGATCTGTAGCTGGGATCGTTGTAGGAGCTTCCTAGAGGCTTGTTCTTGCTTTGTTATTGTTCAGATTCGTCTTGGCACAGGTAAGTGCATGACCATGGCTTATCTAAGCTAGAGATCTCTCTGATTTGCTTGTTATGTGTTGCTAAGCTGGTTAGATTGTTATTGGGGACGTTTGGAAGCTTTCTTGTGGCTTGGGATCGAGTTTCGTGGTTGCAGGAACGAAGATCCGGCGAGAAGCTTCGGAGGAAAACGATGCTCGGCATTGCATCGATCGATGCTGATGCGAGGACGGCGCGTAAACTCTAGGGTTTTCGTGTTATGTCGAGCATGCGTCGGTCGATGCATATCTTGTATCGGTCGATGCATATCGTGTATCGGTCGATGCAAGTTAACCTTGCGTCGGTCGACGCAACCTCCAATCTGGCGTCGGTCGATGCATGCTGGTATTGGTCGATGCAGAGTCCTTGTTTGTTATTGTTGATTGTTGAATGTTGTTTGATGGTTAGAGATGTCTCTATTGCTTGTGTGTATAGCCCAGTAGATGGGAGGATTGCCTTACTAAGTGTTTGTAAAATACTCATGCATTGCAATATGTGTTTGTGGTGCAGGTAAAGGTAATGTGTGATCGTGGAATCCAGGCAATGAAGAGGAGGATGTTATAGGGACTCGATTGGATGTTGTCTGGCATTGTTAGGTTGCTAGAGTTGAGTCATTAGAAACATTGTTAGGTTGCTGGTTTCATGTTTTCTGATGATTGATTATTGGTTTATTATTGGTTATTATATTTATTGGATTATTATTGGATATTATCTTGGTTGGTTATTTCCGCTGTTGAATGTGAATGTGGTTAGGTGGCTTGTGGATATGGGACCACTAGCTGTAATTTATATTTATTATTATTATTTATTATTTATTAAAAAAAAAAGGTCGGTCCTTTCAGATATGAACTAAACTTTACAACAAAAAAAGGATATGAACCAAACTAGAGTAATCTATCAAGCATGATTGGAGGATAAACTCTCTTTGTGAAGCATACATAAACTAGAATAAATCAGTTACGTATTATCAAACAAAAATTCTCATATGTCTATCTTATTGCTCATGCATTTACTATGTGATTCCTTTCCACAAGATGATTGCAGTGTTTAAATTTTGGCGTGTGATAACAAAGATTCCTTGTCTCTTAAGATTTACATATAAGAACACCAGTGACAAATTAAACAATATTTAAGATCGAAAATCAAACATTTTAAATTAAAGAAAACTAAATCATCTATAACTTTTAAAATAACTTTGACAATTAACATAGTCCTTATAAACGTCGTATACAGTTTAACATAACTACATAATTATAATATTTAAATAATAACATAAAACCAAACTAAAGTAAAAATATGTCTATTTACTTTAACATACATGGACTTGTTATATAAAAAAGGTAATTTACAAAAGGAAACAAAACAAATAATAACTTAACAACAACAACACAAACTATATAAATTTAGATGAATTGTAAACTATAAAAATACACCACAAAATAAAACTACACTAACATATCTTCCATAACAAGTAATTGGAGGAAAAAAAAACATAGCATACAGTAGAGTTAAGCCAATTCTTCGATTTCATATACCCTTCTTAAATGTAAATCAAATTTTTAACATCAAACGTATTTTAAAATGTATAGAATAATATTCCGCAGCATAGCGCGGATCTAACCTAGTGTTTTTAAATTTAAGAAACTAATTAGTTTTTTTTTTGGGTCTAATTGAAAAAGTTATGGATTGTCTTAAATCCCAACCGGCCAACCCGGATAACAAATTTGGTTCGCGGTTAAGTCCGGTTTAAAACAGTCAACGTATTGTCCATCGTCCTCTTTAATGCTTTTTGTTTAACTAATCAAACCTCTAGGGTTCTTCTTGTACTATCGGTGTCTGTAACTGTAACATTGCCTTTGCCGTGATGGAGTCCAACGGTGTAGATTCGTCGGAAATTTTCCGAGAATTGAGAGAGTTAAAGCTCAAGAAGGCCGAACTAGAGCAACGTATATCGACCCTCGAAGCAAAGCTCCAGGATACGGCGGCGGTTAAACGGTGCGACGCCGTTTCTAATGGTTGCTGTTATCCAACGGCGCCGGAGCTTGAACATGGGTTGTCTCCGGATCAGATTTACCGTTATAGTCGCCAACTATTACTTCCTTCTTTTGCTGTTGAAGGTACTCAAATACAAACTCTTTTTTCAGGGTCTAGTTTCTGATTTGAATCGTTCTGTGCTAAGTGATGATGGAACTGAAAGATGAAAACTTTTGTATTGGGTTTCTTTTGTAATCCTTTGAATTGGTTAAGTTTACTGATGTATTGAAAAATTTGATTGCTTTTGTTTAGTAACTACTCTGAACTCTAATAAAATGCGTTTTTTTGAATTCTTGGATTTGTTATTGATTCTTCCGTTCTGTTCTATGTTTGTCTGTGTGTGTGTGTGTTTGATTATAGGGCAGTCAAATCTTTTGAAGTCTTCGGTTTTAGTTATTGGAGCTGGAGGACTGGGTTCACCTGCCTTATTGTATCTTGCAGCATGTGGTGTTGGTATGGTTACAAGACTCTTACCTCAAAAATTTATTTACATATAGTCTCTGTATGTATTTCTTTTACTAGAAACTATTAGTTCAATGGTTCTCCCTTTGATTATAATGTTCTGGTCATCTCTTTGATTGTGTTCATTTAGGTCGTTTGGGTATTATCGATCATGATGTCGTAGAGCTCAACAATATGCATAGGCAGGTACGACTTGGATTCTATCTGCTGTGGCAACTCTTTCTTTTTTCTTGGCTCTAAATCTAATACTGTATGTGGTTGGAGGCTGCACCAAAGATACTACTTTTGGCTGATTTAACTCTCTTTTGATTTGTTTATTATTCAGATTATACACACAGAAGCATTCATTGGTCATCCCAAAGTGAAATCTGCTGCTGCTGCTTGTCGCTCGTAAGTCAAACTCCCTGTAGAAATTTATGGCCACCTCTTCTCTTTTAGTCTAATAAAAAGTTCCTTTGTCCTTTATTTTCAGAATAAATTCGACGATCCAAATTGATGAATATGTGGAAGCTCTTCGCACATCCAATGCTTTGGAAATCCTCAGCCAGTATCCTTAGATATGTTTTATTAAAATGTCATAGGAAGTCTCATCTTTATGCATTTCTGTTAGTGTCATCGAAGTAAATCATTGAATGGTTATTGTTTCCATTAACAACATAAATTAGATATGATATCATAGTAGATGCGACCGATAATCCTCCAAGCCGTTACATGATCAGCGATTGTTGTGTCCTGTTAGGGAAGGTGAGTCATCTTCTGAACTCTGTCTATACTAAAATTATGGTGATAACTGAGTACTTCAAGTAGAAACTACCATCCATAATGATGTCTATGTTTATTCGTTGTCAGTTATATAGATGCCGGTATTAACTGAACCTTTGTATTTTGTATACAGCCTTTGGTGTCCGGTGCTGCACTTGGGATGGACGGGCAGGTATGTGATATGATAATCGACATTATTGTATTGTGTTTCTCCTTATAGATGTTAAGCCACACATTAAACACTTACTGTTATTTTAATTTTTGTATTCAAGCTTACGGTCTATAATCACAATGGAGGTCCGTGCTACCGGTGTCTTTTTCCCACTCCTCCACCTTCCACAGCGTGCCAAAGATGTTCTGATAGTGGAGTTCTTGGAGTAGGTACGGTTTTCTTTTCTTTTCTATTGCAAGCAAATATCTACCAATTGGTTCATCTTTTGAATGATCTCTTCCACTTTGTTTTTTTCTCAGTTCCGGGTGTTATCGGTTGTTTACAAGCGTTAGAGACAATTAAACTCGCAAGCATGGTAGGCGACCCACTAACTGAACGGATGCTTCTTTTTGATGCATTATCAGCAAGGATCCGCATTGTAAAGTTTACTGATTCCCTTTCTTGTTTATCAGTACCCTCACTTGGGTTTCCATCTGCATAAACTGATTGAATAGTATTTGCTTAGGTCAAGATCAGAGGCAGGTCCTCCCAGTGCACAGTTTGTGGAGACAATTCATCTTTTGACAAGCAAAAGTTCAAAGATTTTGACTATGAGGACTTCACCCAATTTCCTTTATTTGCGGTATTATTCTCTGTCTTTTTCCCTTATCTCGAATCCGATAGTTGTTTTCAGCAACAGACTCATTTAGAAAGTTTACATGCATCCGTTTTGATCACAGGGTCCGTTGAACCTGCTTCCTGCAGAATCAAGAATTAGCAGCAAGGAGTTCAAAGAAATCCTTCAAAAGAAGGAACGTCATGTTCTTCTCGATGTTCGACCTTCTCATCACTATAAGATTGTCTCTCTCCCGGAATCACTCAACATCCCTCTTGCAAATTTAGAGGCTCGGTTAAACGAGCTTACTTCAGCTCTTAAAGAAAAGGAAGATGGCCATATTAACACAAATCCTAGTGTCTACGTTGTTTGCAGACGCGGGAATGATTCACAGAGAGCTGTTCAGTATCTTCGTGATTCGGGTTTCAGTTCAGCTAAGGATATAATCGGAGGACTGGAAGCTTGGGCAGCCGATGTCAACCCCAACTTCCCCACCTATTAGGGGGAAACTTTTTTTGCTCCATGGTAAAATCCATAGCTCAAAATGTCTGAAGTAGAAGCATGTATTGTTTAGTTATGTCATGTAATGATACTAAAATCCATGTTTAAAACACAGTGAGTTGGAAGATGTTATGTGCCTTGTATCAGTTTGATTCAGTTATAAGAAACAAAGAGTGAATGATTTAATCTTCATAGATGATATATCAATGTATGATATCCATTACAAAAAGGGAACAAGATAGGTTCTTTATTGACGAAACAGAGAGAGTTCAGAACAGTGAAAATGAATCACTTAAAAGCAAAACAAGATTCATAGTTGCCTAAAGTAAATGAATAGTCTAAATGCTTGTTCGGATTGGTTTTTGAAGAAAGGTAAGGGAAGGGAAGAGTTGGGACTACAGCTACTTCTTCTGGTTCTCGGTGTTGTTCTCTTCGGCTGCTTCTGCCTCTTGCTCGTTAAACCTACGCTTGAACTTGGCAATCTGACCAATGCTTTGAGCCATTTGACGCTTAGCTCCAAAGTGATAGACTTTGCCAACATGGTGGATTCTTGTCATCATCACGTGCATCAATCTACCACTCTGTGTTACATAAGAGATCCATTGCATCTGTGGGTGCAATCCTTTCTTCATTGTCCAACAAACTCTACAAACCAAACAAAAACACATTCGTTCTTCAGTTTTGCTTAGATCCACCCAGCCTCTAAAGCAATCAATGAATCTCCAAATGAGCAAAAGCAAATAAATGAACATTGTGGAGGCTTATCAAAGATTCATAAAGCAAGCAATGTCCATATGTAAACGATTGAAATGCCCCATATAACAAACTTTGCATCACTAGTCACTACCATGATCTAAATTACAGAATTGGCTTAACAAGGATCTGATATCTTTACCCTATAGGCTGCACACATAAAAAGAAGTTCAATTCATATTAAAATCTCCATAGTGGTAAAGTACTAATTTCTAATTGGCATTTTATCGAACACGTTCCAGGCGTTTCCTTACTCAATAAAACGAATTCCACAACCTCGACGGCTTTAAACCCAACAGAACCCAGAAAACAGAATTAGCTCCTTTAGTAATCGAGATGACTGGTTACGTTAAAATCAAACGAGCCACAGAGAAAAAGGAAATAACTTTTAGAAAACATCTAAAGAATGAATTAAAGCAAAAGTTGAACCCAGATCAGTGAAATGAAGACGACAGACAAATGTATATACATATATATAGAGACAGATACAGGGAGACAGAGAGATGAAGAAGCGCTTACGCGAGTAAAGCTACAAGCTTGAGAGTTATGGAGTTGTTTGAAGTCCTCGCAGAGCTCCGGTGATGGCAGAGGAAAGTGCCGTCGATCTGATTAAAGCCCAAAACAAAGGGTTACGAAACCTTCTTTTCGTCTAGAGGGTTTGGAGGAAGAAGTTTTATGAAATTTAGATTTATTATTTAACTAGGATTTATGTACCGCGGGACAATATTTTTAATTAAAAAAAAAAGAATTTAAAATTTATATTGTATTTATTTGTTATCTTATTATTATTTTATTAATTTTAAAAATATAAAATAATACAGGTGTTTGATATAAGTATTCAAAGTATAGGATTTTTGTAATGCTTTCAAGGTTTTAACCCGTGTGGTATATGTATAATCTAGTAATACACTTATCTCCTGGTACACATCTAAAAGTGTTTTAAAAAAAAAAACAATTCCACTTAACTCCCTATATGAGAATAATGCCAACCCGTCTCACCAAAATAAAAATAAGTTTTTGCGTAAAAAATAAAATCAAAATAAGGTTTTTTATCAAGTTTAATTATGTTAATTATTTTACCAAATTAGCATATTTTTATAGTTTATAATTTTTCCATGTCAATATATATAGTTTATGATAATTAATAGAATTTTAATTTTTTTGGTAATTCGTCAAAAAATATAAAATAAACCAAATTATATGAGGGGTTTTCAACATATTTAATGTGACATTTTAAAATTGGATTTTCGGTTTAGGAATTTTATTAATCTTAATATAATTATGGATATTGTAAACTTTTGCTATGGAAAATATGTTGTATATCATTTAAATTTGAGAGATTCTAGCATCCATAAAAATAATTTGGGAGATTTAATGGGTTAAAACTTTAATGTGTAGAGTTGTTTTTGGAAAAATTAGAATGTATAGATGTTGTTAAGATTTTGTGACAATAAATGTAACAAATGTTGGTCAATTTAAGAAAGTTTGGTATTTGAGTTTCTCTGCAATGTTATTTATAGAATTGTTTTAGGGGTTAATGTTGTAAAAAAAATTAAATAAGTAAAACTTAAAGGGTATAAACAAAAATGTACTTCAAAAATGTTAATATAGATCGGAAATTTGCAACAATTTGGTTTTTGTTCCTTCTCTGTGTCCCATCTTTAAGAGTAAACTGATATATTGAGATTTGAGAACATTTTTGTGATTGTATGTTGACGCGAATGCATTATATAATCATGACCAAAGCTAAAAACAAAGCCAATAAGAAAATAAAAGAGTAAAAATAAAACCATAAATGTCAAACATAAGTTATGCAAATTACTTAGGAACAGAGTTTTGTTTTTGCTTTAGTTAAAAAGCGCCACAATCAGATACAGCCTCTTCTTCTTTCACTGACTGAAGGACAATGCACTCTTATGAAGCCACTAATCATCGAAGTCTGCTCTTCAAGCTCTTCTTCTTCGTCTTCAGCTAGTTCATGACTAGTTAAACCGATTGCCTCAAAGATCATAGTGTTAACTTCTTTGAATCTCTCTTCTGATAAAGAAACTTCAGCTAGTAACCTCCATGCTTTCTCTTCTGATGCTTCTTCGTAGTCTTCTTTCCTCTTCAACACCATGTGTCCACTCATCTCCCAAACCGCTGGATTCACTTGCGTATCCAATAACTCCGAGCAGACTTCCCCTAGAGCTTGTTTCTCTGCGTAGCACTGCAAATCAAACAATCTTTAAACAGCTCTCCTTTTGACAATCAAGTTTTTATATAATAATGTTTTGAAGATCTAACCTGAGGGAGAAGGAAGATTTGTCTTCCAGAATCAGAGATGAGAATGTTGAAAGGAATGTTGTTGTTCTGAAGACATACGGATGCATCTGATACAGTGTCAGAGAGATCTTTAATGGAGTTTCCCCCTTCAAAGAGAAGACCTCTCACAGGGTAATTCAAGAGTTTTGAGATTTTGACGCCATCATTGGTGCTAGTGATCTTCAAGGAAGAAGCTTTCTCGATCGGGAATTGCATTGTCAGATAGTAAGCCTGTTCCATGAAAAACATCTCCATCAATATCACAACCCTTAAACCGGTTGGTTATAAACCAATTCATATGATTCGGTTTACCTGAAAGTGAAGATGGTTGATGGTAGCAAAGGCACCTAAACTGTTGTATCCAAGTCGGAAATACGGATTAGCGGCTTCAGTAGCCATTTGAAGAGCAAGCAGAAGGCTTTTGTGATCAATCCTCTGAGGCAAGCAATCAAGAACACGAGGAATCAGCAATACATGTCCATACTCAATCGGACTCACCTGTTTTACAAGAATTTCGAGTTCAACGTTTAGACAATTCATCAGCATAAAAGAAACGACTTCTAAAAGCAACAATCCCTTACATTGATTGCAACGACGCTTGGAGAATTATCTGCGTCTAGAGGTGTATTCGGGAAGAATTTGATTCCGCTATCATCATCATCACTGCTAGCTTCAAACTGGAAAAGCAACTCTTCTTGACCAACTTTAGTGAAATTGAATTTGTTTCCATCAAATGGTTGAAGAACTTTATCAACACGGAACTCGGTTGGTCTCTTCTTGAGATGACGACCTTCATTTAGCTGCGCAATGAAACCATACTTCCCCGGTATAATCTACATATTGCAGCAACCCATCAAACGTCAACAATGTCAAACAGAAACTTGATTCTTCAGCTCAAGTAAACATCAACAATGTGAAAGTGAAACTTGATGCTTGAGCTTAGACATCAACATTGTGAAACAGAAACTTCATTCTTCACCTCAAAGTAAACATCAACAGTGTGAGATTGACACTTAATGCTACAGCTCATATATCAAAGAGACAATAATACCTTGGTTTCGCAGGCAGTGACATCATAACGAAAAAGTCCTCTTTGGAAACGATCTTCCCACTAGAAAGCATAAGGCATTAGACACATTACTCAAACAATAAATGAATTTTGGTTAGCAAAACTGAGAACTTTTTACCATGTATCTAAAACCATTACCTCTCCAAGAACAAGAGACTCGAGGAACTTCACCGGAGCTTCTGTGTTCTCTCCTATGGATTTATTAAGATTCTTGCAGGTATACAAAGGAAGTGTAGCCCCTGAAAACAAACAAAGCTCAGTGCTTTTGTTCCTAACAAACGATGAATTCAAATTTCTCAAAACAAAAGAAGCATTGTTCCAGCTCTAAGAATGTACCATCGATACAACACTTGCTCAAGCAGTTCCGACCACATCCACCTTCCTCCACCGTCTCATCTTTCTGGTAATTCGACACAACCGTTGGAACTCTTTTGATCTTCAACAACATTCTCACAAATTTTCTAATCTCGTTGGTAACAGATTTATACAGGATCAAGAACTAATGAAAAACTAATTAGAAAAAGGTAAAGAGGGTTAGGGTTAGGGTTAGCGATGAATGTAAGAAACCGCCTCCGGCAAGGAAGAGGAGATCGGAAGGACTGCCGCCTTCAGACGGCAGAGCTCCACGTCCTCCGTGCGGCAAAGGATTAGTAACGATTAAAAAACCCTTTCGTTGGACATGAAAGCTCAAAGGCCGTGACTTTATCCCGTGTATAGCCGTGATTAACGAAATCGATTTCCCCGGAGATTCGCCGGAGAAGGACAAAAAAAAAGGATTGATTTTTCGATGTGGGTTTCAATCACTCTTTCAGATTTATATACGAAGGTAGATGAGTTAAACAGAAAAGAGTGCTAGATTCATGTGTTTTTGATGTGTGTGTATGTGAGAGAGAGAGAGAGAGAGAGAGAGAGAGAGAGAGATTTGAGGTTGTGATTTGGACGTGTGGGTTTTGTTGTGAGTAGGAGGAAGATGATGTATGGTGTTAGTAAAGTGACCACGGGTTTTAGATCTCTTCTATCGCAATGTCTCTCTCATCTTTGAGGTTTTTTATTTTGACCCGATTTGTCACTTTTTGACCCGTTGGGTTTGCTATCCATGGGGAGTTGGTCCAGATAAGTCAACCTATGACTTTTACAAGGACGCCATTGGAATATAGTGCCCGATAATGACTCGCGCGGAAAAACTTTTTTTTTTCATTTTGTTATTTGTTGATAATATATTTATGTTGTATTATTCATTTACATATTATATAATATAGTTTTAAATGGTGAGTTTTAAATCATATTAAACTACTAATAGGTAGGTTTGAAAACTACTATCGATATCCGTAATCGACCTATTTTTCGGTTTATATTCGCTTCGAAAAAGGTACCTGCAGCTTTAGGGTCGAGTGAAAGGTATAATAATTAGAGAATTTTATCAAAAATGCCATGTACAGTACCCAATATTTTGGTTAATGCCATTTTTCTCAATTCCTTTTCCCGCTTGCCACAACCTAATAACTGAAATACTATTATACCCTTCTTTTTAACACAAAACTAATAATTTAACTTTTTTTTCCAAAACAAATCTCTCTCTTCTCTACTTTTCGTTTCTCCATCTTCATTCTCTCTCGATTTTTCATCTTCTTCTACCTCAGTGTTTCTCAGTCTGCTGTTGGTGCTACACCCAAACTGAATCTTTTTTTTTGGGTAAAACAAACTGAATCTCTTTCAAAACTCCAATTGTTTGGTCTTTACGCATATAATGGAGAAATTCTTCATCAAGACACAATTCTCTTCCGAGACCTCCATCTGATCTATTTGCCTCTACCGTGGCAGGTGAAACCGCTAGGTCTTGTTCCGAGTTCTTATACTCGACCGCGGGCAAAAACCAGTCTGCAACTCCGGTGGACCGGATCCAGCCGGCCGGTTTTTGTCCATCCCTATTATGTCCTTCGTTCTCTTTAGTGGACTATATATGTTTGGTAATGCGTTTTATGTCCATTGCTAACAATAAAATTTGTCCACACTTGAGGTCCCAAATCGGTGTTCGGTGGACCGGATCACCGACCAGTTTTTCTACACTATCAAACTTGTCCACACTGTAGGTCTCCAGATCCGGTGGACCAGATCCAACCGACCAGGTTTTTGTCTACCACTATAATGTCCTTTATCTCTTAGTGGACCATATCCGTTTGGTCATGTGTTTTGTTTCCATTCTAACAAAAACTTGTCCACACTGTAGGTCTCAGATACGATGGACCACATCTAGTAGTCAAGGTTTTTTGTCCATCACCATTATGTTCTTCGTCTCTTGAGTAGACCATATCAAGGTTTAATATGAAGATTTGTGTCCTACTAACCCAAAACAATGTCCACTTTGCATATATGCAATTCGGAGACTAAATACAACAACCAAAGTTTTTGTCCACCACATTGTTACAAAATGATGAACAAAATATTTACAAACAATTAATGTCAATCTTGATTTATTTTCAAAATCTTAATTGTAAATGTTAATAATCAATGATTTAATGAAAGGGTATTTTCGTATTTTTCATATATGGCACAAAATTGAAAATGGCATTTTTGAAAATGAAAATTGGAAAGTGGCATTTTCCACAACTTTTGTTTGAAAAGTGGCATTTCTAATAAAATTCCCTAATAATTATATTATCCATGAATAATGATTGAGTATCGGATATTAATTTAATTTTTGAGTGTCCGTTACCCATCTCATTACCCGTTTTATTACCTGACTCATAAATACACGGTAATATTTTGTAGAATAATGTTACCAGCGTGAGGAAATATTTATATAAATTTAGATTTGTTTTTTTTTTAGTGAAACAAAGGAGACGAATCTCCTTATAAAGTATCAAACCTAAAATAAAATAAAGTTACACACGGATGTTCCTTGGAAACGCAGTCCCACGGATATCATCCTCAACAACAGATACCAACTCCAACGGTGCATCCTCAAAAACATGTAAACCTAATGGAAGAGTAAATGCATAGTTAGCCAAACCATCAGCCAAACGGTTGGCTTCCCTATACACATGGGAAACACGGACTAACCAGTCCCGAGCTAAAAAGCCATGGCACAAATGTACCAGGAAGGACAGGGGGTGAGACTCACCAATCCCTGACGTTAAGAAACCAACAACCAATTCCGAGTCTACCTCAAGCTCCACCCTCTGTATTCGACGACTCCATGCGATATGTAATCCATAGTAAACACCCCATAGCTCTGCTAGCGGAGCAGAGCACACACCAATATTGAGAGCAAAACTCCCACACCAACTTCCCATCTTATCTCTCAGCACTCCACCCGCTGTGGCAATTCCAGGATTACCGTGTGATGCCCCATCAGTATTCAACTTCACCCATTCATCCCCCGGCCTACTCCATGATATCATCCTTTCCAGCCGCGGGCCATTTATGATCCCTTCCCGAACTAGTCTATGAGCTCGACTTACTTCATTAGATAGGTCTTTAACAAACTTCACTCGGTCTCGACACCTCCCCTCGTTCCCAAACACTGTCCCACAACGCCATTTCCAACTCCACCACACTGCGACTGCAAACAAAGTGTCCCAACCATGTTCTGCATCACCGTTCGCCGGTGCTAAATTGCTATATAACCACTCAAGAAGAGAGCATGTGAAGAAACTCTGACTCCTCCTTGTCGGTACAAGACATCGCCAAACTCCTGCAATAGCTGGACAATCCCATAGCACATGCAAGATCGTTTCTTCACCAAAGTGACAAACCTGACAAGCGCTTGACTCGCCCATATGTCTACGGACTCTCTCCACATTTGTCAAGATAACCTGCTGACAAACCAACCAGAGAAAGATTCGCACCCGTTCTGGAGCTATAACCCCCCATATCTGACCATAAATGCTAGCCATATCAAGTTTCGGCTTCCAATTCATAGTCAGCAATGCATATGCAGACCTAACTATAAATTTCCCATCTGCAGTTCCTCTCCAAGCCAACCTATCCCTTGCTCCAGTTACATTATCCACCACCATCGCATATATCTCGAGCATTATGTTATGCGGGACAAGGCCACTGATATGATCAATGAGCCAACCCCTCTTCGTGCTCCACATCTCTCGGACTGTGACCTCTTCAGCTCCACTCGGTAAATCTGCAACCACAGAGTCCACCAATGGCCTACTAGATAACCAACTATCAGTCCAAAAATGAATATCTCTCCCATTTCCAATGACCCACCATATTCCTCTGAATACAACCTCCCTTAAACCCAGTCTCACACTCCGCCATGTCGAAGAACTTGGTCTCTTCGCATCCACCCAAGTTCTGTCCTGCAGGGTACCAACTCTATATTTCCCCCGCAACACCAACGCACAGAGGCTAGTTTGATCATGCAACAGACGCCACCCCAGCTTTCCAAGCAAAGCTTTGTTCATATTCTGAGACTTATCGATCCCCAAACCCCCCTCTCTTCGTGGCATACAGACTCTATCCCACGCCACAAGGTGTATCTTCCTCTTCTCTGGCGAGCTACCCCACAAGAAAGACCTAGAGACTTGGTCAAGTTTCTCCATAACCGACTTTGGTAACGCAATCGTGCTCATGGTGTGCACCGGTATAGACGCCAAAACCGACTTAGTCAAGGTAAGCCATCCTGCCATACTTAAACACCTACTTTTCCACCCAGTGAGCCTAGATGACACTCTCTCAAGAACTTCTCCAAACGTGTCTTTGTTTATCCTCTTCTGAAGTACCGGCATACCTAGATATTTCCCTAACTCCTTAGTCGCCTTGATCCCACTCTCCTGACTGATCCGGCTGCTCTGTTCCCGGGAGACATTCTCAGAGAAGAATATCATCGACTTCTCCAAACTAACCTTCTGCCCGGATGCCAAGAAAAATCTCTCTAATACGCCCCTTATCACCCTAACCTGCGACACTGAGGCTTCAGCAAACAAAATTAAGTCGTCAGCGAAGCAAACATGCGACAGCTTTGGGCCTCTCCTCGTTATGTTGATTGGCTTCCACTTCTTACTTACAATAGACTCATCGATCAGCTGGCATAACCGTTCCATACATAAAACAAACAGGTAAGGACAAAGCGGATCACCCTGTCGAAGTCCACGCGCAGGCGTGAAAGATTTTGTACACTCACCATTCCATAGTATCGTCATAACAGGTTCACGCACAACTGTAAGATCCACTGAACCCAAACTTCTTCAAAGCCTGCAACCCTTAACGTGTCCTCCAGGAAGTCCCAACGGATCCTGTCATACGCTTTTTCCAAGTCTGACTTGAGAAGCATCCAACCCTTCTTCCCTTGCTTCTTGCGCATCGAGTGGACAGCCTCCTGGACAACCACGATGTTATCAAGACACACTTCCTGGTATGAAACTAGACTGTGCAAGCCCAATCAGACTCCCAATCACTTTCTTCAACCGCAATACCATTGTTTTTGTAATTGTTTTAAATAAAACATTACACAAGCTAATGGGACGAAACTGAGTAATCCGCTCCGGTTTAGTGACTTTAGCGATAAGGACCACAAGAGCATTGTTTGTGTCCGTAGGTAACTCTCCTGACGTAAAGAAGTCTAGTACAAAATGGACCACTGAATCTCCCACCACGTCCCAGCAGCTTTGATAAAAAATTGGCTGGTACCCATCCGGTCCTGGTGCCTTGAAGCTTCCCATGCTACGCACTGCTGTTTCAACCTCTTTAACAAGAAAAGGTTTGCTTAACCCTCGGCGTTCCGTCTGTGTGAGAGTGGCGAACCCATAGTGTGGCAGAGGGTCAACCACCGCCGATACATCCTCCATAGAATATAGACGTCTGTAATATTCCACTGCCAGCTGCTCAAGCTCTTGCTCACTCGAAACCCACCCACCTGCATCATTCTTAAGCATCTCGATACGGTGGTGTCGCCGCTTAATGACAGTCGATGTATGGAAATAACGTGTATTCTGATCTCCAAGAGTAATCCACTTCTCTCTAAACTTTTGGAACCATAACACCTCCTCTTGTTCTAGCACCGCATCCAGATCCTTTAACAAAGTATCCTCTTGCTCCAACATAGTATCTGTTTGAACTGACTCCAGAGCATCTTGAATACCCTTTATCTCAGCCAGCAACTGCGTTTTGCGCCTACTGATGTCTCCAAACACTTCATAATTCCACTTCTTCAGTTTATCTCGTAGTATATCCAACGCTGCTGGGGTCTGAATACTACCATTCCATGATGATGACAGTAACTCTTTAAAGCTAGAGTGCTTCAACCATGCAACCTCAAATCTGAATGGTCTTCTCCTTCTATTACTGTCTCCCTCTGGACATAGTTGAAGGTACAACGGAGCATGATCAGAGGCCAGAAACGGCAAATGAGTCACCCTCGCTTCCTGCCACCGTAGTCGTGCTTCCCCATAACACATTACTCTGTCCAAACATTTAGCTACAAACGTCTCTGCGACTCTACCACGCCTCCATGTAAAGTGATTCCCCCGGAACCCCATATCTATCAGTGACAAGTTATTAATCCATTCACCAAAAGCTAAGGTATCAGGAGACAACCTTCCGTGTCCACCCGTTCGCTCATCAAGTCTGAGTATCGTATTGAAATCCCCCGATGAACAAAGTCCCATCCAACCCTTGGATCAGCTCCGCAAGCTTCCCCCATAATCCACTGCGTCGGCTAACCGTTGGCACTGCATAGACTATGACTAAATACAACACCTCCGTGTCAGTATCAACTTTCGCAAAAATAAACTGATCCGCCGCTTCAATGATCACAAGTTCCCTGATAGTCGATTTCCACAACAGCCAGATTCCCCCACACTGACCCACTGCGTCGACACGATATGAGTTCTCAAAACCCAAACCTTAACAAATTCGACTGGCTCTCTCCCCCCCCCTCGCATGCGTTTCGAAAAGAGCAAGAATATCAGTCGGAAACCTCTTCAAAATGTACCGAATTAATAACATGAAATTGGGTTTGTTTGCCCCCCGGCAGTTCCATAATACACAATTCATTGGGAAATACAAATGAATACTCCAAACTACCGGGGAATAGCGTTATATCATCGCTAACTCTGTCCCTACATCGGACTTGTTCAAACCTCCCATTTCTGCAGTCTCATCCGTCCTCATCCTTTAACTAAGTCGATTATTCACTGCACTCGAACTCTCACCATCACTCCGAACTACCCCGGAAACATTATGATCCTCACCGGCGAAGACCCCACCGGGCCGACACACACCCTCAGCTTCCACTCGAAGTCTTTTTCCAGACGCTGAGATCGCGTTCTCTCCCTTATTCGGACCAAAAATGAGGCCTCTCATGGGCTTAATTAACGCTCCTTGTTTCGCCTTAGGCCCACTGGGCTCAGCTTGATTATTTCCCTCAGCACTTTTAAATTTAGGCCCGTTCCAACTTCCACGCTTTCCTTTTTCCACAATAATCCCAAGCTCCCCGCTTTTACCTTGTTGATTACTCAACTCTTACCCTTTTTGATTTGGATTGTAATCCATTCCCCGATTCTCCTTATTCTCCTCCACTCTTATGGCAACTTCCCTTGATTCCGAAGATCCCAAATCTTCCTCCAAATTTCCAAAACGATTCGCAACTACCAAATCTTACTTTCCTGTAATATCCCGGAGATTCCTCCTTGATCCACCACCGGAGTTCTTTGCCGCAAACACCATATTTCTCACCGGTTCGGCGGATCTCCGACTATTCCTCCTAACCAGGGTAAAACCATCCTCCCGTTGAGGCATCTCCCTTGCCTCTCCTTGTACTTCTTGAACCACTATTCGATCATCCACCTTGGGTGTTACCCTAGTGCACGCATGCACCAAATGGCCATACATTCCACAACATGAACAAATTTGTGTCAACCCCTCATACGCAACAAAGAACCTCTCTCCGTTGATCAAAATCGTGCCCTTGAGCGGTCTCGCCAGATTCACTTCCACACACACTCTTGCAAATCGGCCTCTCTCAAAACTCAATGTCGTCGTATCCACCCGGAGAGGTTTCCCCAGCCCTTTCGCAATACTCATTAAAATTGATCTATGATAATAACTCACCGGAATGTTCGACAAACGTACCCATACCGGAGTAGTAACAATATCATCTTTCAACGGATCAAAATTAGCTGACCAGTTTTGTACCATCAAATAATTCCCAAACACCCTCCAAAGACCTCCGGTCAGGGCTGCCATATATTCCTCTTCCACCTCGAAACGGATCATAAAGAACTGACGAGGCAGATCCATGAGATACATGGCACCTTTTGGCTTCCATAATTCCCGTAACTTGCGAGAGAGCACCGAGACAGGCAGTTGTCTCCCAAAAACCTTCACAATCATACAGTTCTTCCACAGGCTATGCATCGCCGTGATAACATCTTTATCAATGGTAACCACCGGTTCACCATCCTCGCCATCTGAAAACTCCAAACTTACACGCGAAGCAACAAACTCATCATCCAACACACTCTCCGGCGTTAACATCCCCCCAACCGAACCCGCCTTCACTTTAGTCACCCAAGTCCCTGGAGCATCCGGTGGATACCCTGGAGGCCTAACCTTCTCTCCAATATCCATCATGGTTGCATCCTCCCCCGCAATGACCCTCGTATCTAGTTCGCCGGAAATCGCCCCGTGCACACTCATCTAGTTCAACTTTTCCCAGTTTTATTCTTGTTGTTTTAAAGTTTTTGTAAATTTAGATTTGTTTGTTACAAAATAATAGTAGAAAAATGATTAATTTTATACATTTTATAAAATCATATATTTTATTTTGCTTAAGGCCATACTCTGTTTTCGACCCGTAGTTGGTACTACTATTTTGGTTTGGTGCAATATCAAATTCGTTAATTATACATTCAGTAAAGCTAAAAAACCCCAACAAAACATGTATTGACCCGTGATTTGGTATTACAAATTAATGTGATCGTGTTTAGAGATCTTAATATACCAAATTTACAAATTGAAGTTATTGGTTATAACATGTTATATATTATTTTTATAGGTGAAAATTACAATTAGGTTATGTTTATTATCAACATTATACACTTGGTATTGTTTATATAATGAATATTGTGTATAAACAATTAATTTTTAGCCAATTAAATAGTATGTTATTATTTCCTAAGATTTATGAAACAATAAATAGAGTTTATTATTTTGTAAACAAATCTAAACTTTTCTTTTGTTTATTAGAATAATTAAAATATAATAGCATTTTCGTAATATGTCACATCAGAACTGGTTAAATTTTTAACAACATAGGTTAAATAATTATATAGATATATTTTAAAAATAGAAACAATGTGGTATCTTAATTTTAATATATATTTTTTATTATTAAATGATTTAGATATATAAATATTTAATCTTAGTTTTATAAATAAATTTAAGTTTTATAATTTTTCTAGATAGTTTGTTATTGTTTCCTAAGATTTCTTAAATAATAAATAGAATTTAATGATTTCTTGTAATTATTTTATTAATGATTTCTTGTAATCTAATAAATTAATAATTGCTATTTTTTAGGTAATCATTTTCTGATTAAAACAACTTAATATTAAGATTATGTTATTATATTTTGTATTAAAATACAGTGGCATTTTGTGTAATATCTTACATGTAGTAAGGTTATTTGTTTATAGGGTTGCATAAATAATATATTAAAGATTATAACTTCTTTTTTTTTTTTTCCTAATATGCTCCAAGATAAATTTCATTTTTTGGTAAGTTTGATGTCTTCATCCTCGCATTTTGAAGCGTTTTAGGTCATTGCTTGTGAGGTTATCATGATATGGGTTCTATTTATAGAAATCAATTTACAGGAGGTGGTTGATGTTAGTTTTGCATTTGCACCTTAATAAATTTTATTTACAGGTGATTGGGGAGAAGAGCTATTCTTGCATCTTGAGATTAGTATGTTGGGTAAAAGTTTTGTATGTTGCCTATATTTTTAGTTTAAGGGTTTGTATTTTCTTCGGCTTTAGTTCTGTATTTTTTTTTTTAGTTCTCTATTAGAGCACTTTTTGTTGTTCGCCGGCTTAGTTTCCCTTTTATTTATTTTCCAACGGCTCAAGTTGTAATTCATAATATATCCTTTTATGTTTTATAATATCAGATGACAAAAAAAAAGTAAGGGGGGTGTATTCAACTTGACATTTTAAGTGATTTGTGTGAAATTTACAAATTCTATGTTATTCAATCATGGATTTTAAAAAGTCTATTAAAATCTACTGTTATTGAACTGGTGATTTAAAAATCTACTTTAAAATCTACTGTTATTGGATTAGGATTTTAATAATTTTTAGGATTCTAGAGGATTTGTTTAGTTAAAAATACACAAATCCAAATCTCATGGTTTTAGGTGGGATTTGAAAGAATTTACAGAAATTCATATGAACTTCCCTAAAATCTATCAAAATTCTAAATTTTCAAAATCCCATCAAATTTTCCAAAATCATGGTTTGAATACACCCCTAAGTTACTAAAGTCATGTTTTCAAAAATGAGAGTTTGGAAAACATAATATATTTTTGTATCGCTATTCCGTTAAGTTTTACTAATTACAATGAAATTCTAGAATACAATTCTACTCATGATTTAAAGAAAACCCTAAGTGAAAAGCAGAGGAATGGATTAAAAAAAAAAGATTCTTCTATCTTTTTCTTTAAGTTATTTTGTAAAATATTTGTTCTTTTATGTTCCATTCAGTATTCTTGCATTATACCAATTGGAACCTATTTTTGCTAATAAATATTTGGACCAGCTTTGAGGAAAGAGACTTTATTTTATGAATTATACGTATAAAAAACATTGTTCACGAAATTATTATGGAGCGTATTTTATACACTCTTATAAAACCTTAATAAAACAGCAGTAGTATTGGAACGAGGATGTTCCACTTTATTCGTAGACATTAGAAATAGAAAAAATAATCTCCTTTATATACCCCTCAAAACATTATGGGAATCCAAAAATACACACACACAATACTTTAATTAATTATTAAGTAAATAATTAATTGGACCGACCTTTCTTTAATCAGCGTCCATGTAAATAAATCATCCGTATAATTTTACTTAAAATCTTTTTTTTTTTTTTTTTTACGTTTTGGCGTGAGTTAATGATTGATTCATCACGCGTAGTTACAGAGACCGTAGACGCAGAACTCGCCGTCATTGCAACGATGGTTACACTCACCGCAATGGCGTTTATCGTAAGCCACGTAAACGCACTGACCGCGACAACACGTTTGTCCGAACTTACATTTGGCCTTACACGCACCGCAGTTTTTGTCGTCGGTTGATAAATCCATACACTTGTTGTTGCAACAAGCCATTGTAGCGTTTGCTCCGGTGCTGTAATAGCTGCTGCTGCAGATTTCATTGTCCTTGTGGCAATGATCAGCTGCGTTTGGGTTACGAGCTTTTGGTCCTTGACCCTGGTCGACTTTCTCTGCCAAGAACCGACTCGGTCTGATCTTAACCTCTCCTGGCGGTGAAAGGTCCTTAAAAGGGTCTTCAAGAGCAAATGTTGCGGTCGTGGTGGTGGTTGTTTTGGTGGTGATGATGGCAATTGTGACTACGGTTGTCAATGCAATTGTCACGAGTAGTTTCATGAATTGGGCCATTTCTCTTGATCTATGAGTGTTTGTGAGTTAGAGCGAGAGAGATTGTTCTGATCTTCTTTCCTTTGTCTCCTCCTTTTTCTTCTTCTTCTTTTATATATCGTTTATGTGAATGCAGAGAAAGAGGAAGAGATTTGGGGAGAGAGAGAGATTGAGTTGTGAATAATTGAGGAGAGGGTGGACTTAGAGTTTATAGTTGTGATCGAGACGAGTTGACGCGTGAAATATGGTGAAAAAGGTTAAGTAAGGTTTCAAGCGATCGATCTTTTCTTGGGGAGAGGCGTTCTTTTCCTTCTCATTTCAGTAATAAATTATTTTTTATGCGCATGTACATGCACATGCTTATTTGCTTACGTTGGGGGTGTGTACACGCGATTATAACATAGAGTAAAAAAAAACTAATGTGTTCTACGTAATTAAAACATATTAATTCAAAAAAAAAAATCAAAGCATAGTAGTTTTAAACATCCTCTCGTACTAATAAAGTAATAATGTAGCATTTGTAATATGTCACTTGTGGTGAACATTTAAATTCATTATCGGTTATCGACGCTAATTTTCATAATTTACTTTGTTGATCAGAATGTTTATACACTTAAAGAGAGTTTATTTATGTCGTTTTATAAGATTTTTCTTATTACAGAATGTAATCAAGTTAGTGTAAAAAGAACTGCAAATTATAATGTCAACATTCAAAAATAGAAAGGGATGGGTGAAATAAAATTTGCGTACGCGTGACGACCATGACTGAATGAATCCATCGTCTAGCCTCATGGGCCGGTCCGAGCCGATTCAGGCGAGATGCAAGGAGAAGCAAAGGCGTCCATTTTTATACTACAGTTTTTGTTTGTTTATTATTTAAAATCAAAATTTACTTGTTGATTTCATTTGTCGTGAAAACCACGAACCACTAATTTATATTTCCAAATGAAGCAACTTGAAGCTATACATCCACTAATAGACACTTGCTTTAACTTGAATTCTAACATTCGACCCTCGCATACGCCCAATCAACCACGCTTATATGATTTAATAAAATGAGAGGCCATTCTTACATTGATATTTGTAACGATAAAATATTCAAAAGATTATTTAGATTAGAAACTTAGAAATTAGTACTCTTAAATTTTAGAAAGATGAGCGAGCCAGTACCAAGCCTTCTGTTCATACCACTCGACAGCAAGTAAATTTAATGGATAATCATCGATTTACTGTGTAACAAAGTACAAATATGATACGAGGCACGAATATATTTCAATCAAATAAAAGATCTTAAATCAAATTTAGATTAGTCTCTGAAAAATTCTGTTACGAGGCCCCAAAAAAAAACTTAAACATAATTTGGGAAAAGTTCCACTTTTAAAATGCAATGAACAAACTTATTAGAAACTACTAGCTAGATAACCGAAAATGGTCAAGTGTAAACTGATTTGTATCGCATATTTACGAATATATAATCTATGTCCGATACGAGTCATTAAGTGGAGTAACATAACACTGTCATCAATTCACATTATTTCTCATTCTTCACTCATGCTCAATTCTCTTTTCCATGGAGCTTCAGTAATTCTTTTGTTTGTTCTATCTCTTATCTCTATTTTTGTAGTATCAAGATCTAAAATTGACACGATGAATTATTTTTATTTAATTAGTAGAATAAATGATCCGTTCTGTATTGATATGTCCATATGATGAGCTGATTTTGAGTAGGAAGTCCATGATTTCTAATATACAAACATATGCATAGTGAAATACGATCCATGATGTCCCTTTAGTTACGATGATGACCATTTAAACTAATACAACTTGGTTTGTTAACTTTATGCTTTTGCACAAATTTACACTCCAGATTCAGTTTCTGAAGAAACATTAGTTATCTTCTTTATCACACTGAACTTTGAATATCTCCATATAGTGGCTTATACTAATATAAATATGCAAACCGGCCATAGGTAAAAACAAGTATATGGAATCGTCTGTACATCGAACGATGAAGGAAAATGTTGACTAAACCGGTCAAAGACTTCCAGAAGGCACAAATATTAGATTCGTTGTTTGTTTGTTTGTTTATAGTTCAAGAAAGCTAGCTAGCTATGAAGAGAGGTCAACTCTCTACTCCAATTTGTTAAACAATGTACAAACTTTACGTTACAAAAGTCAAACACCATTCTCTTGTTGCCTATTGATCATCTTCCGACCTATACACGATATATAATCTAATATATTGTTTCTCTACGATATCTTTCTGTTGCATTAACTATTAAGCCATGCGCAAACTCCTTTTTACATTAATAATTTTGATATCTATTGATTTATTTATTTATAATACACACTAATTCATTATTATTTTTCCGAAATTGAAACTCGTGTAAACAATGTGCCATATTAAGTTGTTCAAAGTTCAAACTAGAGATTTGGTTATTCTCTTTTTCTTGTTTTGTAAATTTCCTAGAGATTTCGCTAGTTTAATAGGGTTTAGTATAATTAACATAAAGAGGTATTCTTCTAGAATACACCATTTCATAAGTTTAAAATAATCCAAAACCTATCGTAAGTGACCAAAAGTCCAAAACGTTAGTGTCCCATTGGTTTAAGACTCATGTTAATAGTTATAGCTTGTCACATGTTTGATGTTTTGTTCTAGTATCCAACTGATACCTTCTTCTTCCCTCATCAACAGTTGCTTTCAAGCCATTAAGAGTCGAACGAAGGAGGAAGGTATTACTATTATACTATTATTACTCTCCATAATCGATCATAGAAGGTTTTATAGTTTATGAGAGCAAGGTTCCAAGTAAGCAGAGTCGAATGAACAAATCCTACACACTCTTAGGATAGAGATTTTAATGTCGCAACATATTAAGAACAAGAGGTGTAATTAAACACAACAAAAATTCACTCAAGGTTTGGGTGGTTTCAATTACAGAAGTTAAAGATTAGGGGGTAAATGTATAAACTTTCATTACTATGAGGACGAAAAGGAAAAACAATATAAAAGGGTTGCTGCTCGTCTCTCGGGCACAATGCACGTCGTTTTCTTCATTCACAAACGGCATCCAACTCGTCGATACGACATCGTTTTAGCGACCAGAGATCTCTCTGTCTAATTGAAGTCATCATAGGGGTCAATCACGAATTTGAAACATCCAATTCCCAAATATACACAGACCCTAGCCTTTGGTTCTTCCCCCAAATCTCCATTGCTTTGGAAGAAGAATCACACAATGGATCTAGAGATCGTTGGTCGTCACGCTCTTTTTTTCGACGACGATTCGATGGCAACGTTTGTCAACTCCCCGACGGCGCTCGTTGACTGGAACAGCCTCTTTATTGACCGCTACGATGTTCGTCACCTCCTCTCTTCTCTTCCTCCTCCACGTATCAAGCGCCGTCGTCCGATTTCAGATGATCCTGACTTGGAATCGGAGCTTGATCACGAGCGTTACCTTGATTTACCGGCGGACTCTCCATCTCCGTCGGATGATGAAGAAGGTAAGGATCAGGAACTTCGTAGATATCTGGATTTGTCATTAGTCTATTAAGTTCGCTGGGAAACTCGAACTAGCTATGTTCTAGAGAATGGTTACAAAAATTTACAGGTCGAATCTAGAATTGTTTATTCGAGATTTGTTATTGAGAGCATGTACATGTGTGTGGGTATATAAGCTAAATTGAAGAATGGCTCTATCTAGTTTTACAGTGAGGTCCATATTTTTTGTGCGAGTTGGATTATGTATTTCTGAAGCTGATTGAAACTTGTGCATCATGTTAGAGAGGTATTTGGAAACCATTTTGTATGCTTATATCTGTACTGTCGATTCTAAGTACATCGAGGTATCAGTTTCTTAGACTTCAATGCTTGCTTGGTTTCCTTAACTATGGGCATGTTAGTTTGATGTGTGTGGATCGAAGTCTTAAGTTGCAAATATATGTTACCTGTTTCTCCTGTTTATCTCAATCAAGTTGTTGCAGGAAGTGAAGGTATTGAAAAGAAAAAACTTGAAACTGTTAGATCTCTGGTTTAGGGAGTACTTTTTCTTCCAGACTATTTTAAGTTTTTAGGTTCCCTTTTTTTCTTCACTCTCCAATTATTTATCCAGAAAGTTTATCATATTTATTTCACTTTGTACCCCAGATATGAATGATGATTCAGCAAATCCAAATGCCGATGGTTATCGTGCTGTCCCCTTTTCATATGGAAGCTCCAGTGGTTTCAATGAACAGAACAATGCTGATACGGAATCTGGATTTCACCCGCCTTTCCCCTTGCCTGATTATTTACTTCAAAACCTGGTAAGTTACTGCTTTATCAGATTGTTCCCCTTAGCAATATGCCGGTTTTGCTCACTCATTTGGTACTTAACTGATATTGGCCACGTAAACATCTGAAAGGTGCATATGTTATTCTAAGGACTACCATGTCTAAGTTTCAGATGCTCGGAGAAGAGATGGAGTTGTCTAAGGTTGTCATTCACATGCACCTTGTTTCCTTTCGCTGCCGTGACAAGGGGCAGTGCAGGTGGGATTAAGATGATAGAAATTCATGACTTACCAAGAACCTAGAAACTGAGTGCACATCAGATGATGCATATCTATACAGTTCTGATATTTGCAATTTATGGTTCTCGATACTTATGTGAGATTTTAATATGCATATACCTGTGAGTTGCCAAAGGTTCATTCATCACTTTTCACATTACTAATTGTTTTTCTTGTACATTTTTCTTTCCCTTTTTTCAGCCTCCAACTGAGAAATTACATCAGATCATCACCAAAACTTCAAGCTTTGTAAGCAAGCATGGTGGGCAATCTGAAATCGTCTTGAGAGTCAAACAAGGAGGCAACCCAACATTTGGGTTCTTAATGCCAGACCACCATCTTCACCCTTACTTTAGGTTTCTTGTTGACCATCAAGAGCTTTTGACAGAAAAGTCTTCTGTAGAAGAGAAAAAGAACGAAAGTGAGAAGGACGGTGGAGCTTTGTCATTACTTGGTTCAGTTTATGGGACTGTAGAAGATGAAGATGCTAACGAAGAGTCTGCAAATGACTCTAAAACAAACGAGTCTGCCAAAGGAGATGATGGTGTTGAGGTAGCTGATTCCAATGGACCTGAAGGGTCGAAAGGAGCTGCAAAGATTGCCACAGAGAAAGATTCAGCCTCAAAGCATTCTCTGCCGTTGAATGATCAGACATCTTTCATAAAAAGAAATCCTTCTGTCAGTGCAGTAAATGTTGTAGAGAGGAAGCAGATCAATACAGAAGATAATGCTACCAAAATGTTTCTGACGTCTGATAAGTCACAATCTTCTGCAATGCTGGCACAACCCAAGCCGGAACTGCAGATTGTGGAGCCGACTACTGAGATGAAAAGAGCGATTGATAAGATAGTAGACTTCATCCAAAAGAACGGGAAAGAACTAGAGGCTACTCTTGTTGCGCAGGATGTGAAATATGGGATGTTTCCATTCTTACGTCCAGCTAGCGTATACCATGGATATTATCGGAAGGTTCTCCAAGAAGCCGAAGAGGTAATTTTATTTTCAAGCTCCTAAATGTTCCTGCTACAAAATTTAGTGTGTTTTCATGTGTGCTTTTATCATTAATAATGTAACACGTTGGTTGATTTCATTTGCAGTTGAAATCATCCGACAAAGGCGTCATTACCAGAGAGGAAGACGTGAAGCAAAAGAGGATGGACGATGCTGTAAAAGATGGCAAACATGCGTTTGGGTGTGTTTTACCAGATGATTCTGCCAAGAAAGAGAAACCAAAAATGGTTAGTGACAAACCAAAGGTCGAGTTGCACAACGAACCATTCAAGCCTGTCCAACCACAGATGAGGGTGAATGTGGATGCGAATACTGCTGCTGCTATTCTTCAAGCGGCTAGAAGAGGCATAAGGAATCCCCAGCTGGGGATTCTATCAGGCAAACCCATGGATGAGACTTCTCAGAGCCCCGGAAATGGTGGAAGTTACCCTTCATCTAAGTCCCCCCCTGATTTGACGAAATCTACAGGTCAGTTGATCTCTGGCTCAACTGTTGCTAGTGAAGCTGATTCTTCTGAAGCAGGCTTGTCTAAGGAGCAGAAGTTGAAGGCAGAGAGATTGAAACGTGCAAAAATGTTTGTGGCCATGTTAAAACCCGAAGCTCAGCCAGTGCAACAAGCTGAACCGTCGCAAAGTGTATCGCTCGCACTGTTGGACTCCGGGATTTCTGGATTAGGTGATAAAGCTGCCAAAGACAGAGAAGGTAGCTCAATTCCATCTGTAGCTGAGACAAAACTAGCAGATGATGGTAACTGTGAAAGACGATCAAAGAGGAATTACCGCTTGAGATCACACAGAGATGAAGATGATAAGATGGAACAAGGAGAAGAAGAAGAGGAAGAGAGCAGCATGGATGAAGCTACAGAAGAAACAAGGACCGATAAGAAGCATTCATCTAGTAGAAAACTGCATAAACATAAGACAGGATACTCTTCTAAGGACAGACATTCTCGGGACAAGCACAAGCATGAGAGTTCCTCGGATGATGAGTATCACAGCCGTTCACGTCATAGACACAGACGCAGCAAATCTTCAGATAGGCATGAGGTGTATGATTCTTCTGATAACGAGGGTGAGCACCGACGCAGATCTAGTAAACACAGCAAGGATGTTGATTATTCCAAGGACAAGCGTAGCAGCCATCATCACAGATCCAGGAAGCATGATAAGCATCGTGATTCATCTGATGATGAACATCATCGTCACAGACACAGATCCAGTAGACGCAAGCACGAGGACTCCTCAGACGTCGAGCATGGTCATCAACACAAGTCTAGTAAACGTATAAAGAAAAATGAGAAAACAGTGGAAGAAGAGACTGTTTCAAAGTCAGATCAGTCTGATCTTAAAGCTGCCCCTGAAGATAACATCTTGTACCCACAGAACGAACCAACTCAAGTTTCGGATGAGCTAAGAGCCAAAATCCGTGCCATGTTAGCTGATACCTTGTAAGTATCTTTTTAACTCCAAGTTCCATTTCGGTGTCTACTAAGTTGACAATGTCAATGATAGGGTCTGATCATTAATTATCGGGTCTGTTCGATTTTCAGGGGAAATGGTCGGTGAGCATCTGAAGCATTAAAGGTCATTCATAAAACCCGATGATGACAGGCTCGCCCGTGCCTACGAGAAGAGTTGGAAAACTTAATTTTATGTATTTTGGAAATACTATTTTGTAAACTAATCCATGTTTTTTAAAAGTCGGATAACTAGTTTTGCATGTTAAAGAACAAAAAAAAGGGTCACGAACGAAACCACTCTTTAGCATTTGAATGTGAAAGTATAAAGTTGCAACGGACGTTAAAGCATTTGCAAAATTCCTAAAACTTTGAAATCTCTCTATTCGTCTTTTTACGTTTCCAAAAAACTTGCAACGGAAAAAACATGTAACTAATAAAAGTGGAAGAAGAACAAACGTCTCTGTTCAAGAAACTCTTAACACTAAAAAAAACGGGTATTATTATTATGATTATTATAAACATAGCGTGATTTTACTTGTTAACTTTTTCACTTCACGCTTTCAAAACCTTTTTTGCCTTTAGATCCCAATCACATGTATGAAGCCGCGTTTGTTTTAGCCCGTTCACCACCCTAAACCCAAAAAAACAAAAATTGATTCCCAATTATCTCTAGAAGCTAGATTCATATACTTAATTTATAACCTAGAATTTAAAATAACAAAAAGGATCTGAATCCAACTGTATTCTCTAAGCAAATTAAAGTAGAGATGCGAATAAATTTTCCCAACACCTTCTTCTTCCTTTTTTATAAAAAAACCTTTATCTGATAGAATCTTCTTGTACATAACCCCAAGCTTGCATTCGTATTAAAGACCATTTCACATAATAATAAAGCTCCACATTCACGTTTCAGTGCTTTCACACTGTTATTGCCATGCAACGTTTTAACTTTACAGCAGCAATTATAAAACCTTTATATAGTAGTATATTCTAAAATGAATTACAACGGAACGGTTGATACAAGCCAATCAAAGAATAAATCACGTATGATATGTACAACAGCCGATTTAATGAAGAAAAAGTTGATTTCAACTAATTTTGTTATAGTAGTCGAAGTAATTGTTAACTTTACAGCTGAAGTAGTTCCTTGAAACTTTATTTTCGAGTTTCAATTTTTATTATTATATTAGGTATAAAAAATCAGTAGAATTTGAGAGATAGATAATCGCCTCAGCAAATATTTTAATCATAAATTATTCCCCACGCTAATCCCGCACTTAGCTTGTGATTCCGCCACGTGGCCGGATTATGTAACTTGTGTTTTTTTTATTTTGTTTTTGTTAAATCTCGTTACGCTTTTGTTGTGTGTGTGCCCTGATTGGTGGATCGAAGTTACGGCGCCGTCCACTCTGGCGTCATGCCGTCAAAGCTGTCATCTTCCACTCCTATGTCGCCACGTGTTAGATTCACACAATACGCATCCCAAATTGGCTCTGCCACACAAAATGTTTGAGAAATTAAATTTTAAAAAGGGTCACAAAAAAAGTAAAGAGCTCTCTCTCTACCAAAATTTTGTGTGTTTTTTCATCTACCAATGTCATACATTGATTGATTGTAACAAGTGTTATACTAGGATACTACATTATAACTTTGGAATATTTGTTTCTTTGGTTTTGTTAGATACTAGTAATCGACACGCACACCAAATTATTTGAAACAAGAGTATATGCATTATTCACACACGTATCTTGATAAGAATGTTGTGGTTTTTGGTAATACCATATTTATCAAACTTACTTATCAATCATAAGTTCTTATCACAAACTTTTCATAAGTAAAACATTACGTTTATAGAATGGTATATCTAATGGATAATAATTGATTGAAACTTTGATGCATGGGCAATTATCCATATCAATTTTTTTTTTTTTTTTTTTTTTTTTTTCATTTTGTACTTTTGTGCTTGAATTATTTGCCATTCTACCAAACCAAAAACAGTTTAACATTTCTGCATTAACTACTTTTCTTTGACGTGAACATAATCAAATCACTAATGAATATTTTACTTTCATTAATTTGATCTTCTTCCCAATTTAATAAAATGGATTGAAAATTTAAAGATTCGTTTGTATATGATGCTAATTATTTATTAGTTTCTTATGGATAAATCTGTGTGGTTTAGATCTATAACCATATTATTTCATGCTTAATATATTCAAGATCATGATTAAGTCATGGTTGTTAAAATTTTTTAAATGGAAGAGAGAACTTACCAATGATCAACTCACTCAAGTCATATTCTTTTATTCTTCTTTCTTTTTTTAACGACTCCCAATTTTGAAATTGAACTTAAACGGCTGTATTAGATCTATAGAAAGCAATCATCTATAATTAAAAAAAGTGGAAGATAAGGTAAAGTTTTTGTGCTTAATAATTGGAGGATAAGAAAAAAAAAAAGAGATTAGAATAAAACCTAAAAAAAGAATGTCATCTCTGTTCAGACTTTGTATTAAGACACCTAAACCCCATGCCAAAGTCATATTACATTTACATACACACCAACTCATATACTTTGTGTGACTATATAAATAATCACATCACTAAGTCTTTGCTTTAACATTTTAAACCTCTCTCTATCTCTCTACTAGTTCATCTCTCTCTCTCTCTCTATCTATAACTCCTCTGTTTTTATTTTCTTGCTCTGTTCCAATGGAGGAACAAAGCTGGATAAGAGGACCAATCATAGGGCGAGGCTCAACAGCTACTGTCTCACTTGCAATCAAAAGCTCCGGTGACTTCTTCGCCGTCAAATCCTCTGAGTTTTCTTCGTCGGAGTTTTTGCAGAGAGAAGAGTCGATTTTGTCAAAGTTGAGCTCTCCTTACATAGTCAAGTACATTGGCTCTAATGTAACGACGGAGAACGACAACAAGTCGATGTATAATCTCCAAATGGAGTATGTTTCCGGCGGGAGTATTCACGATTTGATCAAGAACTCCGGCGGGAAGTTACCGGAGCCAGTGATTAGATCCTACACTCGTCAGATACTGAAAGGTTTGGTGTATCTTCACGAACAAGGAATCGTTCATTGCGATGTGAAGAGCCAGAATGTGATGATCGGAGGAGAGACCGCGAAGATCGTAGATTTGGGCTGTGCTAAAACGGTGGTGGGAGAGTATGCGAATCTTGAATTTGCCGGTACACCGGCGTTTATGTCTCCGGAGGTAGCGCGTGGTGAAGAACAGAGTTATCCAGCTGATGTGTGGGCTTTAGGGTGTACGGTGATAGAGATGGCTACAGGGTCAAGTCCTTGGCCGGAGTTAAACGACGTCGTTGCAGCGATTTACAAGATTGGTTTCTCCGGTGAGTCGCCGGTGATTCCGGTTTGGTTATCGGATAAAGGTCAAGAGTTTTTGAAGAACTGTCTAAGGAAAGATCCAAAACAGAGATGGAACGTTCAAGAATTGCTTCAACACCCGTTTCTTGATGAGGAAGAGGAAGACGAAGCTTGTAATGGTCTGAGTTCTTCATCTCCTAGTACTGTGTTGGATCAAGGTTTTTGGGATTTATGTGAAACCTCAAGAAGTAGATTAGTTCAAAGAGCTGATCACGAAGACGTATTTGTGAATGCTTGGGATGATTCTTTAGTACCAGCTAAACGGATCAAGAAACTCGCCGGAGATGAACCAGAATGGGAAAGGGACGGTTGGATTGAAGTAAGGGGAGAGATAGAGAAACGTAACGAAGACGAAGATGAGAATTGCGTAGAAGCAACGTCATTGGAGGAGGAGGAAGAGGAAGAAGTGGGAGGAGGATTTGATGAGAATTGGATCTGGGATCAAGAAGACAGCTTCTTCTTGGAATATTCCCCTGAGAACAACATTAATTACTTTTACTCTTTTAATAACCTCTTTCAAGAAGATATCATTCTATATTATTATGATCATCTTGAAGATGGTTTTGTTGTACCTAAAGTTAATGATGATATTAATAACAAGATTCATTTCTTTAGCCACATTTACAAGTTCTTGCTTGTTTAGAGATTTACTTATTACAATCGATTGATTCGGCGCCGTTTTTGATAATTACACCGGAGAAAGTATAGTGGGGATTATTCTAAAGAGCAACAAGTGATATAGTTCAATTCTTAAGGCAATGAGAAAAATGTTCTATATATATTTTAGGTGATCTAAGGTTTGACGGTAGTAGTTGTTGACAAATACAGTACTAGTAGAGATTATGTCATCAATTATGACTAGTCATCGTTTATTGACCAATCATTTGTCGCATAATTTGCTACACATTGACATAGAGTTCTGCTTACAAATACATAGTCCATGAAGTACATTCTATATAAAACAACGTCAACTAGGTGATCATGTGATACTTGCTAATTATATATTTGACTTTAAATCGACATGTATAAAGAGTCGACTAACCCTTGGAGATTATGCAACATAACATACGAGTATTTTTGGAATTTAAGACATCTACAATGGTCATCAATGACTGAAATCGCAACGAGATGACTTGAATCCTCATTCCCAACCCAATAATGAGTTCGTCAATACTAATATGTCTCACAAACTATTACTACTATGTGATAAGAAATTGCCAAAGTAGTTGTTAAAAAATGAATGACAAGATGTTATACAAACTAAATAGACTAAATAGTATAAGTTGTAAGGCTTATATAAAATGTGATATGATAATTGACTTGTAATCTTGAGGTAGTTAAAACTTTGAAAGGTGGTAAGTAGGGGGAAGTCTTAGTCGTCGTCGTCGGTTGATATATGTTTTTGGAAAGGGAAGTTTAAGTACGGAAACCACTCTACATCATGAGGTTGACTTTATACGAAGTCCAATTATTTTAGTTTGGTCTTAACATTTATCTAGTATTATATTCCTCTAGTTTTAAATACTAGTAGTATTATTTTTGTGTTTACCAAACCCGCAAAGGAGTTTCATTCAAATGTGAAACCATAAGACTCTTTTTTTGGGGTCTATCACCAAAGTTGGCGTTTACTTTCTACACACTAAGCAAAGTTTGGTATTTCCTGACCAAGTTCATTCACGTTGACTTTTCATTAATCTCAATTCTCTAGGTCGATGCCCTTTCATTAATTAGTAATTAATAATCAAAGTCATTCCGAATTAAGAATTTTCTTATATGTATTCGTTTATAAGTTAGGAAAAGTAGTTTGTTGTTTTGTAACTTGTCTTTTCGTCAAACAAGGTATAGTTCTTACTTAAATCAAACTTACTTTCCAAGTTTCCATGTTAATTATAATAATTCACTGAGTAACCAAGTAAATTTGAAATCAAACCTGGTTAATAATTTTAAGACATCTAGAACATTTCGTCATTAAGATTTTGAAATCAAGAGAGATAATGGAAAAGCAATCACACGTTTGAGTCCTAACTAAATGAATGATATCTTTCTTAATCAAACACCGTACAAAGCAAAGAAAACTATCTAGAGAAAAGTAGGTTTCAAGTGTCCCACTCGATGTCCAAAACAAAAGGTTTATATATTATGGTGAATCATCATCGGTGGTGAACAATGACTCTATGTGGATGTCAAAATGACCTCATGCATCAAAGTCAAAACATCGATCTTATTTATAGATACTAAAAAAGAGAGTAAAAAAACACATCAAATTTTTTTTTTCGAGATAAAAGAAGGCTTGACAACTGTTAATTATCCTACGAGAAATAAAACAATGTTGTCAGTCATAAAAATTCATCAGAAACTACAATTACACGAGACACACTGTGACACTGATGATTTTTTTGCCACAGAATAAGTTAGAACGTAACCATTGTAAATGAATTCTTATATATAGAATTAAAAAGGTTGACTTTAGAAAAGGTGGAAGTGTTGTCGTTGGCACACACACTCACTACACCATATACACCATCTTTAGTTACCTTTTTAAAATATAGTTTTGCTCATCTTTCATGTATTCCACTTGGATTGCATAAGTAGGTGTGTATAACCCTAACCTTATCCATTTCAACTTCTAATCCTATTTTTCATATTATTAATATGAACAAAAGTTAATACTGCCAAAAGAGGATGGCAAAGTTTCTTTCTAACTACGAAACCTAATACTACATATATATTGAATATGTCTGTATGGTTGTTAATTTGTTATGTTCTTCTGTGTATGGTGTATTTAGTTAGTAACTTAACAAGCTACACCTAAATGTTTATTTATATATATGATATTAACACTGTTAACGTTCATAGATGCATCTCATATAAATCAAACTAATAAAAATCGAGGACCCTTATTAGTTAATACCGATATTTTTCCTCCAACAATCAATTACCAAAACTCTGTGCAGGCAGCACATCCCATCCACCACCACCAATTATAACTTAAAAAAAAAATCATTTTTCTTTTTCTTCCTGAAACTATCATGTAATATTGGGCCTCACTATCTAGGCCCATTTATAACCTTTTAACAAGCATCTTTCTGTTTAACAATCTATGATTAAGTTATCTTAGGTGTTATGTAAGCATTAAATATATAGGCTTTAAAAAAAATATTAATACATGTATTCATATTCTATATATATATACTTCCATTTAATGTTTTCTTTTTATCACTAATTATAAATATTAACATAGATTTCCAAGCTTTCATTCAATTTTTGCCATATTATCTAATAGATTATTTTCTTTAAAATAAATTTTATAAATTAAGATTTTCATTTCATGCTTAGTTTTATATATTGATATTTTATTTTTATTTCCATATATTTTTATAAACATAAATAGTTTAAAACAAAGTTTCGTCTAAAAATAGGGGAAGGAAATAAATATAAAGATACCAAAATTATCTTCTTATTAATGTTATACATGACATAAATATAAATAATTTAATACAATTATTAGTCTAAAAATAGTGCGGAAAATGATTTATAAATATATCTCCCATACACCTCCACCTAACATCAAAATACATCATAGGTTTTACTCTTACTCTCTAGCTCTCTCGTGCTTCCCAAAAGATGGTGAGAAATTCATCCCTTTGTTTGTATCTTTGTTATCTTTTCTTTTTTCTCTTGTCTGAATTCGTTGTGTTGTTTGTTCTTCAGGCTTTATCTAACCAGCAAAATGTCGAGTGTCCAACCTTCAAGCTTCTCATTGTTGGTGATGCGGGAACCGGGAAAACCACCTTGCTCAAGAGACATCTGACTGGGAAATTTGAGCAGAACTATGAACGTAAGTATTTATATAGATTGGTAATGAATGCAACAAACAATGCCTAAAGGTCATGTCTCTACTTCATTTTGATCATGTTGATCTTCTAAATTTTGGACTTTGTAGCTACTGTTGGTGTGGATGTTCAGCCTTTAGAATTCTTCACTAACCGTGGCAAGATCCGTTTTGAATGCTGGGATACTGCTGGACAAGAGGAAAATCGTGGTCTTAAGGATGCACACTAGTAAGTTATACAAGTCTCCTACGATCACTTCTTGGTTTATATGGTTTGGATATATATTTAATATGTGTATAATGATATATATCCAAATAACCTTAGTTCTATGGTCATGACAAATATTTATGATATTTCCCTGTTCGTAAATTTGGTCGATCTTGATTTGGTCTTGGTCAGTTGCGTCGATCTTTCAAGAAATGGAAATGTAACCTTCATTTATCATCTTGCAGCGTCCAAGGTCAATGTGCGATAATCATGTTTGATGTCAGATCACGGGTCACATACCATAACGTTGATACATGGTACCGTGATCTCCGAAGGTACAAGAAACTTATTGTTTTTTGAAAATATATTAATTTTTGCATGATTGTGTGTTTTATATCTTTGAACAAGAATAAACTCAAAATTATAATGTGGGATTTGAATATTTATCAAACAGGGTGTGTGAAAACATCCCCATTGTTCTGTGTGGTAACAAAGTTGAAGGGCCCCATAGAGAAATCAAGGCGAAGGAGATTGAGTTCCACAGGCAGAAGGGTCTGCAGTACTATGAGATATCTACAAAGAACAATAGCGACTTTGAGAAACCCTTTTTGTATCTTGCTAGAAGACTTGCTGGAGATGAAAAACTTCGCTTTGTGGAGTCACCAGCACTTGCTCCACCAGAACCGCACATTGACTTTGACATTGATGCTCAGAACATGTAAGTATACAGCTAGCTTATGAGATCTATGTTTAGAGAGCGTTGTTTGTTTGTTTGGGGTACCTTTTTGATATATCTTTTTTTAAGTGCATTTGCAGGATTGAAGCTGAGCTCGTAAGAGCGGCAAGTCAGCCAGTCCCTGATGATCATGAGGCTCTGCCCTTTCAATATAAAAGTCTTCTCGATTGAGTAGTCGTCGTTTGATTAATTGTCGTTTTAGCTTTGAGTCATGTGTAATAAAAAAATAAAAAAATATGTGTCTAGCTGAACCCTTGTCGTTTTGGTAATGGTTTGAGTCTTCCATGTTCATGTGGAATATAAGTACCTTTCTGCAATCTTTACATTTATAATTGGATGGACATATATATGTAAGAATTGAGATTGTGACTATATTTTAAATATATTCATTCCAACCTAAAAACTGCTCATATATTATTCTTAATACGTTTGCACAAAATATATATATATATATACTCTTAATCTAAATGACAGTTGGTTAGTATAAATTATTATATTTACCAACATAAAAGGAGATCAATCTAGTGTATATGGTATGGAGATATACATTAATCAGATTGTATGTTTATCTAAATCTACAGGAGTGTCAAAAGAGCAAACTATTGGTGTGTCCCTTCTGAAGCTGAAACCATTGGTCAGGTCTCTAATTCGATGCGACATTGGCGATGGTCTTACTATACACCGTCTTACAGCCAGTTTTTGGTTTGATAATTGGTCTTCCCTTGGAATTCTCAGAGACTTCATGGGTCCAAATGGTCCTCTTTCAGCTAGGTATTCCTATTGATGCTGTGGTTGCAGACGCTTGCACTAGTCAAGGATGGAGACTACCCTCCAGCAGATCTAGAAACCCTTCAGATGCTTAACATAACAGCTCCAAATGTTTCCAGAGGCCATGATACTTATTACTGGGAGGCTGGTAATTAACGAGTCCTCTACTCTATTTTTCCACCAAGAAAACCTGGAACCATCTCAGACCTTGGGATGAAACGAAACACTCAGTGCCTAAGCATGCTTTCAACTTCTGGATTGTAAATTTAGATCGCGTGCCTGTCATCTTTTACTTCACTGTCCTTTCGTAGAAGAGGTTTGGATTCTAGTCATGAACCGTCTTGGACAGCATCCTTGCGTCTTTGTCAACTGGTCCACGCTGATCTCTTGGTTATTGTTAAAATCTCCAAAGCTCTCATCCACACGAAAAGGTTTAGCTGATCTCTTGGTTATATGTTGTGGAAGGAAAAGAACCATAGCCTCGCCCAATTCTGGAGGCCTCTAAAGTGATCTGGTTTCCTTATGCAACTCCGAAGTTTGCTTTTCTTACATGGCTACTAGTACAGAACAGACTTAAAACAGGCGACAAAATACAGAGATGGAATACAGGTGCTAACCCCAGCTGTGTTTTTTGCAGCGATCCATTGGAAACTACAGCGCATCTCTTTTTTCAGTGTCCCTTTTCACAACATATCTGGGAGACGCTAGCGAAGAAGCTTCTTTTGAACAAGTATCACACCGACTGGCAAGAGATTATGGCATTGCTTGGCGACGAGGACCTTGACAAGACCACAAAGCTTATCATCGGCTATGCTTTTCAAAACACATTACACTCAATCTGGCTGGAGAGAAATGCTCGACGTCATGGAGAGCAACCTGTTACAGAGGAGAGGCTAATAAAACTCATTGACAAAAATATCAGAAACGGACTCAGCACCATTCGGAATGGAGAGGGTTCAGGCATCCAAATTTGGTTTGCTGCAAGATTCTACTAAACATATTTACATGGATTTTTGAGAGATTTTAAAAAGGTTTTACCACAAGCAATGGTAAAAACGTTTGTTTTTTCAACTTCAAAAAAAAAAAAGAACCACAGGCTCCATGAAGGTATTGCCTCAACCACCTCTGCAATCTTCTCACAGATTGATCGTAGTATAAGGGACACTCTACTCGCTTGTCTCCACCGTAAAGGTTGCGGAAGTCTGCTATCCCATTGGTTCGCTCATGGCTACTAGTATCTATAGGAGTGTTTCTATTCTTCTAGTAATAGTCTAACTTATGAGGAATCTGTTAGTTAATTACCGTCTTCCTACTGATAACATGATGATCTTATAAGTGTTTTCTTAGATTCTTCAACTGCCACACATGATTAATGAGTCAAATCAATGCAAATTTGGTCTTATTAATAAAACTCTTCTCGAATGAGTTGAGAGTAATCCTGAGTAATGCACGTGCATGTGGAATTAAACCACTAAATAGAGGAGATAAAAGATGTTTCTATTGACACAAATGCAAGACTAGAATTTTCCATTTTTGGTTTTTCCTTTGGTGATTTGGGTGACATAATAAATATTGGTCATTAGATGTAAAACTTGAGAATCAGCATACAAAATAACAAAAATATATATATATATATATATATTTGTCCTGGTCCTTATTCGTGTAGCTTGCTGCTTTGAAATCGTCAATGTCTTTCTGAATGTTGTGAAGGTTTTATCTCTTGGGGAAGGGGAAGATGCAGTCAAGTGTGTGTGTGTAAACCCGGGAAGACTTGCGAAAGGAGAAGGGACAGGTACTTTTGTTGAGCTTACCTACAAGGGCTCTCCGGATTTAATGCACGCTTCCATCATCTCTATTTAAAACAGAACCTGCGGTGTTTAGCCAACTCTGATAGTTTCAAACTTTCATATATAAGAGAAGTTTTTTTG
This sequence comes from Camelina hispida, assembly GCA_023657505.1. Classification (NCBI taxonomy): domain Eukaryota; kingdom Viridiplantae; phylum Streptophyta; class Magnoliopsida; order Brassicales; family Brassicaceae; genus Camelina; species Camelina hispida. The sequence continues at coordinate 25,350,877 of CP094636.1, read as the reverse complement.
GTTCCTCATTCTTTTCATGCTACCATTAATTTATACGCAATGTAGTTAGTCTTCAGATGTATTGTAAATCTCCCCCATTAAGAATCACAAATTCAAAGAATATGCCAAAAGTAACTCAAATTTTATGTTTAGTTGTTTACCAAAGTCAAAGAGAAGTGAACGAGATTATAAAATTTAAATCCGAAAGAAGCTCTAGTTTATGATCTATTAGTATTAGGTTCAATGCAATCGAAGCAGTGTGGAGGATTGGCCATTACTCTTCTTCGTATGAATGTATCTAAAGACGCATATAGTTAATTTTCAATTTATTCGTATGAATGTACTTTATTAGTTAATTTTCAATATAATACATTACTGATCACTAAATCCTCTTACAGAAAAGATCAACTTCGTGATCCCACAGACAAAACTCACAAGCAGAAGAAGTATTCATGTCTTTGTCCTCACCGTAAGGATTCCTTGCTAAGAACATCGTTGTTTTACCATCGCACTTGCACTTCTCTCGAACATACTCTGTTTTGAGTCGTTCCATCACCGGGTTGGCATGATCCCAAACGAACTCTCTAATCTTTTCAATCTTGTGTCGAAGTTCCACCAGATCCTCTACCGTAGTTGACATCAACGGCTTTATAACAGAAGAAGACAAGATCTTGAAACCCTTTTGTTTTGTTTGGCCTCCAAGACAGATTAGAATCAGCCCATAGACATATGTTGCCTCTTTGTTTCCTTTTTCTGCAGCTTTAGCTAGATATTTGAGTCCTTTGTGCTCACGGTTATCAAGAAAGTAGTGGATGAATCCTCTGCGAAACAAAGCTTCGGGGTTTCCATTCTTGCGACATCTTTTAAAAAAATTGGAGAACGTTTCATTGTCTTGATTCCATGGGAACAGAGGGGTTTCTTGGAGCGAAAGTCGGCAGAGAACATATTGATCATCGCAGATATTTCGAAACGGTTTCGAAACTAATCTCAGACTACGAACCTCTGACAAGGAAGAAGCTGCGATGCTTGACGAAATCTCCACAAGAAGATCTTCCGGTAAAGAATCGAGGCAAATTCTTGTTTTCCTAGATTTCCTTATAGACGAAGAAGACGAGAGCAGAGAGGATGATACCATGTTGATGATGTTGTTGTTGTTGTTGTTGTTGAGATTCAAGAATACATGTTTTCAATTTGCCCAGATCCCTTTTATAGAGAGCTAAATTCGTTTTTTCCTTTTGTGATTAGGAGATACAAATTTTCCTTTTCCATATTATATTTTTCTATGCATTACTATTTGGTCAAATTTTCCTTTTCCGTATTCCAAGTAAACATATCAGGTGAGGTCTCATACTTGTAATTATATTATGTTATTTTTATCTTTACATATGTAAAAATTGGCTAAACTGATACTAACAAGAAATCTTTGGGACAATCCCCAACAAGCATTTTCATTCGTCTCATTGAACTTTTGAAATATAAACTACACGGAAACGTAATACTAACCCATATACTTTGCATAATAGCATCACATCATGCACTCATGTAAATGAAAATAATTTTTACCCAACAAATATCAGTGGCATTATTTTTTGAAGTCAAAATTGTAACATTTTGTTCAAACTGTATGAAATTTTTTTTAATAAAATAAAACTTAATAAACCGATGCTTTCCTCGCCCGGCAAAAACTCTTGGAACTATAAAGAAACTCCCAAAAAGGTTTCGTTTTTTTTTTTTTGTCAAAGCATCGTCTGAAGATTGCAGTATCTGTAACGGTTTACCTGAAAGGAAACTGGTAAAAAGACAGGAACTTATGATTACTTTCTGTCTCCGATCTTTCTCATATGTCGAGGAGAAGCCTCTGGGGATCTTCCACAACATCCTTGATACGGCGCAAGAAATACACAGCCTCTCTTCCATCAATTAGCCTGTGATCGTAAGTCAGCGCGACATACATCATTGGCCTCGGTACTACGCTTCCTCCCACAACCATTGGACGTTGCACAATCGAATGCATTCCAAGAATAGCAGACTACATATGAGAGATTTTTTTTGCAGTTAGTAAGGAAATAATTCCCCGTTCCTTTGTTTGGTTTTTAGTATCGAGAGGAAAGAACTGAACCTGAGGAGGGTTAATGATAGGAGTGCTTATGAGACTTCCATAGACACCACCATTTGATACTGTGAACGATCCTCCTGCCATCTCGTCAATTGATATGGTTCCTTCATTAGCCTTCTTAGCAAGACCGTTTATTGTTTTCTCTATGTCAGCAAAGTTCATTTTGTCAGCACCTCTGATCACTGGAACCACGAGACCCTGAGATACAATACACAGAGAAGAGGAATGAATCAATACGACCCCAAAAGTTCAAGATGATATTATATTTCAACGTTTGGAAGAGAATTGCGGAAACTAACCTTAGAGGTACCAACAGCGATACTGATATCCACATAGTCTCTGTAAATGATATCATCTCCGTCGATAACTGCATTTACTACTGGTTGATGCTGGAGGGCACTGACAGCAGCCTGAAACAAACAGTTAAAGAAGATTACTTAAGAAGAGGTTGAGTTTTGAAATTTTAATTAGTTCAGGAATTTTTTCAGTTTTTAAGCATACTTTAATGAAACCAGACATAAGACCCAACTTCACTCCATGCTTTTCAAAAAATGCATCCTTGTATTGAGATCGGAGCTTCATCAGATTAGTCCTGCATGAGGGTGGAAAATTTTGTTGGTGAACTGAGAGTTTGGTAATAGCATGTGCAGCGAATTGCAAAAAGATAAAGAGGACTGAGGACATATCAACATGGGGTTGTTAACTGTAACTCACATATCAACTTCATTGAAAGTTGTCAGCAAAGCGAAAGTGTTTTGAGAGTCTTTCAACCTAGTTGCTACTCGCTTGCGAAGTCTTGTCATAGGAACCTGCAATGTTGTTAGGTAGCATATAAATCAAATCATATGCACGACAAAACATTATCTAAGTGAAGAAAAAATATCAGAGTTTGCATACCCGTCTTTCCCTATCCTTAGGAGGAAGCTGCGGTTCTTTGGCTGACTGCTTAGGTGGTGGTGGTGGTGATGGTGCCTTAGGTTTCTCAGCAACTTTAGTAGTTTCAACTTTGGGCTTCTCAGCAGGAGTAGAAGGCTTGGGAGCAGGTTTCTCTGGTTCTGAGGGTGCAACATGAGACACAGCATCCGCAGACGTAGAAATTATAGCAACTTTGTTTCCCGGTTCTACAGTATCTCCTTCCTTGACTAGAAACTGCATAAAAGGAACAACTAAATGGGCATAGAAATACAGGAGAAGAAGCACAGGCACAAGAAAGGACACAAATATTTTACCTCTTGGATAACACCACTTGCTGGGCTAGCAATATCAATTGTAACCTAAAACACATAGATAAATCAAACACTGGTATTAGGAAAGCTACACCAGCTACCGGCCAACATCTACTGGAAAAAATAACATTGTAGACAATAAACAAGTAACTGTTTGATACCTTGTCAGTTTCAATTTGTGCAATAGCCTCATCAGCCTCTACTCTGTCACCAGGCTCTGCAAGAAGAATTTTAGAAGCACAGACAATAGAAATATTAGATACATAGATGCACAGGAAGGAAACAAGCAAGAAGAAAATGCAAATAAAAGCATACTCTTCAGAAAAGTGGCTAGGGTTCCATCTGTGATTGATTCACCCATGTGAGGCACAACAGCTTCCACGACATCCCCTTCAATCACATATAAAAGACACTGTGTCAAAAAAAGCCTAGAATTACAGGTTACAGTAAAAGTAAAGAGCAAAATCCAATTGAGCCACACAATTCATAAGAATCTGAACGACAAATGAAATGAACATTGTAGGTTAGCAGAGATTCATTATTTTTATCAAAAGTCACTAAGGGTCACTTGACTAAGCTACTGGTGTTCCAAAACATGGGAAAGAAACGAAATAACTTGACGTAAAGGAATATTCCCATCTGGAGCAATCATACCACTATCAGATGAGAAGGGCCTCCTGACCCATCTTTGCAGGGCTGTGCCTTGGTACCCGCTGAAAACAGTCCTACACACAAGAATATAAATACTTTCAACGAATATGGTGGGAGATTTGAGTCTTATAGTCTACATAAACAAAGAGACTAAGCTTCCTAACCTTGAGCACTCTGAACACCCTGCAAAGAATGCAAATAAGAGAACAATCATCAAATAAACAAGCCTCCATTAACCGAAAAAGTAAAATCACAAAAAAACAAAACCAAGGTTGTAATAATAACCTGGACAAGAACGGTGATGAAAGCTACTAGCATGGTTTCCACGAGGCACCAACGTCTGCACAATTCAATATAGCTTGTTAATGGAAGATACATAAAAAGATCACAAATATTGGAGTATATGTTCAAAACATCTTTAAGAGGACTGAGTTCGTTCATAAAACTGATTCAAAACATCTTTAAGACGATTGAGTTCGTTCATGAATAAAGATGAATCAACTGAGATGTCCCCAAACACAAAACAAAATCGAAAAAGATGAATCATGTATATAAACAAACAAATAGTACCTGTGTAGCTGAAACAGAATGAAAACTTTGAGCAGAAGCTGCAACACGAGAAGATTGCACCGATTTTCCCAATCCCTGAAACAGAGAGAGAGCGAGAGATCAATTAAAAAAAAAAAGCTATCACATCGGAGAAAAAAAAAATGGTACAGAAATCAAAAACACTAACCGAAACAGAAGAGCCTCTAGTGGAAGCTCTCCTAATAACAGCACGCAACATCATCGCACCAGATCTCTCTGCATCGTTTCACAAAATAGAGACGTCGGTGAGATTCAAACACTCGCAAATCGTAAACGAAACAACACGAAAAGAACAAAATCATCGGAAAATGGAGTATATGTTAATCATTCAACAATACTTTTCTCAAAATCAGAAATCCCAAAATCCTGCTGGCTGCGATAGCTTTTCAATCGAACTATTTCAAACTCAGATTCGTAAATTTTCTCAACAACAAGAACGAAAATGAAATCAAGAGAAATCGAGAAATCTAACCGAAGAGGTCGTGTACCTAAGAAACTTGAGCGCCGAATGAGAAAGTTAGGGTTTGCAGACAAAATTGAAGGAAGAGAGAGAGAGAGAGAGGAAGCTGGAGAAAAGCATATGACCTTTCTCAGCTTTGAGCAAGTCACACGAATATGGCAATTTCACAGTACTGTACACGTGTCTATTTTCCTTTTTCCTTGATTTAAAACGAATAATAATATTTGATATTGAATCATTTATAGATACACAGTATAATAAGATCTACGATTAATTAATTATTACTATACTCTCTTCTAATAAATCTGGGATTCAGTTAATTAGAAAGTTCAGAACTCTTGAAAATGCGACGATGTTCGCTCATAGGCCCAATAGCCCATATTATCAAGCAAATTGTTTATCAAAACGCTGGCTTTTTAAACCTACTTTCTGAGTTTTAGAGTTTTAGGAGGTGTATTCAAACAATGATTTTGGAGTATTTGATTGAATTTAGGAAATTTGGAGTTTTGATAGATTTTAGGGAAGTAGATATGATTTATAGTAAAAAAATTTCAAATCCCACCTAAAATCATGATATTTGGATTTATGTATTTTTAACTAAACAAATTCTCTCAAATCTTTCAGAATCCGTGAAACTTATTAAAATCCAAATGCACAAACTGTTTTGAATAACAGTGGATTTTAAAATAGATTTTAAAATCATCAGTTCAATAACAATAGATTTAAGGAGACTTTTTAAAATTCATGATTGAATAACATAGGATTTGTAACTTTTACACAAATCAATTAAAATGTCAAGTTGAATACACCCTTTGATGTTTCCCTTGATTTTTTTTTCTGACATAATATGAAAGCTTATCACTGTGTTTCACATCTTGTTCATTTCTATTTCCATCATATTTTATTTTTCTTGAGAAATGGTTTAAACTAGATTTTAACATGCGGTACATCATGGGGTTATATATTTTTCTATATTTTATCTACTTAGGTTGTGAATGGTTTTACAGTACGCTCCGGACCAGACCAAACTCGGACCAGTCCGCAGTTAGTACGCCATTCACCATTCCAGACTAATATACACTTCTCCATACTATACAACTCCATACTAGTCTAGAATTAAAAAACAAACTGCAGAGTGTGTAAATTATACTATTGGTCCGATTATTTCAATTTTCCTTCATAAAAGCTCCATGCCAACTTCATACCAATAGTAAAAGTTAGGTAAAAACATGTTCAAACTAGTTGAATCCTAGTACTTTTATCTCATTGGTTAAAGTTGTGTTTCTTTGTACTTTCTACATATATAAATATAAAGTTGTGTTTCATTGGTTAAAGTCACAAAAAAAAAATCATATTCCCAAAAACAAAATCTAGATCTAGAGAGAACTCTCTTCTCTTTACTCATTGAAGCTCTTCAATCTAAAACTCTTTTGAATCAACCATTTATCTCATCTCAAATTCATAAGTAAGTTTTATTTTCTCACCTCATTTTTTTTTTAGTTTAGTTTATAGTAGATATTTGAGAATTTATTAGTTAATTTTTCAAGCATGAAGAGCTAGTTTATCATATATGATGTTTTTAGTTAATTTTTAGTTTAATTTTATATTTATTAACTAACTTCATATTGTTTGTGATTATAGATATGTCATCACAAGGTCGTAACATGGATCCTCCTATACGTAGACGGGTAACTTTTAATGATTCAAGCTTTATTTATCTACAGATCATCACGAAATCGGGTTGTGAGATACCACTTGTCACAGTTTAACAATGGTCCTCCGCCAATGAACAAAGAAGAGTTATTTAACAGATCTCATGCATCTTTACGTTCTATTATAGAACAAACTTTTGGAGTATGGAAGAAGAAGTGGAGGAATCTTAGGGATGATCCTAGATATGGTTTGGAAGTGCAAAAGAGAGTAATTATCGCCACGATGGGACTCTACAATTTTATTAGAGTTTCAAATTTTTCGGATACAGATTTCTTTGAAGATTCTTCAGAAGTGCATACAGAAAACGAGCAAAATGACTCAAATGAACAAGATGAGGTCGTTGACAAAAAAAAAAAGAAAAAAAAAAAGAACAAGATGAGGTCGAGAGAGAAGATAGACCATATATGGCAAACATACGAGACAATATTGCTGATATGTTATGGGATAATCGAAATAATAGATTTTGATTTGTAATTTTAAAAAACATTTTGTAATAATTATTAGTTAATTATGATTAAAAATATTATTAAAATTGTTTTTAATATTTTTGTACACACCATTCCATACCATAGTCCGATTTTTACCATTGATAATGGTATGGTGTTATGCATACTATTGTATGGTGTTGTGCATACCACTAATTACTCCATACTACAGTCCACTCTACTCCATACTAAAATTTTAGTATGCACTATGTAGTATGGAGTATATGCAGCAACCATTCAAAGCCTTATTAAAAAAGATTATGTTGGAAAAAAAATATATATATATATATATAAATATGTTAAGTTTTTTATAATAACATTGGGATATTTGTAATTTTATTTGCTTTATCTATATACAAATTATTATTTTCATTTGAAATTTCATTAATTGAAATTCTTTTTTTTTGAATTTAATCAATCAAAATTAGTTGTTGTGAAAGTAAATATCTGTTAATATGTATAATACTTTGTAGTTCATGTAATATTATTTAAACTTTATCTACCAATTTGAAATTAGTTAGTTTTGTCCTGAACCACTTACTTATTTAAAAAAAAAAAACAAACTTTGCAAAACCGTTTCACCTAATCGATCGTGGTGAAGTCAGCAATGGATTTGGCGGATCATCCACGTCACGAATTGGATGGCAGGCCCAATTCTGACTAGTTCTCCGCACTACTTTTCTGCAGTTAAAATACTCTTATGCCTATTTAGTGAAAAACTGGCTGGCTTTGGCTACCAAACAAAAGATCCCCAAATCACACTGCCTATATGAACAAACAAGCTTTGTACAACCAGCTTACGTGGAAAAGATTCCATATTCTATGCCAATGGACTCGTGACATCCATGTACTGAGTCGTCAAATGAGCCACGTTAATAAAGCCCAAGCTTATACGCATTGGCCTACAGGGTGCTCGAGCGGGCTAGTGTTGGTTTTTAACTCCTTTTATATAATAAGTTTTAGGATATTTTGTTTGTGGTTTTAACCCACAAAAATATATAAGTGTACTAACATTAACCATAATTCTCATCACATACTTGTGATTATTTTTGGTTTAAGTTTGGACCCGTAGAAAAATAAAATTTTAGATAAAGTTTTATTGCTTTATAGTATTGTGCATATGTTAAATTGCTAAAATTGGTATTTACACAAATTTAGTTTAATTATCACAAGTTAGTAACATTGTTGATATTACTCATATAGGACTAAATTTTGATGTACTCAATATTTAAATTATCTAACAGGTTATATATTTGTATTTATAATTTTATAAATGACACATCTTTTTAGTCAGAAAACATATATCATTTGTTGGAGGTTAAAACAAAATACATATAATATGATAAAATCATACATTGTTAGTTTATTTTTCTGTTTTTTTAATCCATTTTGACATTTATTTCTCTATCCATTTTAACATAGAAAACATTAAACAACTTATAACAACAAAACATGTATGATGGAAAATCAGTTATTATTTTGCAAAATTTTGGAAATAAATTTGCCAAACAAATTATGGAAAATCAACATTGAAGAAGATAAGATATTACAGTTTTTTTTTTGTCAACATATTATAGTTTCTTTTTCATTAAAACCTTTGAAACTTGTAATTTTTCCACAAATCAATTATATTGATATCAAAAAGTGTTTACAAAATACAGAAACATCCCAATACAACCTTTATACGCAAATACATAAGGTGAAGGAGTGGAAGTGACCCTGCTGTTAATTAGTCTTATAGGCAACAGATAAAATCTGTTAAGTCCCTCCTTTACACATTTTTTATTGGCTATTAGCTTGCTGCTGAAACTCCAAAATGTCAATGACATTACTTTAACAAAGAAAAATGAAACTAATGTTGTTGGAAATGAATCTAAATCTTGTAGCCTTCTTGAGATCAATCTACTTGATAATTTTGGCAAAGATTCTCTATGATTGTTTGGAAAATCCCATTGTCTTATCATCCATGGTTGTTTCCATAACATATTACATCTCCAGTATCTCCAAAACCTACTTGAAAGTCCTTCTTCTCCACCAAGTATCAGACCAAGAGAATTATGGGCATATGACAAACAGAATGTGACTGTTTTTCTTCCCGTTACATTGTCGACTTGAAACTCCATAAGGAGATTGTTGATGATAGAGCATAAGTTCTGTCTTCTGATCATTAAATCATGTCGAATTCGTCTATTAGTACAAGTGCCCATACCATTCTTGTCCATGGATTCCACTGAATATCTCTCTGATGCATTTCTTAACCACCAAAGCCAACTAATATAGAACAGATCGTTGTTTTGCCAATACTTCACAGTCTGCAAAGAACTTCAAAAACACAATCTGCTTATGATAAAATTGATGTTGCTGTAAATTCAACACATGAACAAGAGAACAACAAACAAGTATTCCAGGATCCCAGATCCAAGATTGACTTCCAATTCCCGAATCGGAATAATCCATATGAGGAACACAAACTCTATTATCATAGAACAGAGGTGTTTCGGTGAAGAAACGATAGACACCGTTTGAAGACGGAAAGAAGCCGACACCATAAACCTACGAATGAGACCAAAATAGGGTCGGAAATACACTCCCACGGACGGAGAGAAAAGAGTCGAAACTTTGAGAAGGAATATGGACCCAACAGTCACAATCCACGACATCATCTATTCTGGAAATCAGATTTTGCAAACAAAACGATGAAATCTGGGTGTTATGAAACAACACCAATGTCGAGATAGGAGACTGGATTGTGATTGACTGTCGCAGATTTGATAACAACACAGTGAGAAGGTAAAGAACATGGATTTTGAGATCACGATTTGCCATATATTGTTATTTAGATCTATAAATAGAAAAGCAAAACGAATAAGCAAGAAGAGAAGAACCGACAGACGCCAGAGAAGCCGGCGTCGGCCGGTAACGGGGAAGGAGAACGGAAGTTGTAGGGTCGCCTTAAGAGAGAGAACAGAGAGAGAACAAAGAGAAAACGGTTTTTTTTATAGAGAGCATATAGAGACAAACATACTAACGAAAAAAAATAATAAAAAAATAAAATAGAAATTGATTTTGTTCAGATATTTTAGGAAAACATGTATTTTCATATCCGATTTTTTATTATTTTGATTTTTCCTTTATTTTATATTTTAAGTGTCATAATTATTGTGGCATGGGATGTAAATATTTTCCAACTCCAAGCCGTCTTTAATGTTAATATAGATGAGATAAAATTTAATTTACAGTTAGTAACCAATTGATCAACTTAACACAACCTAAACCTTAGGAAAAAAAATAGTAAAATCATATTACTTCAATCATAAATTAAACAAATAATTATATTTTTACTTGAGATGTTTTAAATGAAACCAAATAGTTTGTTTATTAGGTTCCCGCTTATGTTTTAGCCCATCCCAATTTTTTTTTCTTTGATGTATTGTTATAATTCTATGATTTTTCCAGATTTAAACAATAAAAGAGGGAAAAAACCAAAATTATATCAAACTGATAAAACCAAATACTGGAAAAACTAAAGAAAATTACATTAGTGTTTAATTGGTCATAAAGTGTTTCATATATTATTTATGAAACAAATCAAAAATTAGTTTGAAATCCCCTATAATAAAACGGAAGTACACAACATTGTTTTGTAGACTATATAATTTTAAATACATTGGTTATAAATAGGCTATAGATTAATTGATAGATTAATTGATTACAAGTTAAATAGTGGGTGCAACCTTAATTTATTTTTTGAAAGTTATTACTAGAGCATGTTGTTTCCAAAAATTTTAAAGAGAATATTCTAAAAAATCATTTGATATCATCTAACTTACCATATTAATTTCTTTTATTAAATTATTCATCAAATAAAATATTTTGATATCTAACTTAGCATATTAATTTGTTAATTATCATTATACTTCATCTCTCATTTTTTATATGAGTCTATTTTGTGAAACAAATAAATTATCATATTATTTATTATAATTAAAATAGTTTTATTTCAGGATATACCATAAGTTGAATTTTTAAAAACATATATAAAGTTTTCAATCTATAAAATATTCAAGCTTTAGTAATATTATTCTTTAAAAAATAATATCTATTGAATTAAAAGTTTTATTGAGTAACGGTCAAAATTTGAATATTTAAATTCAATTTTATATTTTTTTGTTGAATTTTATAATTTTATATAATATAATTAACTTTAAATAATTTATTTTGAAATATTTTAAAAATTTTGAAACTTGATATAAAAATTAGAAACTCTAAACACTCTAACTTGGTTTGTTATAGCAATGTCAATAATATGTCACTATAATATGAAAGAATTTCAAGAAACCAAGAATATTAAAACAAAAAGTATAACAATATATTAAATTACTCATAATATAATAACTCGCTTCTAAAAAACTAAATTTACAAAATTATGTCTTATAATGACATTGACGTCATGATTTAGAATTTAAATTGTTGAAATAACTTGACATAAATAAACTAATATAACATATTAAAATTTTATTTTAAAATATAAAATATCAAATTTTGTATAAAATAAAATTTAACCAGTGTTATAGCACTGGTACTTATTTAGAATAATTAACAATATAAACTTATAAAATATATGTCTTTTTTCAAACCATCATATTTAGCATATGATTTTATTGCATAATGTTTTATCCAAAAAAACTTTTAAAAACAATCACATAAATTTTGTTTTATGTAAAATATACAATATAAATAAAATGATTTTCAACTCGTGCTCTAGCACAGGTCTTAATCTAGTTTTAGTGATAAAGTGTTTTCATTTATTATTTATAACACATATCAAAAACTAGTTTAAAATTTTAGTGATAAAGTGCTTTCACCGAGGCATATTTTATTTGATTAAGGCTGCAAATAATCGTCTCAACTCTCAATATAAATTGTTGAAAACTAGTAAGGGTGAAAATAGTTGTACAATTTGAGATGAATAATGGTTTGAAAAACATTATTCATTTTTAATTTTCACATTTGAGTTGAAGATGTTGAAAAGCTAATTAAACTTATTGAACTAAAAAAGTTGAAAAATTAGAAATATAATAAGAGAATATTGTTAAACTCATTCAATCTATATAGCAAATGAATAGGTTGAACGATTGATTTTTTTTTCAACCCTTCAATCATAGACATCCATTTGAACCATAAGTTGAATTGCTTTTAGCCTCACCGAAAATTTAGATGAACAAGTTGAACACTTTTTCTTTATAATTTTTTTTTTAGTTTTTAAAGTTAAATGGACTGAACCTTTTTTTTTAAACTCCTTCATTTCAAATGATGAAAAATTAATTGAATGTTCATTAAGCTCTTACAACTAATTTTTGAAGTCTAAAAAATTGTTTCTTTTTGAAGAACATAATTACAAAACTTTGTGGATTTGTCACATTTTTTTTCAAAATTCCTGTGGAGGGAGGTCAACGCTTTTCTCCATCGTCACAAAAGTAAACACCAATCTTTTTCAATAGTTATTTTACCAAAGTATCATTTAACTTCCCTTTTCTGTATTTTACTTGGTTAACAAACTCAAAACTTTTACATTCATTTCCATTTATTTCCATTTCACCATATTAAATTTCCCTTCAGAAATGTTTTAAATCAGATAACTTTACAGTTACCAACCAATTGATTAACTTAACCACCTAAAAACCGAGAAAAGCAAAAACAAAAAACCTGAGAAATTTACTCGAAACCAGATGAAACAAATCAAATAAATAGGAAGAGTTCAGACAAGAGTCACATTTTCAGGTCTAGGAGGTCTCTTTCCAAACAGAGACGTCTTGCCTTCAAAAATACTAGAGAATGATTGGCGCGGGCTAGGTTCGGTGCTTTTCTGTTCAGTTTCTGATGGAACTCTTGTCTGCTTTCGTTCTTTACTACCACGAAAGATGAATCCGAGCCGCTTAAACCGGCGTTTCGTTTCGCTCCCATTTGATGGCGAATCCTCTGTTTGTTTCATTGATCTCAAAACTTCTTCTGGACGTAATAACATTGTTTCCACGGTCTCGTACACCTATTAAGACCAAAAAAACACACACACAAACCACATCTTTAGTGTCTATTTTGATTCTACAAGTTAAATGCAATTAGAATGTATGTTACTTTGTCATCTGATAAAACCATTCTTAACTCTAACAAGTGATAGCTGCATCTTTATTTTGAGATTGCCAAGCATGTTTATACGTTTTCGAATCTGTGCACAGCTCTAGTAAAGTACCTGGCAGAGATCATCAAGCTTATCAGTCCATGCGCCTCCCTGACAAATAGCAACCACATAATCCTTGCACTCGAAGAAAAGCTTTGACAAGTCATCGTTTGTGGCTACAACTGGCTCCACTATAACAAAGCCCAGGGAAAGCTGAAAATTTAAGAACCAATCCAATCGTCAAAGTGCTGTTTACAGCTAAAATCCTAACTGTTTAATCAACGACATCTGTTTAACATAGCGCAAGTTAGAGAATTTGTAATTTATCAGTTTCCTGGAGATCAAATAATCTAGTTCTAAGAAAATACTACAACATGAATTTAGGGATTGAGTGTTTACAAACTTACTAGTGAAACAAACAGCTGCTCAAAAAGTTCAGCAGCTGGAATGTCTTCCAAAGAATTCAAGATTCCTTCTCTGTTATGAGCAAAGGACAAGATCTCCATGAGCGATCAAATACAGATTTCACTACATTTAAGATGACATATTTATTGAAACTTACACAGCTAAATCTTCATCAAAGAGAGGTGCTTGTTTAACAGCAGGCAGGGGTTTAGCTGTTTCCCACAGCTCACGCCATAAATTACCTAATAATGTATTAGAAAAAGTTGGGAAGACTAGTTGAGAACACGACTTGAAAGATTAAAGTTATGGTGTAAGTGTAACCACAGAGAGAAACTGGGTCACGGGCAAATCACAAGAGCAAGGCATATATATGTGAAAAAGTCGAACCTTCTTTCTGCATCCGGGTACTTAATTGACCTCGAACGGGTGAAGAGTCATCACCAGAGAAGTTTTCATTTTCAGTCCAGTCCGGTGGAGAGTGCCATCTCACAAAATCTTCCAAAATACAGCCAGGATTTGCTGCCTAATAGAGAGGTACAGATCTAAATCAATTTCATACCAGCTACAATTTTGTTTCCTTATATGAGTGCTTATATTCCTAACACAATAAGAGTATTTTTTGTCTAATAATCACCTTGAAAGCTTGCATGTCAGACAAGAGTTGAGAACATCCAGCCCCCATGCTGAACCATAAGAAAGACAACAATCCAATCTATCAAGATAATTGCATATCTGAAAAATGTCTGAAATATTAATGAACTGGAATATATATTATTAAGCGTCTATTATTTTCATCTAACACACTGTTCCTGGTCTTTTTCAGTTACCAATTTTTAAATATGATAGCAGATTGACTAACTTTCACAACCCATAGGAAAATATTGCCGTGGCATATAAATTTTATATTAAACTACGACAAATAATTGATCGCACTGACCTCCCTGTCCGAAGTACTAATTCCTCTGTTTCTCTAATAAGATCTTCCGTCAACAGCGGACCTTCCTACATGGATATAAACACTAAGTCTTCAGAGATAGAGAAGGTAGCTACAGTTTTATCAACTGTGATGGAAGTTACGAACCTGGGTTACTGGGGAATACACAGGTTCACCAGTTTCCAACAGTGTTAAGTTCTCAACTTGGTGGTTAACGCCCAGGCGGAGTAAGAGTTCTCCAGCGTTACTTTTAGCATACAAAAGAGAAGCCGGAGAACCCATTGCTTCTGAAACGCCTAACTCTTGATTGGCTTGCCTCATTATCGCATCTAATGCTTCGGAAGCAGCTAAGCAGTGTGCTTTCCTTGCAAGACAGCAGTTTATAACCTGTAACCATTGGTGCAGTAGGCAACTTTTCAAATCTGGATTCTTGTCCAAAGGTATCCATGGTATGTGTTTCTCTTCATCCCAAAATCTCCTCAACTGCGCATCCAGATTATTTGGAGAGAAATTATCAAAAGAGCTACAATACGTGACATTTTGTTGTAGTGACTTATCAAAGGACGTTAACAAACAGAGTGAACTATCCACTAAGAAAAGTGAAGAAAGAACTAAAATGAAAAGAAATATTCTGAAACCAAAATTTGCAACGCAAAACTTACTTCATCAACCACCCTGCACCAGAACAAAGCCATTCTCCTAGGTGTTGTAAAACTTCCAATAACTTCAGCTAGCTTAACAACAAAGCTACAAGGGGGAGCAGCATGGAGATCTTTTGCGAAAGATGCTTTGTTGGTAGGAGACTCCAAATCAGAGACAATCTTTCTGCTGAGGAAGCTACTTTCTGTAAAATATTTGCCAAGTGGGAAGATAAATAGCTGTAACTCGAATATAGTTTGATGAAAAAGAAATTATCTCCAACTAAGGCAATCCTACCCGCATTAAACAAGGCATTTATTAGAGAAACAAGTTTTTCCTCATCTCCTGAATCAAAACCAAGCTTATCCTCTTTTTCACCAAGAACCAACGATTTCACTGCAGAGAGGCTCAAGCCACTCCTCTCCTTCACTGGTGATGAACTTCCAGACGATGCAACAAAGTCTTTCACAGTCTTTGCCCTTTTCCCCGCTCTGGAAAAGCGAAGTCATAAGGTAGTAATGAGAAAGCAGAGCGGATCATTGCAAAATGCTTTAGCCAAAGAATACATAATATCGGTGAACACATATGCTACAACCTCAGGGATTACTACAAATTCAAACCTCAGTGGGTATAACTGAATCTTTTGGGAAAAAAATCATCAGAAACTACATGAAGTAGAAACTTATGTATAAAGACTCACTCGATTGCTGCAGCCAGCTGCTTCACAACGGATGCTGGAGGAATGCTATTCACATCAACGGCATTCAAAGATTCTACCAAGAAGCCGACATCAGATGCCTAGAAATTGGTGTTCAAAGATAACAATATAAACACAGAGAAGCAAATAAAGTATAGACTACAGGAAAATAGCATGCTTTGAGAATGCTTGTAGCAGCAAAAGCGATCTGAAAAACTGGACCAGCTAATACCTTGGCTTCTTGATCTTGCTTTGCTTTAAGAATAAACAAATTCTCGTCATAGAAAGGAGCAGCCATGGTTGAATCCTCAGCCTTGTCTTGATCTTCAACTTCTTTCCTGCCAATTCTCAAGTTCTTCAGTTTGTTTTGCCACTCTTGCTTCTTCCTAATATGTGCAGTTCTCCATCCCTGAGGCTTCACTTCATTCTCCTCCTGTTCCCAACATTTCCAATCAGCATAAACATAAAACAAAATGTACCTATAGTCACTCAACACTCACATAGCATCCCATCAACACTCACATAACACATCTCTTTAACAGTATCCAACATGGTTCAAGTAAACAGCTTTCTTACTTCTCATCATCCCAAAATGGCTAATGAGGAACAAAAGTGAGTAGCTTTCTACATCTGAAAATCCCAAAAATTCAAATCCTTTAAAATGTATATTAATCATTCCTAATCACATTTTCCCCAGAATTTTTTTTAATAAAATCGAATCTGTTAATCTATCTATTTGCATAAGATGAATTGATTCCATATAAATGTGTGTAGCTGTGCAAAGAACCTAACCTTAGATTCATTCTCATTCCTTGCTGATAGCTTCTCCTCCTCTTCAACAATCCCAATTCCAATTCAAAAAAATCAAATAAAAATCACCAGAAAAAAAAAATAGAATTGAATTTGACTCTACGAAGAAAAAAAAAAAACACAGAAATAGAATTCGAATTTGACAAGAGAGAAGAACCCCAAAAATAGAATTCGAATTAAATCCAAAAAAAAGAGATTAAAAACCAGAGGTGGAGCGATAAGCATCTTATTCATCATCAGTCAAATTTTAGTAAATGAACGAGAAAAACACAAAATCAAAGTCAAAACTGAAGCGGAAGCTACGGGGGGAAGAGAGAGAGAGAGAGAGGAACTGAAAAAAATTATTAATATACCACGATCAGATTTGAGATCAGTGAAGACGCGCTCCGCTTTAGCAGCGGCGGAATTGAAGGCGGTTCTAGCTTTAGAGACAAAGGACGGCGGCGCCGTCTCCATTATCGTGCGCACCTGTACGTGCGCAAGTTATTAAAGTTTTTGTCTTTTATTTTTTTGTTGTTGTCAACTACACGACATTGAAAGGTTAAGGAAATAGAGAAGACGAAAGAAGAAGAAGGTGAGATCAAAGAGAAGTGGGGGGGGGGGGAGGAAGACGAATTTACGAAGACAAATTGTCAATATTTAAATATTTCTTTTTCCCTAGATTTATTAAGTTACTTACAGCAAAAATGAGATTAGAGTAGTGTTTTTGCAATATGTGATTTTATGGTAATGGTATTTAATATAGAGTAGTCTTTGTTCCAAAAAAAAAAAAAAAAAAAAAAGGGTATTTAATATAGAGAAAGTGATTGGTTTAATTATTCAGGATCCTTTTTCGAATCGAATTTGGAATAGTTGGTTTAGAAAAACATACATAGCAATAGCATTCCATCGAGAGAGCTTTTTTTTGTTATGTTTGTATACTATAAAAGTTTAGTTATGTTCTTGTCTAGTTATATAACAATGTTTGTAAATGTTGAAATGGTCCAAACTTAGTTTCAAAAAAAAAAAAAAAAAAAAAAAAAAAAAAAAGAAATGGTCCAAACTTTTTTTTGTCTGTGGAAATTCAAAATTTGGGTAAAGTTGCATGTATCTTTTTTTTTGGGGTCAATAGTCCAAACTTTCTTGTGGGTGTTTTTATAACCTTCTTTAGTAAGAGTTGGACTGATTCCATTTCGATTTTTATTTTTAAAAATTGTAACTAGGGATGTTGCTATCATCGTAGGAATGATGTTGTGAAGAGTGACAGGCCGGTTCAGCCGTGTAATCAAGCCGGTTTTGTATAGTGACTACTACTACTAAGCAATATGTTTCGACTTTTTATAGATTTGGTCTTGCAGGGTTGGTTAACTTTGTTTTTAAATGGGGCAAGACCTGGCTTTGATTTTCTTTTTTTCTCGAAGCATTGACAAAAAAAATTCTAATTTGACTCGGACCATTTTGATAGGGATGAGATGGCTTGACCCACACGTTTTTTAACCACTACATTATAAATTTGTAACTAGTAATACCAACACTAGTTGTATTAGATCATGGTTTTTAACCTTTTTATAATGGTTGCTTGACTCGGTATGAAATACTACTCATTATCTGATTAGGGTCGTTTCTAGATTTTCAAGTACCATTGACGATTTAAAAGTGTTGTTGCACTTTTTTAATTTGAGAAAGAACAAGTCATCACAATAATAATAGCTTATAAAATATATATGGTAGAAGAGGTTATAAGATCCATCGTTTTGAGTACTTGAGTTTATTGGATCGGTCGTATACTCGTTCTCTTGCGGCTGTAGTTCTTTTCGGATTTTTTATTTACCGTGAACCGAGATTTCGGTTTGTGATTCTGAGATTTCGTTGGTCTTAGATTAGGAGAGAGGTAAATTTAATACGGTAATAATTAATAAAACATTAGCAAACAGTTAACAAGATGCGGGGATAGCTCAGTTGGGAGAGCGTCAGACTGAAGATCTGAAGGTCGCGTGTTCGATCCACGCTCACCGCATATTTGTGATTTTTTTTTCATTTTTCGTATTGTAAAGATTTTATTTTAAGTCAAGTGAAATATTCCCGAAGACACTCAAATATTTAATGACGTTAATTAATCGTTGTATAATGACATTTTCATGTTCAATTACATAGAAACAATTAATTGTGATCAGTAGGTATATAGACTTATAGTACTAGAGTACTATAAGTTTTGAATTTATTTATCAACAACGACTTACGATATTTGTTTTTTCCTAAGCTTTAATTAATTACTATCAATATTTTAATGACTTGCAAGTCACGATATCTAAATATCATGACCCATCGTGGCCTGACATCCCCACACACGACCCAGTTCAATTCAATGAAAGAAAGAAAAATTACGCCTGGAGAAGGAAAAAAATCAACGCCGTGGAGAGTGGAGACGTAGACTAGCTAAACCGGGTCGGGACCAATTTTCCGGTCGCTGCTGCTAAATTGGAAAAATTAACTTGACCGGTGGCAACCGAAGAAGAGGAACACGTTCGTTAGTGTGTTGCAACCTACAAGTTACAAGGAAGCTCATGCATATGTTACATGTACTTGCGATAATTAACTTTATAGTATCTGTTACTTTGTTAGCGTGCTGTTGTAATAGGCCGTTCTGTCCGGTACAACTCTGGTACTGGTATACCGGTTTATAAAATAGAAACAGAGAAAAGCTAGTAAATTAATATTTAAAATTTTATATATTTCGTTGGTAACAAAATTAGTACGTATATGATGAATACAAATCAAGTCTCCAAATCTCATTTGTCTACTTAATTATGTACTCTTCCCAAAAAAAATAAAGACCGAAGACGTCTGTATATATATTGATCATGTAGAGACCAATTGAGTGAGAGTTATAGGAGACGAGTAATGTGATTCATCAGATAACATAAGGTCGACGATGGTCCGAGCAGCAGCTTCTGTGGGATGACCGTAGCGATCCCAAAAAAGATATTTGGTTCTGTCTGAACATAACTTTGCCAAGGGAAGACAAGGAAGGTCTGCGTTCAATTCGCCGCCATTTCCACAACATGCTGATGTCACGTCCGCAAAACCTGAAATAAGAAAAAACGACAACGGTTTTGTTTTTTCCGTGTTAGATACACGTTGGTTCAATCTTGTTTGCTAGCATGTTCTTTTCTTCTTTTCTAGTACTATCACCACTTTGGTAGTTTGGTACGTGGATCATGTGTGTTGTGTTGTGTCCCCTCATTTTATAGTGATCTCATCCCACTTTGGAACTTTTCGGTTGCTTGGCATTTGGAATATATGGTCTTTTATAATATTCTTTGTTAACAGTTATCTTAAAAACTTCTAAAAATATTTGTATTACTTGGTAAAAACTATATGGTCTTTTATATATTCAAGACATGTAAACTATTTCTGTTTACTATTAAAATTTTATTATTTGAAAATATATAACTTTAATACCTTTAGGAAGAAATATTTCATGTGAACTAAGATTTTAGATTGATTATTACTAGATCTCTTTATAAGTTTTTTAGATTAAATGAAAGAGAAGTCAAACATAATTGTAAGAATACAAAAGTATGTTTACCAATCTAGTGACATGTAATCTGAAGAGTTTAATGTGGTTCAATTCTCACAATTTCAGGATATATATAGTATATGGTTTGATTTCAGTTTGATTATATATCCCTAATTTTCATCAATGGTGATAAGACAATGTTAATACCCAAATATCAATATCATCAACGTACCGTAAGGGGCGGGATTGGAGATAATGTCTTGTAAGGACTTGAAGTTGTCAAAGTAAGTGTACGTCATTGAGCCTTGCAATTCTTGTTTGAGTTGTTGCAGCATTTTTACTAGAGCATCGTTATACAAAGAGCACCACATGTTTGCATCTTCGTCACATTTGTGGATTGTCGAGTTCTTCGCTCTTTTTCCCGGTGTGCAACCGATCGGCCCTACCCCGATTATAAGGAATCTACGCGCACCACTATAGTGAATTCTCTGTTGATACAATTTTCAATAAATTTAATCATCATCCAAATATATAACGAAGATCACATGAATGCTTGATATTATTTTGTTTTATACCTTTAATTGCTCTTTGAGTTTATCAGCCATTAATTGTGTGTATTGTTGAGGATTGCTCTGTTGTCGGAGTTTGAACGATCCAAAATAGTCGAAAAGATCGTTACTTCCTATAACAATAGTAAATAGAGATTTCAATAGGTGAGCTTGTGCTTCTGATGGTTCAAGCTGAGTCGTGAGATCGTTATGAATAGTGAGCCAATTGTTCACTTGCTTTGATAAAGGAATAGCTTGTCCCTGAAAACATATAAGTAAAGGCTTTAACAAATTAATAACAAATTGCGGGGATAGCTCAGTTGGGAGAGCGTCAGACTGAAGATCTGAAGGTCGCGTGTTCGATCCACGCTCACCGCATATTTTGTGTTTTATATATGTATATATATATATATATATGTGTGTTTCATATGTTAAGATATTGAAATAATTATGATAAACCAAACAAATATTCCCGAAAACAATCAAGTATTATTTACTCTCGCAAATGAAACTCAGAATCTCGATTTATTTTATGACATTTAATCGTTTGATTAGCATAATGACATCTCGAGTCTCAATACTTTTCAATTACATAGTAACATTTAATTGTGATCGGGTAGTATATGAGTTTTCTAATTAAATGTTACTATGTAATTGAAAATACTTTTCAATTACATAGTAACAACGACTAACACGATTTTTCTTTTAAGTTTAAAATTTTATTTTCTGTTTAGTAAAATTATTAAATTAATTATTCACTGATGATAAATCATAGATGAATGACATATATCATATACTTGAAATCTTTCGCCTAACTTTCGGTATGAATTTAAGCTGGCCATCGAATCAATACTCTATGTCATTCCTTTCCATAAAATTTTAAATATATAATGTGGAAGAGAATATATATTTAGTTATTTATATAAACTTACAAGTTTTTGGTCGGAACCGTTAAAGATTCCGGCTCCACCGGAAGCAAAATTCACACCGGTCACGGCTGC
Organism: Camelina hispida; assembly: GCA_023657505.1. Lineage (NCBI taxonomy): Eukaryota > Viridiplantae > Streptophyta > Magnoliopsida > Brassicales > Brassicaceae > Camelina > Camelina hispida. Next base: position 25,328,948 of record CP094636.1, on the reverse strand, counting down.
AGGTTTTCTCGTTTCCCTGTTTAGTAGGCCTCTAAGTGAGAGGTACGGTGGCGGTAACGGTAAACCAAATTTCTCAGCTAAGCAATCCAACAAAAAAAAAACAAGGTTTAAATTAATAAATTACCAAAAACACAACTCTCTCGTACATGAAACTCGATATGTCATACTTAGCAGTTAGCAACAATCTCGAGTACTACAAACATTGACGTCCACAACTAAACTTAATCGTTAGAAAACTTCGTGTAACATTATCTTTATAAAAATATTATATTTTTCCAATGTCTGACCATTTTCTTTTATAAAGTATAAGTGAATATATTTAATTTTAATGGCCAGCACGTCACGCTATCTAAATCGAACCAATCGTGGTCTGCCATAACATAACATACCAACACTATCAACTTCATTTCATACAAAAGAAAATAACAAAAGCCACCGGAGAATGATAAATAATAATCCTGATAATGATAACAACTCACCGATAGCATCGGCGGCGTTCTTGCCGTTACAGAATCTTCCGGTGGGTTTCTTGTTCGGGAAATCGACGCCGTTATGTGGATAGTTAGATTTGGATATTGATATTGGTAAGTAGTTATTGTTTCCGGCATCAACTAAAGAATCTCCGAACACGTATAATCCCGGAACCGAAGCTAATTTCCCTGTCGCAGCTTGTAAACCGGGAAATGAATCGAACCGGAGTAAACCAAGAAAGAGGAGAAAGATGGTGAGAAGATATGTGTTGTTCGCCGGCATGTTTGTTTCTTTTGGTTTTTCCGGCGAACTCTTTTAATGTGGTTTTGTTGCTCCGAGGCTCTTGGGAGTTTGTAAGAGAGATGTAAACTTAGTGGGGGTTTATATAGAGGGAAGAGAAATGTGAATTCGACGTTATAAGAAATTTACAATAGCAGGAAAATAAAATAAAGACTGCTAATGTGAAAAGAGGAAAATATTTAAAAATCAAGTATGTAGCTAGGCAGCTTCTTTTGTTGTGTCATTGTCAGACAGACCATGATTTGTGTCACTTCTTGTACTATGGTATTTCCTGTGACTGTTATGGCAATTTCAAATTTGTTACAGTGTGTTGCACCGAAAACAATAGATTTGAACCCATTTTATTTATCTCGACATATTTCAGCTTTTCATATCATTATATCAATCATATTAGTTTTCTATACATCGATCTAGTTTTATCTTTTCAAAAAGAATAATTTAAGTGAATTTATATTACTACTGTTATTTTATCTTGATACTAATGTAAATTTCATAATTAAGGTTTGGAATTACTTATAGAATAAGCAAAGCTTCTCTTTTGCCAAATTTTTAAAAAGGGGAAAGGGAAACCGAAAGAGTTGGGGAGTTTCTATACTATTTATCGTACTTTTTTATTTAGGTAAGCAAATATAGAAAGTTATTGAGTTCTGTTAGTTATAGATAATATTCTTTCCATTCCAAATTATTGTTAGGTTTACATTATTTATTGTGCGTTTTGTTAAAAGGTGTATGTTAACCAAGTATTTTTTTGAAAAAAAAATTGAGTTGTTCGATGGTCATAAAATTATATTCCTTTTGTTTCAGACTGTTAATATTGTTTTTTCTTTCAAAAATTTATAAATTTCACTAGTTTATTTCTTGATTTAACTCTATCATTTTCTACTTATTTTAATTAAAAATTATTATAAATAAGAATACATTTGTAATTCCAAACATAGTTTTTTATTCGCGTGGAACTAATTGGAAAGAGTGTTTTATACTATCAACTATGTTTTTAGTCTTTTTAATATAGTAAAGTGTAGTTTACTACATCATCTTAATTCCTACATAATTAGTTACTATATTATATATCATGCGAATTATCATCATGTAGTGAATATGAAAAGTTTGATTTTGGACAAAAATTTTTTTTAAAAGAATATTGAGTTTGATCCGAATTGTAATCATCGTGAGATACATGATCATTCTCAATTATTATTTTGCAAACAAGTCAAACTTCTAGATTTTTTTGTTTGTTTTGTTATCTTTTCAAGGCTCCAAGCCATATAATAATAATATATTTATGGATGTACTTTCTTGCACTAAAGTTGAGATGTGCACCACCAAAACTTCCATCGTATGCAGTTTTAGCCCATGCAATATCACATTTCCATTATCTTATATATAAATTATTTACTTTATATAAATATACTCTTCAACTTTATTATTATTGGGTAGTTGATTTGAATGATAGAGATATGAGTCAAACAAAATCGACGAGTAACGCGTCTTACGAATAATTACATAAAGTAAAACTTGTGAAACAAAAATGTATCCCTAACTCTGACTAGATTAACTGATTAAGTTTTGGTCGGTTAGAAGAATTCTAGGCGAACTGATTATAAATTAGATGTTTATAACTTATTGAAAAATCATTTTAAACTCAACCATGTAGGTAGTCCCTTTGTAAAATTGTAAGATGTCAAAATAACTCATTACTTCATGAGCGTTCAATTCGATGTTTTAATAAGATCAAACTATATATGTTTTCTAAATTTCATTTAATAAATTGATTAGGTGCTTGAGTTCAATTGTATTGAAAAGTTAAATACACGAAAATTCTAATACGTTCTGAGTTACCGTATAGTTCATAGTTTCATACTCGTTTTTATTTGTCAGTTCAATAAAGGACGAAAAAATGATTCGTCAGTCACTTCGAGAACTGATTTTTCAGAAAGTCATTTTAACGCGTGTTCACATCGTATAAATTGTATGCATGACTTTGTTTTTGCGTTGAATTGCTGAGAAATACTTTTGGAAAACTGGCGTAAATTTTTCAGTCAATTTACAACTGATGTTTTAAAGTTGAAAAAACAGACGCAAATTTAGTTTAATTAAAATATCGTAAAATGACAACACTTTGATATACATTAATTTTCGTATACTGTTTCAAATCTGCAGAAGATGTATCATGTATTATGCTGCATGGTGATTTTACAAGATTGTACCATGGATAAATAAAAAAATGTGAAAACTGATAATTATTGAAAAGAATAATGTCATATCACTTAACGGGCGATATAGTCTAAACTCTAAAGTAAGATACTACTAAATAAATGCTTATGCTTAAATAGATACTACAACACTTTAAAATAACAAAAGCTAATAATTATAGTAATGAATTAAAGGAAGTCTTTAACCAAAAAAAAAGAATTAAATGAAGTCTCTTTAATGGTTGTAGTGGTCATTGTCAGTTTGTCACCGTGTCAGCTGGGCTAATCCCCGCACCACGCTAAGTTCCAGAAATTGCGAGAAAAACCGTAAACAAAGAAACTAATTCGTTGCATTCACATAAATAAAAACAACAACAAAACAGACATCGTTCATACATATCCCATAACGATAAGATATATAAATCCCCCATACGTAACGTAAGAAAATAAATTACTACATAATAGGAGAATAGGAGATTAGCTGATTAGGAGAAGTCAGTATTGCAATGTACAAATATCTGTTATTTTACTATTTCCTCTCTAAATATTTTCCTACATATGACTTGTTAAATATATGTATTTTTGTTTTAGTTTTATAGAGAACGACTGTTAAATAGTACTATGTGTTTGTGAACGACTTTGTAAATATTGTATTTTCCACAAATTTGCACACATATCAAATCATTTTTGTAAAATTCCGAAACCAAAATATCCAGCTAGCTAGAGGATTTTACTAGGATTCCATTTTACTATTTAGAGCTGGTTATGCTTTCGAGAACTATTTAATATTTGTGTCCTACTAGGCGAGTACTAAACTATATATAGTAGTATCAAATTTAGCTAAATAAATACTACTAGTATTAGCTTTATCAAATTTATCAACCAGCAGATCTTGAATACACAAGTTCACCATCTAAGGTTTGGATTTTAGTTTGATGTCGGTATATTATTTAGTCCATGCATAATGCCGCGCGAAACATATAAATACTCTTTAGGAAGATTTGCAAATAACTACAAATTTTACTTGTCCTTTTAGGATTGATTTGATTTACTTATATTCGGGTAATATATAAATAACATCAAAAGGCTAATTTAAACGGTTTTAGTACCGTAAAACAGATTAGGACACTTTGACCTAAACGAAACTCCTAATATTTTGTAGATCACTGCACGTTTGTGCCATATATAGTATAAGTAAAATAATTGTATTGATTAACAAAACCACGTACCAATTACTGTGTAATCTTTGCAACCAAATACGTCTACTCTACCCAATTATTACGTCTATGCATATACGTACACACAACTAGTATGCAAACAACTACGGCCTACCTGTCATTTCAGTAACTAACAGTGATTAATTTTGCTAATAATTAGTACGTCAACGAATCAAACTATTTATGAACGGATCAATATATATTATAAACAAATGAGAATTTTAGATAAGAGGTGGTACCTTGGGAAAATAGATTCACCGTAAAACGTGGGATTGTCGACGTCGAACATCTCATTCATATCGGTTAGTTTACAACTCCGCTGACTCTCGGTTCTAATATTGAATACTTTTTCTATTTACGTATAATTTATACGTTGAATGTTATGATTAATTTGGTACACGTAACGCAACCAACATATGAAAAAAATTATAAATCTTTTGATTGTTGCCACCAATCACGCCATTAATATCATATTACTTCCTACGTTTTTTTTATAGGATGCTTAAGCTAAAAAGCAAGAAGATTATATGATATTTTGGGTGCATTTTCAATAGAAAAACATTTAGTTAATATAACTAAAAATAATAAAACCAATAATAACATAAGTCAACCAAATAGAATACCTGAATGATATAAATACTAACAAACCATCATTTTTTTTTTTTTTTTTTTTGACAAACCAAATGATAAGTCAATGTTGTATAATTCTGTTTTAGGGTTTTGGGTCATTTCCTTCGTGGGCTTTTTGTTTGTTTGTTCGTTTTGTTCTTGTCAAACTAAAGCTTACCAACCTAATTTAGTAACATTCAAAGCCAGCTCAGTCAAAACAAATTCATCAAATATATTTACTCTAGTGGTTAAGCTTACTAATCAACGGCTATGAAATGGCGATTAAAGGTTGAGGTTATATAATTTGTGAAAATCCAAATGCTGACATTAGCGTTCACGAACATTATCCTCTAACCAAAAAAATTGTTTTGGTTTGAGAATTGAGATTATACGTCAAACTTAGACATGCATTATATATTTTTAACACATTTATTTAATCTCATTGTCATCTACATAAACTACATACTAATGCAAAGAGTTAAGTCAAAACAAACAATGTGTTCGTTCATATCAGTTTTTGTTGATATGTAGTAATAAAGATAGTGTTGTTGAAAGGTCAGCAGAACTCAGGAGAGTAAACGCATAATAATGTTCTGATGATTGTGGGACCCTTTAGTGTTATCTTCTTTTTCTTCTTCTTCTTCTATAAATCGTCAGATTCTCTCGATGTTTGATGTAATTTGGACGGCTCAGATTTAATTCAAGTTCCTAAAAAAAGAGAGTTTATTTTATTATTACGTCTAACAAATAGTACTATGCTAATCAAATATGGCAGAGTCAACTGTGTTTATTTACTAGGTGCTTTCCCACGCAACGCGTGGGTTGTGGTGTAGTTGACACTTTTTTGAGAGAATATAACTATGAATAGATTAGAAAAGCAAAAAATATAAAAGAAATATTTTTTATATAAATAAAATAAAAATTGAATACAATGTTAAATATATATAATACTTTCTACATTAAAATATAGAATCAAACTCTTACAAGTTACAACACATATGAGATATAACAACATTTGATATTGGTAGGAGAGGAGGAGAGAATGTTTACTATAAGATGGTAATCCAAATTAGATAATGGAGATGAATCTTTAAAAAATAGAACAATGTAATATCTATATATGTATATATAATACTTTCTAAATTAAAATATAGAATCAAACTTTTACAATACATATGAGATATAACAACATTTGATATTGGTGGGAGAGGAAGAGAGAATGATTACTTATAAGATAATAATCCAAATTAGATAAAGGAGATAAATCTTTTAGAATAAGAACAATGTAAAATATATATATCATGTAGTCTCTAAAATTAAAATTTAGTATTAACAATTTACAATGATATTTCATATTTTTTTACAACCCATACAACAAAAATAAGAAATAAAAAATAACAAAAAAAAACGAAAAATGATTTGAGATATTGTAGAAGAGAATGAGAGAATGTGAAAATGAGATAGTAAAAGAATGTCAATATGAGAGAATGATAGATTGAGAGAATGCTTATTTATATGATAAGAAATGATGGAAGTTACATTTAGAACTATGGAGTTACAATAGTAATTTATTATGTTTGAATAAAATTGAGTGGTAGAATATGATTAATGCATAATTTATTTTATTTTTAGTTATAATTTTATTTTAATTTGTGAGTTAAATGTATTGTGTTTATTGGATCTTAAATATTGTTTAAAGCAATTAGAAAGCAAATAAAATAAAAAAAATTAGAAAACATTAAATGAAAATCAACCAATAAGGAGAGACCAAAACCTTACTTTTATATATATATATGATATATTGCTTTAAATTTTGAAATGAGAAATATATTATAAACAATAATTTTACATGAGAAATATATTAATTTAGCCAACCAAAATATGAATATAAGTTTAGCCAACCAAAATAAATAAAAAGTATTAAAATTTAACCAAAAATAATTTCTCTTGAAAGATAATAAGTTAGTAGGAGGAATGAATTAATGTACAATTATTAGATAGGAGTTACATTTGAGTTAAATGGAGTTACATGTCTTTAATTATAAATAAATATTTCAATTTTTTATAACCTAAAATAAAAGGAATACCAAGTGGCTGAATCAAAATTCACATGATTTGGTTGTTTGTTGATATGAACTCAACACTTACACATAATATTTCAAAATAAAAAATATTACTTTTTAAGTGACAAACTAAATTAGTTTTCTTATAAAGTTATATGAATTCTTCAATCTCAATAATTTTTAAATCCCAAGGATAACTTATATTTTTTTGGTTTTCACTCATCAATTTAATTTATAGTGCTAGATTTCATACTAATGGTTTCATGACTTCATCTTTAGAGAATTTAGTGAAATGATATTTTTAAAATTATATTTTATTTTTATATTTAAGTTCCAGTTGAATATGTTTTATTTTTTGGATCATTTTTTATTTTGATTAAAGACACAAAAAATCAATTGTTTAATTATGTTCTTTTTGTTTTCAAAAACCTCAAATCATAAAAAAAAATATATATATTATATTGATCTCTGCAGATTTATCAATTGGATCACAAAACAAAATAGTCTTTATAAATGGATAAATGGATAATTATATTGATCTTTAAATATTATATTGATCTTTATAAATTATTAAAAATGATAAATGAATATGTGAGATAACCAGAGACATAATAGATAATTACATATGGATCATTTTAACTTTATGATCTTATTGTGAGGTGAATATTGTAAGGAAGTATGAAAATAATGACTTATAAGATGTTAATATAAAATAAAAAATGGAGATAAACATTTTCAAAGATTTATATAAATATATAAGATATACATATCATACAAACTCTAAAACTAAGCTTTTACAATGATATTTGATTTGATTTTTTACAACCCATACAACAACAATAAAAAAAAAATACAAAACAAAACAAAACAAAACAAAAAAGAGATTTGAGAGTAATGGAGAAGATGAGAGAATGAAAGAGTGATAGACTAAGAGAATAAGATAATGAGTATCTATAGGAAGAGAAATGATGAAAAATTACATTTTAAAAAATGAGAGTTACAATTCTAATTTATTTTTTTTGTTTTAATACAATTGATTAATTTAACTTAGTGGAGAAATAAAGTTAATGCATAATTTATAGGGAGAAGCTATAAAGATTTCAGTTTTATATTATGTGAGTTAAATGTGAAAATTAATTGTTTTTAAATTTGTATTTTAATATTTTTTTTTTGTTAAAATTGCATTGCCAAGTGGACCAATAAGGAGAGACTGAAACTCTACTTTTATATATATGATATACTGACTCAATTTTTCGCATTTTAATTATTTGAGAATAATTTCAATCCATTGCGAAAGTGTAGTCATTATAATTATTTTCTTAAGAGTGTCCATACCAGAGAAAAATGACTTCAAACCATATAGAGAGTTTTGAATCTCTCACGCGTATCATATGTGGCGCGTTCACAAGTAAAGCTTTGTCTTAAAACATATGATGACATGCATGATCGAGTCACAAACATTTGAAATGTGACCACAAATACAATGACAAAGAACAAACACTCTGCTAAGAATCTAAAACTTTTAAATAATCTTTTGATGATATAACATTGGATCCAAAAAAATTACAGGTAAAAGTTTTAACAGTTGCCATTTTTTAAGTGGCAATACATAAATTGACAAGGGTTACGTATTATTTCGCTTGAACTTACCATTGTATCCATTGGTCACAATAGCAATGGTGTATATGACATATATTGCAACGAGAAAAACTATACCAATTACGCCAATAGTACTTGAATTCTTATTTACCTCAAGAGAGAATCATGTATTATTAGATTGAGCAAAACTCCATCATTTATACAAATTAAATCAAAATTTCCTACCATTTGAGCAGCTTGTATATGAACCTGTCATGCATATTTGGAGAATATATTTCTAGTAAAAGTGGTTAGGCTGTGTACGTTTTGTCAAAAAGGATGGGACAAAAAAAGGTGACACTTTTAAAATATAGGCGCCGTGTCATATTTTTGTTCGCAAAATTCTCAATCACTCCCAAGTTGCACATTCTCCTCTTAATTAGCTTTTTTTATTTTTTTATTTTTGTTCCTTTCTCTTAAGCTTTAAATTTTTATCCTTTAAACATTACACAGAAGTCCATCACTAGTTAATTTATCTCCATAATCTAAGATAATTAATATTTCTTCTATATATGTATTGTTGTAAAAAATATATATATATACTTTTTCCGGAACAGCAAATTAAAGTCAGAAAACAATAATGAAAAATTCAGATGTTGTACTTCCAACATAGTAATAATGTTTCAATTCAAAACGTGTATATCCATTTTTGGTACGTTCAAAACGCAAAAATCCATAGACCTCTACTCGTTCTACTAGTTAAACTTCTGATTATTAATGAATAAATAAAAAAAAAAGTGCTTAGTGTTAAAGCGCGTGAGTAAACGTGTCCAAAGCATCAAATAATAAATTGATGACGTGGAAAATAAAATTAATAAAAAAACTAGTAGCCGGGGCAACGGGTAGTAAGCCAACGTCGTCTACTGACGCCGTTTACTTCACGCAGTTTTTTTTTCTTTGAACACATCAGGTTTATCCGAACCTGAGGTTCAGACTTAGATTCGGTTGACCCAACGTTACTTCATTTTCTTCCTTTCTCTCTCCTACCCGGAAAAAAAAAAAAATTAGAAAGTTGGAGAGAGAGAGAGACATTAGCTGTATAGAGAGAGAAAGGGGGATTTGGGGTGTGCACTGAGTTCGATAGAGAAGAAGAAGAAGAAGGATGAGTCAGATCGCGAGACGGAGGAGGAAAGGTCGTCCGTCGAAGGCGGATCTGGCGGCGCGGCGGTCGTCTCCTGGTGAATCGGGATATGAGCTCCGGCGAGGTCAAAGGCTGCGAAATGTGAGGTACAACTTCGATTTCGACGATTACTTCGACGAAGAGGAAGAGGATGATGTTGAAGAGGAGAAGAGGAGGCAGAGGAAGCTGAAGCAAGTCCTTAAGCTGAACCAGAGCCGTGCTAGAGCTGACCCTCCGATTAAGAGTAGAGCGCGTGTGAGTCACGCGTCTGATTATGAAGAAGAAGAGGAAGATGATGATGACGAAGAATCAGAGGAAGAAGAAGAAGATGCGAGTGAGAAGAGGCAAGTGAAGAAGAGGAAAATGAACCGTCACGAGGAAGAGGATGAAGATGAGGAAGAAGAAGAAGAAGAAGAGAAGGATTGCGATGTGGAAGAGGTAGAGGTAGAAGAAGAGGGAGATCAAGATGATGAAGAAGAAGATGATAAGGTATGTACGGAAACCCTAGAAATTGATGAACTTTTATTGCAAGAGTTGAGAAGATAGGTTTCACTCTCTGTCTCTCTGTCACTCTCTGTGTGGTAGTTGCTTGCAATGAGAGTGTTGTATGTTGGGGAGAGAGATACTTAAAACTGTCGGGGTCAACTGTCCCAAAAAAAAAAAGAAAAAAAAAAAAACTAACTGATGCTGTCTCACTCCTACCCTTCTCTCTCTTCCCACAGAATCTGATCACGCTTCCCACCTTTCTCTCTCCATTGCCCATTATCTTTCTATTTCTCTTTCTCTCACTTAATTGTAGATGTGTTGTTGTTGTTGTTGTTGTTTGTGTCACACTATCCCTGTCAATCACTTCTGTCTTATTTTGTTTTGTTTGTCTGGTATTGGATTTTGATTCAGAGACATTTTTGAGGTTTCTGATATGTTGTCTGCATTTTTTTATTCAGGAGAGGAAGAAGAGGAGCGCTTCTGGTATCAGTGGTATGATGCATTTTCTGTGTTACTTACTTGGTATTGAGCTTTGATTACCATGAGTTCATGACTTATCTCATCTCTATCTCTTTTGGCGTTTGATTAGAGACTCAGTGTGATCACTCAGAAACGACACCTATACTTGACAAGAAGCCGTTGGAGTTGATCCTTGACAAGCTTCAGAAGTACACAACTTGGAATTCCCTTTTTTTTTTTTCTTCTTTTCTTGTTGTCTGTTGTTGTCACATTGTTTAAATTATCTTACTTGGAGTTTTTATTTTTCAAACAGGAAAGACATCTATGGTGTGTATGCAGAACCGGTTGATCCTGAAGAGGTAACTGTTGATTCCCTGGAGTCATCTCTGAGCAATCAGTTCGGGATTGGATTTTAAAGTTGTATTATTTGATATATATTGTTTTGTATTTGTAGCTTCCTGATTATCATGATATGATAGAGCATCCCATGGATTTTTCCACTGTGAGGAAGAAGCTTGCGAATGGATCGTATTCTACATTAGAAGAGCTTGAGGTGGGTGATAAGTTTGTTTCTTAAGTTAACATGGAGAGCTTTTACATGATGAAACTGATTTTATAGCTTTTCAGGACATTGCTTCTTTGTTAGAATGGTACTGTTCTAGTATATTTGGTAGGATCAGGTCTCTAATTTATTATCTTATCGTTGCTAAGCTGGTTTTGAAACTCTTATTATTTGACTGCAGAGCGATGTCTTATTGATTTGCTCAAATGCGATGCAATATAATTCCTCAGATACTGTCTACTATAAACAGGTAATATAACATTTTTCATTTTTTTCACCATTTTTTTTTTGTTTTTTTGTTTTTTGCATTATTTTACTTCCTGCCTGCCGGGATATTGAACTCCGTTTTATATTGAATCATTTCTACTAGGCAAGGACTATTCAGGAAATGGGGAAGAGGAAGTTCGAGAAGGCAAGGATTAAGATTAAACGTGCTGAAAAAGAGCTTAAAACAGATGAAAAGGTGAAACCTGGCAGCTCTGTGAAGAAGCAAGTTAGACAGCCTTTCAGTCGAAATGGTCTAGAGCAGCCCGTTGGTTCTGATTTCTCCTCTGGTGCAAACCTTGCTAGTGGAGGAGCTTCTCAAAACGAGCCTGTTTCAACTCAAACTGGCGGTCCTGAAAAGCACAGCTACATGGATGTGCCATTCGAGGGAACCACATCCTTGGCAGACAGTCTAGAGAAAGCAGAAGACTTATCATCTGGTATGATTCTTTGTGTTGGAGTTTCTAATGTTTCTCTCTCAAAGAAGGTATAATCTTTCCTTGTTTCTAACAACAGTTTGGGGTTTTCCATATTTACACCTCTTACAGGAAAAGGTCTCTTTGGTAAATGTGGGAGGAAGCTGTCAGTTGCTGAGGAAGACCGGCGTGCAACTTATGGAAATTGGGATCAGCAGGACGATGATAGATCTGATTCCATTTTCTCAACATTTGAGAGTGAAATCAAGCAGTTTGTTGCTGTAAGTGATAATCATTATGTCCAAAGTCTCATTCCTGCTATTTTCAGTCTCTTTTATTATTTAGTAACCTTCTTGACTAAATCTTCTCCCCGTATCATCAGGTAGGACTTCATGCAGAACATGCATATGGTAGGAGCCTTGCACGCTTTGCTGCTACTCTTGGACCCGTTGCATGGAAAATAGCTTCTCAGCGAATCGAGCAAGCACTACCTGCAGACTTTAAGTTTGGTCGGGGATGGGTTGGAGAATATGAGCCGCTTCCTACACCAGTACTTCTATTTGAGACCTGCACACCTAAAGAACCACCTAAAGAAGCATCTGTGTTTTCAAAACCCAAGTCAAATGGTACTGCAAAGAAGAATGAGTCTTTGTTTAAGACTCCTCTACCTACAAAGGAACAACCGAGCAATAGAACCGTTCGAGATGGAAACCGTCCTTTCCCGTTTCCAACATCCATTGGGGATGTGTCAGAAGGGATTCCACCTTTTGTTGCTACTCAAGTAGGAAACCTAAAAACTATGAGCCAGCACGAATATCAAAATCCTTCCCGTCTAGATTTTGTCAAGCCTCAAAATAGGATTTCTCAGCAAGTAGAGCTGAATTTACCGCCACCAGCAGAACAAACCAGTTCTGGTTCTAGTTTTGTTTCGGAACACCGAAGCTTTGGAAAATCAGATACAGTGGCATCATACAGGTCATCCAGTGATATGATGAGGAGCATGACCCCTACAGATTCTGAACATTATAAGCATCAGATGACTCCTAACGGGATCTTCCCTGGTGGATTTAGTAATGGCAAAGTCTCTCCCAGTGTGAACAATAGAATGTTTGATCTATCTACTGATTCTGCAAATCAAATGAGCCGCACAGCAACGACTTCACAACAACCCATGCGAGAACAGAGTCAAAGCCACAGCGAGCAAGCACAGTTTATGAGAAACTTCAGTGAGAAGGCTCGAACACAGCACAACTCCACTCATAATCACCTTAAAGCTACTAATATTCCTCCCAATGTCTCATCACCACTATCCGCAAGAAGTGAAGATACAAGCAATGCTTCTGTAGCAGCAGCACGAGCATGGATGTCTATAGGAGCAGGAGGGAATAATAGTAAACAAACATTTGAAAATCATAGTATTCAGAAAAGCAGCCAGATATCTGCAGAGTCCTTGTATAATCCTTCAAGGGAACACCAACTTCACCAACAAGCTTTTACATCGAGAGACCCCAAAGAGACACAGTTCCATCCTCAGAGGAATGGTTTCCCTTTCCAGACATTTGTGCAGCAACAGCCTGTCCACGGGATGATGAACGGAGGATCACAACAACCATTTCAGAACAACCGACCAATTGTTTTCCCTCAGATGGCTGCTCCAACTTCTGATTTCACAAGATTCCATGTACAGTCCCCATGGCGAGGAGGCATTACTCCACAAGTCCAGTTAAAGCAGAGACAAGAGAATCTCAATCTACCTCCAGATTTGAACATTGGAGTTCATTCCCCTGATTCTCCTGCAAAACAGTCTTCTGGTGTTCGTGTCGATTCCCAACAGCCTGATTTGGCGCTACAGCTCTAAAAAAAAAACAGCCATCAAGAACCAGCCTAACAATTTCAAGGAGAAACTTGAGTACCACTGTCCCAAGCAAATGTTATCGCCACAGCATTTTTGTGCTCATCATTGCATCAGGGGCTGGATATGTAATTGATCGCTGGGGAAGAAAACGGAAAACAAACAAAACCCCAAGAACTGTTTAACCAGGTGAGTCGACATGTCAATCAATATCTTGTACTTAGGCTTCTTTATTTTTTTTGTGATGTGGGTAGTTTTGGTTTGAGGTTCAAAGCCGGTTTAGAGTCATCAGTCTAGTGATCTAAGAGTTATAATTGGAGAATGTTTACTGATATCGAAGCCCTGGTTAGCTAACTATTTTCCTAACTTAGATGTTCAATCAAATCCATCTAGTTCTCGATTCACCTGATTCCATGAAGTCTTTGGTCTTCCTACGCTTCTCTATTTGTTATATATAAATGGATTATTATATGATATGATAATAATATGACCATAGTGAAGGTTGTTTGGCCGAGTCTTTGTGTCTAAATTATGGCACACACAAGTGGGTACGGTTGCGTCATTTGCTTTGAAAGAAGGAACGGTCACACAACAAGTGTTTCACAGAGATAAGAAAAGATACGATAAGGCATGTTATGGATAAAAAAGTATTAATTAATGAGATAAAAGAGTATTAAAATAACAACTAAATCTTTCTATTTAGTCGTAATCTCCGGATTCTTGTAAGAATTCGACATACGTACACCTGACTGTCGGGAACGCCGAGTAATAGAATCTGATAATCTTGTGTCAATCTATCCAAACTGACAGTTCTGTAAGAAAAAAAAACAAAGGTGTTATTTGCAAGTTGAAAACACGTGACAATCTTTGTAAAAATAAGTTGTTTCTACATGTATAAAAATAGCCCATTATGTAAAAAGTAAGTCGTATGATCAAATCCTGATTCGCATGTATTAAAAGAAGACACAGTTGTGGTATGAACATAAAGCGCGTTACAAATGTCATTGCCTAAAATAGAAGGTAAGAAAAAGAAAAAAAAAAACATGTGTAAAATACAAGAAAAAACAACCGATCTTGTGAGTTGTCTTAAGAAGACTTGTGTTGTGTCCAGAGAAACAAACACTGTTAATTTCTTTCTGTCTCTTCTCTTTTTTATTTATATCTCTTTTAATTTCTTGTTTTTTCCGTTGTAATTTTTACACCGGAAAATTACCAAAGTTACCTCTTCTCTCTGTTTTCTCCCTCTTCGTCCATCATTTGTCACAGTAAAAAGGAAAAAAAACTAAACAGAGACAAGAAATATTTTTTTTGATGGCCGAACTTGGGGGGTGAAAATCACTTTGTGGGTCTCACCTTTCTCAAATCCCCCCAAAATCATAAGCCATTCCGACGACGATACAAACTCTGTTTCTTTTTTTTTTTGGTTTCTTTCTCTTCTTGAATCGGCAAGGGAAGAAGCTATGATCATGTACGGAGGAGGAGGAGGAGCAGGGAAGGACGGTGGATCCACCAATCACATATCAGATGGAGGAGTGGTATTGAAGAAAGGTCCATGGACTGCGGCTGAAGATGAGATACTTGCTGCGTACGTTAGAGAGAACGGCGAAGGAAACTGGAACGCTGTTCAGAAAAACACAGGCTTGGCTCGTTGCGGCAAAAGCTGCCGTCTTCGATGGGCTAATCACCTCCGTCCTAATCTCAAAAAAGGTTCTTTCACCGGCGATGAAGAACGTCTCATCATTCAGCTTCATGCTCAGCTTGGTAACAAATGGGCTCGCATGGCTGCTCAGGTATATAAACAACTAACCTAACACCTAGTTACTTGCGTTAAACGGAAACTAATCTTTCACAAATTTGTCTAAATTAGTTGCCGGGAAGAACAGACAACGAGATCAAGAACTACTGGAACACGCGTTTGAAACGCCTTCATCGCCAAGGACTTCCTCTTTATCCTCCAGATATTATCCCTAACCATCAACTCCATCCACATCCACATCCACATCCACATCAACAACAACATCATCATCAACAACAACAACAGCATAACCATCATCATCAGCAAATGTATTTTCAACCACAATCTTCACAACCAAATACACCATCAACCTCACCTCTTCCATCTCCAACACCACTAAACGGAAACGCAAATTCCCCATCATCTTTCACTTTCCATACACCGACCGCTAATCTCCTCCATCCACTTAGCCCTCACACTCCAAACACACCGCAAACTCCTTCTCAACTCTGTTCCACACCGCCTCCACCGCCACTCTCCTCTCCTTTATCTTCCCCTCGCAACAACCAATACCCGACTCTTCCACTCTTCGCCCTCCAACATTCCCAAACCAACAACAACGACTCAAATTTCACTTTCCCTAGACCTCCACCTCTCCTTCAACCGCCTTCATCGCTTCTCGCTAAACGATACAACAATGCTAATGCTCCTCTCAATTGCATCAACCGCGTCTCAACTGCACCATTTTCCCCTGTGTCAAGAGAATCCTACACTTCCTTTCTAACATTGCCTTACCCTTCCCCAACCTCTCAAACCGCTACTTACCACAACACTAATAACAATTACTCTTCTTCTCCTTCCTTCTCTTTAAACCCTTCATCTTCTTACCCTACAACAACTTCTTCCCCAAGCTATCTCCACTCCCATTACACTCCTTCTCCCACCTCCTTTCATAACAGCCCGGTTTACTCCATGAAACAAGAGCAGCTCCCTTCAAACCAAATTCCCCAAATAGATGCCTACAATAACTTCAACAACTTCACAGACAATGAGAGACAAAATCATAACCTTAACAGTTCTGGTGTTCATAGAAGAAGTAGTAGCTGCAGCCTCTTAGAGGATGTCCTTGAAGAGGCTGAAGTTTTAGCGGCTGAAGGCAGAGGCCGGCCCTCAAAACGAAGACAACTCACAGCTTCTCCTCCGAACCACAACAACGACAACAACAACAACAATAACAACAACAACAACAACAACAACAACAACAACAACAACAAGGACAACGACAACAACAACAACAACGACAACGACGACAATTTCTTCTCGGTTAGTTTCGGACATTATGATTCCTCTGACAACTTATGTTCCTTACAAGGTAAATTAGAACCGCTCAAAACGTTTCAAATCTAAACTACACTTGTCTCCAGGTAAGATGAGTCTGAAACGCTTTAAAAAATGTTTTTGACTGAAACGCAGATTTGAAACCGCAGGAAGATGAGTCTCTTCAAATGAACACAATGCAAGAAGACATAGCTAAACTTCTTGATTGGGGAAGTGATAGTGGAGAGATCTCTAACGGACAATCATCTGTTGTCACTGACGAGAATCTTGTTCTTGATGTTCATCAATTCGCTTCACTATTCCCGGCTGATTCTACAGCCGTGGTAACCGCAACAAACGACCATCACAACAACAATAATAATAATAATTGCTCCTGGGGCGACATGCAGGGATTAAGCTAGAAAAAAAGTCTGAAAAGAATCTACGTACGGACTAAGATCAAGAACTAACAAAGAACAGAGTTTTTTGATCTTTGATTGTATATGAATTTATTTATTTTTACTTTTATTTGTTGCAAATCTTTGGTTAACTATTCAATGCTATTTATATTCTTTTCACTTGATTTTGTGATTATGATACGTTTATGTATTGTTTTTCAAACTACTACAAAGTCTTCACTACAGATACCTAGACGCAAGTCTTATAAAGAATCAGTGCCGTTTTCACATATTAGATATAAGCGATTTTGCCAATTGCTTCGGCGCCACGAATAAGGCAAGAAGTGTTCTCATCCATCCTCTTCATGACACAAACTTTGTGGGAAACATATATATATATATATATATATATATATATATATATATATAGTCATGTTTTTTCTTTTGTAAACATATGTAAACATATATATATATATATATATTTTAGGAATTTTTAGCAACAAGTAATTTGTCGTCTTCATCCATTCTTTTGGAAAAGAAAATGTGAATATATAGCCATGTTAGAACAAGATTTTATTGTGAATAATAATTATATATATTCAATATTTTAAAGAGCAAAAAAAAATAATTAATTTGCGACCATATATAAACAATCGCACCTATAATTTATATTTATATAAAATTTAATGTAAACTATACTCAATATTTATCAAACAATCAAATCAATATATATATATATATATATATGTATATCTTATATAATATGAGAAGGTTTTTTCTCAACTTTTGCTAAGGAAATGACACTTGACTTACTATTTTTCTGACACCTGTACATTTTTGTTTGGACTTAATTAACTATAATTTGGACATAATTAACTATAGGTCCATAAAACCCAAAAAATCATCAACATTTTTTTTCCTCCATTCTTTAATAAGAAACATATGCAGCCTTCAAGAATCTAGAGTCACCTTATATCAGTGTGTGGTTGGTTTCATCTTGAAACTAAACCAATATTAAATTAAATTTATAGGTTTGAATTCTTGAGTTTAATTTATTTGTTTGAATCTTATATAATTTTCATAGGCACAAGCAGAATCAAATTTAAATAACATGGTGGGGTGGTATTATTTAAGTAAATTAGTTTAGCTTCTTAAAAAATTGTTTTATAAAATTAAAATTTTGAGCTTACTTTCTAGAAAATTACGTAAGATTGTGAGATGTTTTAAGCTAATTCTATAATTATTTTGTTAGGTTCACACTTATTATTTCAAACATCATGGTATTTTTGAATTGCATAAAATTTCTAAGTTTTCATATTAGGAATTTCAGAATAAATTGTGAACATAATCAGTTATGTTTTGATTTGAAATAATACCATCATTTTATGCATTGCCTTATATCTACCCACTATTTTCCTCAATTTTCATTTTTTTAGATTACTTCTCATTTTTAACTTATTATTTTGAAACACTTGCAAATTTATGATAACTAATATTTGATCTCAATCCTTTCTCTATTTTAAAGGCTCAAACATTCTATAAAGTTTGGTTTTCTAAAAACAACCTATTACTATACAAACACATCCTCTTTCAAATTAATGTGAAAACTAAAACATTTACTTTCTATTCTATCCTCGATTCAATTTCCAACAGACAACAAAGCACTGGTAACAATAGTATCGTTGTTCGGATAATCTGTTTTTGTGAAGTTCCTAACTTTAGAAGAAATATGATCTTACTAAGTCTAGAATAATTTTTCCAAAAATGTAAATTATTTTTACTATTATTCATCTTTTGATGATTTATGCAATCATTTTAAAATATTTATAAAATAAATTTAATAATTGTATGTGTATTTAATTTTAAAAGAATTTTAATATCTAATGATGATGGGCGTCAGATTCTTAGAGTAAGAGTTGAAAGAAACCTTACTATATTAGGAGTATAATTTAATACTAAAGTAAAGTTTTCTTTTTGCAAGCTCCAAAAGATTATCATTTAATGCTCTCTTCTTTCACAAGTGTTATTTTGTTTCTTTAAATGTTTAGTGTAATTCAATTGAATTTACATAATAAATTTTCCTATTAACAAATAATTTGATGATTAAATAATTTATGGATATAAGATTATAATATATACTAGATTTTAACCCGCGGGCGTATAATTTTTATTATTATTTATATTTTATATTGTATTTCTTTATTAAATATTGGATGTTTTCCAAATAGAGGAATAACTAAATTTTCTGATCGTTTGTGCGGCTAAATGTTTATATTAATTTTTTAACTCGCAAAATACTTTATCAACATTTGTTTGTTATATATATATATATATATATATATATATATTTTAGTGTTTAAGATTCTATTTTGATTTTAATTAATATAACAAAAAATAATGTATCTAAATACATAGTAAATCATTTTTATACTATGATTAAGTCATATTTTACCTAATGATTTAATTATTTTAAACAATCTTAGTTAAATCAACTTAATTTTTATATGTCAAATATTCTAATATTAATTATAATATTTAAATAGATGTGAATCGAAGTTTTTCTTACGTTAAGAATCAAAGGTCACAAGTTTTGGAAAACAAAATAGTAATCAAATTGTTGTTTTCTTTCTTTGCAAAAGATTCATAGAAAGAATATCTTCAATACAAAATAGAATGTGTGGTTAAATATATCATTATTTTTGTTTCCATATCGATTTTGCTGTAACTTTATAGTTGGAATGTTATGTGAAATATTTAGAAAACAAAATCTGATGTGATGCTATTTTTGGAAATTTTTTAGGGATTAACTTTGTGAATATATATAAATAAAAGGGTAGAACCAAAAATGTACTTAAAAAATATATATATAGATATTTGGGTTGTAGAAAATAATGTCGTAATAATTGGATGTTTTAAAAACTAAACTTACGGAAAAATATGAAGACAAATCCGTGCGTAGTATTGAGAACTCCTAGTATATATATATATGATTCTATTGTAATCACAAATCAACAAAAATACAACAAAATATTGCTACCTATTATTTGTGCGTTCCTCACACGCACACGCTTCTTTCGTTTAGTATATATAATATATTGTTAATTACCTCATGCATTTGTGCTCTTTGGTGAAGGGAAATCAACGTTGCTCAGTAGTCATGTTCTTGGGGCTTCTCGGAAGATAAGTGAAGGTGAGTGCACATTTAGCAATAATTTCTCGTGAACGTAAACGTACGTACGTATGTCTCTCTTGACCCATGATTCGTTCGTATGTTGCGTGCATACGGAGAATCTTTGAAACGACCGACCTTTTTTTTTTTTTAATAAATATAAATATAATATAATAAATAAACTACAACTAGTGGTACCATACCCACTAGTCACCTAACCACAAACACAACCAACAGCGAAAATAATAATACCAATATCCAATAAATAATAATCCAAAAAATATAAATATCCAATATAAATTCCAATCTTAACTAATGATCCAAACGTCATAAACCAAATAACCAGCAATCCTAAACAATGCTCTAAGACTCAACTCTAGCAACCTAACAATGCCATATCAACAATCAACCGAGTCCCTAGAACATCCTCCTCTTCATTGCCTGGATTCCACGATCACACTTTGCCTTTACCTGCACCACAAACACATATTGCAATGCATGAGTATTTTACAAACACTCAGTAAGGCAATCCTCCTATCTACTGGGCTATACACACAAGCAATAGAGTATCAGTAATCTTCACACAACAATCAACAAACGATAACAAAACAGGACGTAGCATCCACCGATGCCACACCTGCATCGATCGATGCCAACAGGAGAAGCATCGATCGATCCAGAAGCTGCATCGATCGATGCAAGTGTAACTTGCATCGACCGATACCCAGTCTGCATCGACCGACGCATGCTCGACGCACACGAGAAACCCTAAAGTTCATCGCGCCGTCCTCGCACTTGCATCGACCGATGCAAGCTATGCATCGATTGACGCAACGTCGAGCACCGTGATTTCTCCGAAGTTTCTCGCTGGATCTTGTTCTTACAACCACAGAAACTCAATCCCAAGCCACAAGAAAGCTTCCTAACGTCCATAACAACAACCTAATACGTCTAACAACAAACAACAAGCAAATCACTGAATTCTCTAGCTTAGATAAGCCATGGTCCTGCACTTACCTGTGCCAAGACGAATCTGAACAACACAAAAGCAAGAAAACGTTTCCTAGAAGCTCCTACAGCAATCCCAGCTACAGATCTCCTCAGGAAAGCACCAAAACTCCAAGAAACTCTCAAGAACTTTTCTCTCTTTTCTTTTCTCTCCCAGAAATGGCCAAAACACGAATGAGACCAAAAGAAAACGACTTAAGGGTTTTCCCTTTCTCTTTTCCCCAAAACGCAGCGTTTGACTTAAGTCAAAACGCACAGAATTGAGTCAGCATCGATCGATGCTCCTACTGCATCGATCGATGCACATCCTAAACCGGAATTCCGGTTCACGGATGTTACAATTCTCCCCCACCAAACTGGATTCGTCCTCGAATCCCAAACAACCATCAGCCAAGGACTCCCGTGCAACCGTCTCCACGGCCCGCACTCCTTCGACCTACCTACAGAAGGTCACCTCTAGGCGATAGACTCACGCTCCAAGCGTCATTTGCTCTCGACTTTTGGACTTTCCTTTTTTCTCATAGGCCTAAACCTTGAGTTTCATTGGCTCCTCATCAGACCTAAGTCTGCATGCCAATGTTGGCTCCTCATTGGGCCTAAGCCCGCATGCCATAATATATATATAAGGAAAATCCAAACTCGTCTCTCGGGTCGTCACCCTACAGCACGCCTCCGGACCGTCGTCCAAAGTCGATATACCAACAATACTCCAAAGTCACAAAGTCTCCAAATATGGCAGTTCTAGGAGAACCAAAGTCCTCCAAGAGCCGCGAGCAAACGATTCTGAACACGTCTGAGTCCTATCCCTATCCAGGTTTCCTTCCCGTGACTCGCGTAAAACATCTCAATGTTCTACCAGCCACATATTCCCTCACTGGAATACCATATGGCCACACAAGGATCATATACACGCCACAAGGGCCGCCACAAAGGCCAAACAAAATGTCCTAAAGAGGACCGCCACCAAGGCCAAACAAATGTCCTAAAGAGGACCGCCACCAAGGTCAAACAAATGTCCTAAAGAGGACCGCCACCAAGGCCAAACAAATGTCCTAAAGAGGACCACCACCAAGGCACTCTGGCTAAACAGCCCCGCCACAAAGGCCATCTGTCCCGAAGGACCATCACAAAGACACTCTGGCTAAACAGCCCGCCACAAAGGCATCTGTCCCGAAGGACCGTCACAAAGACACTCTGGCTAAACAGCCCGCCACAAAGGCATCTGTCCCGAAGGACCGTCACAAAGACACTCTGGCTAAAGAGCCCGCCACAAAGGCCAAACAAAACGGCTAAACAGCCCGCCACAAAGGCCACACCCGGCTAAACAGCCCGCCACTAAGGCCACACACAAGCCCCTCCAAGGCTTTCCACCGCTAAAAATGGACAAATTCTCTCTCCCGAGAAACTTTCCATATTCAGCACTTTCCATTTCTGGAAACTTTCCACTTAAGGAAACTTCTATTTCGGGAAACTTTTCCCCCAAACCCCGCCTCACGGAAACTTTGTACCCCGATCACCACCTCATCTTGTTACTGAGTCGCACAACCAACCACCCCAAGCGACCGAGTAACAAGAGAGATGGGCTGGAATACTCCATTCCCGCTCCAGCCATGGATTACAGACGGAACTAGACTAGGCAAGCTCCGGTCGTGGTTGCTTCTCATACCACTTCTTGAACCTTGCCTTCATCCTTGCCTCAGGTTCCCAAGTCTGCTCCTCCACACCATCACAGTCCCACAGGACTCTCATCAAAGGAATCTTCTTCTTCCGAAGTTCCTTGATCCTCCTCTCGAGAACCCTCACTGGTCTCGCCTCCAAAGTCATGTTAGGCTGAAGATCCTCTGGAATCTTAGCCAACAACTGATCATCCTCACAGAGACACTTCCGCAACATAGACACATGGAATACCTTATGGAAAGCACGCATAACCTCAGGTAACTCCAGTCTATATGCCACTGGTCCAACTCGCTCAATCACTCTGAACGGACCCATATACCTCGGACTCAACTTAGTCTCTGTCAACGACCTGTTCGGACCCCGCAACATGGCCATCTTGAGGTACACTCTGTCTCCTACCTGAAACTCCAGGTCTCTCCTCCTCTTATCAGCATAACTCCTCTGCCTATCCTGAGCCTCTTTCTTGTTCAGCTTGAGAACCCGAATCTTCTCTGAGGTCTCCTGAACAAAATCTGCCCCGTACATGCTCCTCTCCCCCACCTGAGTCCAGCATAACGGTGTACGACACGGCCTCCCATACAAAGCCTCATAAGGAGCCATACCAATACTCGCCTGATAGCTGTTGTTGTAAGCAAACTCTACCAGGTTCAGGTGATCTGCCCAATGGCCACCCCAATCCAAAACACACATCCTCAGCAAATCCTCCTACGTCTGGATCGTCCTCTCAAACTGTCCACCTGTCTGGGGATGATAAGCTGTACTCATATGCACCTTAGTGCCCATCTCTGCCTGAAATGTCTGCCAGAAAACCGAAGTGAACTTAGAATCTCTGTCAGACACAATGCTCGCTGACACCCCATGCAATCTGACTATCTCCCTCACATACTTCTTAGCCAAGACCGCTGCTCCATCAGTCTTCTTAATGGACAGAAAATGTGCTGACTTAGTCAACCGGTCCACAATGACCCAAATAGCATCAAAGGTCCGTGACACTGGCAATCCTACCACAAAGTCCATGGTAATCATATCCCACTTCCACTCAGGAATGGGTAAACTCTTCAGTAACCCGCCAGGAACCTGATGCTCAGCCTTCACTAGCTGACACACATCACACCTCGAAACCCAACCCGCTACATCCTTCTTCATCCCGACCCAATGATAGTACCTTTTGAGATCACGGTACATCTTAGTCGCTCATGGATGAATAGACAGCTTGCTCGAATGAGCCTCTCTCAGAATCTCTTGCCTCAACTCCTCATCCTTGGGCACACAAATCCGACCATGCACCAAGATAGTACCATTATCTGAGACCTGATAATCTGAATCAACATCCTTTGAGGCATCACCAGCCCCAAATCTTTCTCCTGTGCCAACCGCACCCTACTCAAAAGAGCTGCTCTGTCAACTGCTTCCAAACCCAACGGTTCCAGTGAAACAGCACACAAACTCAAAGCACTGATCTCTCCTACCAGAGACTCCATCTCCTGCTCCTGAGCCGAAGCTACCCTCTTCCGACTCAGAGCATCTGCAACCGTGTTAGCCTTTCCAGGATGATAGGCTATCTCCAAATCATAATCTGCCACAAGCTCCATCCACCGCCTCTGTCTCAAATTCAACTCAGGCTGAGTGAATATATACTTTAGGCTCTTATGATCTGTAAACACCTATACCTTTGCACCATAAAGATAAGATCTCCAAATCTTCAGGGCAAAAACTACAGCACCCATCTCCAAATCATGAGTAGGATAGTTGCCTTCATGCACCCGCAAATGCCGCGATGCATAGGCAATCACCTTCCCATGCTGCATCAGAACACACCCCAAACCAACTCTAGATGCATCTGTATAAACCACATAGGGTTCTCCCTGCTCAGGCAAAGCCAACACTGGCGCAATAGTCAACATCTCCTTCAGGCTTGCAAAGCCTTCCTCACACTCTTCTGACCAAACAAAAGGAACATCCTTCCCTGTCAACTTAGTCATAGGACGTGCTCTGCTTGCAAACCCCTGCACAAACCTCCTGTAGTAACCTGCCAATCCAAGGAAACTTCTGATCTCTGTAGCATTCTGCGGTCTAGGCCAATCTCTGATAGCCTGAATCTTCTCTGGATCTACAGAAACCCCCTCTGCAGAAACAATATGACCAAGAAATCCCATCTCACGCTGCCAAAAACTGCACTTGCTCAACTTAGCAAATAGCTTATGCTCCCGCAGCTTCTCCATAACTGCCCTCAAATGCACTGCATGCTCCTCAGGACTCTTAGAATAAACCAGGATATCGTCGATGAAAATGATGACAGATACATCCAGAAACTCCTGAAACACACTGTTCATCAATCTCATAAACGCTGCTGGTGCGTTAGTCAACCCGAAAGGCATCACTACAAACTCATAATGCCCATACCTCATCCTGAAAGCAGTCTTCCTCACATCTGCCTCAGCTATCGGTATCTGATAATAACCCGACGCCAGATCCACCTTAGAGAACCAAGTAGCACCCCTCAACTGATCCAACAACTCATCGATCCTAGGAAGAGGATACTTGTTCTTCACAGTGACCCGGTTCAAACCCTGATAATCAATGCATAATCTGAAACTCCCATCCTTCTTCTTCACAAACAACACCGGCGCTCCCCACGATGATACACTAGGACGGATGAATCCCTTACTCAACAGATCCTCCAGCTGCTTCTTCAGCTCTGCCATCTCTACTGGAGCCATTCTGTAAGGAGCCTTGGATAACGGTATCGTCTCCGGTTCCAGTTCAATGGTAAAAGGATCCGACCGAGATGGTGGTAATCCCTGCAAAGACTGAAACACATCCTCAAATTCCTCTACTACCCGAATACCGCTAACCGTAGACTTCCCCACTGACTCCGGCATAGATATAGTAACCAGATAAGCCTCACGGCCCTTCTCGATCATCTTCCCAGCCTGAATGGCTGAGATCACGAGACTCCCCGAAGTCGGTCTAATACCCTGGAATACCAACTTCCCTCCTGGACGCTCAAACTCCACCCTACCCCGATAGCAATCCAAATGCACCATATGCCGATGCAACCAATCCATCCCGAGAATAACGTCATACAACTCCACTGGACTGATAAGCAAATCCGCTGGCTTCGACTCTCCTACGATCTGAATATCAACCCCTTTAGTTCGTCCGATAACTCTCAGGAACTTGCCTCCAGCAACTCTAACAACTCCTGTACGCTCCCCGGGATCCCCTCCGATTCCCGCACATTCTGCACACTCCGGAGTAATGAAGCTATGAGAAGCTCCAGAATCAAACATAACGTGGGACTTAAGCCCGCCCACCAACAAGGTCCCTACACAAACCTCATGTGTTGAGAACCCAACACTTTATCACAGGAAAACAGAAAATCTGAACCTACTATAAATTCACAAAGTTTAAGTATCAGAAATTATACCTGTGATCGCCCCGGCACTGGTTCCACCAGTCTCTGCTGTCGTGTAAACCCGTGGCAACTGCTCAATCCGTGCCACCTGCTGCCCTCCAGGCTGCACCTGTTGCAACGCTGCCACTGCTGCCGGCTGCAACTTGGGACAGAAAGGCCTGATGTGCCTTGTCTCCCTACAGTGATAACATACCCGAGGCCCTGCCGTCGGAACACTCCTCTTGGGACAACTAGCAATCTTGTGATCCTTGCTCCCACAACTGAAGCAACCAGCACCACTTGACTTCTGCGTAGCCTCCCACTTCCTCTTGGTTCCCTGGGCATGCCTACCGCCCCTGTTGGAACCACCCTGCTGCTGAGCCTTACTAGGCTGAACTGCTAGAGTGACCGACACTGACTGTGCCCGGATATCCTCCTCAATCTCTGCTGCTGTCTCAACCAGCTCAGCACGCGTAGCATAGCTCTGCCCTCTACAGTGGACTCTCAAATCATCACGTAGAGCCCTCAAAACCTCCTGATCTGAGCCTCCTCAGACTCCATACTCCGACCCCCATAACATAGAAGTCGACTGAACTCCAAGTCCAGCTCCCGCACTGACCGTGTCCCCTGAGACAACTGAAGGAACTGCACCTCCAAACGATCCAATGCCTCTCTAGGAAAATACTTGCGGTTGAACTCCAAAACGAAGTCAGCCCAAGTCATCTCCCGCTGCACCCTCCTAGCAGCCACAGACCTCCACCACAACTCAGCATCTCCACTCAAAAAGTAGACCCCTATGTCCACCGAACTCCTCGGGACATCTCAGAGTGTGGAAGTTACGTTCCACTCTCATCCTCCACGCATCCGCAGCAGTAGGATCTACACCTCCTGAGAACTGCTCAGTACGCAACTTGCCCATCTCTGACAACATGTTGAGATAACGAGCATGAACCCCCACATCTGCAGCCACTGGCTGCCGCTCCTCTGCCACCACTGGTGGCACTACCCGAGCCTGAGCCGGTACCACATGTGGTAACCGCTCCAACACCTGTGCTAGCAAAGCCGCAATGTCAACACCAGGGACTCCACCCGCTGGGGCTCCCACACTCGGGACCCTAGCATCACCGACCACTGGAGCATAAACACCGCCCCCTCCGGCCACACTCACTGAATCCCCCGGAACACCCTGCGACTCGCCAACACCCTCAGCTGTCACACTCTGGTCCTCGGTCTCACTAACCACTGGGGCTCTCCCCCTACCACGACCACGACCGCGACCACGACCGCGTCCCCGACCTCGACCAGCAACAGCATCCTCTCTAACCATCTGCACTACCATGAACAGAAGGCTAAGCAAACAATTACTATTTAACACAGAAATAGAAACTCACCGTGGAATCACCAATAGGCTCGAAGAGGATGTTCTAGAACTCCATGCCACACACAATTGACTAACTCACATAATCAATCAAGACATGCAATCCCAAACATCTACAGCACAAAGCCTAGTGAACCCAAACCTAGAACCGTAAGGGCTCTGATACCAAAATGAAACGACCGACCTTTTTTTTTTAATAAATATAAATATAATATAATAAATAAACTACAACTAGTGGTCCCATACCCACTAGTCACCTAACCACAAACACAACCAACAGCGGAAATAATAATACCAATATCCAATAAATAATAATCCAATATATATAAATATCCAATATAAATTCCAATCTTAACTAATGATCCAAACGTCATAAACCAAATAACCAGCAATCCTAAACAATGCTCTAAGACTCAACTCTAGCAACCTAACAATGCCATATCAACAATCAATCGAGTCCCTAGAACATCCTCCTCTTCATTGCCTGGATTCCACGATCACACTTTGCCTTTACCTGCACCACAAACACATATTGCAATGCATGAGTATTTTACAAACACTCAGTAAGGCAATCCTCCCATCTACTGGGCTATACACACAAGCAATAGAGTATCAGTAATCTTCACACAACAATCAACAAACGATAACAAAACAGGACGTAGCATCGACCGATGCCACACCTGCATCGATCGATGCCAATAGGAGAAGCATCGATCGATACAGAAGCTGCATCGATCGATGCAAGTGTAACTTGCATCGACCGACGCATGCTCGACGCACACGAGAAACCCTAAAGTTCATCGCGCCGTCCTCGCACTTGCATCGACCGATGAAAGCTATGCATCGATCGACGCAACGTCGAGCACCGTGATTTCTCCGAAGTTTCTCGCCAGATCTTGTTCCTACAACCACAGAAACTCAATCCCAAGCCACAAGAAAGCTTCCTAACGTCCATAACAACAACCTAATACGTCTAACAACAAACAACAAGCAAATCACTGAATTCTCTAGCTTAGATAAGCCATGGTCCTGCACTTACCTGTGCCAAGACGAATCTGAACAACACAAAAGCAAGAAAACGTTTCCTAGAAGCTCCTACAGCAATCCCAGCTACAGATCTCCTCAGGAAAGCACCAAAACTCCAAGAAACTCTCAAGAACTTTTCTCTCTTTTCTTTTCTCTCCCAGAAACGGCCAAAACACGAATGAGACCAAAAGAAAACGAGTTAAGGGTTTTCCCTTTCTCTTTTCCCTAAAACGCAGCGTTTGACTTAAGTCAAAACGCAGCGTTTGACTTAAGTCAAAACGCACAAAATTGAGTCAGCATCGATCGATGCTCCTACTGCATCGATCGATGCACATCATAAGCCGGAATTCCGGTTCACGGATGTTACAATCTTCCAGTGGAGATATACCCGTTGGAGTTTAAGACGAACCTCGGCGTGATCCACACTTCAAGTGTTGCCGTGTTGGGATCCTATTGCATCGGATCGTGGTCTTCGTGATGGGTATTTGTACGTACTCCTCTATGTTTATCTTATATAACTATATAATTAATTAATCTTTTCGGCTGTATCATTCATACGAAGTGTGCTATCTTGATGTTTGACGTCACATCAAGAGAGTCATACGAGTATGCTCAGAGCCGGCTCTATGATTTTAAAGGCCACAAACAAAGAAAAATAAAAGGCTGTTATGATGCTAGTAAGAGTCGAACCCAAGTTAGGATACACACAATGCAAGATTAATACCACTAGATTAGACAAATTTTTGGAAAAAAAGGCCGAAAATTACCTATAAAATATAGGATTTTTTATAGGACCACAAACATGTGCTTCATTGGCTTGGCTTTTGGATCGGCTCTGAGTATGCTAAAAGTCGCTACAGTCAGCTTCGTACTGTTTGTGGAGTAGAGATACCAATCGCTCTATGCGGTAACAAAGTGGATCTGATCAAGAGCAGCAGATAATATTATATTTAGTTAGGTACCGTAATACCACATATCTCGCTTTTTAGTTAGATTATATATTTAGTTTGAAAATGTATTTACGTTTTTTTTTTATTTTAAAAATCTATGATATTTTATGTGTTATTAATTCTTCTTATTTAATATTTCTTAATTATTTATTTGTATTGATAGAGTATTATATAATGTATTAGATGTTTGAAAATAAAATGAAAAACTATATGAAAGTTGAGAACTTGTATACAAATTTTTTTTTTTAATAAACTAACAAAATGCTAATGTGATAATAAAAAAATAGATGGTATGATATCTGATAATCGTAAAAATATTTCACTTATGTTTTGTTCATATTTTACATATGTTTGCTTATTTTTTGTTAATATCTATTCAACATTTCGAAAACCAAAAAATAACTAATTTGCTGTCATATATAAACAATCGCACCTATAATTTATATTCATATAGAATTTAATATAAATATAAATTTAATATAATCTATATATTTAATGTATCAAACAATTTAGAACACCATAAACGTAAGGTGAGGAAGTATTTGAAAGCTAATAAGTTTTATAATGTAGAAAACAATTAAACAATTTTGTTTTTTGATGGATCATGATTGGCTGCTCGGTGTGTGTTCTATTAATTTGTAACCGTCTATAAATTTCTTGTAATTCTATTCCGATACTCTCAACTACATTTACCTATATATAATATATCTAGTTAGAAATCATACAAACTATGTATTTTATAATTTATTACTATAATTTCTCAATCTATGGTCCAACCAAACATGAGCGTCCATTATATAGAAGTTAATGGAAAAAAAAAAAACAGATAGTCAGAATAGAATTACAAGAAGACAAAAATAATTGTAGTCATATAAACAGTTTTATTAGTGTTTTTAAGGTCAAAATATGTCACATTCCAATTCATTTGACTAATTATAAAAATTTGTAGATGAATTATGAGTGTTTAGACAATCCTTATACCATTTTGTTCCAAAGACAGATTCCTGACTGGTGGGGTTGGGCTTACTGGATATCTCCTCTTACCTATGCTTTCAATGGTTTAACTGTCAATAAACTGTTTGCTCCTAGATGGATGAACAAACTGGTGAGTCTACTCACTGCTTTTTTCTTGCATTTTACAAAGATTATATCATTAGCTTTGCGTCTCACTTTTTTTTGAACTGCAGGCTTCAGGCTGTAACAACCCGTCCCGTGGACCCCACTAGCCTCACTGCTAGCCCGCTAGCCTCACTGCTAGCCGCCCAAACGGACCCCAAGCTGGCCCTGCAGGGCATCGATCCTAACCCATCACTGTGGAAATCCACATCCACCAGTAGGTTATTGGTGCGCCAGGCGTTCCTCGAACCCTGGTCCTCACCCTTTAACAACCTTCCCACAGGACAAGCTGTCACCAATTGAGAAATGAAACAACCCTTCCCGTTTTTTTTTAATACCTAAATTTACTAGTGGTCCCATACCCACTAACATCCTAACAACAATCAATAACCGCGGAAAACCAAATAAAACCAATTCCATTAAACCAAAGAACTCCAACAACAATGAACCAATACTCAATAGCAACATAATCCAAATCAAGAAATAACCAACAACTAACATCCTACCATGTTCCATTGACTTAATCTAGCAACCTAACAATAGGTAGACCACAATCAATCAAGCCTCTAGAACATCCTCCTCTTCATAGCCCTTGATCCCACGATCACACTTTTCCTTTACCTTTTCTCAAGAAGATTCTGAGCAATGGAAACGAAATCCTCACTCCTAGCACCCTTCCAACACGTTCCTAGCCTTGGATCTTCAATCCCACAGCAAGATCTCACCAAAAACGCCTTGAAATCTCACAAACTCTCTCAAGAACCTTAGGAAACTGTTTTCTCTCTTTGTTTCTCTTGAAAACGGCGACAACAGAACAAAAACACGACCCTAGGTCGTTTTCTCCCTTTTAAGACACGAATTAGGGATTTCCCTGAACCAAACCGAACCAATTCGGCAATTAAATCAAACCGGTCGAACCCAGAAATTAGTGGTATCGATCGATGCCACAAGGGTGTCGATCGATACTCCTTCCAAAAACACAAAATCTGGTTCGCGGATGTTACAATTCTCCCCCACCAATATGGATTCGTCCCCGAATCCCGCAATACCGTCCATCTGCCAAGGACCCCGTGCCACCGTCAACACGGCCCGCACGTCCCCAGACCGGACTAAACACCATCAGTCAAGGTTCCCGTGCCACTGTCGCAACAGCCCGCACACCTCCGACTGACCCTTGAGGTCTCCCTCTAGCCAATATACTCGCATCATAACACTATTTGCTCACAACTCAGTGCTTCCCCGTCCGTGGTCGCAACCAACGAATCATGCCGGCTCGCTATCAGGCCAACCGCCTTAAGCTACGGCATCCAGAAGTCACACACACACACTCCCCGCTCTCGGGTCGCAACCCTCGAGACATACCGGCTCACTGCCGAGCCTCGGCTCACAGCTACGGTATCCAGGGAGCCTCACATATCCTGCTCTCGGGTCGTCACCCTCAAGCGCGCTCTCGGATCGTCATCCGAAGCAACATACCACTCCCACTCTCTGGCCACAAAGTCCATCGAGCTATCGGTATCACGTGAGTTGGGCCCACACGGCCTAGAGCAAAACAAATACTGATGCCAACGAGTATCTCCCGGCTAGATCTACCTCAACATTTCCACAAAACTTTCTTTTCTAGAAACTTTCTAATTCTGGAAACTTTCCTTTTGTGGAAACTTTCTATTTATGGAAACTTCCAAAAATAGAAACCCGAGCTATTTCTCTTTTCCCATGACAATCACAGTCAACATAAAGAAAAATACTCATCTTATTAATCTCACAATGTCATAATCGTTACAACTCCACGAAAATACATCAGAAAAACAAAAATACAACAACTGGAGCCATCAACCCGCATCCCGAGCACCACCTCATCTTGATACTTAGTCGCACAACCAACCACCCCTAAGCGACCAAATATCAAGAGAGATGGGCTGGAATACTCCGTACCCGCTCCAGCCACGGACTACAACTCGGACCCGGCTAGACAAGCTCAAGCGGTCTGCTTCTCAAACCACTTCTTAAACCTTGCCTTCATCCTCGCCTCGGGCTCCCAAGTCTGCTCCTCTACTCCGTCACAGTCCCACAGGACTCTCATCAAAGGAATCTTCTTCTTCCGAAGTTCCTTGACTCTCCTCTCGAGCACCCTCACTGGTCTCGCCTCCAAAGTCATGTTAGGCTGAAGATCCTCAGGAATCTTAGCCAACAACTGATCACCCTCGTGAAGACACTTCCTCAGCATCGACACATGAAATACCTTGTGGAACGCACGCATAACCTCAGGCAACTCCAGCCGATATGCCACTGGTCCCACCCGCTCAACTACTCTGAACGGACCCATGTACCTCGGACTCAACTTAGTCTCTGTCAATGACCTGTTCGGACCCCGCAACATGGCCATCTTGAGGTACACTCTATCACCAACCTGAAACTCAAGATCCTTTCTCCTCCTATCAGCATAACTCTTCCGCCGATCCTGAGCTTCCTTCATGTTCTGCCTCAAAACCCGGATCTTCTCCGAGGTCTCTGAACAAAATCTGCACCAAATATGCTCCTCTCCCCCACCTGAGTCCAACATAACGGGTACGACACGGCCTCCCATACAAAGCCTCATAAGGAGCCATCCCAATACTAGCCTGGTAGCTGTTGTTGTAAGCAAACTCCACCAAGCTCAAGTGATCTGCCCAATGACCACCCCAATCCAGCACACACATCCTCAACAAATCCTCCAAAATCTGGATCGTCCTCTCGACTGACCGTCCGTCTGAGGATGATAGGCTGTACTCATATGCACCTTCGTGCCCATCTCCGCCTGAAACGCCCTCCAGAACACCGAAGTGAACTTGGAATCTCTATCAGACACAATACTAGCAGGCACACCATGCAATCTGACTATCTCCCTCACATACTTCTTGGCCAAAACCGCTGCTCCATCAGTTTTCTTGATGGCCAGAAAATGTGCAGACTTAGTCAAACGGTCCACAATGACCCAAATAGCATCAAACGTCCTCGACACAGGCAACCCTACCACGAAGTCCATCGTGATCAAATCCCACTTCCACTCAGGAATAGGCAAACTCTGCAATAAACCACCAGGAACCTGATGCTCTGCCTTCACCAGCTGGCAAGTATCACACTTCGCCACCCAGTCCGCTACGTCCTTCATCATCCCGACCCAGTGATAATACCGCTTGAGGTCACGGTACATCTTGGTCGCCCCTGGATGAATAGAGAACTTGCTCGAGTGAGCCTCTCTCAGGATCTCCTGCCTCAAATCCTCCCCCTTGAGTCGGAAGAGGGTGGCTTCGGCTCAGGAGCAGGATATGGAGACATTGGTAGGTGAGATCAGTGCATTGAGTTTGTGTGCTATCTCACAGGAACCTTTGGGTTTGGAGGCAGCTGATAGAGCGGATTTGTTGAGCAGAGTGAGGTTAGCTCAGGGGAGCGATGAGGGGCTGTTGAATGCCTCTAAGGCTGCGGGTGCAGAGTATCAGGTTTCTGCTAATGATCACTGCTGCCATCTCCAAATCATGAGTAGGATAATTAGCTTCATGCTTCCGCAACTGCCGCGAAGCATAGGCTATAACCTTCCCCTGCTGCATAAGTACACAACCCAACCCCACTCTAGAAGCGTCTGTATACACAACATATCTGTATGGTGGGAAGGTGCAGGTGTTTACAGATCACAAGAGCCTGAAGCTAACTTGGTGCATAAGTACACTGCTCTGGTGCATAAGGCTCGTCCTGCTCAGGCAGTGATAACACCGGCGTGGTAGTCAACATCTGCTTGAGACTTGCAAAGCTCGCCTCACACTCTGGTGACCACACAAATGGGACATCCTTCCCTGTAAGCTTAGTCATCGGCTGTGCCATACTCGCAAAACCCCGAACAAACCTCCTGTAGTAACCTGCTAACCCCAGGAAACTCCGAATCTCGGTGGCACTCTGCGGCCTTGGCCACTCCCTGATGGACTGAATCTTCTCTGGATCCACCGAAACTCCCTCTGCAGAAACAATGTGACCCAAGAACCCCATCTCACGCTGCCAGAAACTGCACTTGCTCAGCTTAGCAAACAACTTCTGCTCCCTCAGCTTCTCCAACACTGCTCTCAAGTGTACTGCATGCTCCTCAGGACTCTTAGAATATACCAGGATGTCGTCGATGAAAATGATGACTGACACGTCCGAAACTCCTGGAACACGCTGTTCATCAATCTCATAAACGCAGCTGGCGCGTTTGTCAACCCAAACGGCATCACCACAAACTCGTAGTGTCCATACCTCGTCCTGAAGGCTGTCTTCCTCACATCTGCCTCATGAATAGGAATCTGATGATATCCTGATGCCAAATCGATCTTGGAGAACCAAGTAGCACCCCTCAACTGATCCAACAACTCATCAATCCTCGGGAGAGGGTACTTGTTCTTCACAGTAACTCGGTTCAGACCCCGATAGTCAATACACAACCGAAAACTCCCATCCTTCTTCTTAACAAACAACACCGGAGCTCCCCACGGTGAACAACTAGGACGGATAAAACCCTTGCCCAACAAATCCTCAAGCTGCTTCTTCAGCTCTGCCATCTCTGCTGGAGCCATCCTGTAAGGAGCCTTGGATAACGGCATCGTCCCCGGTTCCAGCTCAATAGTAAAAGGATCCAACCGTGATGGTGGTAATCCCTGCAATGACTGGAACACATCCTCAAAGTCCTCCACAACCGGAATACCGCTAACCGTAGACTTCCCCACTGACTCTGGCATAGATATGGTAACCAGATAAGCCTCACGGCCCTTCTCGATCATCTTCCCTGCCTGAACGGCTGAGATCACGAGACTCCCCGAAGTCGGTCTAATCCCCTGAAAAACCAACTTCCCTCCTGGACGCTCAAACTCCACTCTACCCCGATAGCAGTCCAAGTGCACCCTATACCGATGCAACCAATCCATACCAAGAATGACATCATATAACTCCACTTGACTGATAAGCAAATCCGCTGGCCATGACTCCCCTGCGATCTGAATATCAACTCCTCCAGCTCGTCCAATAACTCTCAGGAACTTGCCTCCCGCAACTCTGACAACTCCTGAGCGCTCTCCAGAATCCCCTCTGATCCCCGCACTCTCGGCACACTCCGGAGTAATGAAGCTATGAGAAGCTCCAGAATCAAACATAACGTGGGACTTAAACCCGCCCACCAACAAGGTCCCTACACAAACCTCATGTGTTGAGAACCTAACACTTGACCACAAGCAAAAACAAATACAATCTGAACTATTGAATTAACCAAGTTCGAATCTCAGAAGTTATACCTGTGATCGCTCCCGCACTAGTGCCACCGGGCTCCTGGGTCGAATACACCTGAGACGTCGGCTCGATCCAACCCACCGGCTGCACAACCTGCTGCGTCCCTGGCTGAGCTCCAGCCTGCAACACTGCTACCGCCCTCTGCTGCAACTTGGGACAACGAGGCTTGATATGCCCCGTCTCTCTGCAGTAGTAACACACTCGAGTATCTGCCCGCGGCTCCGTCACCGCCCGCTGCTCTGTCACTACCCGCTGCTCACCTCTCTGTGGACAGCTAGTCACCTTGTGGTCTCTGCTACCACACCCAAAGCATCTCGCACCCCCATGCCTCGACCTCTGCATGACATCAAACTTCCGCTTCTGCCCTTGCGCAGGCTTGCCGCCCTTGCTAGGAACAGAAGACGGCTGAGACTGCTGTGGCTGCACTGAAGGACTGACCACAACCACCTGTGACCTCAAATCATCCTCTATCCCAGCTGCAACCTCAACCAACTCTGCTCTGGTAGCATAGCTCCTCACTCTGCACCGAGTCCTCAAATCATCCCGCAGAGCCAACAAAAACCTCCGCACCTGAGCCGCTCTGGCTCCCATGCCCTGCCTGCATACCCCACAAGCCGACTGAACTCTGCATCCAGCTCCCGCACTGTACGGTCTCCCTGAGTCAACCCCAAGAACCGTGCCTCCATGCGATCAAGAGCCTCCCGAGGAAAATACTTGGAGTTAAACTCACTCACAAAATCTCCCAAGACATACCCTGCTGCACCCTCCGCGCTGTCACCGACCTCCACCACACACGTGCATCTCCCGACAAGTAAAACACTGCCAGATCCACTCTGTACCGGTCGGGACACCTAAGCGAAAGGAAAATATCCTCCATCCGCTCTCTCCACTCATCCGCTACACTCGGGTCGGTACTCCCGAGAAATACCCTGCTCCCACATGCCGCAGCTGCTCCATCATCCGCACATACTGTGCATCCACTACCTCGGTCCCCGGCTGCACACCTGCCTGCAAACCCGCTGCAGGCTGCACCACTGGAACCTGTCCACCACCCACTGGCGGCACTACTGGATCCTGC
Source organism: Camelina hispida (assembly GCA_023657505.1). Classification (NCBI taxonomy): domain Eukaryota; kingdom Viridiplantae; phylum Streptophyta; class Magnoliopsida; order Brassicales; family Brassicaceae; genus Camelina; species Camelina hispida. Next base: position 25,291,761 of record CP094636.1, on the reverse strand, counting down.
CCACCAACCACCGGCGGCACTACTGGATCCTGCCCACCAACCACTGGCGGCACCACTGGACCCTGCCCACCAACCACTGGCGGCACAGCTGCTGGAAGTCGCTGCAAAGCCTGAGCCACCTGAGCTAGCAAGTCAATCAAGACATCCTCCCTGCCCGGAGCACCTCCTGCTGCAACCCCACACCCGGGCAACACCGTGACCAACACCGTCACCCAAACCAGCCTGGTCTCCAGACACTATAGGATCAGCCTGTGACTCCGCTACCTCCTCACTGGCCATGCTCTGGGTCTCACTCTCACTGGCCACAGGAACCTGACCTCGTCCCCGACCACGACCACGACCTCGACCACGACCCCGACCACGACCACGACCACGCCCACGACCAGCAGCAACCTCACCTCTAACCATCTGTATCAACCAAGAACAGAAGGCTAAGCAAACAATAGCTCTATTACACAAAAACACAACTTACCGTGGAATCACAAAACAGGCTCGAAGAGGATGTTCTAGGACTTCATGCCACATACAATTTCCATTCACACAATCAATTATAGCATGTAATCCTAAACATCAGCAGCAAAAACACAATGAACCCTAGACCTAGAACCGTAAGGGCTCTGATACCAAAATGAAACAACCTTTCCCGTTTTTTTTTTAATACCTAAATTTACTAGTGGTCCCATACCCACTAACATCCTAACAACAATCAATAACCGCGGAAAACCAAATAAAACCAATTCCATTAAACCAAAGAACTCCAACAACAATGAACCAATACTCAATAGCAACATAATCCAAATCAAGAAATAACCAACAACTAACATCCTACCATGTTCCATTGACTTAATCTAGCAACCTAACAATAGCTAGACCACAATCAATCAAGCCTCTAGAACATCCTCCTCTTCATAGCCCTTGATCCCACGATCACACTTTTCCTTTACCTTTTCTCAAGAAGATTCTGAGCAATGGAAACGAAATCCTCACTCCTAGCACCCTTCCAACACGTTCCTAGCCTTGGATCTTCAATCCCACAGCAAGATCTCACCAAAAACGCCTTGAAATCTCACAAACTCTCTCAAGAACCTTAGGAAACTGTTTTCTCTCTTTGTTTCTCTTGAAAACGGCGACAACAGAACAAAAACACGACCCTAGGTCGTTTTCTCCCTTTTAAGACACGAATTAGGGATTTCCCTGAACCAAACCGAACCAATTCGGCAATTAAATCAAACCGGTCGAACCCAGAAATTAGTGGTATCGATCGATGCCACAAGGGTGTCGATCGATACTCCTTCCAAAAACACAAAATCTGGTTCGCGGATGTTACACAGGCTTCTGACGGCAAAATAAGGCTTGGAACCATGGTGCTCAATACTTATGATATCTACCATGAAAAAAACTGGTACTGGATTTCAGTTGGTGCCTTGCTTGGTTTCACAGTCCTCTTCAACGTTCTTTCCACCTTGGCACTTACCATTCTCAACCGTAAGTTAGTTTCAAAACATGCTAAAATCGACAAAACATTGCATCCATCTCTAACTCTTATTATTTTTCATATGCATTGGATTGTAACATATTTTAACCGTAGAAACACTCCCAACGCTATATTCCCAATATTCTCTATTTATTATTTGTTCTTTATTCTTTTGCCTTATGTAAATACACACTTCTTACTTTTGATTAATAAATTTGATATATCATAAAAAATGTATTTTTAATGATTGGACAGAAAATCATTGGACATATATATCTATATATATATATATATATTTTTTGTAAAAAAACCTACATAAAATTCAAACGACTATTTTCACAATCACGTAAATTAATTTGTACGTACTCCTCTATCTATCAAACCCTATCAAACCCTTTTGTCTTTTCAACTGTAGCATTCATATGCAGTGTGCTATCTTGAGGTTTATCCTTTTTGAAATTCAAACAAATGGTGGTAGAGTCCGTTTAAATTGTTTGCATTATATTGTGTCAGATGATCCTCGTGATAGATTGTTGTAAGGTATTCTCTAATTCTTTTGACAGAAAAAAAGAAGAAGATATTCTCTAATTCAGAGCAGTAGATTCTACATAAACCTATGTTGTTTATTTCGTTTTGTTAGGAAAACAAAAGCAAATCCAATGAATATTCTAAGCAAATTTTGAGCGTTTCAAAATTTATAATGTTTTGTTTTTAGCCCAATCAAATAATCCTACTATATTAATTAAGAAATACGTTTATAAATAAACATTAAAAAGTGTTAAAAAAACATTGGAATACATGCCATTATAAATAATACAAACAAGGATAAGATCATTAAGGGTAATTAAAAAAATTAGATCATCTACCCAAATGGAATAAAACAAATTGTAGCCATTTAATTTGAATGTATAAAAAAATTATATTTCTCTTGTTTTATTAAAATAATGTCTATACAAATTTAGATTACATAATTTTTGATTATTAATAGTAAAACACCAACTATTAGTTAAATACTGATAAATCTCATTTCTGATTATTCACAATTTATTTTGTCTTTCCCTAACGCGTATAAATTTAAATTTAAAAATATTACTTTTTTTTAACACATATAAATATTTAGGAATCCATAGAATCCAAAAAATAATATAAAAATTCAAATTAAATAATTAAAAATATTAGACAGTTTACTTTATGTTAATTACAAATGGATTTCATATAATAATTTTATTTGAATCGATTTATGGTTACCTAGTTACATTTTTTTTGTTTTGGAAGTGAACCAAATTTGTGCCATGACACATCTACTTGTGTTTACATCAAAGGTTACAAAACCATTTATTTCTCAAGACACCCTCCCAATTGGTGATGATTTAGCTATTTTTCAACCGGAGTATGACTTTACATCAAAAAGAGGTAAACCAATACTTAAGTTTCTATTATTTGTTGTTTTTTTTTTAATACAATAGTTCAAATATTTGTTTTTGTTTTGTTGATATATCGTAGACCAACCTGCTCCAGTTCTATGTTAGCCAGTTTGCATGCAGTCTCCATTGTTGCTGTGGGTGAAGACAAATAGACCGGTGAAAGATTTATGTGGGCTAAAATCTAGCCATAGGTTGATTTTGGACATAATGGATGCATCAAAGTGTCTTTGGACACTTATATTCTGCATCTACCAAAGGCTAGGGACACTTTTGATGAGTTAAGTGTGGCTTGGTATCTGTTTTCCACACCCTCCCTCCTTCTCTCCAATCTCTTGACAATTTTGTTTTCCTGAGTTTCTTGCCTATTGTGTTGTACTGTTCAAACAAAAATGATCTCATTGTCTTCAATTTACCATTTCAAAGACAGTAACAATTTTTTAATGTTAAGATATTAAAAATATGACAATTTTTAAATGTTAGATATTAAAAATATAATAACTTATAATGTAATTAATTCATATTTGGTAAGATTTCCCTACATTGTGATTAAAAATATGACAATTTTTAAATGTTAGATATTAAAAATATAATAATTTATAATGTAATTAATTCATATTTGGTAAGATTTCCCTACATTGTGATTAAAAATATGACTATTTAATGTTAAATATAAAAAACTAGGTTTTCACCCGCGGTACACCACATGACTAAATTATAAATTAATATATTTTAAATAATAATCTTTAGTTTATATACTATTCAAATTCCCAATTAATTAAATTTTGTCTAATTAATTTATAATTTTGTTTAGAATATTTTTTCAAATATAAGTAGAATTAATTTGTTTATTAAATTAATTATTTAATAGCAATGGCATGCCTGTAATAAGTGCCAACTTCAAGATTTATTTTATAAATGTCTCCAAAAATGTATATATATATATATATATCAAATTCATATTTAGATTTAGTAATAAGAGATTATTAGTTCTATGATTTTAGTGGATTTGCAAATCTAAACAAAAATTAGTTGGTATTCAGTCCTTGATTTTAAAATACGTATCAAAATTATGTGTTATTGGTTCTATGATTTACAAGTACTTGTTAAAATCCCATATTATTTATTTAATTATTTTGTTTTAAAATTTCAAAATCCATATTATGTTTTAAATGGATTTGAAAATATATAATAGAAGGATTCAGATTTAGATAAAACATATTGTTTCAAAATCCATGAGTTTTGATTTCATAATTTACAATTCTATATGAACTAGATGAGGACCCGCCCGATGTGCGGGTTTAAAGTTTTATAAATTAAATTAAATTTAACAAAAATATATTAAAATTTGTTGTATATTATTTCTAAATTTTATTTTGTTATAATACACTGATTTATATATATTTACAGATCTTTTAAGTATATAACTTTTAAAAGTGTGGTTTTTTACACCTAAATATACTTTGTGTTACAAACAAATATATTATTTATCACCACCTAGAAAATGTCTATATGAACACATTAAGCCAACTATTTCACTTTCACTTCTGTATAATTTTTTAATTACTAAAATTGTTGGCTCAAACAATATTTTGAATAAAAATATATTACATAATATAGTAATCAATTATGTATCATCATAATAATGTATGACCACCATGGAGAAAACCTCGGCTCCGCTTTCATCCTTTATGGAGAGAACCTTGCGTCCAACCTCCTCCACCTTCCTCTTTTGGGGAGATAATATTGTGTCCAACCTTTTCCACCATAGAGAGAACCTCGGATCTGCCTTCCACCTGTGTGGAGAGAACATGATCACATCTTTTTGCTATCTCAAAATGGCTTGCTCCGACAACCAATGAAATGAAAAACCTTTTTCTAAGGTCACAAAATATTTTGATAGTAACTAATATTAAATTTCCCTATGAGTTCGTAGAAGTGTCTTTGACACACCATGATGTAGCCTCTGTTTCTGTAACGCCTCAACCGCCACCTTGCTTAGTGAGCCCATGTCCACTCTCAGTTCATGGGCCCACCTTCCTAAGTTGTCCTTACATCTAGTCCCGGCCCGTGGACCGACCCATATTCGATGGGCGGTTTGTTACGTCTGGGAGGCTTTAAAACATGTTTACCGATCCTACAAATCAACAAATGATATTTGCCTGTGTTTTGTTCTCACTCTCACATTTCCGACAATCACTTCTAGGAAGGTCATCTATCATGAGAACTCTTGACCAAAAAAATAAATGCATTTTGGTGACATATGTGGCCAAAATTCTTTTAAACCTTTCCGCAAACGTAGGTGTTACAGTCTTTGGGCTCCTATGGATCTATTAACAACGATTTATGTTTTTCCAATCTATTTATCTATGTTTGTTGTAAGCTTGTGTTTGATTAGCCTTTTTTATCCATCAATTAGTTTGATGAGCTTCTACTCGTTATCTCACTCTGGGATTGAATGACTAATAGTAACAATTATGTTTGCCAAAAAAAAAAAAGGTTTATGACCAACCAATCAATGTTGAGAAATTAGAAAAAAATTAATTTGGCATAATTAAAGAAAAAATAGAAAATTATAAGCACGGTCATATATGAATCTCAAATAGTTCAAAGATGAAAATATAAATTAAATAAAACAATCTAAAAATACTACTATAAATTTTAAAATACAGTATTAGGGAAAGAAGACGCATATATTAACTTTTTTTTGTCAAAATATTAATCTTACATATTCCCAACTGAAAAAGGATAAAGTAGGAGAAAATTTTGGTTTAAAAAACTAAGAAAAATTTACCTTCGTTCCATTAAAAAAAAATTCCAATTAAACATAGTTGAAAACAGTATTTTTGAATAAATTATTTAAATATGAGACGATCTATGTTTATATAAAAATGAGTATTTACAAATTTTGAATTAATAATTAACTGTATATTTTCCTTAATTCTTTTTCTATATTTTTTTATGAATTAATAACTTAAAATTAAAAATAAGTAAATAATATTAGAATTTCGAATTTTATGAAATATATATATATATATATATAATCTCCTTATAATTATTATAAAACTTTGTATTATTTTATAAGTTCTATAATTTTTGATAATTATCTTTTTACATTATTAATATTTTTTAAAACAAAATATTTTATTTTTGTTGTAAGCAAATTCCTCCTATTAAATATTAACTTTTTTACACATGTGAAAATCTGAGATTGATAACTTGACACGTGTCATGATAATGTTAATGACTAACTTTAAAAACCCAACTTCTATATTAGTATTTTTGAAGCATTTTTTGCTCAAAAATACTTTTTGGAAAGTGTTTACATTTAATGCATCGATTTTAATATTAGTTATCAAAACTTCAAAATTAATTATAGGTAAGATTTTTAAAAAATAAGGAAATCCTTCTATCTCATTTAAACATAAATATATGATTCATTTTCATTTTTATTTGAATTTATATTTAAATTATCTTCAATTATTCTATAATACATTTAGTTAATTGTGATTTTTTCCTGCATATGATGTAATTCAAAATTTTAAAAACGAACATATATTACTCAATAGATGAATAAAAAATACGGGTATAATATCTCACATCGTCTAAAAAAGTTGGGCAATGGTTTAGAGTCATATTATAAAAGAGACCAAAATGATTCTAAATACAAATGAGTAGAAAACTTGACTTATAAGGCATTCAAACTTTAAAAAATTTTATTTGGTTTATTTCGGTTCTTTATTTTAATGTTTTTTAAAAGGTTAAATATGAAAAATATTTAAAACTTTTAAAAAGTTAAATATGATAAATATTATTCCGTAGATACACAATAAATATTAAAAATTAAGATGATATAGTGTGAGAGACAAGGTTATATAGCAGTACGGGTTTTATCGATATTTATATAAATTAAAAAATATTATTAATTTGGTGTTATACGGATAAAAAACCATTTCACTATTTTGTTAACACTGTCGATATCAGAGAATAGACATATCTAATTAAATTGATTAAATATATATGATGTAAAAGATAAATTATGTTGCGGTATTATATAGTTTATTTAACAATTATTATATAATTATAACATATTTAACCAATAAATACAATTTATATTATAGCTATAAATAATTTTGCCCCGAGATATACCGCGGGTCATAATCTAGTTATATAATAAGATTGTAGTAATCACTTATCCAATAACAGCCACTGGGATTGTGATACGTAACGGAGACGCTATTATAGCTAGGGATTTTTATATGGTTTTTATAACCAAATTGTGTTTAGTTACAATTTTGGTAAACCAAAACTGGTATTTCTGTTCCGGTTCGATTTTCTAACCCAAAATTGATCCAATAACCCAAAATTGATCCGGTTCTTGCTTACAGGGTTTCATTAATAGCGGTAGCGTCAATCATAAGCGGCAAAAAAAAACCTCACAACTCTGTTTTAAAAACTTTTCTCTCTCTCTCTCTCTCTCTCGCGTCGCTCGCTCATCGACTTGTTTCGATCTCTACTCTTGCAAAATCGAAGACATGGTAAGTTTCTCTATTGCCTTTCTTCTTCTTCTTCTTCTTCTTCTTCTTCGATTAGGTTACGTTTGATTGATCTATTATGGTTTTTTTCACTGTTCTCAAACCCGTTGATTGATGTCTTCGTTTTCCGTGTGTTCAGGCTCTACCTAACCAGCAAATCGTCGATAATGGAGGTGGCACAGGTACCTCCTTTCGCCGTATTTCTTAATCGACTTGAAATATTTAATCATCGTTTTAGTATTGAGATCTTTTTGATCATGTACTGAGACTTGGTTATGTTGATTTGGTGACATCGAGAAGGGACCGTAGTAGTGAATGGTGATAAGAAGAAACCTGCTCTTCGTGGTGGTGGTGGTAAGCGAAAGAGGAACACGAAGAAGGAAGCTGAGAAGAAGGATGTGAAGAAACCCCGAGCGACCAGAACCAGACCACAGCAACAGACTCAGTACTTTGAGGACAAACGTAATCTGGTAATGCTTTGTTGTCTAACACTAGCGTACTCTCTGGGGGCTAAATTATGCATACTGCTTTTGATTTCATCACTGCAATTTTGGGGATTCTTCTCTGTTTCTGTGATAAACGTAAAAACGCTCTGCGAATACAACAATGTGAGATACGTAAACAGATTCTGTTCATTTGTTTTGTGGGGGTTTCTCTTATTTGCGCACCTGTTAAGAACTCTTGGTTCTGATAAACTCGTTTGGTGGTGTCAGAATGCTACTGTGGGTTTACCTCTATGAGAACAGATGTATGTTATGGCGAGCATGAGTCACTGAAAACAAATGGCTTGTTTTGTTTTGTGTGTGTTTGCAGGAAGATTTGTGGAAGGCTGCATTTCCAGTGGGAACTGAGGTATATATACATATATATATATTGTCTTTTTAGGAGCTTCAACATCTCTGAGTTACTCTATCCATTGATGTTCTTTGCTTGTATATGGTTGTTAAATTTGTGATGGCAGTGGCATAATTTAGATGCAGTTTATAATGAATTCAATTGGGATTTCAAAACTCTTGAAGTAAGTTGTTTTGGATTATTACATTCTCCATTTTTGTTGTTGTCTGTTGTCTATTGTCAGGACAAAAGATATATTCTGGTAATTTTATTTATGTTTTAGGAAGCATTTGAGGAAGGAGGAATTCTCTATGGCAAGAAAGTCTTTGTTTTTGGCTTTGCTGAACGTAAGATATGTTTTTGAGATTTTTTTTACTTATCTTTTAACAACTTTTATCTTTTGGCACTCGTGTTTCTTTCTAATTTGCTTCTAGTTCATGCATGTGTTTAGTCAATTTTCTCTTCTTATGGTTACAGCTCAGTACTTCTATGACACCGAAGGAAAAAAAATGGTCCACGTTCCATCAGTTGTTGCTGTAAGTCTCTCTATTAACGGTTTGCTTGCTATCACTGATCATATAACAACCATTTCTCTATATTTTGCAGGTCGAATCACCATTTCCGCCTTCTGATAAGTTAGCAGTCACATCGATTCAGGGTGCAACGGAGGAAATCGTTCCAATGAAGCAGATGAAAATGGACTGGGTTCCTTACATTCCTTTTGAAAAAAGGTACCATGGTGATGAGATCTTCTCGCATTTTGGATGTTTATTACCGGCAGTTACTTAGTAACTGTTACTATATTGCTTTTGCGTTTGTTCTTCTTGCAGAGATAAACAAGTTGATAGGATGAACTTTCAGATTTTTATCATGGGCTGTACGCAGAGGAGGTAAGAAACATGTTACATGGCAATGGCATCATCACATATCTACTACTTGCAGTTGTGATGAGTTAGGTAGCCTTTTTTTTTTGCACCTTCCTTTCTGCACATAATCTACAAGTTATGGTGTAGTCAATTAATTAAGCTTTGTACATTTATCTGCAGATCTGCTCTCAGACATTTGAAGGAAGATCGTATCAAGAAGTTCGAGTATTCCCTTCCTTGTGAGTTTAAATACTCTACTACCAGTACTAGTTAAAATTTCTAAAGGGAACCATTTATACTATTCTTTATTATGTATGTGGGTACACAACAACAAAATCTAATGTCTCTTCTTTATTTTTTTTTTTGCAGATTTCTATAACCCGTTTGTGGAAGATGCACTTGAACAAAGTACTGAGGTCGACATTGTGTTCCCCTCTGAACCGGAGCCAGTAAGTTTTTGTTGGCATGTAATAAACATTGTATTGGAAGTGGCAGTCTTTGATAGGGGCCACTTTTAATTTTGGGTATTCTCTTTTATAATCAAAACTTTAATGTTTCTCTGTTTGTGCAGGTTGTATGTGGGTTTGACTGGAAGTATGACAAACTTCAGGTGTATGTTTTATTAGCGTGTTTCTGTTACGAGCAAAACTTGGGTTTACTTATTCATTTAAATCGAAAGAGAGTTGTCATCTTCTCACTGCATTTTCCTGAATCTTGGGATGGCTTTTTTGTTTTTGTTTTGAATCTATCTCAGGAACTTGTTGATGATCAGATTGAAGAGGAAAAATTAGCTGCTGAGAAAGAGGATGAATTCAAAGTAAGTTTAAGCTGTACTGTAAACGTAAATTGTCAGTTCTTGACGACGACACTTGAGTATTTATTTATATATTCACAAAGTTACCATTGTTCTATTCCAGGAGTTTGTGAAAGAGCAAGTTCGAGCAGCAAAGAAAGCAAATAGAGAAGCCAGAGAGGCTCGAGAGAAAGCACTAGAGGAAATGAGTGACGAGACTAAGGAAGCCTTTCAAAGCATCAAGTTCTACAAATTCTACCCTCGCCCTTCACCCCATGTCCCTACATTCCTGACGGTAAGAACAAAAGACAAACAAACTAACCAGCCTTCTCTAAGAAACCAGTAACTCTTAAAAAGAATGTTTTAGTATAGTTTGTTACGACGACGCTCTCAATTGTTTGCTGATTTTTTCTGTTATTTTAATTTGTTTTTTGCAGACGTCTTTCATTAACCGATACTACGGGAAAGCTCATCAAGTACTTTGAAGTGGAGTCATCAGAAAATAGCTTTTCTTCCTCTATAGTTAAAAAAGCCAACTTCGAAAATGTCTTTTATTTTTTTTTCAATTCTATTCTCCCTCTAGAAAGAAATAATACATCAGTAGTAATTAAGAGCTGTGGGATGATTTGACCTTTCTGTGAATTCTATCTACCTTGCAAGAGATCTCTTTCAAGTAAGAAAAATGACATTACATACAAAAACAAGTGATTAGCATAAATAAGAACGCTATTTTACCCTTTTATACAACACGAGTCTCTAGAGTTTGCTACTTGTAGTTAGTTTTGCCTAGAGGAGCTTCATGTTACATACCTTTGTGTTTACTTAGGCTTTGAATGGTTGCTGCATACACTCCATACTACCTAGTGCATACTAACAATTTAGTATGCAGTACAATGGACTGGAGTATGGAGTAAATAGTGGTATGCACAACACCATACTATAGTATGCATAACACCATACCATTATGAATGGTAAAAATCGGACTATGGTATGGAGTGGTGTGTACAAAAAGATTAAAAACAATTTAAATAATATTTTTAATTATAATTAACTAATAACTATTACAAAATGTTTTTAAAAATTACAAATCAAAATCTATTATTTCGATTATCCCATAACATATCAGCAATATTGTCTCGTATGTTTGCCATATATGGTCTATTTTCTCTCTCGACCTCATCTTGTTCATTTGAGTCATTTTGCTCATTTTCTCTATGCACTTCTGAAGAATCTTCAAAGAAATCTGTATCCGAAAAATTCGAAACTCTAATAAAGTTGTGGAGTCCCATCGTGGCGATAATTACTCTCTTTTGCACTTCCAAACCATATCTAGGATCATCCCTAAGAATCCTCCACTTCTTCTTCCATACTCCAAAAGTTCGATCTATAATAGAACGTAAAGATGCATGAGATCTGTTAAATAACTCTTCTTTGTTTCCTGGCGGAGGACCATTGTTAAACTGTGACAAGTGGTATCTCACAACCCGATTTCGTGATGATCTGTATGGAGCTAAGAAACCTTGCTTATTTGGATATCCTGAATCCACCACATAATATTTATCTCCAGGAGGCAATGGAAATTCAGAATCACCATCTTGAGCAAGTGAGAGTACTCTTGTGTCGTGACATGAACCGGGTGCTCCGTTCCAAACATATGTGAATAGCATATTCATATCACATATTCCAAACATATTGTTATACAATTTAAAGTTATAAGTTGGAGAAACTAATTATATCTAATTTATCCTAAATTTTTTAAAAAAACCAAAAAAACCATTCGGTTTTACGGTTTATAACCAGACCAAACCTAAACCAAATGCTTAACTAAAATGAAAACCAAACGGATTTTTAGACTTAACCATAACCAAACCAAACCTATTATTTCGGTTTGGTTCGGTTCGGTTTTTTGGATTTCGGTTTTTTTGCCCACCCCTACTGTCTGGTACGGTCCTCTATGAACATACCGCTCATAGTAATCTAATGTAGGTTGTATAAGTAAATCTTCCATCTGCTCATTTTCCAAAGTCCATAGCTCAAATCTTTCTGCATCAGATAAATTTTGAATTCCTTGTGATTGTAATTGACAAATCCGATAAACCTGCAAAAATACAAAAAAAAATAACAACATTAGTTTTATTAGTTTATGCATAATGATATGTTGTCTTATATAATAGTAGGTGGTCTTAATAATAATAATATGTTGTCTTATAATAATATGTTGGTATAATAGTACGTGCATGGTCTTATAATAGCTTTATTAATAGTACATGGGTATAATAATACGTTTAGTATGTGGTCTTATAATAGCTTTATTATTATTAATTAGATAGATAAATAACACTTGAATCATTAAAAGTTACCCTTCTACGTATAGGAGGATCCATGTTTGCATTCATATTAGGACCTTGTGATGACATATCTATAATCACAAACAATATGAAGTTAGTTAATAAATATAAAATTAAACTAAAAATTAACTAAAAACATCATATATATATTAATAAACTAGCTCATCATGCTTAAAAAGTTAACTAATAAATTCTCAAATATTCTATAAAGTAAACTAAAAAGAAAATGAGGTGAGAAAATAAAACTTACTTATGAATTTGAGATGAGATAAATGGTTGATTCAAAAGAGTTTTAGATTGAAGAGCTTCAATGAGTAAAAAGAAAAGAGTTCTCTCTAGATCTAGATTTTGTTTTTGGGAATATGATTTTTTTGTTGTGAATTTTAACATTTATGAATGCATCTATATATATATATATATTTAGAAAGTACAAAGAAACACAACTTTAACCAATGAGATCAAAGTACTAGGATTCAACTAGTTTGAACACGTTTTTACCCAACTTTTACTATTGGTATGGAATTGGTATGGAGCTTTTATGGAGTAAACTGAAATAATCGGACCAATAGTATAATTTACACAGTCTGCAGTTTTTTTTTAAATTCCAGACTAGTATGGAGATGTATAGTATGGAGAAGTGCATACTAGTCTGGATTGGTGAATGGCGTACTAACTCCGGACTGGTCCGACTTCAGTCTGGTCCGGAGCATACTGGACAACCATTCACAACCTTAATTCATCCTTTACAAATGTGTTTGTATAAGTAGATATTCGATCTGTCGCAGTTTAGTTCTGAGGCAGATAATTCCTAACTGCTTTCAGTAGTTGATGCATTGAGCTTGTATGTTGTTAACCTCTGATTAATTTTGATGAGACCAAATTTGTTAAGAGACATCTTACTGGAGAGTTTAAGAAAGAATAAGATGATGAGACTTCTTGTTCGTTAAAATCATAAGACAAACGAACAAGAAGTATAATACATAAGACAAACGAACAAGACTTCTTGTGCGTTTGTCTTATGATTTTAACGATAAGGTGATCTTGAATTAGAGAAATATAATACATTATTAGATAATCTTGAATTCTTGAAGAAAGAATATTTTTATTATTTCAACAACAAGAAGCTTTTGATTTGGCGACTACATTCACGTTTTGCCAAAAAAAAGCCAGTTACAAATCATTATAAGACGAGACTTACAGTCAGTCTGAACAAAATGGAGTTTATCGGATAGCACCGGTCATATTAGCGCCACCGAGGTTTGCCCCTTCCAAATGCTGTTACATAAACATACATATATCGCAGGGATTAGCCGTTTAAGCTCTACTCAGAAACTTGAAGAAAAAGTAGAAAAAGATGAAAACCAATTACTGGCCAATATCAATCTGCCATATATTTTTGATCCAATACCAAAGTATTGTTTTTGGACTTACCGCTTCTCGCAGATTTACATGCCTCAAGTAAGCTCGTTGAAGGTTTGCTCCTTTGAAGTTGGCATTCTTCAACTTTGCACCCTATACATGTATGATCTGGTTAAACCGCAACTAAACACTCATTTAAGAGAAAGTGCCACATATCACTTTTGCACAAATCGAATTAAGGCTGAAATATTGCTTACCTTCAAATTTGCACCTTCAAGATTTGCTCCTTCTAAGTTAGCATTTGTAAGGTCCGCATTCTGTTAGGTAAGAAAGAGAAATCAAACATTATCACCAAATCACTGCTATGCTCATAAACACCTTCTGGATACGTGGGATTGAAATTCTATTTCTACACAGACTACTTAAGGCACCTGCAAGTGTGCAGTTCCGAGATTTGCACCACAGAAGCTGCAGTCCACTAAGCAGGCATCTACAGTACAAAAAGTCAGATTTTTTTAGTCAAATTATGTTTTATATGTGACATTTTATTACATGGCTGTCTAAAAAAGATCATTAACAAGTAAGATTAGGCTTATATGCACCTTGTAAGTTTGCACTCTGAAGATTTGTACCAGCTAACAACGCTCCTCTAAGATTTGCGCCGGTAAACTCACACCTTTATAAGAAAGGAAAGAATTTTAAATCTTTCAGGAAGTGGTGGTACCAAGTACAAATTATCTAATACGATGGGATCTGACAAATTCCTTACTCGCGCAAAATAGCATTGTGAAAGATGGATCCCTCAGCATCAGCATCCTGTTTGAGCATTTTAGTAATTCAGCATATATGATAAGCAGATGTTCAAGCAAAGTTGATATCTTCTCCCACCAAAGCAGAAAATAAAGTTTGATACAACATATTTACCCGAAATTTGGCACACTGAAGATTTGTACGAGAGAAGAACACATTCCTGAGACAAGCATAGCTGAAATCCACAAGGGATAGATCCTACATTATTCAAAGAGAAAACATTCAGACTATGAATACAAAATGGTTACTTCTAGACACTGACAAAAACGAAGCTCTTCTTCCCGGATAGGTTTACTAATCCCTTGATGTTGACAAAAAATAAAGACACTCACTAAGGTAGCAGATGTGTAATCCAATTGAAATGAATCAAATAAACATGTTCTTAGATATGTAACTCAGGTTATAACAACAAGAATCAGTTAGTCTATACGTTCTATCAAAACCACAAAGGATCTGCGAAACCACTGATTTGGGGATGAGAAATGCAGCGAGATCAAATCAGCCAATAGCATGGTAACCTACAAGAATCTGAGATTAAGCAATATTACCAGTTTAGAAAGATCAATTCCAGAAAGATTAACTCCTCGGAACCTGACTCTCTCGGACTGTATACATTTGATGATATCTACACGCGTTAGTTCAGCTTCTACTTCACCAACTTCTCTTCTCAAATCTTTTATTCCATCTTTTAGCCCCTGACATAGGAAGAAAAATGCAAATGTATTACATCTCCAGCAAAAATTTAGTCATGTACTCCACAAACAGTAAAACTCCAGTTACCAGCTATAAAAATGAACAAAACGAGGATAGTAAGGTAAAAGAAAAAGCTTAGCTTACAAGAAGCTGATAGTAGTCTGCTTCGCGCAGAAGTTCAGAACAATCAGGATCTGACAGACTAGGAGCAATGCCATCACGCAACCAATTTAAAATATGACGAAAGTGCTTCCCATCCCTATCTATGAATACATATCCCTGCAACCAATTAAATCAACTAGTTTAGTTGACATACTTTGTCACAAGTGCACACATATGCATACTCAGTCATACACACATAAAATGAATGTGTGCATATGTTGTAGGTCAGAGCACAACTTTTTTAACTGATTCATGCATTTCTAAACACCTCTTAAAGTGGGTAGCTAAAGTTACAGTCTTTCCAAATAGCTATATTTTGGGTTATCATTATATGAAGGCTATGCAATCCAAGGACCAACTGTTACACTCAGTGAAGCGTTCTGAAATGGAATCATCCTAAAACAAATTATCTGGTTGCAATTAAAGTAACATAGAATGCAATAATACCGTTTTGGATTCCTGGCACATTGCATGGCGACCACTAAACATCGCTGCGAGCATTGATTCTGGCTCACGGATAGTCAAAGTATCAATGGTAGTACAAAATTTCTTTCCACCTACATCATGAACACAGACATTCTTATAGTTTATTGAAGAGATAGGCCTCGTGTAAGAAAAAAAGGTTTCTTTTTTCACTCAGAAGATGATTGAGGAAACACACAAATATCTAAGAGGATAAAACAACACAGTTCTGGCCTTTCCACATGTTCAACCCCAGAAACATTGAGGGTTAGCAACTGAAACCTAATCCCCAAAGTTTTCATTTTTCTAGTGAACTTTTTTCTGAAATTGAGCATGCACCATCTCAATTACAATTTCAGAAACATAACTAAGAAAAAGATGACCAAGTTATAATATTTTTGTCACCCGGTTTAGCTACCATTTTATCAATATCACGTAGTACTAAGCTTGGTTCAATTCAAACATTTTGGAATCCAAAGGTTGGATTTTTACCAAGACTATTAAGTGAGGAGTAATGCGATTACAAGAGAAAGAGAAAAGGTAAGAAATTTTTACCAATGTTAAGACGAATCATGGAAGACAAGTCAGAGCTCGTCTCCATGAGAGAGAGAGAGAGAGGAAGAAGAGAACCCAGCACTAAGCTTTGACCTGTGAGGAGATTATCACTTCATGAAAATGATACCAAACAGAAGTAGATTTCACAAAATCTCGAATCTTTGCAGTCTAATTCTATTGAAATTTTGAAGGTTTTATAGCAAATACTACGATCTAGCAACTCAGATTCATCCGTATAATGACGAATACTCAGCTTTTGGAAACAATTCGTATGAAACATTGGATTCGATTTCACAAGTAAGTAAGTGTAATTGTTATTACCTGCAAATATTTTGCTTCGTGTTCTGTTCTTTGTTTGATTTTGCTGAGAATTTTTCTTGGGTTGAGGAGAAGAGACAGGACAAAAGAAAATAAAAGAGATTTCTTATTGTTTTTTTTTTTTTTTTTTTCGATTGAAGACAACATAGATGGGCATAATGGATAAAGGCCTAATATCACATATTCAAGCCCAATATAAAAGGTTTACAAAACCACATTGCGAATTTGATTAATAGAGAGAAACGGTTTGGCCGATGGCGTTGGTACGGCAGATAGGACAAGACTTGTTGTTTCCCAGCCACATCATAATACAGTCTCTATGAAAGTGGTGGGAGCATGACAACTCTACGCGACCCATCGGACCATCTAACTCATTTAAGCATATCGGGCAATCCGTCTCCGGGACCTGACGACAAGTACTACCCTTGTCTTCACAAGTGCAATCACACTTCACCCATTCTTCCTCGTTGACTTTGACGTCAACTTCTATCATCAAACCTCCTCTTCCGCCGCGGCTTCTGTGGAAGTTAACGGATTCGACTGAGATGTAACGGACAAGACGTTCTTGGAGAGAGTGCGACAGGGGCATCGCCGACAAGATGACCATGACGTGCTCAACGCATGTGTCTTGGGAGCCAAGATACTGTTTTGGGATGCTGTCTTCGACTTTGATTTCTTCATGGCGACGACGTTTGATGACGGACTTCATCTCGTGTCCGTCGAGATTCTCATTACGAACCTGGAGACGCGGCTGGTAAGTGACGACGAAGGAGCACGAATCTGTTTCGACCTGAGAAGCTTTGAGATGAATGCGCTCGTTTGTGGTCTTCTCCCGGACAAGGCAACGTTTGAAGAGTCGATCAGAAACGGTTGTTGAGGTAGCAAGAAGTTCATGGTTGTAGCTGCCCATGATGGTTGGTGGTGCCTTTTGGTTAGGAACCAAAAGGAAGAGATCCTAGCTAATCTCTCTTAAACTAATTTAGACCTTATGTTTTTTTTTTTTTTTTCTTTCTCTTAGTTACTTTTCCTCTCTACTGTTGTGTAAGTATATATACACATCTCAAGAAGGTTCACAACTCATGTGGGATTAGGAGGTTTTACACAGGGACAACAGTGTAAGATATTTTACTATTTGAAGTACGGTATTTGCAAGTGCCAGCTAAATCAATTTCATAGATTACCATTTACTTTGGTATGTATTTCTGTTAACTACACTTTGATTCTTTTTTTAGAGTATTCAAAAATATATATAATGTATAATCCAATGCTTTTGTATTTATTATTCAGTCAAAAAAAATGTGAATCTTTGAATCCATGAAAGGATTTATAACTTCTTATATGTGAACAGCTAATTATAGCTTTACAGAAAAGATACAATGCAATATATGGTCAAATTTTCCCAAAATCATTTAAAATACCATCTTTACAGGATAATGCCAACGCAACAATGATTTAATATATAACCAGCGGTATAGTGGTTAAACCCCTTAATTACCGGAAACATAGATATCTCCAAAAAAAAGATTTATATTATATGGGTTGGGCTTTGCTTTCGGAAATGTATGAGCCCACGATACTGGAATTTCCTAGTAATTAAAAAAACAAAAATACAATGGTTGTCCATCAAATTGGCTCGTTTGAGCTAATCTTTTACTGTTGAAATATTTAAAAAAAAATACAATGGTTGCTATTTTAAGAGGTTTTGAAATTTAACTTCACATTTATAATCTTTTGTAATTTCAAGACTTTTAAAATAGCAACTATTATATATATGTATAATAGTTGCTATTTTAAAAGACTTTGAAATTTAACTTCACATTTGTAATCTTTTGTAATTTCAAGACTTTTACGTTTAATTAAAACATAGTCATTGTTCTAAAACGCGGTCTATATACAACCGCTTAAAATTGCATAATTTCAACTATATATATTTTAGATTTATAAGTTTTACTTTAGTATATGTACTTGAACATTGACTGTATATAGTAACATATAGTACTAAAACTACATTTCAATCCAGAATGTGACATAAAAACTTCGATTAATTCTCAGTTCTCACTAGGGTTTTATAAATGTTGACAAATAAGTATGTATCAAACAAAACAAGGAATCCTTACTAAAAATAACAAATCTATAATAATGTGAATTTTTTAAAAGGAATATTTAAGAGATCAAAGAGCGAGGTTGAGGGAAGACGCCAATCCTGAGTGTTGCACGATGTGAAAGAAGTCAAGAACTTGTTAACTAAACTGTGTTTTTTTTCCCCCTTGGTAGCCACTATGACATACAACAACAATTAAAAAGAAAAAAAAAAAAACTAAAAATAAATCATAGTATTATTTTGAGATAGAAAGTTAAAACTTGAGTAACTAATCAAATCAAGCATCAATATTGGTTTGAGAATCACAAGGAGGCTCAAAAGGACTAAAAGCTCTGTAAGCAGAAATGACAGAGAGGAATAAGAAAAAGAAAAGAACAAAGACATGAAGCCCCAAAGCAATTGTGAGTTTTGAACAATAATGTGGATAAGAAGAACACATTTCACTCCATGCCACTATTTTGTCTCCTTTGTTAAGTAAGTACACTATCTCTGTTGCTCCTGCTACTGATGTTGTCATCACATAGGCTAAAACCTTCACACACCACAAAAAAATTATTCAGTTATATATGAAATTGCATACTAGAACTTTCATTAATGATTTGAGAAGGAATTAAAGAATAAAACCTGGTCAGGAACAAAGAAGAGCCAAGCTTTGGAGACTAAACATGAGACCCATGAAAAAACAGTAGAGAAGAGAGCATAAATAGCAGATATGGCACTCACACCAACCATATACCTGCAAATAACTATTCAGTTTAAAACTAAAATAGAAACAAATACTCAATTCTAAAATTGAAATAAATTTAAGAATATGTATTTACTTGAGACCCATGATGGAGTTGTAGTCTAAGCTGCCATAGTCAGGGTTGGATTCGTGGTTAGTGACAGTTAACCAGATGGTAGCAACACTGAGAGGAACCACACTTAGCCTTAGACATGAATCTATGAGCTTCAAAGACATAGGAACTTGTTGTGGTTGCTGCTTTAAAGAACTGCTTCTCTCCCCTTCTCTTGTGTTGTTGTCTCTCATCTTTGGTTAATTGGATCTCAAAATCAGATGTGTTTCTTTTTGGTTTTGGAGAGGAAGAAAGCTATAAAAATGTTGACTCAAGTGGGTTTCTCAGTTAGATTATCTATCTCTTTATAAATATGTGTGTCTGTGTGGTCACAAGACATATAAAAACAAATTATACTAGGATACAAATACAAGTTCCTATAACTTAATTTTCCAAAAAAAGTTCCTATAACTTTTCTCCTTTTTATGATTAACCTTTAGAAACCGCGTGGAAGAAAATAAGTGATCTTCAAGAAAAACTTGCAAATGTGAATATGGATTAGATTAAGCATTATATTCACACTAAACTAAGGTTATTTCATCATCTCCGGATTATAAAATAATTGTTTGCATTAGAGAAGTAGAATGTTGGTCGATTTAACTTTTTTTTTTTAATGTGGTTCTCAAATTTCTTATATAAAAATATAATTGGATTTACCATTTATAGTAACTTTTCTAGCGATTATAAGAAGTTGGTAATTTGCTGTCAGAAAAAAAAGATTAGTGGTTTTGATAAATTTCTATGTTTATTTGGTTTCTAGTGAGTGGCACCAAAAATCTGGTAGTGGAAGTGACAGGGACGAGGCAAGTGCGGTGGTTGCTGGAAGCGAGAGAGATAGACATTTGGCTTTGTCTCGGTGGGGCTTCATATGATGTAATCATAGTTTCTAGTTTTTACTTGAGATAATATAAATTATAAAGTATAACAAAAAAATGGGCTTCTTGTCCAAAGTACCATTTTTATGAAAAAATTATTGGATCTGCCATTTTGGTAATCGACTTTTGGTTCTACCATTTTCAGTACGATTTTACCCTTACGTTTAGAGCGGGATGTGGAACTATTTCGTAAGACTTTTGATTTTCCGGGCAGATAAGTTGATGTCTTCACTTTTAGGGCAGGAGCAACTGTTCACCGATCTGACAGGAGGAACTGTTTCGCTTTCGAGTTGTGTGGCTGAGAATCCATAGCGTTTAACTATTCTGTGGATCTATAAAATGTTGTCCGAAAATAAAGGATATGGTAGAGGCTTCGGTTTAGTGTGGATATTGGGTGAAAACAGAATTTACAAAAGTCCGACTGAACAGAGGAAACGGGTTACAAAGAAGAAGAAGAAGTGGTACCAGAGAAATGGATCCGCAGGTAAATTAGCTTCTCCTTCACTTAAACTATTGTATCAGATTGGGAACATAATGGGTGTCCGGTTTGTTGGTAGTTAATGTCATAGGTTCGTTTAGAGTGGCTTAGGGGTTTCGTAAAACGAGTTGGCTGTTACGTTGTTGCTTATGTCGTGTATTTGTGTGTTATGGTTAACAGGGAGCGGAAGTGGCTGTGTTTGTTGTTGCTGGGAGTTGGGAATGCTCTAATACAGGTGTCTGGGACTTCTATATTGCTAAAGAATGCTACGCACGCAGCATTCCCATGTCAATGGATACTAGTTACGAGGAGCTTCTCGTAATGGTTCGCAAAGAGTTTGAGCTAGATGCCCTGAACTTTAAACCCAAAGTTAGTTACTGGCTTCCGTCAGAACTTTCTATCTTTTCACTCAATGCAAGACCTCCAGTCGTCATCACAAGTAGTATGGGGGTCCGAAACTTCTTGGAAGTTAAGAGAACCGCACCACATCTAAACATGTTACTGTCACTTGATCATGAAAGTAGTGCTGCTGAAGGCACCGTAATCCGGAAACAATGTGGAGTTGAAACTGGCAAGGGAAAAGCCATTGCGGCTGATGTAAACATTGATGATGTACCGCGATTGACGATAGGGCGTAGTGGGATGGGAGGAATTGGTGATGCAGGCACTAGTCATTTTAACACGTTTAGTGGTGTTAGGAGACGTTTATTTGATGACAATGATGCTTCTTACTCAAACGGTGCACTGAGAATGTACTCTGTTGCAGCTAATGGCCAAGGAAACTGCAGTCGGAGAAGCGGTCTTCAGTACCATGATGATCCGGTCTCGCCTGATAGTAACACCAGTGGGTTAATTAGATTGGCAGATGCTGGGACGCCTTCACTCTCTGTTCACACTGACGGGAGTAACTCAGGAGACGTTGATGTTAACAACTTTCTAGTAAGTGAGGAGGATGATGGGTTTATGAGAGAGATTGCAGAAATAGAGGAGCGGTGCACTCAGTCTAGGCTGTTAGAGGGGAAAGACAAAGGTAAGGGGACTGAGGATGGCATAGGTGAGAATGAAAATGAAACTTCTTGGACTGATGCAGTGGTGTCTTCAGGGTCAGACGAGGATGATATTTGCAACGATGAGTATTGGAGTATGGTGTTCGATCAAGATTTTCCAGGCAACCTCAGAGACCCGTTAGTGGAGAAGGATACATCTCCTAATGTGGTGGAAAGAGAACGTGGTAATGGGTCAGAGGACATAGGAGAAACGGTACTGGCTTATTGTGCACAGCGGAGTGAGGCAGCTCTACGCTCTGATATGAATATAACAGATGCCGATATAGCTAACGTTAATGATACAACCGTCGTAGCTGATAGGTCACCTAGAGGTTGTGAAAGAAATGAAGGCTTGATTGGAGTAGAGGGATTGGCTGAGAATGTGGACAGTGCTGCTACTGAGGGGGGATATGGTGAAACGAGTGAATCATCTGCCTCTGATGAGGTTCACGGAGCAACTGGTTCAAATGTCGTAGGAGATGCGAACATTGTAGGTGATGTTACAGCTGGCGACCGTAGACACATTCACGTTGACCGCTCTAGACATGAAGGTGGGCCAAGGATTGAGCTGAATAACGTGTTCACCTCGTCACTTCATCTACCTGATGCTGATAATGGTGGCACTGGGGATCCTGCGTTTGAAGATTTTACTCAGCGTCGTGACGCTGAACCGGTTTTTGATGACGTCTACCAACTAACAAACACAAATGGGTGTGCAACTGTCGCTGCTGAAGAAGATGCAATATTTATTGGGCGAGTGTTTAAAGATAAGGCCGAAATGCAAAACACGCTAGCTATTTATGCCATCAAGAGGTTGTTTCATTTTAGGCTTGCTAAATCTGAACCAGAGAGGATTATTTGTGTTTGTGTTGATCCACTTTGTGCCTGGAGAGTGTTTGGGCATTCTGTTTCAAAATTCTCCAAGAATTTTGAAATTAGAACAGCTACTCTAACGCATACATGTTCAATAACCGCAAGGTCCCAGTATGAAAAACAAGCCTCAACCAAAGTTATAGCAGAGATGCTGAAAGCAAAATATGCTAATGGTTTGCCTGGACCAAGGGCCGTTGATATCCCAGCTATAGTGCTTGAGGAGCTGAAAGTGTCGATAACATATATGAAGGCTTGGTATGCTAGAGAAGCTGCTATAATTAAAACTCGGGGAAGTGATGAGTATGGATACAAGTTGCTTGCAGTGTACCTACACTTGTTGAAGAAAGGCAATCCAGGGACTATATACAAACTAGAATATACAGGTGGAGGAGTTGCTCCGAAGCAGTTTAAGTACCTGTTCTTCGCGATAGGAGCATGTATTGCGGGAATCAAACACATGCGCAAGGTTGTTCTTGTTGATGGGACTGTTATCAAGAACAAGTTCAAGGGGGTTCTCATAGCTGCCAGTATGCAGGATGCTAATTTTCAGGTTTTCCCAATAGCATTTGCGATAGTTGATGCGGAGAATGATTTGGCATGGACTTGGTTTTTCAGGCAACTGAGTATGATTGTTCCAGACTCGAAGGATTTGGTCCTTGTCTCTGATCGGCATAGATCAATATATAATGGTGTTGACAATGTTTACCCCCAAGCTTTCCATGGGGCGTGTGCTGTCCATATTGAGAGGAATGTAAGGGCCAAGTTTCATGGTGAAGGGCTTTCAAACCTCATGGGTAAGGCTGCACGCGCATTTAACGTTGGTGACTTCGACGAATCTTTCAACGAAATTGCTGCAAGAAACAAGAAATGTGCTGCTTACTTGGATGCAATCCCACGGGAACATTGGACACAAGCTTTCTGCCCCGCCAAACGGTACAACATCATGAGTAGCAATATTGCAGAATCCCTTAATGGGGTACTGGGCAAGATTCTTGAACTACCGATTGTCTCCATGGTTGAGTCTATTAGGTCGAAGCTAATGGAGTGGTTTTGCATCAGACGCGAGAAGGGTAGAAGGTTGTTGGCCTTGGGACAGACAATAACACCAAATGTGAACAAATTACTGTTGCGTCACCAGACGTTTTCGGCCGGTTTAGCTGTGAAAGGGGTATCCGCATGGAGTTTTCAAGTTAGTAATGGGACGAAGATGTACTACGTTGACTTTGTTAAGAAAACCTGTACATGTCTTCAGTTCCAAAAACTGCAAATTCCCTGTTGCCACGCATTGGCTGCGGCAAGAATGAAACAGATCGACGTGCAGACGTTGGTTGGGTCAGAGTACGAGGTTAAACTGTTCGCCTATGCTTATGCAGAATTCATTTACCCTGTGCCTAATCAATGTGATGAGGACGTGCCAGCTGATGTGGAAGAAACTGAATTCATTCCCCCCACGAACAAGAATGGGCCTGGCCGTAGAAGGAAGCGGAGGATCCCTTCAACTGGAGAGTTCATGGTAGAGTGAATATATGGTTTCAATGTTTGTAGGCGATGATTTGGTGTATTTATAATTGTTTAACTTGTTTTGCAGGGGAATAAAAGGCGCAAGAGGGGAGCAAATAAATGTTCGATATGCTTTCAGTCAAAACATAACAGAGCTACTTGCTCTAACATGCCTGCTTAAGGTGTGCATATTCTGACTATAAGTTAGTACATGTAGGTAAGTCACCACAGTTGACCTTATTATCACTGACGTGCGCAGGGGTTTGAAGGTGGGAGTTGGTTTTTTGTTTAAAAGCAGCAATATAATTTCTTTTTGGTTAAGCTACTATGCTTTGTGGTATGCGAGTCAAGAAAAAGTTTAAGTCTTTTACGCGGAAACAGGTATCTATTGCATACAAGTAGCATATGTATTGTACCTCTGCGTATCACTTCTGACTAGGCAAAGTCTACCTTGCAGGGAATGGTCAGTGTATGTTTTTTGGTAGGCTTCGGCCTGCAGGCGACTTGTCTCTGTAGTTGATGTCGGCGTTTATGGGTTACTGAAAGTGTAATCACCTCTTTAAGGTATCTGGCTTATTACTAATAGTCTGGATGCTGTGCGTGACCATTTCACTTTGACTAAATATGACAAAACTTTTCAGGTCTGTGAGGGGCGTTAAAGTTTTTTGCTCTATGAACTGAGGAGGGACGCATGCGGTGGATGTATTGTTTCGAAGCGAGGAGGGAACCGGAGAGGGTAAAGCTTTGCATAGTATATAGATGGAACTGGCATTTGGGAAGGTTATGGTACAATATCTTATCAAAGGGCGTTCTGTCAAAATATGTAATTGACTATAACATCGCACCATATTATTATGTTGCGATCTAACGGTGTATTGCATGTATATGTATGGCTGAAAACGCTAAGAATATAGTTGTACTTGAACTTGCTGTATTGCATATTTATGGGAATGCTGCTTTTATATGCGTTGTTGATCCGTATGCGGAAAGAGTTGGGGGTCTGAATAAAGAGAATCAAAAGTTTGTCTTGAGGGGGTGTAAAAATATGTTATTAAGACAGTTGACAACTTCTTAATAGTTTCTTGAACAGGACGAAACAACTGATTACATAGATAGTAGATGGTGGTCGACATCAACAAAGCATAGATTTGTTACATAGATAACGGAAACGGGTTGCATACATAAACATGAAGCAATTAACAGGATGAAACTACTGATGACATAGACTGTAAATGGTAGGCGAGATAAACAAAGCATAGATTTTTAACATAGATCACGGAAACGGGTTGCATACATATACACAAAGCATTTGTTACAAAGGTACTGAACATCGTACCCATTAAGAAAACAATTTGGGAGCCCATCTCCAAAGGCGAACGTGTGGTCGTAGGGGTCAGTCCGTGGAAACCCCATGTCACGTACTTGGGTGAGAACCATTTCGCCAATGCCTACTGCTTCTTCGATGGTAGGGACAAAATTGAAGAATGAGTCCATGACACGCATACCATCATCGTAACAACCACAACAAACAAGCACGATTCCAACCGCAAAGCGAGCATGGATGATTTGTGTGGCAGCACCACCTAGGAGATCAACAGCTCGTTGCGAAGGTCCGCTATGTGCAGCCAAACGTAAGCCTTCAACGTATTGGGCTGTCGGGTTGAGAGCCTCGAGACATCGTAGAAAGAATGGACGGTATACAGATCCCTCGCTGGCTAAGTGGCTGACAAATATGAACTCATCCATGGCAACGGACGAAAGAACACTTTCGTCCAATGCGAGAGCAGCAAAAGATGGAGAAGCAGCAATCAAAGGGCCTAGCTCTCTAAAGCCATGGCGAGAAAGGCGGCGGACAATGTCAAGGAGGATAGGCTCTGGAATGGTATCCATAGGAGGGGTACTGGTTGTGCTGCTTTGATATGAATTTCCGGAAAGAAGGGGTTCTGCGGTCTTCATATAGAGGTGTATGAACGGGGAAGGTGGGAGTTATCTGTCAAGTTTGGGACATTTACTAATGCTGGTGAAATAGTAAAAGTTGCTGGAAATGGTAATAAATGTAAATTTGGCTGTGTACATTTGGAGAAAAAAAGTCATCGTAGATGGTATTGGAAGATTTGTATTAATAAGGAAAAGACATTTACGGTAGGCGCAGAGTTATTAAATGCAGAACTTCATTAAGAGCTAGTTGATAAGTACAGAACAATAGTTTAGCAACAATGAAGAAGTGGTACTGATAGTAGGGATTACATGACCAGAACTAACAAAGAAGGAGCCACATGACACAGTACCAGTAGAAGAAACAATTGACGCAACGCCTGTCCATCCGGCAACCAGTAATAACACATGGAGGGATGTGAATGTAGTTCCACGTATTCGCATGGGAACGAAGCTTAATAGGGCCTATCTGTATGATATGGCGGAAGACACTGCTAGCAATGTGATCAGCTTGTGGGAAATCACAAGTGTAAGACAGAAATGATTCAATTGTGGAGATTGATTCAGTGTACAACCCAAGGCAAAGCTGGAACAACCCTCTCGCGAACACCGCATGCAGCTGGAAATCCCCAATAGTACATAGCAGCTGTAGACCATCTTCTGCACGGCCCAATTTTGCAGCTAAGCGAAGGCTTTCAAGGTAAACCGCAGTGGGATTATGAGATTTGAAACAATTAAAGAAAAAAGGCCGATACGTGGAAGAAATATTAATAAGAGAAGCGTTATCAAGGAAAAGATCGATGGTGATTGTTTGGAGCACGTCAGGATGAGATGCTACTTTGTTGTAAAATGTGGAAGCGAGAAGCATACCACGAAGATCCGTAAATGAGTCTGAACCAGCACGACGAGCTATGTCAAGAGCCGTATTGAAATCAAGCGTATCCATCACTGTTCCTACTGAGATCGGTAGCGAAATAGTCATTGCGTAACTAATATGGAACCAAAACATATAATACAATTCCTATGGAAGCATTGATTGGTATAGCCAAAGTAGGTGGGCATTAATACCAGTAATCTTAAGTGGAGAGATCAATTGTCATTAGAGAGGTGTGGTTTGAGAGGTATGGCAGATTTGGCGGAATTTATGTCACAGTAGAAGGGTGGTGCAATGGCGAGTGTTTGGAAGATCATTTCGATGAAAAAATATAACTTGGTATGTAATGGAGAGAGTCTTACATTGTCTGATAATGGACAAAGAAATAACAGTTACCGACAGGAAAGGCAGAGTGTGTATGAGGTGACAGCGAGCCAGTATAGAAAGTACTGAGTAGGTAAAGAATTAGAAACAAACGCTTCATACATGGAACGAGAATAATGCATATTAATGGCTCTGTTTGCATCGAAATGAACGGGACTTCCTGCGCATGTATTGGGCATGGACTACTGGCTTACTCTTGGGACCATTTAGTTGATTACAGCGGGATGTGGACTCGGATGGACTATTCAGCTGACTACCAATTTTATAGTTGTCTTTACCATTAAGGCGTTTCAATGAAGGACCAGAGGTGCAACGTTGTGTGTCGATGATACTGAGGTCTGAGAGATCTGAGGCGCCGCTGCCCTCTGCGTCACATTCATTATGGGCAGAAGTAAACGTTTTCGATTTTCCCTGCATGAATGTATAGTTTCCATTAGGGAGTACATATATTTTGTTGTAAGCGTAAGTAGTAGTAGGTGCTCCAATGTCACAACTAACCTTTGAATCTTCATAACCCGCTCTTGTTGAATTTTGAGTAGCTTTTTCATACTTTGCCATAGGAGGGTGTGCCACATAAACCAAACCACATACCTCTTTATTTCCAGAACTTGTAGAGGATATATTGGAAGAGTAGTGTGCGGCTTCGTGTAGCAAAGATATACGAGAAGGTTGTTTCTGTTGGAAAGAAGACATAAATTACTCAGTTTCTAATCCGCACGAGAGTACTCAAATATGAGAAAGGTGAAGTTTAGTTTCTTAGACAGAAATCATACGGGTAGTGATGCCTGATTGGTATGACCGGTGACTGTACGCACCTTGGCCTATGAAGGAGAGAGAATTTTTGAAAAAGTATCAGGGGTACTAATAAACGACGGTGAGGAAGGTACGATATGTAAATGGGCCGTGTAAATGTAGAGGATAGAAACAAACCTTTGACGAGGCAGTAACGGGGTTCAGACAGTGCAAAGAAGAATACCCTTTAGAGGAGGGAAGGAGCGACGAATGGTTTTGGGTGGCAGTATAGGGCAAGGGCATTGGAACAGAGGGATTGAACTCAGAAATCGCTGATGACCTAGTAGGCGAAATTGGTGATTGACGATCACCAGATA
The DNA here is from genome assembly GCA_023657505.1 of Camelina hispida. Lineage (NCBI taxonomy): Eukaryota > Viridiplantae > Streptophyta > Magnoliopsida > Brassicales > Brassicaceae > Camelina > Camelina hispida. The sequence goes on along the minus strand of CP094636.1, from coordinate 25,263,120 downwards.
AACCTCCTGCAGAGCTTGAAGCTGGATGTGTAGAGAAGAAACATAAACAAATAGGGTTGTAGACTGGGAAAAGATGAAAAGGGTTGTGGAAATTGCAGGTGGATAATGGGTGGTTACCTTGATCAACGTCGCCAAAGGCTGGAAACTGACGTTTGTCGAGAAGTTCACGAACTTCACCCATAAGAGACGCCTTGAATGTCGTAAGTTTGACCTCTAGGACAGAGTCAACGTCTTCAGTAATCCGGAGGTTGTGGACCTTACTTTTTTTTTTCCCATGTCTTTCTGCGTCCGAAACTTGACTCGAGCCTAGTGTATGTAATAGTTTTCGTTTCTGTGCATACGTGAGCGGAGGTAGTGATGCATCACCTCCACACCAACTTTCCTTGATGAATGGATAGCTGTTAGCAATAAGGTTCTCTAAATGTTCAACCTTAGGGTCGTTAGCGGCAGATATTATGAAGGCATGGTCGCGAGGTTTGGGAGCCATGACGAACAACTGCAATGAAAAAGAGATGAATACAATAAGAGATCGCGTAAAGGGGAAAATATAAACACCATCCAGAGTGAGAAAAACATACGGCGGATCATTTTCAACATCGAAAATCGTAGTTGTATGGAATGACTTGCACTTTGGAAGAATGAGAACAGCTTGGTCAAGGAAGGTGGACGTATCTCCGCCATGAGGGAGGTATTTGAGTAACAACGGAACATATGTGAATGCAAACAACTGGATTGCAAGAGGAAACCCGTGGACAGCCATGGAGGACTGTTTAAGCTTTGTTAGTAAAGAAGCGGGGGTTGGCAGATAAGTTCCAACTTTGACCATCCGCAGGAGCCTTGTATATGAGTGGCGACCCCAAGGATAGTTTAAGAAGAAGTCAACATCTTTAACCATCTCAACCACTTCGGCCGATGGTCTGACTGGTTGGTTTCTACATAGAAGTATGCCCTCCACAATAACAATGAGACAAAGTCGAAATTTACGCCACATAGGCATACATGTTTCAGATTTTAAGCGGTTGACAATTTCTTTAATTGTCAAAGAACCAAGTGTTCCGCCAAGTAACGTATACCAGTAAGGAGAGTCACCTTCAGAATGAGTGGTGGCGGTCGTGAGTTCATTAGCCGGAGGCAAAGGGTCACACCGTAGGCCAGTAACATCTGCAAACTCTTGGAGAGAAAACCGTAAAGGATGACCCCCAAAAACGAACCACAACTCATTAGTGTTCTCTGTATAGAGCTGCCTACAAAGCATTTGGTGAACCAACTGTCCAGACAATGAACATTGACGGACATGGAGAGAGAATAGCTTCCCAAGCGGGGATGCCACCAACCGATCCATTTCTGGCAGCCCTTGAAGTATTTTCCAAATATCAATCAAGTACTTGGGTTTAGAGTAAGAGTTTATTCGAACTGCATAGTCCGGATAGCAATCAGTGGCAAAAATCCGCGCAGGCAGAGATCCTGGACGAGTGATACACATACAGAGGAAGTAAAATTAGAAAGACCATGAGCTAATATAAAGCAGAGGGGAAGAAGAGAACTAGTTTATAAAACCGAGAACCCCAGTGTAAGAAAGACGCCGCGTACCTACTTAGCGAAATGTTACACTAACGGGTAACAAAACCTTAAAGGGCATGACAAACGTAAGAACGGGGAAATATGTGAACTTAAACGTAACTACGGAAAACAGCAAAATGGTCGACACCTGCTAAAGATGAGCGGGGAAACTAAACCCTACAGGACATGAAAAATTTAACAAGAAAGGGGATGTAGGAACCCAAACCTAATGTCACACAAACATAAAGATATTGTATAGCAAATCTACTACAAAAGAAAACTAAAACCTACAAGACATGACCGAATTAACAACGGGATGTAGGAACCCAAAGGTAATGCCACAAACACACATAGATATTGTAAAGGAGATTTACCACAACATAGAACTAAACCCTAGAGGACATGACCAAATTAACAAGTGGGATGTAGGAACCCAAACATATATATATTGTATAGCAAATCTACTACAACGGAAAACTAAACCCTACAAGACATGACAAAATCAACAAGGGGGATGTAGGAACCCAAACGTAATGCCACACAGACATAGATATTGGATAGCAGGGCTAGTCCAACAGAGAAGTAAGACCTATAGGACCTGAGAAATTAAACAAGAACGGGTATGTAGGAACAGAAACGTAATGCCACAAACACACATAGATATTGTATAGCATATCTAGTAGAACATACAAGTAAACCCTATAGGACATCACCAAATTAACAAGGGGGATGGAGGAACCCAAACGTAATGCCACATACACATAGAACTTGGATAGAAGGTCTAGTCCAACAGATAACTAAATCCTACAGGACATGACCAAATTAACAACGGGGATTATGGAACCCAAAACGTAATGCCACATACATAACCAAGTTGAAGCAGATGTAGCCGAGAAGAAAACTAAACCCTAGTAAACATTCCCAGATTAAAAACAAAATGTACTGGAGGTCTACTAACCTGGGCTCTGTGATTGTTGACCAGACTGGCGGTCGGCAGCCATTTTTGATCAAAAACAACCTAGGAGGAGTAAATCAGGATACGAAGTAAGATGCAGAGACCTCCTCATTTATTTGAAATTTAATTTTTTTTTGGAATCGTGCTCGCTTTACTTACCAATCAACTGACTTCCTCTCGATCTCTGCAATTCGAAGATGGTGAACTTCCTCTCGATCCCTGCAACTTCAACATGAAACAATCTCCCCGGATCGGTACAACTATGAACTACCAGATGAGGTAAAGGAGTAGTGATATAGAAACTTGAAGCTGGAAACCGAGGAACGGTACATGCAAGTGGGAGCGTCTTTTTTATGCAATAATGTAGGGCGACCATTATCGGCCCCTCATGACGAAACAGAAACCTTTGCGTTTCCTGTTTGCCTTCTCGCCGAACTCGGGCAGAGGCAACTTTTAATAAAATATTAAAATTAGACAAAGAGTTTACAACTCATTCTGATCCCAAAGAAGGGGTAACTCCGTATTTTCGCTTTGTAAAAAATGGTATATCCACAAACTTTTTGGAAAGTGGCAAAAGCAACAAATACCATCAGTGAAAGTGGTTATTCTGTAATTGATTCCAAAAAAATTATCGTTGTTTCAAAGACATAATATAATCGGTGGCGATACTATTTGGGGTACATAAACATAAAGTGATGACATTAGCATTAGTCAAGGTGATGTCACATCGTAGATTCGTAGTTCAAACTTCAAAGAGTGTTACAACAGCAAAGCAAAAATGAACACACCATAGGAATGGAGAGAGTCCGCGTTTTCACATTACTACTTTTTCATCTTTTAGATTCCGCCATTTCGTTCTAGGTTTAGGTTTGATACAGTGAGAAGAAAATACCAAAATCAAACATAACTTACGTGTCTTCTTCGGTTTGGTTCTATTTTAGTGGTATCTTTTTTTTTAATTTGATACATTGTAGTTTGGACAAGTCCAAATTATGATCTCGTGATACAAGAATAGTCGCACTCTTTTTCAATTTTTGTTTTTTTACCTCTTGTTTGAGAGTAGTAAATAAATTACACTAGGGTTATCAATGCCGGTGTGGGATGATCGTATGATTTGGTGGGTAAATTTTAGAGAAAAGAGCCATACTGAAAAGAAAAGAAAAAAGTAGAGGAATGAAGGATTTGTGACATTTGTCAATGAAAAGAGTTGGAAAACTTTGAAGGTGAGAAAGTGAGTTATGTATGGTACTATGGTCTATGATATGTACTTGGTGATGTAACTTGTTGTCTGTCAACAACAAATCAGTTTTATACTTCACTGATAGTTTTAATACCTCTGCCAATTGATTACACCGGTTAAGTAAATCTAGTAGATATATCAACATGAACTAGAATTTTCAAGGATCATTCTACACAATATATAATTCAAGATTTTCTTCAGTACCTAACTTGAGTATCCTACCGAGTCACCTGTAACTAAGAACTACTATATATGATCGGTTCCAAATCAATAAGTATTTGTATTTCTAGAACACCTACTTATGATCATCATCACCATTCTCTCTCCCTAATAATTACCATCAGCTTCTTTATCAACCCACATGTTACTTCTATCTGCTAAGTAATGACCAATTGCATAATCATAATCAGAGGGTAGAGAGGTGCAGCTGGATCTGGATTCAAGTTCAATTAATGGGCCAAATACCGAGTCATTTTTGCCCATTAACAAAACCAAGAGCTCGGATATAGACGAACTTTTAACATTGATCTGCTATGATGAGACAAAGTAAACCAAGACCAGTGGTTCCACATTGCTCGCTCTAATAACACCAAAGCAAATGAAACTCATTTAAACCTTCCAACAACTTCGACAACCATATGGAGTGAGACAATAGCAGAAGGCAAACATGTGGACAAACACTGTTATCCATCACAACGAGCACTGAGAGACGTTGAGACTAAGCAAAGCAGAGAAATGACCGAGATATTATCATATATATATATAGCCTATGTTGATTTCAATCGAACAAAAAGATAGCAAACTTGAGAATCATTAACTATTTTAATTACCAGTGACTAATCTTCCAAAACAGCTAGAACATTTAGAGTTAGATACTAATCATTAAGAACCTCAAACATGATTCACATGTAAGCATATAAATTAAATTATGAACAATCCAGGTCTGTAGTTAACGAATCTATAACCAAATCCAAAACCAACACAGATAATTAAATTAACAAGGCTAAGATCATCAATTGTATGATGTAAACACACATAATTTATTGAAAATTTAATGATTATATAATGAGTCTTAATCTTAATAATTATGAGTATTGAACATTATACCCCAATTGTAACATCATAAGATTACAGATATGGAAGAGAAACTAGTTTTAAAAAACATCAATGAGCAATCACATCACTACTCAACACACTACTACTGGGTTCAACAACAAGAACTGAATTCATAGTAGGAGGATTCATATTCATCATCATCATCGACGAGACGGATCTAGCAGCCGCTAATTTCTTCCTCTGATAACTATAAGGACCGTAGATCTTTCTCAGAAGATGTGGTACCTGATCTATCGTCAGATTCGCGCCGCCGCCACCGCTGCTTCATCAGCAACAGAGTTGTGAGATGGTGAAATCAGATCTAACGGCTGCGCGACGGAGCGTGACACGAGAGATGCTGTAGTAGTAGATCTAGCGTTGATTCTCGAGTTACGGATCTGAGCAAGCGCTCCTGGTTTCAAGTAGCGGTGGAATCCGTCGTTTCTTCTCGCCGGCGATTTAGAGATGTCTTTCATTGTTACGATTTTGGTTTTTAAGCTTCGGTGAAGAGATTGAATCTGAGGATCGATCGAGAGAGAGATTGTGGAAGTGATTGAAAGATTTGGGATCTAAAGTATTTTTGTAATGGAGTGCGAGCGGCGGGAAAATCGGCGTTTGGGGGGGAAAACAATGGAGTCTCTCTTTAGGGTTTTCAAAAGTCTTCATGAGCGGGAGTCCCCTTTTTTTGGTGGCACATGGTATTGACACGCGTCACGTGACATTCAATCCGAAGTCTGATTGAAACTAAACCAATTTACAAATCAATTTTCTTAAAGGTTTTGGTTTCTATAAACCAAAAACCAACCCGTATAGCAAACCCCTCTCTAATTAAAATCTCCACTTGTGTGTTTATTAGAGGACCGTTATAAGTAAGTATCACCCGTGACAGCAATTAGTCTCTGCCTTTATCACTCACCAACTATTCCAAACGTGATGATACTGATACCTTCTAACTTGTTCCCCAATCTCCAATTATATTAGTACACGTGTCTAATCTCACTGCTACACAAATATCTTCGGCTACATATCATAGCCGCCTAATTTTTAATACCACCACCGTTCATAATACTTTTGCCACCGTTGTTTTCACTTCTTACGTGGCGGTTTCAGTCTCCTATATATCTCATACTACTAGTCTTACTCGAGAAAACCTCTCTCTCTCTCTCTTACTCTAAATTCGAAAAAGTGAAACGAGCGTTGTTACAAAAATGGACACTAAAATCGGATCCATCGACGTCTGTAACCCGAGCCACGACGATATCGGCGGTCCTCCAAACGGCGGCGTTTCCACAGTTCAAAACTCGAGTCCACTTCACTCCACAACAATCAGCCCCTGCGACGCGACTCTTGGCCGTTACCTAGCGAGACGTTTAGTCGAGATCGGAGTCACCGACGTCTTCTCCGTTCCTGGAGATTTCAACTTAACGCTTCTCGATCACCTCATCGCTGAACCAGACCTCAAGCTGATCGGTTGCTGCAACGAGCTCAACGCAGGATACGCTGCCGACGGTTACGCCAGATCTCGCGGCGTCGGTGCGTGTGTCGTTACCTTCACCGTAGGTGGATTGAGCGTCTTGAACGCGATCGCCGGTGCTAATAGTGAGAATCTCCTCTGATTTGCATCGTCGGTGGTCCGAACTCAAACGATTACGGTACCAATAGGATTCTTCATCATACGATTGGTTTACCTGATTTCACTCAAGAGCTTAGGTGTTTTCAAGCTGTTACTTGTTATCAAGCTGTGATTAATAACTTAGAAGAGGCTCATGAACTCATCGATACTGCGATTTCCACCGCTTTGAAAGAAAGCAAACCTGTTTATATAAGTATCAGCTGTAATCTCCCGGCGATTCCTCTTCCGACGTTTAGTCGTCATCCTGTTCCCTTCATGCTTCCGCCTAGGGTTAGTAACCAGGTTGGTCTAGATTGCGCGGTGGAAGCAGCGGCTGAGTTTTTGAACAAAGCTGTGAAGCCAGTTCTTGTTGGTGGGCCGAAACTTCGGGTTGCGAAAGCTGCGGATGCTTTTGTTGAGCTTGCTGATGCTTCTGGTTATGGTGTTGCTGTGATGCCTTCTGCTAAAGGACAGATACCTGAGCACCACACGCATTTTATAGGAACGTATTGGGGAGCTGTGAGTACAGCTTTTTGTGCTGAGATTGTTGAATCTGCGGATGCTTATTTGTTTGCAGGTCCGATTTTTAACGATTACAGTTCTGTTGGGTACTCTTTGCTTCTCAAGAAAGAGAAGGCGATCATCGTGCAGCCTGATCGAGTTACTATTGGTAACGGACCTGCGTTTGGATGTGTTCTTATGAAGGAGTTTCTTAGTAAACTGGCGAAACGGATTAAGCACAACAACACTTCCTATGAGAATTACCATAGGATCTTTGTCCCAGAAGGAAAGCCTTTGAGAGATAACGCTAATGAGCCTTTGAGGGTTAATGTACTGTTCCAACACATTCAGAATATGCTCTCTTCTGAAACTGCTGTGCTTGCTGAGACGGGAGATTCCTGGTTCAATTGTCAGAAGCTGAAGCTCCCTGAAGGATGCGGTTACGAATTCCAGATGCAGTACGGATCAATTGGTTGGTCAGTAGGTGCTACTCTTGGCTATGCTCAAGCTATGCCAAACAAGCGTGTCATTGCTTGTATTGGAGATGGTAGTTTCCAGGTAACGGCGCAGGATGTATCCACAATGATACGGTGTGGGCAAAAGACTATAATTTTCCTAATCAATAACGGAGGCTACACAATTGAAGTGGAGATTCACGATGGTCCTTACAATGTCATAAAGAACTGGAACTACACAGCTTTTGTTGATGCTATACACAATGGAGAAGGCAAATGCTGGACTGCCAAAGTGAGATGCGAAGAGGAGCTAGTGAAAGCGATCAAGACGGCAACGACTGAGGAAAAAGAAAGCTTCTGTTTCATTGAAGTGATAGTGCACAAAGATGATACAAGCAAGGAGCTTCTGGAGTGGGGTTCTAGAGTCTCTGCTGCTAACAGTCGTCCCCCAAATCCTCAGTAGAGATCAGAGATGCCCTCAACTTATATATATTTCCAATTTGGTAGTTTCATTGCCGTTTTATGTAAAAAAGTAGTGTGTGTGTCCCCTTGAGAGGATATAAGCTGTTTAAGTTCCTAAATAAGAAATTGTTTCCTCCGCTTTGTCTTTCGTCCTCCGCTTTTGGCAGATTCATCTGAGCAATGGTCTATGTGTTTTGGCTTGGTATGTTGATGATTGCCTTACGAAAGTTGAGATCCCATTCAAAGATGGTAGAGTCCTTTCTTTTCCTCTTTATGCTAACTTTTGTTTTACCTTTTCTTGATATGTTCTGCAAAGTACCTTTTCTTGCTTTCGGTTTTTTGGGTTCATGGCTGGACTGGAGTACTTGCGAAATTTGATCACTCCCATCACATCACAACAGCGTAGTGATGAAGTCAGTTTTGTAAACCAGTGGATCACAAATTTTAATTTGGCTGTGAAACATATTCATCATTTTATACGAAGAAGAACGTTAACTTGTTCTGATTTTTATTTTTTTGAATTCAGTTGTCAACGGTCAAAAAAGGAACGTTGTCTCGCCAGACGTGGCCACCTCAATTTGTAAATCTATTTTTCTTTCTTGGTAGAAAAAATTAACACAAGCTTGATGACTTTCTCTGTGTCTTCCTTCAACCATGTTTTAGGCTTTCGATTGATCCTTCTTCTCTTCATTTTGGAATTTTCTGATTACCGATGCAGTTTTGATTTTTCGCCATGTACAGGTACTCTTCTTCTGGCTTGCAATTTGCTTCTTCCCTATTGAGAATCTCCTCTGTCTCGACACCAACCTTGTCTGCACCGCGTCTTAGTAACTCAAACCTATCTGTGAAGTTCTTGTCGGCTTTCCGCTTGTTTCGAGCCTGCTCTGCTGCCACGCGGTGGAGTTACGGCGTTAATTGGCGGTTGCCTGCGAGCCTCCAGGCTCAAACCAGGATTGCTGCTACGAGATTACAGAAATTTGAACGGAAATTCGCTAGCATTGGTAATACTTAATGGTTATCTTTGTTTATAAAGTTCATTTCTCTTAGCTTGCTTTACATGAATCTTTGTTAACTTGTCTAATTTATTATTCATGTTCGGCATTCACTGATTCACTTATATCTGGTTGAAGTATTCTCAGTTTTTTATTTGTTCCGCAAATAAGACTATAGAAGCAACCTCATGTGATGTACTTAATTTGATTACTTTGTATCAGTCTTTTGCTTAATAGTTTTGCTATGGAAATTTTAGCTTCTGAACATGCCTACAAGGATATCTTAACAACGCTTCACAAGCCTGATGGTGGAGAATACGGAAAGTACTATTCTTTACCAGCTTTAAACGATCCAAGAATCGGTAGAGTTTACTCAAGAAGCATTTGTTGTTACCTCAAATCTGTTGGTTTTTTCTCCTTAACCTTTATATCTAAATGCTGCAGATAGGTTACCATACTCTGTCCGGATACTACTGGAATCAGCTATTCGTAATTGTGACAGCTTTCACATCACAAAGGATGATGTTGAGAAAATAATGGATTGGGAGAATACATCTGTTAATAAAGTTGAGATCCCCTTCAAACCCGCCCGTGTTATTCTACAGGTACAGTATTTGGCATAATTTATCATTTTTTGAATTTGTGAAAACAATATTTATTTACATTACTTAATAGTACCTTTTCTCGGCCAGGACTTTACTGGAGTGCCAGTTGTAGTTGATCTTGCTGCTATGAGAGGGTGATCCTAACATAAATTAATCCACGGGTTAGTGAACTGTTTCCATCACTTTGTGTCGAATCTAAATCAGTTTCCATCGTAAATCTCATTATTTTCAGTTCATTTCTGCCGACAGGTTCCTGTTGATATTGTGCTTGATCACTCAGTCCATGTTCATGGTGCAAGAAAAGAAAGAGACCTGCGGAAAGGTGTGCAGCTAGAATCTGACAGGAATGCCGAAAGGTTTATGTTCCTAAAGTGGGGATCATCAGCCTTTTACAACATGGTGATGGCTTCTCCCGGGTCTGGTATGGTTCATCAGGTACATAATGTTGATGTTGTTCTAGTCTGGAATTGTTCATCAGGATAATGTTAGTGTGTTATGATGATATTTGTAGTTTCAACCTGCAGGTAGACTTAGAGTACCTTGGACGTGTTGTTTTCAACTCGGATGGATTTCTCTACCCTGACAGTGTTGTGGGTACATATTCCAACACAACAATGATTGGTGGTTTAGGGGTTGCTGGGTTGGAAGTAGGAGGAATTGAGGTAGAAGCAGCAATACTTGGTCAGGTGGGGGTACATTTTTGTAGTAAATGCATATGGTAATATTGATTTTACCCTGGTTTGATACTTAAATAACTGACAGCCCATTAGCGTGGTGCTACCTAGTGTGATTGGATTTAAGCTGGTTGGAAGGTTGCGGGTTGGGGTTACTATTACTGATTTGGTTCCAACCGTGACTAAAATGTTAAGGAAGCATGATGTTTTTGGCACTATTGTTGAGTTTTATGGTGAGATTAACAGATATTTAATCTTTGAAATTTAGGATAGTTATAGTTAAGTTTCCTGTGTACATAATTAGTCTTATTTTTCAAATATGAAGGAGAGGGGATGAGTAGGCTGTCACTGAATGATAGAGCCGCGATTGCAAACATGTCCGCGGAATATGAGGCAACAATGAGTTTCTTCCCTGTTGACCATATTACACTGGAGTACCTCAGATTGAAGGGAAGGAGCAATGAAACTGTGAGTTGTGTTTTAGTAAGTTATGTGGTTTCATTAGGTTCTTCAGTTTGCGTAACCATTTAGTATCTTATCTACATCTTGTGCTTCTTCTGGTTTGTATATCACATTGTGGTGCTCGTTTAGGTGACAATTATTGAATCATACTTGCGCGCAAACAAGATGTTTGTTGACTACAACAGTGAGGTAAAAATATATATTTTTTTCGGTTCATATGTACTTTCAATTTAGTCAATATTCTCGAACCTAAATGTATACTAGTCTTGCAGCCCCAGGAAGAAAGAGCATATACATCCTCTCTGCAATTAGATTTGGGAGATGTTGAACCATGTATTTCTGGTCCAAAACGGTATATGTTTTTACTTCTGTAAATCATCACCGTACTGTAAGTCCTAACATCTTAACATTAAAGTCTTTACTTTTTTATGTTTTATTGTACAGGCCTTGCGACCAAACTTTATTGAGGGACATGAAGGTTGACTGGAAAGCATGCCTTGACAATCCTCTTGGAATAAAGGTGACATACAATCATACAAACTGAGTTTATTATAACGAATCAAAGAAGTTATTTTTTTAGAATAATTTTTTGTGGCATGCATGATCTTCTTATTTTTTACAAGGGGTTTGCAGTCCCAAAAGAACAACAAGACATAATTGTGAAGTTCTCATATGACGGACAACCTGCTGAGCTTAAACATGGTAGTGTTGTTGTTGCGACCATTACAAGTGATTGTGCCATATCAAGCCCTAATGACATGGTTGGTGCTGCACTTGTTGCTAAAAAGGCTTATGACCTTGGCCTAATAGTGAGTTTCTCCCTCTGCTTTTGAATTTGGTCATCTGGATAAGGTTATTCCAGTCACATAATGGCACCGTAATTATAGGTAAAACCATGGATTAGGACAACTGTAACTCCTGTTTCTGGAGTAGTCGAGGAATGTTTGCTTCAAAGGTATATTGGGGTCACTTAAGTTAACGTTATATAATCTATAGGATCTTTGGTATTATCCTCAATTTGTTTAACTTCTTTGCAGTGGGCTTAAAAAGTACTTAGCGAACCAAGGATTCAACGTTGTTGGCTATGGCGTCAGTACAAGCATTTGGGGTTCTGATGACTTACTTGATGAGCCAATTGAATCTGCTATTTCAGAAAATGGTAGGGACTTTCTCCTTTACGACAGAAAACTAACTATTTCCTTTACGAATATTAGTATAATATCGCATTCTACACTCTATACAAAATCATATTACTGTCCATTGTATTTCACAGTTTATAAGATTTAACAATCTTTCTTGAACATCATCCTCGTGTTCGATGCACAATATAATGCTCCCCAGTTCATTTCTCTTGCAAACAACAATTGTGGGTGAACCTCAACTTTATTGGCTTCCTTTGTTCTCTTTCCTACCACAGATATAATTGCAACTGCCGTGCTCTCTAGCAGAGGCCTTTATCGTCGTAATCCATCTGCTAGAGCGAAATTTTTTACTTCACCACAACTAGTTGTTGCTTATGCGCTTTCTGGAACGGTTTGTACTTGGTCATCTCACTGAACATGAAATATCATGGAGCAATTTTTTCTTTTTGAAATTTTATCCAATGTATTGATTTGTCTCGAGCTTGTTGCTTTACTTTTTTCATCTTGGATGTATTACAGGTTGACATTGACTTTGAGAAAGAGCCATTGGGAACAAACAACGACGGGAAAAATGTGTACTTAAGGGACATATGGCCAAGCAGAGAAGAAGTTAATCAGGTACATAGAGTAACTTCACAGTTTTCTCTATGGTTTCTTTTAATGCTTCTTGTAGTTTTTTTGTTAATGGTACTCTTGAGTAGGCTTTTCAAAATAGGGAGTTACAAAGCATGTTCAGGAGCACTTATGAGACAATGACAAAGAAAAATTCTGTGTCACTAAGTTCAGCACTCTATTCTTGGGATCCGAACTCAACATACATTCATGAACCTCCTTTTTTCAAGAACCTGACCACAAAGCAACCTGGTCCACGTGAAGTGAAGGATGCTTATTGCTTAATGAACTTTGGAGACAACATAACCACAGACCACATTTCCTCAGCAGGAACTATCCACGAGGATAGCCCTGCTGCAAAATTTCTTATAGACCGGTATTCGATGTGTAAGTATGATTTCAAGTCATATGGAAGTCGTCGAGGAAACCATGAGGTGATGACACGCGGCACCTTTCCCAGTACGCGTATTGTTAACAAGCTCTTAAATGGAGAAGTTGGCCCCAAGACAGTTCACATTCCTACCGGAGAGAAAATTAGCGTTTATGATGCAGCAAGTGTGAGTAAGATATGTATTACAAACTTCAAGAAAACTTAAGTCACTTTATGTTCATTTGATTACATCTGCAGAGATACAAAACCGCTGGACATGACACGATCATACTAGCTGGTGCAGACTATGGAATTGGTAGCTCCCGGGATTGGGCTGCAAAGGGTCCTATGCTTCTGGTAAAGCATATGCATACATGACATTTATTATTAGTATCATATATTTAATAAGATTCCAACGCTTAGCTATGTTCAATGTAACAATGTTATTAGGGAGTGAAAGCTATCATTGCTAAGAGCTTTAATAGAGTCCACCGCAGCAACTTGGCTAGTATAGGGATAGTTCCTCTGTGTTTCAAGTCCGGTGAGGATGCAGAAACACTTGAACTGACTGGCCATGAACGCTACACAATCCACCTTCCTAGCAATGTCAATGAGATGAAAACAGGCCAGGACATAACAGTCACCACTGACACTGCAAAATCTTTTATCTGCACTTTGCGGTTAGACACAGAGGTAAATCTCCGAAATGCTTTTGTATAGATTTTGATTATCACTATTAATGGTCTGACTTTGGTTGATGGAGTTGAATCAGGTGGAAGTGGCATACTATAATCATGGCGGCATGCTTTCGTATATCATTAGAAGTTTGAGCAATGAGTGAGTGGTTTGATTCCTCGGCTCTCTCCACTATCTGTCAAAACGTTTTCAACGTAAATAAGAATCAGAACAATTTGCAATAAGACGGTCTCTTCTTTTGTCAGACGACCACAGATAACGAATAAAAAATACGAAATCATGTCCACGAAGCTTTTGACTTTC